>OX326946.1:15199462-16399462 GCA_946800315.1 Misopates orontium
ATATAATATTAAGAAATGTTAGATAACATTTTAAAAATATAATGATATATATATACATACACACACTAAACTTCACAATGTATAATTATAAAATAATCTCACTAATTATAATTATACAATATATATATGTATATATATATAGTATAAGATGCATGCATATATAATATATATATAAGTTGATGATGATGCAAAATAAATTAAGGAAAAAAATAAAGTGTAGGAGAGAAGGGGAGAGAAGAAGATGATAATAATATGAGAGGGAGAAGTGGGATGGATGAGTGATATAGTGGGGTATTTATAGTAGTATAGTGGAAGGGAGAGGGAGGGAAATGAAATTTTTTGGGAAATTTGAAGTTTCCGCCAAAAATTTTCTGAAATTTTGTAGCAAGGTCCAAATCCCTTGCAACAGGTCATAGTCAGAAAGCTGTTGCAAGGGAAGTTGGAATCCCTTGCTGCTGTGTCAAAGCTGTTGCAAGGGAAGTTGGAATCCCTTGCTGCTGTGTCAGAAAAGTAGCAATAGCAAGGGATTTGGACCTTGCAATAGCTTTATTAGAAAAATGTTTTAATTATATATATTTCCTCATTCAATCATTTAATTATATCCATATATAATTATGGCTTGTAAATCATAATTAAATGAGACTTGAGCTAAATATATAGAACTAATCTTGATCTTGGTTAAATTAATTAATTAATAAAACTTATTTGATTGAATAATTATTAATTACATAAGAAAATAGAACTAATCTTGATATTTATAGCAATATATATATGTGAACTTATTTGAATGAATAAGATCCTAATAACATATATGAGAACTGGACTAATTAGAATTAATCTTGTATTGTAAAATTAATTAAAGTTATTAGAATCAATAACTTCTCATTAAATAATAATAACCAAACTAAACATACGATTCTTGATTTTCATTAAATAAACTGAATTTATATGAATGAATAATATTTATACTACATAAGAATTGATGATCAACTACGTTCAGGAAAATTTACTGTTTATTTTTGTTGAATTAATTAAGAATATGATTGATAACTCAACATTACATTAGAATTGAACTAATTAAAGAAAACTAATCTTAATTAAATTTTAATAAATGAATTGAACTTGTTTGAATGGACAACTCCTAATTAACTACAAATATATAAGCATCAACTAAATATTACTAACATTGACTTTTGTCAAATTAGTTTAATTACTCAATTGAACAAATATTAAATAAGAACTAAATTAATTAGATTTAATAGCATTGATTTTATTATGAATAGTGTTATTACATAAGAATTGTACTACGTACAAGGAATACAACTCTTTTTGAAAATATGATTTTGACCCCAAAAGATTTGAAAAGTTACAATTTATTAGTCCTTTCCCTTTTGAAAAATTTATGATTGACCGCAAATACGATTCTTGATTTTCATTAAATAAACTGAATTTATATGAATGAATAATATTTATACTACATAAGAATTGATGATCAACTACGTTAAGGAAAATTTACTGTTTATTTTTGTTGAATTAATTAAGAATATGATTGATAACTCAACATTACATTAGAATTGAACTAATTAAACAAAACTAATCTTAATTAAATTTTAATAAATGAATTGAACTTGTTTGAATGGACAACTCCTAATTAACTACAAATATATAAGCATCAACTAAATATTACTAACATTGACTTTTGTCAAATTAGTTTAATTACTCAATTGAACAAATATTAAATAAGAACTAAATTAATTAGATTTAATAGCATTGATTTTATTATGAATAGTGTTATTACATAAGAATTGTACTACGTACAAGGAATACAACTCTTTTTGAAAATATGATTTTGACCCCAAAAGATTTGAAAAGTTACAATTTATTAGTCCTTTCCCTTTTGAAAAATTTATGATTGACCGCAAATACGATTCTTGATTTTCATTAAATAAACTGAATTTATATGAATGAATAATATTTATACTACATAAGAATTGATGATCAACTACGTTAAGGAAAATTTACTGTTTATTTTTGTTGAATTAATTAAGAATATGATTGATAACACAACATTACATTAGAATTGAACTAATTAAACAAAACTAATCTTAATTAAATTTTAATAAATGAATTGAACTTGTTTGAATGGACAACTCCTAATTAACTACAAATATATAAGCATCAACTAAATATTACTAACATTGACTTTTGTCAAATTAGTTTAATTACTCAATTGAACAAATATTAAATAAGAACTAAATTAATTAGATTTAATAGCATTGATTTTATTATGAATAGTGTTATTACATAAGAATTGTACTACGTACAAGGAATACAACTCTTTTTGAAAATATGATTTTGACCCCAAAAGATTTGAAAAGTTACAATTTATTAGTCCTTTCCCTTTTGAAAAATTTATGATTGACCGCAAATACGATTCTTGATTTTCATTAAATAAACTGAATTTATATGAATGAATAATATTTATACGACATAAGAATTGATGATCAACTACGTTAAGGAAAATTTACTGTTTATTTTTGTTGAATTAATTAAGAATATGATTGATAACTCAACATTACATTAGAATTGAACTAATTAAACAAAACTAATCTTAATTAAATTTTAATAAATGAATTGAACTTGTTTGAATGGACAACTCCTAATTAACTACAAATATATAAGCATCAACTAAATATTACTAACATTGACTTTTGTCAAATTAGTTTAATTACTCAATTGAACAAATATTAAATAAGAACTAAATTAATTAGATTTAATAGCATTGATTTTATTATGAATAGTGTTATTACATAAGAATTGTACTACGTACAAGGAATACAACTCTTTTTGAAAATATGATTTTGACCCCAAAAGATTTGAAAAGTTACAATTTATTAGTCCTTTCCCTTTTGAAAAATTTATGATTGACCGCAAATACGATTCTTGATTTTCATTAAATAAACTGAATTTATATGAATGAATAATAGTTATACTACATAAGAATTGATGATCAACTACGTTAAGGAAAATTTACTGTTTATTTTTGTTGAATTAATTAAGAATATGATTGATAACTCAACATTACATTAGAATTGAACTAATTAAACAAAACTAATCTTAATTAAATTTTAATAAATGAATTGAACTTGTTTGAATGGACAACTCCTAATTAACTACAAATATATAAGTATCAACTAAATATTACTAACATTGACTTTTGTCAAATTAGTTTAATTACTCAATTGAACAAATATTAAATAAGAACTAAATTAATTAGATTTAATAGCATTGATTTTATTATGAATAGTGTTATTACATAAGAATTGTACTACGTACAAGGAATACAACTCTTTTTGAAAATATGATTTTGACCCCAAAAGATTTGAAAAGTTACAATTTATTAGTCCTTTCCCTTTTGAAAAATTTATGATTGACCGCAAATACGATTCTTGATTTTCATTAAATAAACTGAATTTATATGAATGAATAATTTTTATACTACATAAGAATTGATGATCAACTACGTTCAGGAAAATTTACTGTTTATTTTTGTTGAATTAATTAAGAATATGATTGATAACTCAACATTACATTAGAATTGAACTAATTAAACAAAACTAATCTTAATTAAATTTTAATAAATGAATTGAACTTGTTTGAATGGACAACTCCTAATTAACTACAAATATATAAGCATCAACTAAATATTACTAACATTGACTTTTGTCAAATTAGTTTAATTACTCAATTGAACAAATATTAAATAAGAACTAAATTAATTAGATTTAATAGCATTGATTTTATTATGAATAGTGTTATTACATAAGAATTGTACTACGTACAAGGAATACAACTCTTTTTGAAAATATGATTTTGACCCCAAAAGATTTGAAAAGTTACAATTTATTAGTCCTTTCCCTTTTGAAAAATTTATGATTGACCGCAAATACGATTCTTGATTTTCATTAAATAAACTGAATTTATATGAATGAATAATATTTATACTACATAAGAATTGATGATCAACTACGTTCAGGAAAATTTACTGTTTATTTTTGTTGAATTAATTAAGAATATGATTGATAACTCAACATTACATTAGAATTGAACTAATTAAACAAAACTAATCTTAATTAAATTTTAATAAATGAATTGAACTTGTTTGAATGGACAACTCCTAATTAACTACAAATATATAAGCATTAACTAAATATTACTAACATTGACTTTTGTCAAATTAGTTTAATTACTCAATTGAACAAATATTAAATAAGAACTAAATTAATTAGATTTAATAGCATTGATTTTATTATGAATAGTGTTATTACATAAGAATTGTACTACGTACAAGGAATACAACTCTTTTTGAAAATATGATTTTGACCCCAAAAGATTTGAAAAGTTACAATTTATTAGTCCTTTCCCTTTTGAAAAATTTATGATTGACCGCAAATACGATTCTTGATTTTCATTAAATAAACTGAATTTATATGAATGAATAATATTTATACTACATAAGAATTGATGATCAACTACGTTAAGGAAAATTTACTGTTTATTTTTGTTGAATTAATTAAGAATATGATTGATAACTCAACATTACATTAGAATTGAACTAATTAAACAAAACTAATCTTAATTAAATTTTAATAAATGAATTGAACTTGTTTGAATGGACAACTCCTAATTAACTACAAATATATAAGCATCAACTAAATATTACTAACATTGACTTTTGTCAAATTAGTTTAATTACTCAATTGAACAAATATTAAATAAGAACTAAATTAATTAGATTTAATAGCATTGATTTTATTATGAATAGTGTTATTACATAAGAATTGTACTACGTACAAGGAGTACAACTCTTTTTGAAAATATGATTTTGACCCCAAAAGATTTGAAAAGTTACAATTTATTAGTCCTTTCCCTTTTGAAAAATTTATGATTGACCGCAAATACGATTCTTGATTTTCATTAAATAAACTGAATTTATATGAATGAATAATATTTATACTACATAAGAATTGATGATCAACTACGTTAAGGAAAATTTACTGTTTATTTTTGTTGAATTAATTAAGAATATGATTGATAACTCAACCTTACATTAGAATTGAACTAATTAAACAAAACTAATCTTAATTAAATTTTAATAAATGAATTGAACTTGTTTGAATGGACAACTCCTAATTAACTACAAATATATAAGCATCAACTAAATATTACTAACATTGACTTTTGTCAAATTAGTTTAATTATTCAATTGAACAAATATTAAATAAGAACTAAATTAATTAGATTTAATAGCATTGATTTTATTATGAATAGTGTTATTACATAAGAATTGTACTACGTACAAGGAATACAACTCTTTTTGAAAATATGATTTTGACCCCAAAAGATTTGAAAAGTTACAATTTATTAGTCCTTTCCCTTTTGAAAAATTTATGATTGACCGCAAATACGATTCTTGATTTTCATTAAATAAACTGAATTTATATGAATGAATAATATTTATACTACATAAGAATTGATGATCAACTACGTTCAGGAAAATTTACTGTTTATTTTAGTTGAATTAATTAAGAATATGATTGATAACTCAACATTACATTAGAATTGAACTAATTAAACAAAACTAATCTTAATTAAATTTTAATAAATGAATTGAACTTGTTTGAATGGACAACTCCTAATTAACTACAAATATATAAGCATCAACTAAATATTACTAACATTGACTTTTGTCAAATTAGTTTAATTACTCAATTGAACAAATATTAAATAAGAACTAAATTAATTAGATTTAATAGCATTGATTTTATTATGAATAGTGTTATTACATAAGAATTGTACTACGTACAAGGAATACAACTCTTTTTGAAAATATGATTTTGACCCCAAAAGATTTGAAAAGTTACAATTTATTAGTCCTTTCCCTTTTGAAAAATTTATGATTGACCGCAAATACGATTCTTGATTTTCATTAAATAAACTGAATTTATATGAATGAATAATATTTATACTATATAAGAATTGATGATCAACTACGTTCAGGAAAATTTACTGTTTATTTTTGTTGAATTAATTAAGAATATGATTGATAACTCAACATTACATTAGAATTGAACTAATTAAACAAAACTAATCTTAATTAAATTTTAATAAATGAATTGAACTTGTTTGAATGGACAACTCCTAATTAACTACAAATATATAAGCATCAACTAAATATTACTAACATTGACTTTTGTCAAATTAGTTTAATTACTCAATTGAACAAATATTAAATAAGAACTAAATTAATTAGATTTAATAGCATTGATTTTATTATGAATAGTGTTATTACATAAGAATTGTACTACGTACAAGGAATACAACTCTTTTTGAAAATATGATTTTGACCCCAAAAGATTTGAAAAGTTACAATTTATTAGTCCTTTCCCTTTTGAAAAATTTATGATTGACCGCAAATACGATTCTAGATTTTCATTAAATAAACTGAAATTATATGAATGAATAATATTTAAACTACATACGAGTTGATCAACTACGTACAGGAAAACTTACTGTTTATTTTTGTTGAATTAATTAAGAATATAATTGATAACTCAACATTACATTAGAATTGAACTAATTAAACAAAACCAATCTTAATTAAATTTTAATAAATGAATTGAACTTGTTGAAATAAGAACTAAATTAATTAGATTTAATAGCATTGATTTTATTATGAATATATAGTGTTATTACATAAGAATTGAACTACGCACTAGGAATACAACTCTTTTTGAAAATATGATTTTGACCCCAAAAAGATTTGAAAAGTTACAATTTAGTCCTTCCCTTTTGAAAATTTTATGATTGACCGCAAATACGATTCTTGAGTTTCATTAAATAAACTGAAATTATATGAATGAATAATATTTAAACTACATACGAGTTGATCAACTACGTAGAGGAAAACTTACTGTTTATTTTTGTTGAATTAATTAAGAATATAATTGATAACTCAACATTACATTAGAATTGAACTACTCTTTATTTTTGTTAAATAAATATATATATATATATATATATATATATGCATATATATGTAAAGAATGAAGAATGCAGCTTTATTATATTAAAAAATAAGTAAAACAAAACCTGCAAGGGAAGAGGAGGTTGCTGAAGCTGAAAGGCTACTGCAAGGGCCTTTTTCCCATGCAACTGTGTCAGAAAAGCTGTTTTTACAGCAGCAAGGGATTTGGACCTTGCAATAGATTTATCAGCTTCATATCCTCTCCTCCACACATTTCATTATCCATACCTTCGTTTCACAACCCCAAAATCTACTGCATAACCTGCATTTCATTATCCAAAATCTTCTGCATTTCTTCCCCTTCTCTTCTCTATTTTTCAGCAAAATTTCATTTCTTGCTTGTGATTTTTTTGCAAAGCGTACGTAATTCTCAGCAAAGCTTACTCCACGAGAGGTATCAATTTCAATATTATCGTAATTCGTTGATTAATTTTATATATATATTGTTGATGTTGTTGCTTAATTTAGTGATTTTTGTAATATTAATACCTGTTATTCATCATATTTAGAGTAACTGAGATCTAAGCGTGATTTGATTAGTAGTATGCTATATATATGCATGTGTGTAATTAGTTGCTTACACTGTTAGTATATGATGATAAGTTTTAATTAGCCTTACTTTCGTGATTAAATAGTCAGTTCTCGTGCTGATGCATTGTTAATTTGATTTTAAATAGATAAAAAATGTATAACAACGAAGATCGGAGTTGGATGTACGATCGAGGCAACGTTGATGAGGGGTATATCAATCCATATTTCATAGATGGCGTAAACAGATTCCTAGAATTTGCATTTTCTCAAGGTCAACGAAGAGTTAAGTGTCCGTGCACTCGGTGTGGGTTTAGCAAAAGCAAAAAGAGGGATGTGATTCAGGGACACCTATTGACGTACGGTTTTGTTCCTCATTATTACGTATGGGAGGCACACGGAGAAAGGAACAACTTTTCTGGCAATTACACATACGCAGGAGAGTCATCTACTCGTAATGATAATGTCGAAAGTGGTTACGTAGATATGGTCAATGATGCATACGGAGGTCAGTATGAAGGCACGCACTATAATCAAAATACAGAAGAAGAGCCAAACCGTGAGGCCCGGGACTTTTTTGATATGCTACGGGAAGCCGAGGTGCCAATACGCGTTGATGTGGAAACAACACCATTGCAGTGGTTAACATCATTTATTGCCGACAAGGTTCGTCATGGCACAACAAACGCCTCTGCTGACAATCAATTACAAGCGGCCCGCAGATTAATGAGTCCGGCAGATCGTCATAGATTGCCTGAAAATTGGTACGGAGTCAAGAAATTCATCAAAGGTTTGGGACTGGGGTACAAAACATACGATGTGTGTGTTAATACTTGTATCCTTTATTACGGGGAGTATGAAAGTAAGAGCTGGACCGAGTGCCCCCATTGTGGCGAAGCTAGGTACGAGGAATGCACCAATAAGAAGAAGCTCGTTCCACGTAAGAAGCTGTGGTACTTGCCTGTGACGGATCGATTGCAGAGGCTTTACACATCACGCAAAATATCGGAGCACATGACATGGCACTTGAAGTGTCAGGCAGATACCGATCAAATGATTCACCCTGCTTCAAGTTTGGCCTGGAAATCTTTCGACAGGACATTTCCAGATTTTGCTGCCGAACCGAGAAACGTTAGACTTGGACTTTGCACCGATGGTTTTAATCCTTTCGGGAGCTCCTCAGCTCCTTACTCGTGTTGGCCAGTATTTGTGACCCCTTATAACCTCCCTCCCGACCTGTGCATGCGGCAAGAATATATTTTCCTGAGTTTAATGATATCTGGTCCGAAGAGTCCTGGCAAGAACATTGACGTATTACTCAGACCCCTTATTGATGAACTTAAGTCACTGTGGGATTCGGGTGTGCCAACATACGATAGTTTTCGGAAACAAAATTTCCAAATGCGAGCTTCATTGCTATGGACGATTAGTGACTATCCAGGGTATGGCATGCTATCACAGTGGAGCACACATGGTCGTTTATCTTGCCCGTACTGTATGGAAGAAACCAAGAGTTTCCAACTTAAGCACGGTCGAAAGACTTCTTTCTTTGACTGTCATCGTCGATTCTTGCCTCCGGACCATCCATGGAGACTAAACACAACTGACTTCACGAAAGGTAGAATAGAGACTGATGAACCTCTACCAAGAAGATCAGGGATGGACATGTGGAGACACGTTGAACGTCTTCCACCGGTCGGATTTGGTATATGCGGAGAATTTGTTCAGGGCTTTGGGTTGTATCACAATTGGTGTCGTAGAAGTATATTTTGGGAACTTCCGTATTGGAAGCACAATCTGATCCGCCACAACCTAGATGTCATGCATTGTGAAAAGAACTTCTTCGACAATATCAAGAACACTGTGATGGATGACCCTGAGAAAACCAAGGACAATATGAACTCTTGCAAAGATTTACAATTACTGACGGGCAGAAGATCTTTGTTTCTACAGACTGGACCGGGAGGGAGGTTATACAAACGTAGAGCATCGTACTGTCTCAGTAAGGACGAAAAGGTTAAAGTGTGTGAGTGGTTGTGCAATCTCAAATTTCCAGATGGATACGCGTCAAACATTTCGCGTTGTGTTCAAATGCCACAGCTGCGTCTAGTGGGAATGAAAAGTCACGATTGTCACGTTTTTTTGCAAAGGTTGGTTCCGATTGCATTTCGTGACTTCTTGCCCGAGAATGTCTGGGGGCCGCTAGTGGAGATCAGTAATTTTTTCAGAGCTTTGACAGCTCCTGACATCCGATATAGTGACATGGATTTATTAGAACGTTCGATTGTGGTGACTATGTGCAAGCTGGAAAAATTCTTTCCTCCATCGTTCTTTGATTCCATGGAGCATTTGGCGATACACCTTCCCTGGGAGGCAAAGGTCGGTGGGCCCGTACAGTACAGGTGGATGTACCCATTTGAGAGGTAAATACCAGTTACTGTTATATTGATAACTATACGATGTTCAAAATATGACTAGTTAATCTTTTTTTGTCTTTGTTAGACGGATGTTTGATTTTAAGAGACCAAGGGGTAACAAGGCACACATAGAAGGGTCGATTGTTGAGGCGTACATTTACGCAGAAATTGCAAATTTCTCCTCACTCAACTTTGACAGCAACATTGAAACTAGAGCAACCCGTTTGAACAGGAACGAAGTTCCAATATCTATTGACCCCAACGACCAATTATCAGTATTCCAGAGTAAAGGGAAAACAATGGGGCGTTGTGTCAATTACAGAAATTTGTCTCTCGCAGAGTGCAAAGCGGCTCATCTATATGTCTTGTTGAATTGCCCAGAGGTCGAGTGTTGGTTAAGGTAAGATTACTAATTGCCATACGATGTATTCTTGCTAATATATCAATTGATGTTTTAAACGGCTTCTTTCTGCGACAGTGTGTTTGATGAACAGATGTGCGCAGGATATCCGCAAGCTAATAAAGATCAGATACGTAAAGCTTATTTTATCGACTGGTTCAAACAAGTTGTTGTGTCTGGTAGTTACAGTGTGGATCCTAGATTACGCGGTCTTGCTCGGGGTCCTGTTTTGAAAGCAAAAACGTATAATGGTTATACGGTTAACGGATTCAAGTTTCATACAGAAGCATATGGGGCTGGTGGGCAAACAATGAACAGTGGCGTTTATGTGAAGGGCGACACTGGCGACCCAGACGCACGTAATTTCTATGGAATGCTTCAAGAGATTATACAGCTTGATTACTGGGGCAGTGGAAACTTGGAACAAATTGTTATGTTCAAATGTGATTGGTACGACGTGTATAATGGAATAACAACTCATCCGACTTATGGCCTTGTTGACATTAATCCAACAATGCAACTCGGGACAGGAGCGTCTGAACCGTTTATCTTAGCAAGTCAGGCGCAACAAGTCTATTACACTCTGTATCCGTCACAAAAAAATACGATGAAGATCATGATGATGGTGACGACGACGACCCTGATTATGCGTAATGTGTGTTCTAAGCAATATGTTTGCCTATGTAGTAAGAATTCGTGAACTTAAACAGTGGTTTATTTGCAATATGTAAGTTTGCGTTGTAATATTTGAGTTATTTGAATTGTAACGTTTTTATATATTTATATATATATATATATATGTATATATATATATATATATATATATGTATATATATATATATATATATGTATATATATATATATATATATATATAAAACTAGTGTAATTTATAAATATAAATAAAAACATAAATATATATAAGGTGCAAACATAAATAAAAACAAGCTAAAACAAACCACATTTGTTCATAATTATACAGATACAAATAAAAGCAGCAAATAACAGTCTAAATTTCACTATCCGCTTCAAATTACATATCACCCAAGCCAGTGGTGTCGTCATCACCGCCCTCCGAACTTCTTTCCTGGTCTCCTTCGTCCTCCTGACCGATAGAATGTGACTGTGGTCGATAGAATGAACCCCCTGATACTCGCCCGCTGCCGACACTCGTGTTCGTCGGTTGCAATGGTTGGTGGAAAACTGCCGGGAAGTTGTTAAACTGTTGTGGTTGCCCCTGTTGTTGTTGACCCTGTTGTTGTTGCGCTGACCCCCACAACCCCTCGGGCACCGGCACATTCATCTGTGACATAAAGTATTTGAGCACATTCTTTAAACCGGCGATTTCTTCATTTTGAGTAGCTGTTACGGCCTCCAGTTCCTCACATTTTGAGCGAAGCGGCTCCAAGCTACTAGAGCCAGTCTCAACGAACCTAGAATGTCTCCGAGCCTTGAATCCTATGCGCTCGGGCTCACCGTAACTCGCCAGACCCACCACCCTATTCTTCTTTACACGTCTGGCTGCGGCAATTTCCACCCACGGTCTCACATCCCAGACCGGCCACTGGCTCATATCGGGCCCATGTTCTCGTAGGCAGTGTTCCACATAAGCATCCTACATATGACATATTATGATTCAAAATATTTTTTGTAACAAACATAAGTATAATTACGACAACACCAATTATTGACGATTACACAACTTTAATGAAAGAATATATTATACTCACGTAATTAGCCTTGTCCTCAGGGTTTGGCCACTCAACCGTACCGTCGTCGTGTTTCTTTGCACGAGTCTTTACAAAGACATCCTGAAACGGCACCTTGTCGGGCGTTGTATTCATTTCCTTGGCCTGTCATAATATGAAAATTCATTAAAGCAAATATAGATCACATTATTAAATCAATGATGATATTTGAAAAATAACCAATCATATTTTTCTACTTACCAGATCTATCCTATGCTTGTTCGTGCTGCGCGACCCACCCCTATAGTTTACTGTTTTCCCCTTATCTCGATTTTTGGCGTTCTGCTCCGAACGACCCTTCGTGGGCTCAAGCTCCCAGTAATCATAAAATGACTGCCGAAAATCTTCGTGAATCCAACAGCTGTGAGTCAAACTATAGGTGGGGTCAACTCTGCAGCGCAACCACCATTTCTTGGCGTGGTTTACCGAACCTGCAAATCTCGCAGTGGCGACCTTATCATACCATTCCCTGACTGCATTTTCAATGGCAGGATCCCACTGGTAAGTGTGCTGCATTTAATACAGACATAAAGAAAAGTTGGTCACATAAATGAATAAAAATGAACAAATATTTATAAATATTTAATAAATATAGAAGCCAAACTAATTCCTTACCTTAAATCTGTTCCAACCGGCGAACGTGTCGTTATCATCGACTTCCACAATATCATCGTCTGCAAGCCTGATAGGTGTATTGTCGATATTGTTGATGTCATCCAATCTTAGCTGAGGTGCGGTGCTATCTTGATAAATGTCGAGATTAGCCACTGCAGTTGTGTCAACGAGGTACCTCGCTCTTGTCGTGCAAACCGCCCACCATCCTCTCCTACTCAGTGCCACTTTCTCAAGTTTTTTTTTTTTTTTTTCAAATTACCTTGCCCATCTGAGCTTTATCTTGCAATTAATTTTTTTTTAAGACAAATAAACATGTAAACCATCAGTCGTTCCTTTAATTTAGCTATAATTTACAACTATGGTGAAACAAAAATAGAAGGTTTTGTTATCAATCTCAACTATCTAACACATATATTCCCAGCTTTATGTAATTCAGAACATGCATAAATATTCACAAGAGCATAAAACAATGGCTAAGAAACATCAAATCCAGCTATATAACTGGTGAATACAAAAGCTTCAATTTCCTCAATTTCTTGCTTGAAACTTGAATATTAAACAACTACAATGACTAATCAAAAATTATCTTCGGAATTTTGAAGAATGTATATGCAAAAAAATATTTATTTCTATTTTATAAATGTAATAATGCTCGAGCTAAATGAACCATATTTAAATAGGAACTATGTAATTATACAAATAAGATCAATTGAACAAAAATATAAGTTAACAAGCTAGTGTTACACAATACTCAAAATAATAACTAAAAAGGAAAATTAAATATTTTACGTGGCTTTTGTATGTAAAATTTATATCCAGAGAAATTTCCCATGTGCATTTAACCACTAACCACTATCATACAATTCAATATACAACATTACGTACGACGAGAAGGTGGGGTTGGGGAGAGAGAAAAGACATTGTTTTTATATACAATATTAAATTAAATAGCAAGAATTAATGAAGACCACAAGTTCATGAGCAAACTCATGGACCTGGTCCAATTAAGTATTCTGCCACAGACGGAGTCTTTCGACTAGTAATGGCGCGATCCAAGGAAGGGTTTTTGGCAATTTACCTCTCTGTGTTATGTTAAATCGACAAATTACCTAACTGTGAAAATAAATAGGCAAATTATCTCCATGTGATTTTAAAAATTGGCACACCACCTCCTTGTAAATTTTTTAGTGTATTTTTCTATTTAATGACAAAAATGCCCTTGTTATTTTTAATGATTTATTTTTTATAATTTCAAATTTGGTTCTAACCTTCCTTTCAAACATCGAAGATTCAAGTCGAATAAAGTATGTTAAGGTATCGTACAACTCGCAAGAAAAGAGGTAATGTGCTATAATATGTATTTATCTTATGTACCTAACTAAAAGGTAAAATCATAAATACTATAATTAATGGTTTTAACTAACAACGAAAATGAGTATATTAAATACAGGATGATAAGTGTACCAGTTTTAATTTCAAAAATAATAGTAGTCGAGTTCAGGATGTATTTTTAAAATTGAATTAAGATTATTTTCTAGACTACGTAAATATCATAACCTCTGTTTAAAAAAACTCGCCCCGGGGCTCGCCCGGGGCTTTTTTGACCCCAAAACGCCTCGAGGTGGTCCTTTGGGGCTTAACCTTCACGGGGCTTACGCCCGTGATTTAGGGGCTTACTCCCGGAGGCAGAAACTACACCTTTTACGCCCCAAGCGATTGGGCTTATGCCCTGAGAAAGATAACAAATAAGGTTGATTTTGTTCACCTATTTGTAATTTTCTTCTTTACTTTGCTTTCAAAATATATATTTGATGAAAACTAACAAGTTTTTGGAACATATTTGATATTCTTGCTAAATCATTCTCTAAATTTGAAAGTCGTCTTTCTTTATAAATCAGTTTTATGATCAATATTTGTGGGTTTCATTTTCGTTATTTATGTAATATTTTCTAGAGATGAGTTGACATAAAACTTATACAATATGTAAATTATGATAGCTATTTTAAATATTTTTTCTGACTTTATATTTGGCACAAATATTTTTTTTTATTTACTTCAAGAACTTCTTAACTTATTCTTTATATTCTTGATTCTAATCCCTACTTTTTATCATAAATATATATTTTCAATAAATTAAATATCAAAATTTGTAAGTCTTACGCTCCGCCTATAGGTCCACGAAACATCTCGCCTTACGCCCAACGACTTTTAAAACACTGATCATAACAATAAATATTTTATGATGTATTTTGAAATTGGTTAACTTATTTTTTTTCTTATTCTATTTATCGTTATTCATCCAGCTTTAAGTGCTCTTTAACATATACAATTCGTCTTTTTTTTTAACTCGAAAAAAGAAAAAAAAAAGGAACAAAATGCGACCATTTTTGTACCGCTTTCTTACTTTTTTTTTCATTCTCCCTCACTCATTTTTTGTTGAATTCCTAATTTTTCATTCTTCTCTTCCCTTTCTTTTCTTTTTATTCTCTATTTCTTCTTCGTGTTCGTTTCTTCATTTACATGATTTTCGTCTCATCTCTCTTTCTTCATTTCTTTTTCAACAACCCAGTTTTTAGATTGGAATTTTAGTCAATTGGTAAACTTAACTGTTTGAGAAAACTTAAGAGCCCACAGGGATTTGAAAGAATTTTTTGTAAATTCATGAGTAATCTTAAAGTAACTTCGAACAAAACTATGCACTCAAGTTTTCTTCTTCTTAAAAAAGTAAAAGGATTTAACTGGGCTAAATTGTAGTCAAGCATGAGCAAATATAAGGAAAAGGGTTGCATAAGTTGCGTAGACTATTGACAAAAAATGATTACATGAAGTTCAAGTTGTTTTCATTATCCCAAGAGGACGAAGCCCTCACATAGTTTGATACGTTATTACTCAACAGTATTTGTATGTGGAAGCAAATGTCCTAAACCTTTTTGAAATGGTACTTTTTCTCCGATGACGATCGCTCAACTTAGAAATCAAATTCACAATTTCTGTCAACTTGGCAAGGAGCAAATACATGATGCACGGACAAGGTTTACCGTGCTACTCAAGCAATTTCCACAAGATGGATTACAAACACTACCAAAAGAAAGGGCCCAAAAGCCCGTTTCTATTGAACAATAGAAACGGGCGAGCCGTTTGTAACGGTCGTTTGTAAAATGACTGTTTGTAATGACTTCTAGAGACGGGAACATGTTCCCGTCTCTACTTTTACAAACGGCTAGCCCATTTGTAAAAAACAAAATTATTACAAACAGGCTAGCCGTTTGTAATAATGGGAAATTATTACAAACGGCTAGCCCGTTTGTAAAGATTCTAGACTTATAGAAACGGGATTCCCATTTCTATAAATTAAAATACCTAAACTACCCTTAGACTATTAGAAACAGCGTAGCCGTTTCTAAAGATAATATCGAAAAAAAAACCGGGCCAGGATTATTAGAGACGGGCACCCCGTCTCTAATAATCCTGCCCCATTCAAAAAAAAAAAATTAATTCGAGATTATTAGAGACGGGCTCCCCGTCTCTGATACTCTCAAAGTATTAGAAACGAGATGCCCATTTCTAATACTCTCGAAGAATTAGAAACGAGTTGCCCGTTTCTAATACTATCGAAATATTTTTTTTTAGCACTATTAAAAATGGGGAGCCCGTCTCTAATACTATTTAAAAAAAAATTGCAAAAAATCTGCCAATAATAATTTATTAATTAAGAATAAATTTGGTGTTTAATTGTGTCCATGTTTCAGTCAATTACTTAATTACCTACATTATTTGTTTAATAACAATTATAATATAGTATAAGTTAGATATGAGTGTTAATTATGATATAATAGAATAATGTAAATATTTTTAACAAGTTAAAAAAATTATTTAGAAAGAATATAAAGGAAGAGGAGATAATTTGTAAATATTTAGAAAGAATGTAAAGGAAGAGGAGAGAATTTGATAGAGAGTTGTGTATATTTATGAGTTGGATGTTTGAGAAAATGAAGAGGGTGAGGAGTATTTATAGGGGGAAGTGAAAGTATTAGAAACGGGCTCCCCGTTTCTAAATGTATTTGAACTTTTTCTAAATCCCGCCTAAACTTTTAGAAACGGCTCCCGTTTCTAAAAGTGTTTTTGAAATTTTGTAAAATTCTTTAGAAACGGCTGGCCCGTTTCTAAAAGGTTTTCACAAAATTTTGCGAAAACCTTTAGAAACGGGCCAGCCGTTTCTAAAGATTTCAGCAACCTTTAGAAACGGCTTCCCCGTTTCTATAGGTTTTCACACATTTCAAGAAAACCTTTAGAAACAGGGAAGCCGTTTCTAAAGGTTTTAGAAACTTATAGAAACGGTTTGCCCGTTTGTAAAACCTCGCAGGCCGTTTCTGAAACTCCAAGATATTTTCGAAACGGGCAAGCCGTTTCTAAAAATCCCATTTCCTATCTATAAATACCATATCCAAACTTTCACTCACTCAATCCATTTTATTTGTTCAGGTGTGTTTCAAATGCTATATAGTTCATAATTTTTATTATTCGTTTTTATGATTATTTTTTTCTACGTAATCATGTCCTAATTATTCAATTTAATATTTTTTCGCTTAGATCAAAATCGCATTGTCACTGCCTTAAAGACTTGCTGAATCGATTTACCTGCATCAACTCTGAATTGCACGGTGACACTATGTTGTATATTTGACCGCAAATTAGATTAGTTTATTTAGTTTTCGAGCATCTATGTATAAGTGCAATGTATTCACATGAAGATAGAAGTTGGATGTATGGTATGAAAGATAGAAGTTGGATGTGTGACTTGAAACAGCAGTTTACATACGGTGTTAAAAAATTTATGGAGTTTGCTTTATGTCAAGTAGATTATTTTGATATGCGTAATTGTCCTCGGTGTCCTTGTAGCAAATGCGACAATAGAAAGTTTTTGCACCCCGATCAAATTTCAATTCACTTATGTAGATGGGTATTTGTCCCTCAGTACTATACGTGGGTAGCCCATGGTGAAACTAGTCCTGGTTTTTATCCATCGACATCTGGGGTAGGACAGACCTCAGACGAACCCATGTTAGATGATAATGAGTGTGAAGAACAAAATCCCTTTAGTGAATTGGTATATGATGAATTTCAAGTTGATAGAGATTCAATTGAAGAGGAATCGAATGATGAGGCTTAGCAGTTCTATGAATTGTTAAGGCAATCAGAGGTCCGATTGCAAAGTCATAAAAATAAACATGTGTTACAGTAGGTGGCAAAATTTCTTTCGGTCCATAATGTTTATAATATTCTCGCAGCGGCGTGCAATAGAGTTTTAGAACTGTCTAAAGATGGCCTTAGCCGGAAAGACGAGAGTCGGTTGCCTAATAATGTATACGGGTTGAAAAAGATGATGGCTGGTCTGGGTCTTGGGTACAAGACTTATGATGTTTGTAAAACAATTCTTTTTTGTACTATGGAGATTTTGAAAATAGCGAATATAATGCATGTCCTGAATGCGGCGAGGTGAGGTATGCTGTGGGTAAAAAGAAACCAATCGGGCGTAAGAAGTTGTGGTACTTTCCTATAGTACCTCGCCTACATCGATTGTACATATCTGCAACCACTGCTAAGCATATGACTTGGCATTTGAAATGCAGTGGTTCGAGTGATCAAATGATTCATCCAGCATCAGGAGAAGCTGGAAACACTTTGACAGGGTACATCCAGAGTTTGCGGCTGAACCTCGGAACATTCGACTTGGACTATGTAGCGATTGATTTTCTCCATTTGGTAGTTCATCAGTTCCATATTCTTGCTGGCCCGTGTTCGTTACGCCTTATAATCTACCTCCAGATCTTTGCATGCGTCAAGAATATATCTCTCTGAGTTTGATTATATCAGGACCAAAAAGCCCAGGGAAGAACATTAACATGTTGCTTCGCCCATTAGTTGATTTTAAATCTTCGAATTTCATAATGTAATCGTCCAAGCGGCTGCCCAACTGATGAAGATTGTTGAATTCGTCTACAATCCGGGCTTCTTTGATGTCATATGATGTTGCAGCCATTGTTTGAGGGATTTTTGTGTGAAATCAACTATAATAAATTGCACAAATAATTCTCGAGTGGTGTAGTGAGTAATTGATCCCAGCTAATTTTGTGCTTCAGAGGACCGATAGTGCTTGGATGGTGGCCATCTCTATCCATCTGGTCCGTCAATATTTTAGCATTAAAAGACATGCTTTCAACATATTTATTTCTTGCTCAAAAAAAAAAAAAAACAGATTTATTTCCCAATTTGAAGCCGTTTAGTATTTGTTTTATTTTTTTATGAAACAAAATCCATCAAGTCTTTAACACGGACTTTCAATTTCAAAGGTCGGTATTAGTTCAGTGATCCTTTAATAATTCTTAAAAATATAAACAATTGTAAATTAACTAAATGTGGGGGTTTTGGTCCGATAATTGTATACTTTAATTTAAGTGATGATTTACCACGAGCCATTCGATTCGACGTGCGATATACGAGAATCTACAGGTGTGCCGATCGATCCGCCCTACGAGCCAATAGGGGATGGACCACTGTCCCAAACTGTGCAGTATTGGGAGGCCTGACAGCAACATTTGGAATCACACGAGGTGGAGGGGTGGACCCGGTCGGCGTTAGGTACCGCGAGGTAGCCCCAGAGGAGGCCGAGCCTGTGCCCTGATCAGCAGAAGGTGATACGTGGCTAGGTGGTGCTGGAGCTGATTGTCTCGTACGCGGGCCACCCTGAATGCCCGGTACAGGTGCATCATCCTGGTCAGCAGAGTCAACCCGGGATCTACGGGTCACAGCTTTACGCTTCGTCGACCCAGCATGACAATCAACTGGTCTCTGTTTATCTGCTGTAAACGTCATACCAAACATCAATTACAACCACGAGTTCCAAGAAATACGTAACTCAGAAGACGGAACTATAAACAAACAAACATTGTTTTCACAAATTCTAACCGAAAATCGCTCAATCGCCAAACTAATTGACTAATTACATCACAATATATATATATATATATATATATATATATATATATATATATATATATATATATATATATATACATATATATATACATATATATAATAGATTTAATTAGTACACTATACCCTAATTAACAATAGATATAACACAATCTAAAAGATAAATTACAAATAATTAACGTTTTGAAACCCTAATTAACCGATGAAATATCACAAAAACTTGATAAATACATGCTAAAAGCTACAAAAACGTAATTAACATAATATAATCGGCAAAAACAAGCCTACCCAACGTAAATCACAATCTAAACCATAAATTACAAATAATTAACATTTTAAAACCCTAATTAACCGATAAAATATCACAAAAAACTCGATAAATACATGCTACAAACCATAAAAACGTAATAACGTGATATAATCGGTAAAAACAAGCATACCCAACATAAATCACAATCTAAACTTCCCAAAAAAAAGAAAAACTAGGTAAAACCCTAAATAACCGATGAAATAACACAAAAACACAATAAATACATGCTAAAAGCGATAAAAAACGTAAATAACGTAATATAATCGGTGAAAAACACGTATCGTAAGATTTCTAGGGAAGAGGGCCGAGTTTTCTAGAGAGAGAGAGGAGAATTAGAGAGAGAGCTCAAAATTGCCTAAAATGGCGATTACAAACGGGGCTGCCCGTTTTTATACATGGGTTACTAGAAACGGGCAGCCCGTTTCTAATAACCTTATTAGAAACGGGCTGCCCGTTTCTAAAGCCCGTGGCGCCAAAATGATTTTCATTTTGGCGCCGAAAAAAAAAATCGGGCTTTAGAAACGGGCAGCCCGTTTCTAAAGCCCGTGGATCCAATTACTAGAGACGGGCGGCCCGTCTCTAGTAATTGTACATTACTACAAACGGGCTGCCCGTTTGTAGTAATATTATTACAAAGGGGCGACCCGTTCCGTTTGTAATAATCGCGGACTATTACAAACGGGCTTCCCGCTTGTAATAACCCTTATTACAAATGGGCTTTTGCTACTTATCTTTTACCTGGCGTTTTTTCATTGTTTCATAAAAAGCAAATGGGATTTTTTGCTTCTAAAATTCCTTCTTTGTTTGCCTCCACAGAGGAACTTGTCAGATTTTGGAGTTGTTACTCAGTGCCTGGCACCCATTCGAGATATCACCATCCATTCCAATGGTATCTAAGTGTTGGTAATTTTCAAATTTATTTTAAAAAGTCATTTTGACAGCCGTTAGAATATTATGTGAAATTTCCCTCCATGTTTTGAAACTAACGGCAGTGGTCAGTAGTCACCATTATTTGTAAAGGTGTGTTTTTGATAATGAAAAGTTGCCTCAGACTTGTTTTCAATTTAAATGTTGTTTAGATACTTTCAGATATATTCCAAGTGTTGTGACTATTTAGAAAGGTTGCCATGATTTCTATAAAATAGCCTTTGCCTTACGGATTGGAACAGACAATCTACTTCAATTATTCAAAAGGGAAACTTATGTTTATTTCTTTCAAAAACACATCACTGCCTATAGCCGAACTAATAAGAAAACCTTACTGTTCTGCTGTGCAAATAAAATACAGAATCATTTCATAAAGTTAAATATTCTTATTGCTTTGAGTATTCGGGGTTATCTTCGAAAGTGCAATTCGCAAATAATCAACAATCTTTAGATTGGGCTTCATTGTATCCTGGGACAAACTCGCTGTTAACTCGATTGCATAGTGGGGGCGAATATTATCTTGAGGAGAGCGTATTTTTGCGCGACT
Source organism: Misopates orontium (assembly GCA_946800315.1). Classification (NCBI taxonomy): domain Eukaryota; kingdom Viridiplantae; phylum Streptophyta; class Magnoliopsida; order Lamiales; family Plantaginaceae; genus Misopates; species Misopates orontium. Next base: position 15,221,033 of record OX326946.1, read on the forward strand.
TGAAGTGTGTAAGTTCGTGGTTCGTGATTGTTCGTGTTCGTTGTACAAGATTGTTCGGTGTTGTTGTGGCATTCAAATTCCAAAGAGGTGCAGTTTATTTTCCAACAATCTCAAGACAATATTATGGCTTCTCAAAACTTGTTGCAACTTCCTACCGACTTCGTCAAATTGGAGAGGTTTGATGGTGGAAATTTCAGACGATGGCAAAAGAAAGTACGTTTCCTTTTGTTCACTCTTGCGGTTGATTACGTTCTCACAACACCAAAACCTCAAGAGCATGAAAATGAAACGTTGGCTGAATCTCGAACGCGAGCAAAATGGGTGAAGGATGACGAAATCTGCCGGGGACATATTTTGAATGCTTTGACGGATAATCTCTTTGATGTGTAACAAAATGTGGACACGGCAAACGAACTTTGGGATTCTCTCAATAATCGGTACTTGACTCAAGATGCTACAAGTAAGAAATTTTTTTCTTCCCAATTTATGAATTACAAGATGGTGGATGGAAAATCTGTGAGTGAGCAATTTAATGAATTGCAATGCATCTTAGGACACATGAAAAATTTAAATATGCACATGGATGAAGGCATTATAGTATCTTGCATCATTGATAAACTTCCACGTTCATGGAAAGATTATAAGAAGAGCCTAAAACATAAAAAGGAAGACACTACTGTTAAAGACTTGAGTGCTTACTTTCGCATTGAAGAACAATCTAGAATGCAGGAAAAAGAGGAATTAAAAGGTGGCTCTTCTTTGGTGCATATGGTAGAAGATAAAAAAGAGTCTAAACAATCCCAACACTCCGGACAAAACAATGAAAATCGGAAAAGGAAGGGGCAATTCACTAAGAACAAAAAGAATGAAAATAAAAAGAAGAAGGGGGATTGTTGGCATTGTGGAAAGCCGGGACATCTCAAGAAAGAATGCAGAATTTTGAAGAAAGAAAATGATCAACAAAATAATAAAGAAAAATTTGTTGCTGTTGTTTCAGAAGCAAATATGGTACAAGATGATGGTACTTGGTGGATTGACTCCGGAGCGACGAGGCATGTGTGCAAAGACATAAGTTGTTTCACCACTTATGAGCCTATTCATGAAGGCGGTGTCTTGTTCATGGGCAATGCGGCGACTGCTGTTGTGAAAGGCAAAGGAACCGTAGCTTTGGAATTCACTTCTGGAAAGATTTTATCTTTAGCAGAAGTGTATCATGTTCCTGAAATTAGAAAGAATTTAGTTTCTTGTAGCCTTTTGAACAAGCATTGGTTTAAGCTTGTATTTGAGTCCGATAAAGTTGTTTTGTCCAAGAGTGGTACCTTTGTAGGCAAAGGTTTTATGTACGAGGGAATGTTTAAGCTTAATATTAATAAAGTGATGAATGATTCTGTTTATATTGTTGACTCATTTGCTTTATGGCATAATAGATCAGGGCATGTAAATACAACACGTATGAATGACATGATTAAATTAAATTTAATACCTAAACATGAAAATGATTCATTAGATAAATGTCAAGTATGTGCACATGCAAAAATCACTAAGAAACCTTTTCATTCGGTTGAAAGAAAATCTGAATTATTGCATCTTATTGATAGTGATTTATGTGATTTACATGCCACCCCTACTAAAGGAGGAAGTAAATATTTTGCAACTTTTATTGATGATTATTCTAAATATTGCTATGTATATTTGTTGCATGCAAAAGATGACTTACTTGATAAAATTAGAATTTATAAAAATGAAGTAGAAAATTACATGAATTGTAAGATTAAATGTCTATGATCTGATAGAGGAGGTGAATATCACTTTCCTTCTTTTTGTGAATCATTTGGCATAATTCATGAAACTAGTGCTCCTTATTCACCAGAACAAAATGTAGTAGCGGAAAGGAAAAATAGAACTTTAAAAGAAATGGTGAATGGGTATGCTTTATAATTCTGGATTAAATAAAGTTTTTGGGGTGAAGCAATTTTAACTGCTTGTCATATTCTTAATAGAATTCCACATAAAAAGTCTCATGTTACACCCTATGAACTTTGGAAGAAAAGAAAGCCTAACTTGAACTATCTTAAGGTTTGGGGTTGTAGAGCTATTGTTCCAGAACCTAAGATTAAGAGTTTAGGTGCTAAAGGTGTTGAATGTATTTTTATAGGTTATGTTGAACATAGTAAGGCCAATAGATTTCTTGTGGTAGAACCAAATGATTCAATTAGATTAAATACAGTAATTGAATCTAGAGATGCTATATTCTATGAAAATAGATTTAATTCTATTCCTAAAGTATGTGATAATAGAATTGCTAGTTGATAAGGGTAATATCAATTGAGTGAGGTAAAAGGGGTAAAAGTGACGTGTATGAGGTAAATGAACAGTAACTTTTGATCGTATCGAATGAAACAAGGGGTAAGAACGCATTGTTCCTAAACTGAGTGTTTGTACGAAGCGTACCTCTATTAGAACTAACCGTAGTATTGCAGAAATCCTCTCTCTAGAATGTAGAAATGTGATATATTTTCCTTGGTGAAACAAACCGTACAGCCGTAGTATATATAGGCTGCCGAGCTTGACGCGTGGTGTCTTCTGATTGGCCGTCGAACACGGCTCGTATTAATGTAACCCACGAGGGGCGTCATTTAAGACTTACCCACCTCGTGGGTCGTATTCAATTGTGCTCATTGAAGAGTGTGCTCATTGAAGAGCCGTCAGACTTATGGATCGTAATTAATGTTACTCATTTAAGAGCTGTCAAACTTATGGGTCGTAATCAATGCGCCTCATTTAAGAGATATCTGCATCCTGGGTCGTCGTTAATGCTTGTCAGGTAGTTGCTGACAGCTCTGACACCCATTAATGCTCTGTCGTTCACGTGGTTATTCGATCGTAACTTTTTGGCCTTTCGACCCTCGATCTCCGAAGACAACCTCTTTCACTCGATCCATACTTGGTTCGAGTTTGTTGACCATCGTTACTCTTGGTTCTACTGTCGTAATATTTCGAACCATTATCAATAGTCCCCCAAGTTTCGACTCTGACGGGTCGAGGTCGAAATTCTTTTCAATTTGCCTGTTCCGCTTCGAATATCGACTTGCATCGTTGCCTGACCTTCAACGCTGTCATCTGTAGTTTTTGTAACAGCTGCGCATCGTGCGGATTCCATCCGTTAGCATTTTCAACACGCTAAGTCTAACTGACGTCGAGAGGCAGCTTTATCGTAACGTGTGCGGATGCGAGACACACACCACGTGTCACGCTGTGACTGGGGCCTTCGAACAGCCCATCATTAATACGACGGTTTCGATGACTTCCTAGGTTTTCGTGCGCACGACTCCCCACTGTATAAATACCTTATGACCTTCAGTCTCCTTCTTCAATCTTAGTTCAAAATTTCCGGCGAACTTATTCTCTCTGCAATCCGTGTGTTTTCTGCCGAATCTCCTATGTTTTTTAACGAGTTTCCTCGGTTTCTCGCTTTCTCCGTCTGATTTTCTCTCTCTCTTGCCGTTTTCACCGTTCAAAACACATTCAGAATGTCCTCTTCTTCTTCTTCGGCCGATATTCAAGCTCCCCTGGTTTCTTCTGCCGACCGCTTACCTTCTGTGGTACCGCTGTACGGCGACGATAGGGAGGAGGAGTCGGGTTCTCCTCCCCAGCCCTTGGTGAGCAAGAGACGTCGTCTTATGAAGGACGACGTTCCCGTGGGTGGTTCTTCCTCGGCTATGAACACGGTTCCTGCCACCGTCACTCCTGCCACCATCACTACCGTTGCTCCTCCACCTGTTTCCACGGTTGCTCCGTCGCCTGCTGCTGAAGGGAGTTCGTCGGATCCGGGTGGTCTGTCCACGACCGCGAGCTCACTCAAGACGAAGAACATTGGGCCTATCTTGGTCAAGTACGGGGTCGATCTGACAACGGTCGATTTCCGTGCACCGGGACCAGAAGATCGTGCGACCCGACCCCCTCTTGGATTCGTGACGATCTACACGATCCAAATGATCTGCAGACTTAGGATGTTTTTTGATCCTTTTTTCGTCGAAGTCGTGAACGCCTGCCACCTTTGCCCCAGCCAACTGAACCTAAACGCCTATCGTGTTCGATGGACTTCGTATTGTGCCACCTCCTGCTGGGGGTCGCATGCACCGTGGATCGTTTCTTTGCTGTCTACCGGGTGCAGCTGAATGCCAAGGCACACCCTTTCTATTACTTCACCGCTCGGGATACGGAGAACGCTTTCCTCTTTAACAATCCATCGTCTCATGGTTTGTGGAAGGACAAGTTCTTCTTCGTCAAGCCGAAGGGTCGTGTTGCTGCTGACTTGGGTGTTCCTATTTCGTGGATGACCGATTCGGAGGGGGTGATCGATCCTCAGATTGTAAACGCTGAAGCGATCCGGAAGCGATTCGGGACCGAAGGCTTCTTCGGCGGGTCGTTGAGTCTGAAGAAGTTGGTAGACAATCCGACCCTTCTGGTGTTGGCTGGCGTGCAGCAGTCTTCCTTACCCAAAATTTATTCTCCGCAAGAGCTGATGCAAAGCCTTTTCTTCCGTAAGTTATTTCCTATCTTGTTTCTTTTGTGATTTGTGTTTTTTTTTTTAACTTCTTTATAGGGTTTGTTACGTAGGGAAGGCCGTCGAACAGGTGTCTATTGCACCGTACGATCTTCCTATGATCAAAGAGGAGGACACGGTCGTGTACTTGGACGACGACTTGAAGAAGCTGGCCTCCGAACCTGCTCCGGCGAAGACGAAGGGGAAGAAGAGGAAGCAGATTGCTTCCAAACCTGCCAAGATCTCCAAAGTCCGGCAAGCTGCCCTCGAACGTTCTCAGGATGATGCGAGAACTTCCGATCCCCCGTCGGTCGTTCTACTAAGCGACTCCGATTCGCCTTCCGCCAATCCTTTGACGCGGCCAACGTCGATCCCGATGGTTAATCTTTCGATTTCTTCCACTAGGGCGTCGCTTGCTCCGTCAGACAGTTTGGTCTTCCAGACTCCTCTGGCTCGAACTCCGATTTCGACCCCGGATGAGTTGATGGGTTGGATTGGTCAGGTGCTTCGTACTCATAAAGGTGCGACTCCTTTGGCTGCGGCTTCTAGCACAACTGCCTTGGCTCTTGCTGTCGATTCAACAGTAGTTACGACGATGCCCGGTGGGGGAACGATCCGGGACTTGGCGGGTACTCTTGAACCTGAACCTTCCTCGAACCCTCATCCACCTGCTTCCGCCAATGAGATTGCTCTGATCCCCAATCCTGACTCTCCATCGATGGATCGTTCGGAGTCGGGGGAAACCGATTCGCTTTCTCCGATCATCGGTGCTTCAGAGCAAGTTCGTGCGCCAGGCTCGCCTTCGGTTTTTGAAGATTATCCATCCAGTCATGCGGAGCAAGTCATCGGCCGCATAGTCAATGATGAAGATTACGACTTTCTACGCTCCGCGGATCGGAATGAACTTTACGATTGGCGATTCCAAATTGGTGCTCAAGTAAGAATCTCTTTTTTTTTGTTAAGTACTGTCTCTTCCTTCTTCACTGTTTTGACTTGCTTTGTTTTTTTCTTTTCGGCTGGGTCGAATACTACATGAGTCAGTTGCGACCGAGCGGGAGTCAAGGGTCAACAGGGCGGCCCTCCTTCGTCGGAACGCGAAATACGAAGCTCAAATTCAGACGATGCGGGATGACCTGTCAAGGCTTGATGCAGAGGTCGAACAGCTACGACAAGGATACTAGGAGTTCGAGACTCTTCGGTCCGAACTGGCCGATGCCCGGGCAGAAATTGATCGTCAGCATGCTCAAGTTAGGACTTTGGAAGCCGAACGAGATGTCTGGTCGAAGGAGAAAGAGAAGCTCTTGGCCGATCTAGCCAAGTCAGTTGGTCAACTGGCTGACGCAAAAGAGCAGATCGCAGCCCTTAACCAGGCCAAGACCGATGCCGATGCCTCCACGACTCTCGCCTTGAAAACGAGCTAGGAGTTCGAAAAGAAACTGATGGAGTTGACGGTGGCCAGCAAAGAGACTGGGCCGAAACGATCCGAGGATCTGGCCGAAGTTAAGCGCCAGGCTGTCGAGGAGTTTAAGAACTCTCCTGAATATCGGAGTATGATCGCTCGATTCGGCGCTGACATTTTCCAGCGAGGATTCAACCTTTGCACGTCCCAGTTCCAACGACCGGGCATTCTCCCTCCCGACCCTGACTTGAGCTTCTTAGATGTGGCCGCGCTTCCCGATCCCGGCTCCTCGACCTCTGGTCCTCCTGCCAACACTTAGTTTTTTTTTTATTGCTTTTCTTTCCATGTACTTTTCTTTTCTTGTAAGTACTTTTGTACCCTTCTGAGTGAATGGAACTTTTTTTTTCAAGGATTAGCTACTTTTTCGCTATTTCGCTTTCTTTTTTTTTGCTTTGATCATAATCTTTACGATCTTTAACTATTCATCTTGAGTGCTTACAATGAATTTAATCATATTGTCGATCCTTGATCGATCTTTTATTCTGAACAACTGAATCTTCCCTTAAGTTCGAACGCTTATACATCAGAATGAATCGAATCAACTCCTATATCGAAGGATTTAACCTTCCTTTAACGACCGAATATGCATGTCTTAGAAATGAATCGAATCAACTTATAACTTTTAAGAATTTAATCTTTCACGATCGGACATGTTAGAAATTAATCGAACCAACTTCTAACTTTTGAGAATTTAATCTTTCACGATCGAATATATTAGGCCTAGAGACGAATTGAATCAACCTCTTACCTTGAAAAATCGAATCTTCCTTTATTTAGGCCTAGAAGCGAATTGAATCGACTTCTTACCTTGAAGAATTTAATCTTCCTTTATTTAGGCCTAGAATCGAATCGAATCGACTTCTTGCCTTGAAGAATTTAATCTTCCTTTTGTGATCGAATGTTTTAGGTTTAGATACGAATTTAATCGACCTCTAATATTTCTATACGATGTACTCCTTCTCCCCCCCCCCCCCCCAAAAAACGAAGTTCACTTTGTGTGAAGTACTTTTCGATGGGTAGTAGTGCAGGTCGTATATTCGTTACCGTAGTTACTTCTTATACTTTAGCTTTTTCATCGTATCTCAACGACCACTTGCATACATTTTTTTACAATTTAGCTAAGTATTGACAAGAAGTGGACAAGGGAAATTCGAGAAATGTACTTTATTCCATTGAAGGAGAGCTGAGAAATCTCCGCCACGATCTCATCTGGGGTTACCACTTCGTGGCCGTAGGCAAGGCCGAAAGGGGTTTCTCCGATCGCGCTTCTTGGCGTCGTTCGATATGCCCATAACGCGCTAGGAACTTCTTCGACCCATTTACTCTTATACTGGCCCAGTCAAGCTTCGATGGATTTAACCAAGGTTCGATTAGTTACCTCGACTTGACCGTTTTCTTGTGGATATCCGACCGAAGTGAAGTTTTTCTTGATTCCCCACTTGAGACACCAATCTTCAAGCTGTTGACTTTGGAACTGCAAGCCATTGTCACTGACCAAAGTTCGTGGAATCCCGAATCGGCACAAGATGTTTCGCCACAGGAAGTTGATGATGGATCCGGCGGTGATGTTAGCCATTGGCTCAGCTTCGACCCACTTCGTAAAATAATCCACCGCCACAAGTAGGAATCGCTTCTGGCCTTTGTCCTTTACCATTGGTCCAACAATGTCGATTCCCCATCAGTCAAATGGACATGGGATACGATTCGGTTCCCAAGCTGCTGCCGGCTGTCGGATCGTTCGTGCAAATTGTTGGCATGGTAGGCATCGTTTGGCGAAGTTCTCCGCATCCTTAGCCAATGTAGGCCAAAAGTATCCATGCCTTATGATTTTTTGGGCCAAATTGCTTCCACCGGCGTGATTTCCGCAACTTCCTTCATGTATTTCTTTCATCACTTGCTCCGCTTCGGTTTGTCCCAGACATCGTAGGTAAGGTTGGGAAAAAGCTCGTTTGAACAGCACCCCATCTTTGAGGAAGAAACGGGCCGCCTTCTTTGCCAGTGCCTTTTCCTCGGGCTTCAAAGTATACTGATCTGGGTCAGAGAGATATTTCATTACCTCCGATCGCCAATCTTCGCCTTCTTCTTTGACCGTGGCTGCCATGGCTTCGTCTGATTTGACTATTTTGCCGACCGTGAAGAATGTGATCTTCTTCATGCGGATCGGCGTCGTTGATCTTGCCATGCGAGCAAGGGCGTCGGCTTCAGAGTTCTTCAACCTTGGGATTTGGATTAGTTCAAATGTATCGAACTCTTCCTTCAATTCCTAGACCCGTTGGAGATAGTCTTTCATTCTCTCTTCCCTTGCCTCGTATGACCCGTTCACTTGCTGCACGACCAGCTGTGAATCACTGTGGGCTCAAAGCCTAGTGACGTGGCCTTCGAGCGCACATCTCATTCCGACCAGCAAAGCTTCGTACTCGGCTTCGTTGTTCGAAATTGGGAATTCCACCTTGACGGCAAAATGCAGATTTTTGCCTTCGGGGTTTTTCAGGACAATTCCCAATCCTCCGTTACCGTTGCTCACCGACCCATCCACAAACAGGTCCCACCACTGAAGCTCTTTCTTCTCTTCCTCCGATCCATCGCTCATTTCAACAATGAAATCGGCCAACACCTGCGCTTTTATCGCTGGTCGAGGTTTATAAGTGATGTCGAATTCTCCCAACTCGACCGACCACTTAACCATCCTTCCCGACACCTCCGGTTGTTGAAGAATTGATTGAAGTAGGTGCTTCGTTAGAACAACAATCGGGTGGGCCACGAAATATGGCTTCAGCTTCCGAGCAGCTATGACCAGTGCATAAGCCAACTTCTCGATCTGCGGGTATCGAAGCTCCGCGTCTCTCAATGTCTTTCTGGTGTAGTACACCGGTTGGTGGTTTCTCCCATCGGCCCTAACTAGCACCGCACTCACCGACTCTTTTCCCGCAGCGAGATAAATGTAAAGTGTCTCATCGGGGATCGACTTTACGAGCAGCGGTGGGCTCAGCAGATATTTCTTCATTTCCTCGAACGCCGTTTGACATTTGTCCGTCCATTTGAACTCTTTTACGTTCCTCAGCACTTTGAAGAACGACAATCCTTTCTCTGAGGATCGTGAGATGAATCGATTCAAGGTGGCCAAACAACCGTTTAGCTGTTGCACCTCGCCCGGCGACTTAGGCGGCTTCATGTCTATTATTCATTCACCTTCTCGGGATTCACCTCGATCCCTTTCTGGGTCACCATAAACCCTAGGAATTTTCCTCCTTTCACCCCGAATGTGCATTTCTTCGGGTTGACCTTCATTCCAAATTTTTCCATGGTCTCCATGGCTCTCGTCAAATCTCGTGGATGATCTTCTGCCTTCTGGCTTTTTACGATCATATCATCCACGTAGACTTCCATCGTGTCACCGATCACCCCGGCGAACATCGTGTTGACCAGCCTTTGATAGGTGGCTCCTGCATTCTTAAGACCGAATGGCATCACCATGTAGCAGAATACACCTACATCGGTGATGAAACTGGTCTTCTCCATATCGTCATGGGCCATCAGGATTTGATTGTATCCCTGATCCCCATACATCATCGACAACAACTCACAGCCTGCTGTCGAATCCACCATGAGGTCGATGCTCAGTAGGGGATAGAAATCTTTAGGACATGCTTCGTTCAGGTCAGCGAAATCGATGCACATCCTCCACTTTCCCTCCTTCTTGGGCACCAAGACCACGTTCGATAGCCAATCCGGGTATCGAACCTCCTTTATCTGCTTGAGGCATAGCAGCCTCTGTACTTCACTTTGAACGATGCGGCGTCTTTCTTTGCCCATCTTCCTCTTCTTCTGTTTAATGGGTCGGGAATCGGATCAAACATTCAATCGATGGCAGCAAATGTTCGGGTTTATCCGACCTGGCGCGTCCCCTTCCCAAGCAAATCGGTTGACGTGATCCCTCAAGACCATCATCACTCCCGATTCGACCTCAAGGCTCATTTCCGCCCCTACTTGCACTTTCTTCGATGGTTCTCCCAGCTCCATCGTCTTCGTACCGCCAGCTTCGGTGACTTTATTCTCTGCTGTTTTGAGCTTCTTGGCGAAGCCTACCTCATCTTCCAGAGTTAACTTCGGCAATTCAGGATCTTCTGCTACACTCATGCAGCATTCTCTGGCCCGAGCTTGGCCACCTCGTACTTCTCCGATTCCTGCTGGAGTCGGAAACTTCACCTTCAAGTGGATCGTGGACGCGATTGCCTCGAATTGCCTCAAAGCGGGCCTCCCGCAGATGATGTTGTAGATATTGCCCGGGATATTGACCACGTAGAATTTAACCATCTCGGTCCTCCTCCTGGGTGCATCTCCCCATGACATTGGGAGCTCGATGGTCCTGATCGTAACGTGCCTTTCACCTCTGAACCCTACCAACCTGATGTTGGTGTTCTGTAGGCGCATGGGATCAATCCCCAACTTCTTGAAAGTTGATAGAAACATGATGTCGGTTGAAGCCCCTGTATCGGCCAGGATCCTCTGCACCTGTACTTGCATGATGGTCTGAGGGCGCTGCACATCGTGGGGAGACACGATTCCTGCTAAATCATCAGGTCCAAACGAGATGGTCTGAGGGCGCTGCACATGGACCGAGAATACTGCAGTCGGTCTCTGCTCCATAGCCTTCGCTTGTCGGACGAACTTTTTACGTTTGTTGGAAGACGATGACGCCATCGCGCTTCTCTCAATCATTCCAATGACCCTCCCCGAGAATGCGTTTTCCATATAAGGTCTACCGACCGGTTTGGGGTCAGGCACAACAGTGGTAGCTTCCGAAGCCGTGCTTCGTGATCGTGGCGCAGGTGCTCCTTCCTCGCCTTCTCTCCTTCTTTTTTCTCCGACCGTGGAGGTCGAATTTGCAATGAATTCTCGCAGGTACCCCAGGCTGATCAATTGCTCGATCTCGGATCGCAGCGTCGTACAGCTGTTGGTTTTATGTCATCACACTCTGGGGTACCGGCAACACTTATTTGATGATTTATACTTCTCTAGATTTTCTGGATTTGCTGGCCATGCGGTGATTCGGCCCAGCTCTCCCACCGACATCACGGGAAGTACATTTTGGGAGCCCATCGTGAGTGGAGTGAACTTCAAGTTCCTGTGCACTCTGTTGTCGTCGTCCTTTCGACCCGACGACCTTCCTTCATTCCTGTCCTTTGGCTTGGACGACTCTGCTTTCAGCCCTTGTCGGGCTATTCTCTTGGCCTTCTTAGCCTCCTCCGTTACTATGAATGGACTTGCTTGCTCCATCAATTCGTTCATGTTTCTGACCCTTGTCCCGTACAAGGAGTCCGCAAAAGAGCAGTCTTTTAGCCCGTGGGTTAGCACATCCACCAAGCTATCGGGATTTGGGTCGGAAACTTCAAGGACTGCGTCGGAGAATCGCTGCATGAAATCCCGTAGCAATTCCTCGTCTCCTTGCGTCATGGTATAGAGGTATCCCATCGAGCGCGGGATTTTTCGATTGCAGGCGAAGTGCGATACGAACTTCGTCGTGAGTTGTTCAAAAGATGAGATGGAGGCGGGTCGTAGATTGAGGAACCAAGTGGCTGCCCGCCCCACCAGCGTGCTTCGGAAAACACGACATAAAGCCGCGTCGGAAGCAACGATAAAATCCATCGCGTTCAAGAACGCATCTACATGATTCTTGGGGTCCCCGAAAGTTCTTTCCCCTGTGTATATGGGAAGCCCCCCCCCCCCCCCCGCTCGTTGATCATGTGTGATTCTGAGATTTGCGATCGCATCAACTAACGGGCTTCGTCGGACTATCGGATCGCAACGTGACCCGGCAGATCTCTGCAGTTCTTGAAGCTGCCTTTGCATCTGCACGATTGCTTGTTCGATAGGCTCAAGAAATTGTTCTCTTTCGGACCTCGGTTGAACCGTGTCTTCATTTCTGTTCTCCCACCCTTGGGCTGGTGTCGGTGTTTGCACATTGTTCACCACCGTGGGTCGGGGATTCTGGATCGGCACATCTTGGTGTCGGGAGCGAAGCGAGTTGTCCCCCGAGATTCCTGCCAATTCCCGTCTTGACCCCGAGGGTCTTGGTGGTTTGACGGGATCGCCTCGTCGGTTACATGGTCGGAGATTTCCCGAACCGGGCGAAAAATGGGTGATCGTAGTTGAGATGACACCTGATCAGGAGAGGGATGTCTGCGCCCTCTTGACGTTTCCGTCATCACCCTACGAGCCCCATCTTCGGCCACCTCTCGTAACATTGTTCTAAAATCGTCTCGTGAAAGAAGCACGAGATCTGTTGTGTTTTGGCGTCTTGGCACGAAGGATTCGCTACTAACCTCCGGCACATCTCTTGGGCCGACGCCATTAGCACTTGTCCCATGGTTGGAAGTCATTTTTCTTATCTCCTTTTTTTTTTAAAGGTTTAACTGATTTCTCACAATACTCGCCTCTATCTCAGCTATCTCAAGGAACGCAAGTGTGTTCCCACAGACGGCGCCAAATTGATAAGGGTAATATCAATTGAGTGAGGTAAAAGGGGTAAAAGTGACGTGTATGAACAGTAACTTTGGATCGTATCGAATGAAACAAGGGGTAAGAACGCACTATTCCTGAACTGAGTGTTCGTACGAAGCGTACCTCGATTAGAATTAAGCGTAGTATTGCAGAAGTCCTCGCATTAGAATGTAGAAATGTGATATATTTTCCTTGGTGAAATAAACCGTACAGCCGTAGTATATATAGGCTGCCGAGCTTGACGCGTGGCGTCTTCTGATTGGCTGTCGAACACGGCTCGTATTAATGTAACCCACGATAGGCGTCATTTAAGACTTACCCACCTCGTGGGTTGTATTGTGCTCATTGAAGAGTGTGCTCATTGAAGAACCTTCAGACTTATGGATCGTAATTAATATTGCTCATTTAAGAGCTGTCAGACTTATGGGTCGTAATCAATGCGCCTCATTTAAGAGATATCTGCATCCTAGGTCGTCATTAATGCTTGTCAGGTAGTCGCTGACAGCTCTGACACCCATTAATGCTCTGTCGTTCACGTGGTTATTCGATCATAACTTTTTGGCCATTCGACCCTCGATCTCCGAAGACAACCTCTTTCATTCGATCCATACTTGGTTCGAGTTCGTTGACCATCGTAACTCTTGGTTCTACGGTCGAATATTTCGGACCATTATCACTAGTGATCTACCTCTTGAACATGAAAATAATAATGAAAAACAGGTTGAACTTAGAAAAAGTAAAAGGATAAGAACTGAAAAATCCTTTGGACCTGATTTTATTGTGTATCTAGTTGAAGGAACTAGGGATACTCTTTGTTCACCTTCTGCTACTTTGCCTAACATTGAACCGGATCCTCTTACATATGAAGAAGCAATGAAATCTAGAGATTATAGTTTTTGGAAAGAAGCTATTAATGATGAGATGGAGTCCATTTTAGGTAATGACACATGGATACTTGTAGATTTACCACCTGGTTCAAAACCTATAGGATGTAAATGGATATTTAAAAAGAAAATGAAGTTTGATGGTTCTATAGAAACGTTTAAAGCAAGATTAGTAGCAAAAGGCTTCTCACAAAAAGAAGGTATAGACTACACTGATACATATGCTCCTGTTGCTAGAATCTCTACAATTAGATTACTAATTGCTTTAGCTTCTATTCATAATTTTGTTATACCTCAAATGGATGTTAAAACAGCCTTTTTAAATGGTGAACTAGAAGAGAAAATTTATATGCAACAACCAGAAGGTTTTGTTATGCCTGGTCAAGAACGTAAAGTATGCAAATTAATTAAGTCTTTATATGGCTTGAAACAAGCTCCTAAACAATGGCATGAGAAATTTGATAAAGTTGTTATCTCTAATAGATTTATGATACATGAATCAGATAAATGTGTTTATAGTAAATTCCATGATAATAGAGGAGTTATTATTTGTTTATATGTTGATGATATGTTAATATTTGGCACTGATTTAGAATCTGTTGAGCATGCTAAACAATTTTTGTCTTCTAAATTTGACATGAAAGATATGGGCATAGCTGATGTGATTCTTGGTATAAAAATCATTAGAAAAGATGAAGGATTAATTCTTTGTCAATCTCATTATATAGAAAAAGTGCTTAAGAAATTTAATCAATATGATTGCATTCCTATTAATACTCCTTTTGACTCTAGTATTAAGTTGTGTACTAATCCTGGTAGAGTTGTTTATCAACTTGAGTATGCTAGAGTAATTGGTTGCCTTATGTATGCTATGACTAGTACTAGGCCTGACATTGCCTATGATGTTGGTAGACTAAGTAGACACACTAGTAATCCTAGTCATGAACATTGGAATCTTGTTAACAGAATATTGAGATACTTGAGAAAAACTATAGATTATGGAATTTGCTTCATGGGGTATCCTTCGGTTTTAGAGGGATTTACTGATGCCAGTTGGATTACTGAGCTAGAAGATCATAAATCCACAAGTGGGTGGATCTTCACTCTTAGAGGTGGAACTATCTCATGGAGTTCCAAGAAACAAACATGTATTACAGATTCAACGATGGCGGCTGAATTTGTAGCTCTTGCTTCAAGTAGCAAGGAGGCCGAATGGCTAAGGAATTTGTTAATTGAAATTCCTATATTGCCAAAGCCTGTTCCGCCAATATCTATTCATTGTGACAGTGAGGCCACACTGTCAAAAGCCTATAATAAGGTGTGTAATGGGAAGTCCAGGCATATTGGATTAAGACATAGCTATGTTAGACAATTACTTACTGATGGAGTAATTACAATTGATTTTGTACAGTCTTGTCAAAATCTGGCTGATCCTTTGACGAAAGCATTGACAAGAGATCTAATTCTCAAAACTTCAAAAGGGATGGGACTTAAGTCCCGTTGAATATAACCACCAATGATGGAAACTCAACTCACTCTTGAGATTTCGAGGGATAGAGTTCAATGAGCAAAGTACATCATGTGATGTGGTTGAAGCACTTAATAATATTCATCCCTTGGTGATTAGTGCTTGTACATGTAATGTTAAAGGTAGGTTGAGCATCGAGCTCTTAATAGACTTATTGCATATATGTGCTAAAGTGTTTATGTTACGTGGGCACTTTTGATAGGTCTACCTATATGAATGTCGAAGGTGGTGCCGCCTTCTATGAGTTAGGGGCTTAACTCTAGAGCATTTCATGAAAACAGGATATAGACACAAGGCCAGTTCATGTGTCGGCTTGTTCGAATACTCAGAGCTCTTGGAATACGTGTGTGTCAGTGTTTCCGGTTAATCATATGGGAAATTGGTTCAAAGACAAGTCTACCAAATTTTTCGATTAACTTTGACGCGCTTTCACTAGGTAATGGTTCAAGTCGTAAGACACCATTATTGAATCACGCATTCGTGAATTAATTAAACATATTATTTTGTATTATCTTATTTTGAAAATTGTGGGGGAATATTGGTAATTTTCAAATTTATTTTAAAATGTCATTTTGACAGCCGTTAGAATATTATGTGAAATTCCCCTCCATGTTTTGAAACTAACGGCAGTGGTCAGTAGTCACCATTATTTGTAAAGCTGTGTTCGGTAATGAAAAGTTGCCTCAGACTTGTTTTCAATTTAAATGTTGTTTAAATACTTTCAGATATATTCCAAGTGTTGTGACTATTTAGAAAGGTTGCCATGATTTCTATAAAATAGCCTTTGCCTTACGAATTGGAACAGACAATCTACTTCCATTATTCAAAAGGAAAACTTCTGTTTATTTCTTTCAAAAACACATAACTGCCTATAGCCGAACTAATAAGAAAACCTTACTGTTCTGCTGTGCAAATAAAATATAGAATCATTTCATGAAGTTAAATATTCTTATTGCTTTGAGTATTCGGGGTTATCTGCCAAAGTGCAATTCGCAGATAATCAACAATCTTTAGATTGGGCTTCATTGTATCCTGGGACAAACTCGCTGTTAACTCGATTGCATAGTGGGGGCGAATATTGTCTTGAAGAGAGCGTATTTTTGCGCGACTTGAAGTGTGTTAGTTCGTGATTCGTGATTGTTCGTGTTTGTTGTACAAGATTGTTCGGTGTTGTTGCGGCATTCAAATTCCAAAGAGGTGCAGTTTATTTTCCAACACTAAGTTCCTCATGTTGATTCTTGGAATATAATGGATGTGCCACACGGATCACTTGTCCAGCCTGATATCCCATCAATTGTTGCGGTTAAGTGCTATCAAATTCTTTTTTAAAATGATTTTTTTCTTTGCACAAATTATAGTACTGACGTTAGCCGTTAGCATTTTTGTCATATGTGTAGGGAGAATACATGGTCGACAATCTCATTTTAAGAAGTGTTGTCCCATTTTGTGATTTGGGCTTGATTTGAAAAAAAATATATTCAGGTGATGGTCATCGATTACTCGTTATGGAGCATGTACCTGTTCACACTTAATCTCCAAAAGTTGAAATGCTAGATTCTCTGTACAAGCAGGTGTCAAACACTGACGATTAGGGTATTATGAGGCAATTGTTAGCTTAAGTTGGGTTTCATAAGCCACCTATGGGGCACTTGAAGTTCCATAGATTATATGAGAAGATTAAAGTTGAAAACTATATTTTGATTCAAAATACCTTTGGTTAAGTATATTGAATTAATTTACTTAATATTCTCGACATCCATGTAATAAACTTCAGTACATAACATTGTGCCATTGAAGACTTTGACCCAAAAAAGTATAAAATATTAATAACATATAGTGTAGTCTAACTTTGCACAATTAGACAGTGACAAGTATAATGAAAGTACGAACATAATTACAATCATAATGTTATAATTTAACTACAAATATTATTACATCATAAAAAACGACAAAGTTAAACGGCTAGTTTCCATTAAGAAAAGTTAAGGGGGTAATTATAAAATAATAAACAAAAACAAGAAAAAATCTCAAAACTATTGAGAGGTTAACCTCCAATCAAAAGGAGAATAATTTGAAAAATGACAAGAAAAAAATTAAATACATGATAAAGAGAAATTATTTGGACAGCCTTGAAAAAAGAAGTTGCCTGCGCAATGGTGATTGCAGAAGTTTTGTTACCAAGCCTTACATAAACCTCAAGAACCAAACAAAGTATCCACTATGATGCTAAGATTGTCCAATTAGGATCCTTAGCTAACCACGCATATCTGCTCTTGTGTAATACATGTTTGCACAAAACGTTTGAAGGCAATAAATCGATAATGTTGACTAACCACAATTGTCAGATAACAAACTTAAAATGGAACTATTCTTTTAAAACGGTGTTAAGACATCAAAAGATAAACTCATTTTGTTCAATATGTAGAATCAGTGATATTACCTTAACATTGCTCCACTAGATTGAGTAAACTACATTAAGGTCATCTAGGCCAAACAAATAAGCCACCCAAATTCTTTCAGGACCTTAACATGTTAAGTGGTTGCAGTGTTGTTAAAGGCGTCGGGCGTAAGCGGAGCGTTTTATATGCTTAGAGGTGGGGCGTAAGCCCTGAGGCGTGGGGCGCAAGTCCCACAAATTTTAAAATTTATTATTTTCTAAATATATCAATAATTGAAAAGACAAAAAGAAGGAGTTAATATGTTAATTTGAAATATTTGTGTTCTTATAAAGTCATAAAACAGATTTTAGTTTACACATTTATATAAGATGCATAAAAATATATTTCTAAACTCTTAATAAATTCTAAGTATTATGAAATTAATTGATCATATTAAAAAGTAATATATTAAAGAAAAACACAAAGCCGCAAATAAATGATAATAAGTTAAAATATTATTATTGGAAGCTATAAAAAGATACATTTGAGTTTTAAGAAATATTATTAAAAATATCATAAGAATATTAAATATCTTTCAATTAAATATACTCATTGGTTATGCCAAATTTGTTTTCTAAAATAAATATAAATATAAAATTATAGAAAAATAAACAAAAGAAATCTACATATATTTATCTTCGCAGCGTAAGTTCAAAAGTTTGGGGCGCAAAAGGCGTGTTTTTTGCCTTGGGGAGTATGCCCTAAATTACCGGGCGTAAGCCCCGTGAAAGTTAAGCCCCAAAATAAAGTCTCTGGGCGTTTTGGGGTCAAAAACGCCTTGGGCGAGTCCCAGGCGAGCCTTAAGGCGAGTTTTTAACAACACCGAGTGGTTGTGAAGAAAAAGCAGAATGACTAAAGGCCAAAAATAATATTTTTATCATCACATACTACAAGAAAAGAAGGCAACAGTGACGTCAATATCCGTTGGTGAAGCTTCATTTTCCGTTGGTAAAGATATATACCAACGAAAAATTTTTGTTGGAAAAGTTGTAGGAAAAATAGTCGTTGCTAAATGCAGAAACGGAAAATTATTTCCGTTGGTATAATTTGCAACGATTTGTTTCGTTGTTGTTGATCTAAAAATTCATTGGGCAATAAGTCATTTTTGAGAAAAACAATTCGTAGCAAATCCGTTGTAAATTGTGATGTCTTTTTCTTGTTGGTATGACTAGACAAAATTGTTGGTGATCAAGCTTTTTTGCAACAACAGTTTTTGCTGGAGTCCATTGCAATTCTCCAACAGATTGTGGTGACAAAAATCCGGTTGGAAGATTACCAACGAAACAATATTCTGTTGGAAATAATTTGAAAAAAAAGCGACAGAAATAGTATTGGATTTCTTAATGGAATATATTTTATTGTGCTCATAATTTTTCGGAATGTTTGTTACAGAGTATGTGACGGTTTTTTTATTCCGGCAATTTGTTGTAATTTGTTACTAATATATTTACATTATTTTTATTCCAATTTTTAATATGACAAAATAGAAATGGTTTTAATAAAGAACAAATAATTTCTTTATTTGATTCATAAATTGAAATAAACTAAATATACAAGTAAATATCTAAAAACAATAAAACATAAATATCAAACAAAAAATCTAAACATTCTATTGATCATTTATGTTTCAATTTTTACTAGGGTTGTTCTCTAATCGCTTGTTGAAGCTTCTCAAGCTTCTCTTCTTTTTCTTGGTTCAACATCATTCCCAGCATGGCTTGTTCCGCCTCATGGTATACATAGTCCGACGTACTTTGTTTCTTCGTGTCTACTTGTTCAAATAGCTCAAGCATCGTCACCATCAGACCCTTAAGTTCCTTGCTCTGCATTAAATATGTTAAATTCGTAAATATCGATATCAAAGTTAATTACAATAAAAATATATAAGATACTAAATTACCTTTTTATTTGATCAGCCGCAAATAAAATCGATTCTCTTGTGGAGTTTTGTGCACAACGCCTTTTAGTGCCATCCTGTTTTTGTTCCTGAATTGCACCAATTAAAACTAAATGAGTTCTGCATCTCTTTGATTAAATCCCAAACCCAAGATCAAGGATGGTTTAGACTGGACTGAAACTAACTCGCAAGTTATTGTAAATTGGATGGAGGGAAGGGGGAAAGGATGATGGAGAGTTCGGTACTATTCAGTAATAGAACACATTCGACGGGTAATGAGAAAGAGGAAAGTATGGGGAGGGAAACCAGTGGCTGATAAAGCGGCCAAAGAAGCTTGGTATCTTACATCTGAGCGAGCTCTCTTTATAGAGCTAACGACTTTGATTTGGAATGATAATAAAGGAACTCCGCACTTGAGGATCTCATGGACAAAATGAATGTTGATCACTATAAGAAGATTTGCAGAAGTAATTAGTTTCTTTTTTACACTTCTTTAAATGTTACTTTGCTCTCTGTAACTAGATCTTTTGATTTCCGGGCTTATGAGATGCCCAATGCTCTACAATTGGTATTGAGGTTGATAGAATCTATATGTTGGGTAAAAGAAAAAAAAAAAAAAAAGGTAAATTTTACCTACAATTTTCCCAACACCCATTTCTTGGTAAATCTAGTCAGAATACATTATGCTTTTTGCCTAGTTATTTCGGACGAAACACCAACAAGATTAAAGACAAGTTTTGTTCAGGTAAAAACTTTTATTATTTTTAACAATGTTGCAGCATAATTGCAACGGAAGATAAGTTGGTTTGGATGTTTTGTGGGTGAATTTTCATAATATTTTGTTGGTAATTTTTTTTGTTAGTATGTCGTTAGTATTTCGTTGCTAACAAAGACGGATAAGTTTCGTTGCAAAAATATCATCGCTGGTGCTCCAAACGACAAGTCCTAAAATTATTTCCAATGATATAGCAACGAAATTGGGACAAATACAAAATCTGTTGAATATTCCGTTGATAAAGTGTACCGCAATTTAGCTTAGAAATTTTTAGTTGGTATTCCGCTGATAATTCGTTGCTAATAGCCACGGTTTTTTTATGTTGGAATAATTTTGTCGTTGTTGCCTAGTTTTCTTGTAGTGACAGTTAAAAGACAAAGTTTAGAAAAGAAAGATGGCCAAGAAACAAAAAAAAAGCAAGCTATAAATTTATTAGATTCTTTTGCAGAGGTAATACAAATATCCATTTTGGTATTTGGCTTGCTTGGTCTGGTATATCGCACGATTATTGCTCTGGTTAATTTTTTCCCATAGAAAATACACTAGTACATAACAATATAGCAATTTTGTAGTGATTTTATGGTTCAATAAATTAGTTAACTAACTAAAAGAGGCATATTGTTGAAAACCTCCGACGATGTGGGAACTTCCATGACAAAGTTAAAATTTCAATGATAAAACAGTTACATTAATGGGAGAAATTGAAAAATTGCATCAGTAAAAAAGCAAGAAGAACACAAAGCACAGAGGACATGCATAAAGAATATGAAGATCATGTCAAAGGGAACCACAAATACAGTTTGATTATCACTACCTCAAGATGAACCTCGACGCTGAACTCAGATGAATACAACATATCTTGAAGACGTGTGTGCCTGGTTAACATTTCTAAACCCACTTTTGCACCATCATCCAATGGTCGTTCAAGACCATCTTAAATTAATAAATTTTAATCTTCTTTACAAGCTATAGCTTTTAGAAACACGACAATTCAATATTGTAAACCTACATTGATCAAAGTAGAGATCACGGGTTCAAATTCCACCACCACCTACTTATCATAAAATCCCATATGTCAAACATAACAAACAAGATTTAAAATTTGAACAGAGAAGTGTTGGAGATTATATACAAGTTAATAAATGTCTATCCTCTCTCCAAGCTTGAGCTTTTAGGGAGATGACAATTAACATATCGAATCACCAATTCTCCTTGTGTATGAAACCTGCTGGCATGTTTTCCTCATATCAGCTATTGTCTGCTATGGATTTGTTAGTCTAAGTGTAGCAACTACACATGAGATCATCTCCATCCTCTAGTAAGGATGTGAGCAAGCACCAGTTGAAAAGGCTCTAGAAAGGCCATTCGATGATTGAAGCAACAAAGTAGCTATCAACCAACTGGACCTTCCAGTCTCTGTAAAGGTCCCTTTGTCTAGCTCTTGAGATTCGCCTCTCAGCATGTTTAATGTGAACTCATAGCTCCCGCTTAAGTAGCTTACAGCCAAACCAGCCTCTTGGTCCTAAAATCACCCCTTCTTGTCAACTTTTCGGCACCCTCTAAAAGCCTTTAAGAGATATTTGACCATATATCCAAGAAACTTCCTCAAGGCCATCTAGGCCAAACAAATAAGTCACCGAAGTTCTTTCATGCCCTTAACATGTTAGTGGTTGTGAAGACAATGCATAATGCTAGAAAAAGTTTAGAAAATAAAATATGGCCAAAACAAGTAAGGAAAGTTATAAATCCATTAGATTCAGATGCAAGGGCCAAACAAATTTTCATTCTGGTAATGACTTACTTAGTCTGGTATATCGCACGACAAATGCTCTGGCTAACTTTTTCCAAAAAACTACAGTACCAAAAATATACCAATGAACAGGTAAATCTCACCTTAAAATTTCTAAAATTTCCATCCTGACCGTGTATTAACACAAATAACTGAATTAATTACATCACAACATCATGTCACGATTGATGAATATCACAATATACTATCCATATGGTGGATGGAATTATTATAATGACTAGTCACATTTACACTTATGAACTTTGGTCTAATTATATTACCTCCCCTACTGTTTGAATTCTTACAAAATCATCCATTGAAACTTAAGAAAACAGTACGAGAAACTCTGAAGGTTTGAATTAGAAATAGGCCCCTTAAGTCATGTTTTTAAGTTTCAGGGGTGTTTCTGAAATCATTCAAGCCTTAGAAAGGGTTCTGTAATTGGATTATACTTCAGGTGGTGTATATGTCCTCACCCCTAACTATCATGTGATAGGAACATAACAACATTGACATGATAAGTAAAAGAAATATTCCACAAAATAAGCAGTTATATCAACAACTGACGGGGTCGAAGTTGGCGCGGCATATTTTAGTGCATCACCTAGGGAACCTCCTTTGTCCAAAGCAGTGCCTCGAGAAGTTGACCAGGCGTTTGGCGAGCAGGAAATGCATGAAGGTTTTATAACTATATGTGGAACTATTCCTTGTTTGGTAAAAGAAAAGTTTTCTTGACTCTTCATGAAACCCGAAACACCTTTTAACCATGCATCGACAAAAATTTATGTCCCGACCATGGCGAACGAACCTGGACATTCACATATGCAACCATAACTACAAGAAGGAGAATTTACATATGAAATTGTGAAAAGGGCATATAGAAATCCAGGGAAAAGGGTTAAGCACTTTTAACATGTAGCTCCATGCGTGAGTACAAGTAGTTACTATTTAGTACATTCAAAATGGCTTAAAAATTAAATGAGATCAAGATTTAGTTAAAAGCCGAGATCCTGTAGTTAAGAATTAATATTCACAACTAATTTCTGTGTAGATTGATATACTATCTTATCTCAATGATCAGAGATTTAGTTTCCTAATACTTAAAGGAGATCAATAATAGTGAAATATTTCACGTATAAAAATGAGATCTATAATAACGAAATATTTGTCATCTAAGCTAACAAAAACACCATAAATGTAATAATCCAAACCAGTAGAATATAAACCTAATAGTTTTGTGGGTCCATCCGAGTCAATGAAATGGCAAACTAATATACCGTCCATCTC
Source organism: Misopates orontium (assembly GCA_946800315.1). NCBI lineage: Eukaryota > Viridiplantae > Streptophyta > Magnoliopsida > Lamiales > Plantaginaceae > Misopates > Misopates orontium. The sequence goes on from OX326946.1 coordinate 15,244,137, forward strand.
GTGCGTTTGTGAATAAATTGAAAATGACAGCTATCAATGCACAAGAAATTAATAATAGAGGAATACAACAGAAGTTGAACACTGTTAAACAAGGATTTTTGTGCTGAGAAGCCAAGCCATATTGATGTGCCAGTGATCTTTATGCGCACTATATATAAACCAAGTGATGAAACACTCTTCAGAACCAATTATAGTTTCAATAGAATTACCTGTCTCAATGGTACGACTGCAAAAATTTCACAACATCAATTGTAGAAGCACCATAATCTGAGCCATTTCTCTCACTTGCTTTCGCTCGATACTATGATCAACCCCAAATGCAGCATGCTCCCCAATGACAATGTCTCCAGTTTGAAGATTTCCATATAGGGAAAACAATCATCATCAAGGTTGTCGTCCAATCTTACTTTGTATAACTCCCAAGCTAAAAAATCATCAGACTTTAGCTTTTTTCCCTTGTGCATCAGAGTTGTCAACCTCAGCCTTGTAACTTCTCACATATTCAGTGCGAAACATACCACTCTCTAGTGAAGCACGACTCATCACTTTTGAATCCTCTTGATTGTATGAAAGATTGCCATTGACCACCACTATAGCACATTGGCCATTGAAGAACTTAGGGTGTGGCATCATCCCCTTGCAATGAGAAGAATATTTTGAGATCCCAAGGAAATCTTAAAGCATGGTTCGGAAAAAGGGGCGCACAGTACAAGTTATGGGAGTTCCTATACTCTAATGCTCGGATTTTCCAAGTAGGATACTTAACCACACGCAATCTTTACAGGCATATCTGCTTCTCTGCAATAAATGTCTGCACGAAGAGGTCCAAGGCAGTGAGCCTATTATGTAAATAACCACAATTGTCACAAAATAAAGGACTATCCATTTTAAGCAGTAAAGACATCAAAAGAAAAATCCATCTGTTAACTGTAAGTAGAATCTGGAAATAAGCTTAACATTGCTCCATTAGCTTGAGTACACTACCACAAGGACACTTAGGCCAAACAAGTATGCAACCCAAATTCTTTTATGCCCTTAATATTTTAAGTGGTTGTGAAGAAAACGTAGCATGACTAAAGGCAAAAGAAATATATTTAAATCACGATGAAACAAGAAAATATTTGGAAAAGAAAAGAAGGCCAAGCTAAAAAGAGATAAGGCAAGCTAAAATTCATTTGATTCAGATGCAAGGGCAGTACAAATATCCATTTCCATTGTGGTATTGGTTCACTTGGTATGGTATATCACACGATTATTGCTCCATATTGGTACAGAAGATACTAATAATTAAGGAATTTGATAGATACGCAAGGTCATAAAATAAACAAAATACTAATTAGGATTATATAAATTAATTTGGTATAAATAGTTTGAAATGGAAAGAAATGACACGATATTTGTTAATACAGAAAATATGTTGTGTTAACTATTTACTTAATTTATTTGTCGAACAAGTGTAGCAACTAAACTTGAGACTCTCTCCATCGTCTTGTATGCTACCAAACACAAGTTGAGAAGGCTCTGGAAAGACCATCCGTGAGGATTGAAGCATCCAAGTAGTTATCTATCGATTGGACCTCCCGGTCTCTGTAAGGGCCCTCTGTGTTGCTTTAGTCACGCGCCTCGTAAACTTACAGCTCCTGCTCTAGTAGCTCACCAGCCAACTCCGACCTCTTGTTCCTAGAATCCAGCGCCCATAGCCTCCAATAGACATTTGCCCATATAACCAAGAAACTAGACCTCTTATCTGAAGCTTTTCAGATTATGAAACATATAGTTCATGATGCATTATTCTACTGATTCTGCAGGTGAGAATTTGCAGCGCTGCATCAGTTCCACAATGTGTATCGTTGCATTGTCCCCCCTATGAAAACCCTCACATTTTCTTTTACCAGAATCATAAATTGATGCAAGGAATATATTTTGAAATATTACAATTTTATGTTCAGATCAATCAACTTTACCACTTCACCACTTCTTTGGAATCAGATGCAATAAGCTTAACAATGCTCCATTAGCTTGAGTAAACTATCTAAAGGTCATCGAGGCCAAATAAGTAAGTCATCCTAATTCTTCATGCCCTTAAAATTTTTAGTGATTGTGAAGAAAATGCATAATGACTAAAGGCAAAAGAAATAACTTTATCCTCACAATAAAACAAGACAAAGTTTAGAAAAGAAAAGATGGTCAACAAAAAAAGGGGAAAAAAAAAGGCAAGCTATAATTTCATTAGGTTTAGATGCAAGTGCAATAGAAATATCCATTTTTGTATTGGCTCACTTGGTCTGGTATATCGCACGATTATAGCTCTGGCTAGTTTCTTTCCTTCCAAAAGTACGGTAGTAAAATGCAGTTACAGACCTCACCTTTAAAAACATTCTCACAATTCCATCCAAATCGTGCATTAACATAAATAACTGAATTAATAAAACCACGTCTTCATGCCACAATTGCCACAAAAATTGAATATTATAAAACAAGGATTTGTGTGCTAAGAAGCAAAACAATCTTGATGTGAGAGTGATCTTAATGCACACTGTAGATAAACCAAGGATGACAACACTTATCAAATCCAATAGAATTACCTATCTTAATGTTTTAAATGCAAAAAACTTTCTCATTGTCATTTGCAGAAAGCACCACCTTCTGGACCAGTCCTCTCTCTGTGTGCGTTAGCTTGACACTATGATCAACCCCAGATGCAGCATGCTTCCCAGTGACAATGTCCCCAGTTTGAAGATTTGCTCCAACATAGCGAAAACAATCATCATCAAGGCTGTCCACACGTCCCATCCTACTTTGCATAGTTCCAACACTGACTAAATCATTGGGTTTAAATTCTTTCCCTTGTGCATCTGTATTTCAACCCCAGCCTTGTCACTCCTCACATGTTCAGTGCGAAACATACCACACTCCAGGGAAGCACGACTCATCACTGTTGAATCCTCTTGGTTGAACCCAAGATGGAGTGTGGTATGGGAAATTGTATTCACTATGATGCTGGAATTGTCCAAGTAGGATCTTTAGCCACTCACATTCTTTCCAGGCATATATTTAAATGTGAGAACAAAATGTTCGAAGGCATTGAGCCAATAATGTTGACTATCCATCTAAAACAGTTTCCACAACCAAGCTAACAGAAACACCATAATTTTAATAATCTAAACTGGTACACTATAAACCTAACAGCTTTATGGTTCCATCCTACTCTATGAAACGGCAAACTAATGTAGCGTCCATCTTCTGGGTTTGTGAAAAAATTGAAGATTGCAACAACTAATGCATGATAAATTAATAACAGAGGAATACAACAGAAGTTGAACACTGTAAAACAAGGATTTCTGTGCGGAGAAACGAAGCAATCTTGATGTACCAGTGATCTTAATGCGCACTATAGACAAACCAAGTGATGGAACACTCTTCAGAACCAATTATAGTTTCAATCGAATTACCTGTCTCAATGATAAGACCGCAAAAAGTTTCACATCGTTATTCATAGAAAGCACCACCTTTTGAACCATTTCCCCTCCCCCTGTGCTTTCGCTCAATACTATGATTAACCCCAGATGCAGCATGCCTCCCAATGACAACATCCCAACTTTGAAGATTTCTGCTCCAATATAGGGAAAACCATCATCATCAAGGTTGTCCACACGTCCAATCTTACTTTGCATCTTTCCAAAGCTAATTAAATAATCAGGTTTTAGCTTTTTCCCTAGTCCATCTGAATTGTCAACCTCAGCCTTATCACTTCTCACATGTCCAATGTGGAACATACCACTCTCTACAGGAGCACAAAACATAAACATTGACCGCCATTATAGCACACTGGTCATTGAAGAACGCAGGGTGTGGCGGCATCCCCTTATGATGAGAAGAATATTTTGACATCCCAAGGGAATCTTAAAGCATGGTAGGGGGGGGGGGGGGGCAGTACAAGTTATGGGAGTTACTATAAACTCTAATGCTTGGATTTGCCAAGTAGGATACTTAACCACACACAATCTTTATAGGCATATCTGATCCTCTATAATAAAGAAGAAGAAGAAGTTTGAATATGGAAAATGAAAAATGAAAAATGATTCTATCTCGACTAAACATGTTGAGTATTGGGATGATATATATTAATTTGGTACGACAGTTTGAATATGGAAATCAATGACACAAGATATATGTTAATACAAAAAATATGTTGTGTCGACTATTGACTTAATTTATTTGTTGAAGTGTAGCAACTAAACCTGAGACTCTCTCCATCGTCTCGTAAGGATGCCATCAAGCATCAGTTGAGAAGGCTATGGAAAGACCATTATGATGATTCAAGCATCCAAGTAGCTATCAATCAACCTGACCTCTCGCTCTCTGTAAAGTTCCCTCTGTGTAGCTTTAGTCACTCACATCGTGAGCTCACAGCTCCTGCTCAAGTAGCTCACCAGCCAACTTCAGCCTGTTGTTCCTAGAGTCCAACAACCCATTGAAAGCCCCCAACAAACATTTGACCATATACCCAAGGAACTGGACTGCCAGCCCGAAGCTTTTCAGATTGCGAAAGAGATAGTTCATGATGCATTATTCTACTGATTCTGCAGGTGAGAATTAGCAGCTCTGCATCCGTTCCACAATGTGTTACGTTGCAATGTCACCCCTAGGAAAACCCTCACATTTTCTTTTCATCAGAATCATAAATTGCTGCAAGAAGTATATTTTGCAATATTACAATCTTATGCTTAGATCAATCAACTTTACCACTTCCCACTCATCTGGAATCAGATGCAATAAGCTTAACATTGCTCCAGTAGCTTGAGTAAGCTACCTAAAGGCCATTCAGGCCAAATAAGTAAGTCACCCAAAATCTTTAATGCCCTTAACAATTTTAGTGGTTGTGAAGAAACTGGATTCAAGGCTAAAGAAATAACTTTATTATCACAATGAAACAAGACAGTTTAGATAAGAAAAGATGGCCAACAAATAAAGAAAATAAATAAATAAAAGGCAAGCTTTAATTTCATTAGGCTCGCTTGATCTGATATATTGCAAGTTTATAACTCTGGTTTATTTTTCCCTTTCAAAAGCTACATTAGTAAAATGAAGTTAACAAAAACCTCAACTTTAAAAAAAGTTGTAAAAATTCCATCCAAATCGTGCATTAACATAAATAACTGAAAACAACTACATCAAGCCCAATCATCTGATTCAATCTGTTATCATTATTTTGGATGGGATAATTATAACAATTAATTACATTTACACTCCTTAAGTTTGGTCTAATACGTAACCCCCCCAACTGTTTGAAACTTAAGAAGAAAACATGATAGATAACTTCTCTAAGGTTTGAAACTATAGAGCCGCCGCATGGAGTTTATAATAATAGAAATAGACCCTTCCCTTTTCATATATGTAAGTTTCAAAGATTTTCCTAAAATTATTCAAACCTTAGAGAGGGTTCTGTAGTTGGATTCTACTTCATGTGGTGTATATGTACAACAAAATTAGCAAACCTGTGAAGTTGAGCAGTTATATCATCACCACCTAGGGCAACTCTTTTGGTGCGGTATATTTTCATGCACCACCTAGGGCAACTCTTTTGCCCAGAGTAGCCTCTAGAATTTGACCAAGCATTTGTCGAGATAGAAATGCACGAGGGTTTATAACTATGTCTATTCCTTGTTTGGCGAAACATTTACCCTCCATGAAAACCAAAACCATGGACGTATGAAAATTAATCGCCCCAAGCATGGGGATTGAACCTGGATATCAACATATGCAACCATAACTACCAGTAGGAGAATTTCCACGAAATGATGAAAGAAGGCATAAGAAGGCCAAAAGCTTAAGCACTTTAAACATGTACATGTGCGAGCAAAAATAGTTACTATTTATTACAGTCAGAATAGCTTAAAAATTTAATAAGATCAATATAGAGTGATAGACCAAGTTCCTATACCTAACCAATAATATCCAAAACTAACATCTGCCTAACTTGACAAACTAACTATTCTCCATGATCAGAGATTCAGTTTATTAATACTGAAAATGAGATCAATAATAATCAAACAGTGACTTTAAAATGAGATCAATAATAATCATCATCAAGGCTGTCCACAGGATCTTACTTTGCATAGGACCAAAACTGACTTTAAAATAAACAGTGATTTTTTGAGATATCTGGGAGATAATGAGGAGGAATTTGTCAAAAAAGTAAATCATCGGGTTTAAATTCTTTACCTGCTGCATCTGAATTGTCAAACCCAGCCTTGTCACTCATCACATGTTCAGCACGGAACATACCACACTCCGGGGAAGCACAATTCATCACTGTTGAATCTTCTTAGTTGAACCCATGATGCAATGTCACTCTAGTACACTAGGCGTAGTACAAGTAGGATCCTTAGCCACTCTCATCCTTTCCAGGCATATATTTAAATGTCTAAACAAAATGTTCAAACGCAATGAGTTAAGGTTGTTGAATAACCACAATTTTTAGGTAAGAGGACTATCCATTTAAAACAGTTTCAACACCTAAGCTAACAGAAACACCATAATTGTAATATCCAAACAGGTACACTATAAACCTAACAGCTTTGTGGTTCCATCCTACTCTATGAAATGGCAAACTAATGTAGCGTCCATCTCGTGGGTTTGTGAATAAGTTGATGATGGCAGCAATTAGCGCATGATAGATTAATAACAGAGGAATACAACAGAAGTTGAACACTGTAAAACAAGAACTTGTGTGCTAAGAAGCCAAGCAATCTTGATATGCCAGTGATCTTAATTCGTGCTATAGACAAACCAAGTGATGAAACACTCTTCAGAAACAATTATAGTTTCAATGCATTTACCTGTCTCAATGGTACGACTGCAAAAATTTCACATCATCAATTGTAGAAGCACCATCATCTGAGCCATTCCTCTCTCATGTGCCTTCGCTCGATACTATGATCAACCTGTCTCAATGTTTGAAGATTTCAATATAGGGAAAACAATCATCATCAAGGTTGTCCACACGTCCAACCTTACTTTGCATCTTTCCCAAGCTAACTAAATCATCAGACTTTAGCTCTTTCCCTAGTGCATCTGAGTTGTCAACCTCAGCCTTGTAACTTCTCACATGTTCGGAACATACCTGCTCCTCTGCATTAACTGTCTGCACAAAGAGGTCCAAGGCAGTGGGCCTATTACGTTGAATAACCACAACTGTCAGGAAACAGTAAATAAAAGTTTAAAGTTTAAGCAGTAAAGACATCAAAAGAAAAAGCCATACTGTTAAGTGTAAGTAGAATTTGTAAATTGTGATAAGCTTAACATTGCTCCATTAGCTTTGAGTACACTACCTCAAGACCACTTAGGCCAAACAAGTATGCAACTCAAATTCGTGTATGACCTCAGATTTTAAGTGGTTGTGAAGAAATGTAGCATGACTGAAGGCAAAAGAAATATTTATAACATCACAATGTGTAGAAAAGTAAAGATGGCCAAGCTAAAAAAATATAAGGCAAGCTAAAAATCATTTGATTCAGATGCAAGGGCATAAATATCCATTTCCATTGTGGTATTGGCTCACTATGGTATATCACACGATTATTGCTCCGGTCCCTATAGAAGATACTAATAAGGATTTCCCCAACATGATAGACACGCGAGGTCACAATGAATAAAATTACAAGAAAATAGAAGTGTGTGAGCTGCCTGAGACGCAAAGCGAATCCAAATTTCGAAATAATGATGTAGCATTGACAATCTAAATATAAGTATAAGAACAGATAAATATTTTGTAGTAGTTTTAAAGTTCAGCCAATTAGATTACCATAAAAAAGGCAATATTGTTGGAAACACCAAGGATGTGCCAATGGCCATAAGAAAGTTAAATTGTCAGTGATACAATAGTTTTGATAGGAGAAAACTGAAAAAAAAAAAAAAAAAAAAGTCGATACAGCAAAGAACAACAAAACTACTGGAACATTAAGCATACAGGACATACAGAGAAAATCAAGATAGTGTTAAAGAGCACCGCAAATACAGTTTCATTAATTACTACCTCAAGATGAACCTTGATGTTGATCTTCTATGACCACATCATATTCTGAAGATGTGCGTGCTTGAGTAAGATTTCCGAATCCACTTTAGCACCATCATCCGATGGTAGTTCAAGGGTGAGTTTCTCGAAATTAAGAGACACAACGCATGCCTCCAATATTCATCCCCCTTATTGGGTGGATCATAACCTATAGCTTGATGATGATCTCGCGAATAAAGTCAAACATTTCCCGAGTCTCTCTTTACTGAAATCATGTTATGAATTTATATGGTAACTGATTTAACTATAAAATCAGAAACCATATGAACATCCCTTAAATTCTACATGCAAGTTTATCTATCATCAAACATTAAGCAGACAAAAGAAACGGAGAATCGCGAATATTTCACAAGTAAGAAATTTGAGATAGTATATTACTTCGATTCTGTCCGTTTTGCTCGATGATTCAACCATTTACATCTTCAAACTCTTGAACTTGGCAACAGAAAAGAAAAATGGAATCATTTACCAAAGAGAAAAAGAAGAAAAATGGAAGTTTTCTATTTTTCTTAAAAAACTTTGCAGGTCAGTATATATAGCAATAACATTAAATACTATTTAGTAAGATGCATCAAAGATGCACCAAGAAAATTATGAATCTTAGTAGATTAAAGTTGCGACTTATATTGTGATTCAAAGGAATTTGTGTTAAAACTCCTTTAATGCTAGTTATACTAATTGTGTTTTTCAACGTTACGTATATTAAATTACTTTATTTGAAATCATTATCCGAAATTAATTCCGTGCGTGCTATGAGATGAAATGATTATTTGAGATTAAACATGTTAATTATTGGCATGATATAAATTAATTCGGTAGGAATAGTTTGAAATAGAAATAAATAACATGATATATGTTAGGGATAAATACGTTAAACCCCCTATACTATAGGGGATGTAGCCATTTCCCCCCTAAACTATTTTTTTTGGCAACAAGGCCCCTGTACTATGGATAAATAAGCACTTTGCCCCCTCAACTATTGACTTGAAAAAATAATTTGCCCCTTGATTGAATTTCTGGCCAATATTCGCCGGGATTTGAAATGTGAACATGATGGTTCATCACTATTTAACCTCAAATTCAATAAAATGCCCCTTTTCACTTCGATTTTTGTTATATTTTCTGAATTTCCAAACCTTAAATTTGGATAATTTAAACTAAGGTTTGAAAATTAAGAAAATATAACAAGAATCGAAGTGAAAAAATGGCATTTTATTGAATTTGAGGTTAAATAGTAATGAACCCTCATGTTCACGTTTCGAATTCCGGCAAAAATTTGCCGAAAATTCGACCAGGGGGCAAAAAGTATTGTTTATCAATAGTACAGAGGGCTTGTTGCCAAAAAAAAAAAGTTCAGGGGGCAAATCGCTACACCCCATATAGTATGGGGGGTTTGATGCTTTTATCCCTATATGTTAATAGAGAAAATATGTTGTGTTGACTATTTACTTAATTTATTTGTCGAAAAAGTGAAGCAAATACACCTCAGACTCACACCATCGTCTTGTATGCTACCGAATACCATTTGAGAATGCTATGGGAAAACCATCCATGATGATTGAAGCATCCAAGTAGCAATCAATCGATTGGACCTCCCTATCTCTATAAAGGTCCCTCTCTGTAGCTTTAATCGCGCGCCTCGTAAACTCACAGCTCCTGCTCTAGTAGCTCACCAGCCAACTCCAAGCTCTTGTTCCTAGAATCCAGCGCCCACTGAAATCCTCCTACAGACATTTGACCATATACCCCAGAAACGGGACCTCCTACCCGAAGCTTTTCAGACTGCAAAAGAGATAGTTCATGAATCTACTGATTCCGCATGTGAGAATTTGCAGTTCTGCATCAGTTTCACAATGTGCTTCGTTGCAATGTCACCCCTAGGAAAACCCTCACACTTTCAGAATCATAAATTAATACAACGGGTATATTTTGCAGTGTTACAATCTTATGTTCAGATCAATCAACTTTACCACTTCATCACTCATTCGGAATCAGATGAAATAAGCTTAACATTGCTTCATTAGCTTGAGTAAACTACCTAAAGGCCCATTTTTAGGGGTTGTAAAGAAAATGCAGAATGATTAAAGGCAAAAGAATTAAATTTATCATCACAATGAAACAAGACAGTTTAGAAAAGGAAAGATGGTCAACAAAAAAAGAAAAAAAAAAGAGGCAAGATATAATTTCATTAGGTTTAGATGCAATAGAAATATCCACTTTGGTATTAGCCAAATCACACTAGGTTGTCATTGAAACTTGTGTGGCGCCATTTGTTTCACCTAACCCAAATTTCAAAATCCAATCTTTTGCTCTGTTTTACTCTGTTTTTTTGCTCTGTTTAGATCTGTTAAAAAGTCATTAAATTAGCAAAAAGAACCATGGAGATGGAAGATAAGGAGAGCACTGAATCTGTGTCACCCGGTTTAAACTCAGAATCTATCTCACTACCAGGGGCGTATCCAGAATTTAATCTAGGGAGGGCTAACCAAATAAAAAAAAAAAAATTAAAATATTTAATGTCATATTTAAAATAAAAGCATGTAAAAAAATAATGCATGCCTAAATTAAACTAAGGTTACAATACATACAAGTGATATAAGTAACATAAAAATTCTAATAAAATAATTAAAACACATTGGGTGAGTTCTTTTTTGAGTTTGTCACTGTTTAGATGCAAGTGCAATAGAAATATCCATTTTGGTATATCGCACGATTATTGCTCTGGCTAGTTTTTTCCTTTCAAAACCTACATTAGAAACATGCAGTTAACAAAAACCTCAACTAAAAAAAAAGTTCTAATAATTCCATCCAAATCGTGAATTAACATAAACAACTGAAAACCACTACATCAAGCCCAATAATCTAATTCAATCTGTCATCATTATTTTGGATGGAATAATACACTCCTCAAGTTTTGTCTCATACGTAACTTCCCCTACTGTTTGAATAATTACAAAATCAGTTCATATTATCAGAAATTTGAAATTATAAAAAAAAGTCAAAGGAAGAGTTTTTGCTGCTATCAACCAAGAGTCTTTCATGCTCTGATGACAGACCCTGGTTGCCCTATAGCAGCTAGTTTCATCCTCCATGTTGCTGCATCAAAGCATCTATGAATGCTCCATCTTCTAAACCAAGCTCGGTCGGAGTACTTGCGGAATTGATTGGCAGATGATCATAAAAAAATGCCATGGTATAGTACTCCACATTCTTCCTCGACAATACTTCATGAATAAGTACTGGAATCGTCGGTTACTTCGAAACTTGTATTGAACCACGTCTCCATCCTGAGACTGGATGTTGAGCGTGACCGTTGGAATGAAGGGTTGTTCGGCAGGTATGATCCTATTCTGACCCTCTTGAGCCATTGTTTTCAGATCTGTCGCGAGAAGAGATAGGGGCGGCGGATTTCGATTTCTATGTTTATGAGATAGAAAAAAAGGCAAATATAATAGTCCTAGGTTATAAATTAGTTACTGTGGATGAAAAGCTAAACATCTCGTATTATTGTAAAATTAGAGCCTATAGTGTAAGAATAATGATTTTTTTTTTACGTGAAATTAGAGCATATAGTATAAGGCAAGCCATGAATTAATTAGATTCAGATGCAAGGACAATATGAATATCCTTTTTAGAATAAGCTCACTTGGCTGGTATATCGCACGATAATCGCTCTAGATAACTTTTCCCCCCAAAACCACACTAGTACAAACAATATACCAATGAATGGAAAACCCCGAGGATGTGCAAATACTCATTACAAAGTTTAATTCTCACTGATACAACAGTTTAAATAGGAGAAAAACCGAAATTGCGTACAGTCGTGAACAACGAAAATACTTGAACATGATGAAGCACGCATGCATGAAATGACGATCAATGCCAAAAGAGAACCACAAATCCAGTTTCATTAATTACTACCTCAGAATTGTTGTATGAATTGACCAGGTGACTGATTTAACCATAAAATTAAAAATCCTACAATAGCTCCTAATTTCTACAAGCAAATTTGCTAATCATCAAACACTAATCAGACAAAAGAAACGCAAAATCGCAAACATTTCACGATAAGTAAGAAATATGAGATAGTATATATTACTTCAATGCTGTCCGTTTTGCTTAGTGATTCAACCCTTCACAGCATCAAATTCTTGAGATAAACAGAATCACTCCAAGAAAAAGACGAAAAAATAGGAGTTTCTGAAAGTTATGTTTCTTACATTAATTTATTTATTCATTATAATGTTATTATTTAAATATATGTGTTATCACATCATAAAATAAGTTAAAGTTGTAATGGAGGTAGATCTCCATCAAAAAGAGAATAATATGAAAAAATGACAAAAAAACAATAATGAAACACATGACAAAGAAAAGTTATTTTAAAAAAGATCGATGTGTGTCATAACTCATAAGAATATAAAATGCGTTTTTTATTTTTTCAGAAAAATTTAATTGTTGAGTAGTTGTTTGTATCATTTTGTTAGTATTGTTATTTCTTGTCACAAAGTACATATATATTCTGTCGTCTCAAAAGGCAAGTTTATTACACTCTCATATATTAATTCAACAACACATTTTTTTTGTTTTTTTACCAAAAATATATGGAGTTATTGTGAATATTGGAATGAGACTATAACTCGCAGATTTGGGAAATTATGCCTAGAATAATTGTTGGTGTAATATTGTATAAATTGTTAAATTAAACCCGCACGTGTGTGCCACGCTCAATCCCCAATTTAAAGTCTTTCCATAACTCGTGTTATTTTTCACCAACCAATAGATTTCCTAAGCATTATGACATCACTGCAAGGGGCGCTAATTTAACATTTTCATGTTTTGGTGGTTGTATTTTTATTTAGGGTGAAATGTATCCAAGCCCTAAACTAAAAGTTGTTTTCCAATCTACCCCCAAATCTAAGAACAAGATAAATATGCCCCTTAACCTCTTAAAAAACGTGCGAATTGCCCTCTGGAGTATTGATGAGTTGATCGATTTGGACATGTTTCTACATTTTCATCAGTTAGATTTAGCAGTAGGGGCTGGTCGGACAATGATGATTGTAGAAGTTTTGTTACCAAGTCATACCTCTTTGGTAAACTTTTTAAACCCAAATACATTAAAAAATTACAAATAGCCAAGAAATAAAAATAAAGGTTTTGAACTAACCAGAACGATACGGCACACTGGAGAAATTCTGACCTTTAACTGGGCGACTTCAAGTAGACGAGCGCCACCAGCGAAAACAATAGATCCAGAAGAACCTAATTATTTGAGATTTCTTTGTTTAAAATGTTAAAGCAAAACAAGTAATTTGCTTATGAATAGGAAAATCAATCATTGTTTTTACCAAACACGCTTGGAGGGATCCCATATTCCGAAACATCAAAGTGTAGCAATTCAATCAGAGATGAAGAATGCGGCTAGGGTTTGTTTGCATAAAGGAGAAAAAAAGAAGAAGATTCAAGCCAAATAAAGGGCTGTAAGGTATCTTACAAGTCGCCAAAAAGAGTTAATGTGCTATAATATAGTATTTTATCGTGTTTACCTAAATAAAACGTAAAATCATAAATACTAACATTATTGCTTTTGACGAAAGAAAATGAGCATATTAAATATAAGACTATAATTGTACCAATTTTAATTTAAAATAATAATAATACTTTAGATTATACAGTTAAGAAATCAAACACCATCAAACTTCATAAGTACTATAATTTTCCGTTGACTAAGGTTGACAAAATATTTACACAAGGGTGTTGATAAGACAGAGCAGAATCCTTAAAAACCGAGCAAAATGGAAAAACTCTATCTTGAACTGTGTAATAGTAGAGAATAAAAAGAATGGAATGTGCCCCACGCGCTTACGCATGACCCACCACACAAACCCACTTTTTGACCCGATAATGGCCGCTCCTCCACCATCGCGGGACTTCTTTTCTCAAAGTGAAAAGCGTATTAAAGTTTCAACCAATCTCACCGCATCCAATTGCCGATTCGGATATGCCGTATGAAATTGACGATTCTAATATGGATTTGGACCAGAGTCTCCCTCCACCCAAAATTGTCTCTCCCCAAATTGAGGCAGGGATACCCTGAAACACCTACAAAGACGATTATTGGCTTAGATCACTCAAAAAATTCTCCTACGGCTTTGGTCAACACAATTGATTATTCACATGTTGATAATGAACAATGGGCTCCAACTGATAAAGCCTTTGATATGCAATTTACCGATGACCCTATAGTGGATCAACCACAAATGGCCGCGATTGCATCTTACAACTGTAGATTGACTTCGTGTTTGTAACAATATGCAACGCTGCCTTATTATCAAATTTTTGGGGAAATGAATTAAGTATGATACTCTTGCTGGTAGATTGGCGAAGCTTTGGTCTCTTCATGGTACTTTCTAGCTTGTTGAATTAGGAAAAAGAGAATTTTTTGATTTCTTCTTACGAGGAAGACCATGGATCCTTAAGCAACTCTACATTACTGTACGACATTGGGCACCGGACTTTAAACCATCCGAGGCATCTATCACAAACACGATGCTGTGGGTTCGTCTTCCCAAAATCCCCTATCTATTTTTTACCTACTTTGATAAATTAAGGGATATTGGAAATAAGATCGGAAGGTCTGTGAAGGCCAACGAACATACAAAGATTGCATCTAAGGGGCGTCTTGCAAGGATTGTAGTCAAAATTTATTTACAGAAACCTCTGCTTCCCAAGTATATGATCGGAAATTTGGAATACAACATTGAGTACGAGGGAATAAAATTAATTTGTTATAACTGTGGTGTTTTTGGACACCACCATGACGTGTGCCCGTCCTTCCCAATGGTCATAGAGTGAAAAACTAAAGAGATGGCAATGGTGGAAAAGTAACAATCACAAAAATCTACCGTTAACACTAACATAGTTGGTGAGACTTCTGGCCCGTCGGACACCGGCTACGGCCCATGGATGTTGGTCAACAATCGTAGGCGACAAAACCCTTCAGGACCCAATAAGTTACGTAATCGTGAGATATGGGGCAAATTACCAAAACCAGAATACTAATAGTGGAAACAAACGAAAATCTGCCAGCGCAAAATCTTCATTTTTTGTCCTCAAAGATTTGGAGAAAGATTCACCTATTTTGGATATCCCACCTTTGACCCGATCCAATGACTTTGGGCCCGTCAAATTTGACCCAGTCCCCTCACCCACCGTCCTCTGGATCAAGCCCGACTCGCACTATTCTCCAAAATCCGACTCATTCTAAGGCCCAAACTTTCTCTCCTAATATATGGAATTCAGCCCAAGTGCATACAGTTCCCATGCTAACCGATGCACCCAAAAGCCCAGCTGCTCATGGAACGAACCAGGCAGAACGAACGCCTCTTGCTACTCTTTCAAATGCTCAGCCAAACTGATAGCTTGACTACAACATCATGTACCACCCCGTCATCGTTGCCAATCCCGATGCTTCCTCTAAAGGAGATTATTGTCGTCCAGTCGGTGAAAATGCTAAAAAAGCTGGACGTGTGATAGGGGCCGAGAAAACGCTCCACATAAGGGCTAAATCCGACACTCCTCTTCCTCAAAGGCACAAATATATACAGAGAGATCGCAGTCTAATCAAGGAAAGAAATCAATCTAATTCTTAATTTCTAGCCTCAACATATTTACATTCCTAATTAACAGATTTACATTCCTAACACTCCCCCTCAAGGTGGAGCATAGATGTTAATCATGCCCAACTTGTTACAAAGATAATCAACCCGAATTCCATTCAAGGCCTTTGTGAATAGATCTCCTAGTTGTCCCCCATTCTTCACATATCCTGTAGAGATAAAGTTTTGTTGCACCTTCTCCCGAATAAAGTGACAATCACTCTCTATGTGTTTGTTTCGATCATAAAAAACAGGATTTGATGCAATATGAAGAGTAGCTTGATTATCACACCACAACTTTGCAGGCATTGAGGTCTTAAGACCAACTTCAGTTAGCAACTGGTGTATCCACATTATTTCATACGTCGACTGAGCCATAACTCGATATTCAGATTCAGCACTAGATCGAGACACAACATTTTGCTTCTTACTTTTCCATGAAATCAAATTTCTCCCAAAAAAGATGCAATAACCGGTAATAGATTTTCGGTCAGTCTTCGATCCTGCCCAATCAGCGTCTGAATAACACTCTAATTGTGCATGGTCATGATTCTCATACAATATACCCCGTCTTGGAGTTCCCTTCAAATAACACAATATATGCTCTAGAGCAGCCCAATAATGTATCGTTGGTGCAGACATAAACGGACTAATAGTGCTAATAAAGTAAGCAATGTCAGGGCGTGTTACCGTAAGATAATTCAGTTTTCTAACTAATCTTCGATACTTCTCAGGGCCTTCGAATAAATCACCATCCGCATTAAGTTGAAGATTAGGTGGTATCGGGGTACTGCATGACTTGGAACTCAACTTCCCAGTCCCAGTCAATAAATCAAACACATATTTTCGTTGAGATAGAAGAATACCCTTCTTGTTTCTCATTACCTCAACCCCCAAGAAATACTTCAACAACCCCAAATCTTTTGTATGGAATTTACCATGGAGAAAGGTCTTCAGAGATGATACCCCCTGAGCATCACTTACTGTAATAATAATATCATCCACAAATACAACGAGAAGAATGATGCCCGAAGACGACTGTCTATAAAACACTGAATGGTCAGATTTACTCTTCTTCATACCGAAACTTTCAACTTCTTGGATAAATTTACCAAACCAAGCACGCGGACTGTGTTTCAAACCATAAAGAGATTTCCGAAGGTGACATACTTTCCCATACTCCCCCTAAGCAACAAAACCAGGTGGTTGCTCCATGTAAACTTCCTCCTGTAAGTCACCGTGCAAAAAGGCATTCTTGACATCAAGCTGGAAAATAGGCCAATCATGAGTAGCGTCCAAAGATATGAAAAATCGAACAGATGTAAGTTTGGCCACAGGAGAAAAGGTGTCAGAATAGTCCACCCCCACCCCATATGTTTGTGCATAACCTTTACCAGCTAGTCTAGCTTTAAGACGAGCAATGGAGCCAACCGGATTAACCTTAACTGTAAACACCCATTTGCATCTGACTGACTTCTTGCCTGTAGGAAAATGCACTAAGTTCCAAGTACCGTTAGCATCTAAGGCATTCATTTCTTCTATCATAGCGGCACGCCAACCAAAATGAGATAAAGCTTCATTAACAGTTTTCGGAAGAGAAATGCTATCAAGTGAAGCAACAAATGCAGATGATGAAGAGGATAAGCGATCATAAGACAAAAACGAAGATATTGGATAAGCGCATTGACGTTTACCTTTATGAAGAGCGATGGGAAGATCTACTTCACAGTCTGGCGGATCTGATGTTGAAGAAGGGACGGGGTCAGGACATGAGGCGGGAGGAGGTGGACGCCGAGAGTAAACATGGCGGATGGGAGGGGGTACTGCAGGAGCATTATCATTGGGGGACTGGTATGTAACATGATAGAGTAAGAAATCGTCATCCCTCCCAAGATCATGAGGATGAGTGGTTGGCGAGTTGGGGAAGAAGGGACAATGTTCTAGAAAGACGACATCCGCAGACACAAGAAATTTGGTAAGGCTAGGACAATAACACAAGTACCCTTTTTTTAAATGAGAGTATCCCAAAAAGACACATTTAACTGCTTTGGGGTCTAACGCTTTTATCCCTAACATATATCATGTTATTTATTTCCCGAACAAAGCATGTGCCACCAAAGATACAAAGTTTAATAGGAAATAATGGCTTGGTGGGAAATAATGTAGGATAAGGAATTGCACCCTGAAGAATGGAGGAAGGCATGCGATTGATGAGGAAATAGGCCGTTAGGATGGCTTCAGCCCAGAAGTGTTTGGGAACATGTGATTGGAACAATAGTGCTCTGGCAATCTCGAGAAGGTGTCTATTTTTGCGTTCGGGAACACCATTTTGGAAGGGTGGGTCAACACAAGAGGGTTCATGTAGAATGCCATGTTGTGACATATATGTTTTAAAGGAATCAGAGAAATATTCTTTAGCATTATCACTGCGAAGGACATGCACCGTTTTATGGAAATGAGTTTGTATTTCAGCAAAAAAAACAATAAAATGAGAAAACACCTCAAAACGATTTTTCATTACAAATAACCAAGTCATACGGGAAAAATCATCCACAAATGTAACGAAGTATCTGAAACCAGATTGCGACACAATTGGATATGGACCCCAAACATCAAAATGAACTAAGTCGAAAGGAGCACAAGCTCGTTTATTGACTCGAGGGACATAGGACAATCGATGGTGTTTTGCAAATTGACATGACTCACAATCTAAAGACGACAGACTCTGAAACTGAGGATAAAGTTTCTTTAATGCCTGAAGAGATGGATGACCTAACCGACAGTGGATCTCAAAAGGGGTGGTGACAACGGCACAAACAATGGTCTTGGGTAATTGCGCACGAGAATCCACAATGTACAAGCCTCCCTCAACATGTCCTTTACCAATAATCTTCTTCGTCAACAGATCCTGAAAGAGACAGTAACCAGGAAAAACTGAGACACAACAATTTAACGCATTAGTCATTTGGTTATGGAAATTAAATTGAATGAGAAATCAGGAAGGCTTAAAACATAGGAAAGAGGAAGAGGTGGAGTAGGATGAACAATGCCAGAGCCTAGAACATTAGAAGTAGATCCATCAGCTAAAGTGACATAAGAAGGAGATGTGTGAGGTTGAAAGGATGTGAAGATATTAGGGGTTACCTCTCATATGATCAGTAGCCCCAGAATCAATGACCCATTTGGATGTGGAGGAAAGCAAACACGTATTTGGGTTATCTGACTCAGCGACTGCAGTAATAGAAGGAGATGAATTCTTTGATGCCTCTTGATACCGAAAACTTAGCAAACTCATAGACAAAGACTGTGACTGTATGTCCAGAGGACGTATCCTGAGATAGCTTGGCGGTTGAAAGGAGGGCTGATATCTCTTATGCGAAGATTGAGAAGCCTGTTTTTGTAAAAGTTTTCTGCAGGTACACTTTGTATGACCCCGCGCATGGCAGTAATTACACTCAACTCGCTCTGACTCTTGAGGTTGGGAAGGACCCTTATTTTGATAAGGAGTTTGAGATGCAACTGGTCCAACAATGCGAGAGACAAGAGCACTGGACGACTGAGTAGCGGAAGCAACTACAGAACTGGAATCAGTCCGAAGGACCCTAGCAAACACCTCACTGAGAGAGGAAATATCAGTGCTCGACAAAATCAGAGACTTGGCAGTCTCAAATTGAGGACCCAACCCTGCTAAAAATCTCATAATCACCATCTTTTCTCGTTGGGATTGTTGTACTTTAATGTCAGTACTAAAGGGAAGTAGAACATTTAACTCTTCATATTTTTTCTTGAACTGCATGAAATAAGTCTGAAGAGGCCGATGATTTTGTTCAATGCGATAAAATTCTTTGCAAATATCATAAATACGAGAGAGATTTCCTTTGCCAAAAGACAAGAAATCTAGATATTCCATTAATTCTTTAACATACTCACAGTGATCAATCAGGCCAACTACCACCGTATCGATGGAATTCCGAATTTGCAAGAACAATCTGGCATCATCTTTCAACCACTCTTTCGTAGTATCATCAGTGAGGTGGTCATCCTTAGAAATACTCCTCAAATAAATTCAAATTATCTTACTCCATTCGAGATAATTAACTCCAGTGAGTTTGTGTTCCGTGATCCGAGACATGACGGGAACTACTTCAGACATTACAAGTGTATTCTTTTCTTCACCCATTCTTTAAACAAAGTGACAATGAACCAACACAAAAAAGGCACAAAGTAGCAAACTGCAGTATCAAACTGGGTATAGAACAAAACTTAAGGACCAAAAGTGAGAAACCCAAAAAGCTGAAGGGCTAAGGTGGCAAACCCTAGGTATGGCAGTAGCTTTCTGCTCCCGACGTCACTGCCAAAACAGAAAGCGCACACGACAACCGGCACCACTAGCGACGACGATCGGCGGCGACTACTCAACGGCGGACGGCGGCGGCCAGAGAACAACGGAAAATCTGCAACGGCAAGGGAAACAACAGGGGCGAACTAGGGTTTCAGAGATAATCCAAATCGGAGCAGAAGCAAACAACAAAGCAGCAGCGCCACTCTCCAGGGTGGCGGCAACGGCGGAGGGCAAGCGGTTGCTCACTGGGCAACCGAGAAAGAAAAAGAAAAACAATTGCACTAAAGGCCACAGGTTCGTATATTGCTCGATACCATTTCAGAAGAATTGAGAATATTACTCTGTGTATTCCATTCAATCAAAGGCACAAATATATACAGAGAGATCACAGTCTAATCAAGTAAAGAAATCAATCCAATTCCTAATTTCTTGCCTAAAGATATTTACATTCCTAACAGTTTGCAATGATTGGACAACAAAAAATGCTTTTTTCGAATGTTAAAGGTGCAAGTAACGACAAATTCCTTCGTACTATTAAGGAGCTTATCCGTCGCTATAATCTTCTGTTGATGGTGTTAGTTGAGACACGTTTTGACGGTGATAGAGCCGAAGAGGTAATTAGAAAAATTGGCTTTATGGGTAATGCACGTGTTGAAGCACGGGGATTCGTCGGTGGTATCTGGCTAATCTGGAACCATGATCTTATTTGAGTTGATATTCTAGGAGCCTCAACGCAACTCATTCATACTCAGCTTACTGTTGCAAATTTTGGCTCCTTTCCTTTTGCGGGCATTTATGCATCCCCTCATGCATTGATGAGAGATGAACTTTGGGAAGATATGCTGTCGATTTTTGAAAATATAAATATGCTCTGGGTTGCTGGAGGTGATTACAATGATATTGCCATTCTTGATGAGCGAAGGGGGTGCCCTAATCAGAGCTCGAACAGGTGTTCTATTTTTTGAAATAGAATTGATCAATGTAATCTTGTTGATTCGGGATTGTCTGGCCCGAAATTTACTTGGCACAGGGAAATTGGTCAACGGGTCATCAGCTCTAGAATTTGTCGATCCTTGCTAATGATAATTATTGGCAGATTCTCACACCAGATTGTTTTGTTCAACACCTAGCCCGCACCAACTCGGATCATCGCCCCATTCTTCTCTCTTTGGCGATATTTCCACTCACAAACCGAGATCTCGTTTTAAGTTTGAAGCCGCTTGACTCACTAGAAACGATATCTCTTCTATTTTTAAAAATCACTTGTCTCAGGGTGCTCATTTTCATCATTCTCTCGCTACATGTGCCGAGGGTCATTCCCATTGGAATTGTAATGACTTTGGTAAAAAGTTTTGACGGAAACGGTGACTTCAGGCACATAGTCTTGGAGTTCAATCCTCCATCGATGATGATTCTCACCCGAATTTATTGAAGCTTGAGCGCAAACTTGTCATTGAATACAATGACATGCTTCTTCAAGAACAATTTTTTTTGGTTTTAGGAATCTCGTGAGGACCCCTCTATTCTCCAAGATAGAAACACATGTTTCTTTCATCTCTCTATTATTCGTCGACGACAACCCATGGTTATCACATGTCTTAAAGATAACTCGGGAGAATGGATCTCTGACACTTTCCATCTTAAACAGCTGGCGTTAGATCACTTTAAGAATATTTATACAGCTAGAAATCGGGATCTTCCTCGCCTCCAGGGCTCTTTCCCGATGATCAGCTGACGTTGAGCTTGGCCTTTTGAGTAGAAACGCCACTCTTGAAGAGACCCAAGCTATCATTTTCTCAATTATCCCTACAAAAGTCCTGGCCTAGACGGTCTCCAACCGGTGTTCTAACAAAAATTTTGGGACGTCGTCGATCGTGACCTCTTCCGCCTTATCTCTTCAGCCAGGAATCTGGTATTTTTCCTGCCGAGTTAAACGAAACATTTCTTCATCCTATTCCTAAAGTTGAGCATACTGAAACAAACCACCAATTCCGCCCAATTGGTCTTTGTAACGTTGCTTATAAGATGATCACGAAAGTTCTCACAATGAGGCTCAAACCTATTCTTATGCGGATTATTGGTCCGGAGCAAAGTAGTTACCTTCTAGGATGACAAAATCGTGATAATATCATTGTGGCTCGGGAGGTCGTTCACTCTATGAGGAAAACAAGTGGTAGATTCGGCTACATGGCCATAAAAATTGATCTTGAGAAGGCTTTTGATCTTCTTTGTTGGGTTTTAATTGAAGATACTTTGCTCCTTGCTGGTTTTCCTTCCAAGCTTATACAAGTCATTATGTTCTGTCTTAAATCTCCTAACATTCGTCTTATTTGGAATGGAGATCTCAAAGACTTTTGCTCCTTGTCAGGGAATCCGTCAAGGCGATTCCATCTCGGCCTACATCTTCATTCTCTGAATGGAACGGCTTGCTCACTTAATTTGCGCCAAAGTGGATGATAAATCTTGGATCCCTATTTCAGCTTCTCGTGGCGATCCTAAGATTTCACATCTTTTTTCGCTTATGACCTCTTTCTTTTTGCACATGCTAATACCATGCAAATGCGAATTATTCTGGAGTGGTTGGATTTGTTCATGGAAGCTTCTGATCAAAAGATTCAATCTTGCCAAATCAGTTATCCTCTTCTCGCCGAATGTCTCAAATGAACTTGCGAAAGAAATCACCGATATTTCACGTCTTCCTCAAGTTACTTCGCTTGGCCGCTATTTGGGCATTAATATTTGAGATGGTCGCATTACCAGGCATCTATTTTCTAAAGTTTTTGAACGGGTTAAAAAACGAATGTTTGCATGGCGCCCCTAGTTTTCCTCTTTTGCCAGCCGCCACACTCTTATTAAGCCTGTCTCAACATCCATTCCGTTGCACAAAAAGCAAACATACAAGATGCCAAAAGTTGTTTATAAGATACTGGATAAGCTTAACATGGATTTTCTTTGGGGAAGTACAGACCATAAACGACGCCTCCATCTTGTTAATTGGCGTACTATTTGTCTCCAAAGATCGAGGGGGTCTCGGTTTTTTTCCAATGGAAGAAATGAACAAGACGATTTTTATGAAATTGGCTTGGGAACTCCTTCAAAACGGAATACCTTATGGGTTCAGATTCTTCTCGCAAAGTACACGCCTGATAGAAATATCTTATCGGCGAAGTCGTCCATCTGCTCTCCTTTATGGTGCTAGCTTTACGCGTGTATTGCACCCTTTAGTAGAGGTTTAAAATGGTCGGTTAGAAGTTGTTCTAAGACCCGGTTTTTGAGTGATTGGTGGGTTGGAAAGGGGCCCTTATTGCCTGACTATCTCCTGCAAATCCCTCTCGAATCTCTGATCTCCCGGCTGCGGCCTTCATCGATGAAAATAATCAATGACAGTGGTACAAATTTCATCATCTTTGCCCATTGCGTCGTATTGCCGAAATAGCCCGCATTTTTGTTAATAAAGCCGAACACCTCCGTGATTCCACTTGTTGGGGTTTACTTGCGATGGAAGTGTTAGGACCGAGAGTCCATATTATTTTATTTACAAGCTTTGGTATTTTACTTTAAGGAAGATTGCATGTATTTTAGTTACCATATAATTCCTTGAGTTTCCATGGAATAGAATTCTGTAAGGAAAGGGATTTTTGGTAAGTTGTGAAGAGTAGGATTAGATTTAGAAAATATCTTGTATATCTTTTGGAAACTAAATCTTTATCTCTACTTGTTTCTTTCCGGTCTAACAAGTTTCCTATTGGAAGAATTTGTTGTTTCCTTGTGTGCAGATAACGAAGATCGCGAGAGCTTATCATAAGGAAAGATATCGGATATTTTAGGAAGATACGAGTCCCGACTGGAGTGGGAGACTTCATGCACAAGACTTATCTTTTAAGGAGAGCTATCCTATAAATAGTAGAAGAATTAGGTTTTAGAAATTAGAACACTCGTGTATAACGATATAAATCTTTAGGTGTTCATTGTTTTTATATTCCTTTGTTTTTATACTTTGTGCCGATCAAAGAACGTGACAAGCTGAACAAGAGGTGAAGGGAGTTCAACGGGAAAGGATTGCACCAGTTAGAGGGAGTCTATACGTACGTGCATTGCCTCTTGGAAGCCTTGTCATAAGATCATACGGAAGTTTGGTCTTACGGGTTCAAACGGAGTAGCGATAAAAGTGTTCTATTGGTGTCCGACATTAGAGGGAGTCTAAGTGTTAGAGTAAAGCAGCCAGTAGTTGTAAAAACTTTTGATCAGTGAAAGGGGTTTGAATTCTTGGGCGAAAGCCTCGTGGATGTAGGACGGGAGGTCCGAACCACGTTAAAAATCTGATGTCTTTATTTTTACTGTCTCTTTACTTGTCTAGACTAGGTAACACGACTTATTTCTTTAAAGTAAAAATAATTGACTATAAGATCTAACAGGAAGATTTCTTGTTAAGTCAGCATGCGAATCTCTCACCATCGGGGATCAACCTCACTCGGCTATTTGGAACCGTGCTTAGAAGCTCCGTACTCAGCAGCGGATCTAAACGTTTATATGGCTTGATTAGCATAATAGGCTGCCATGTAAAGAAATATTGGGTCACTAGGCACTTGACTAGCGATGCTTCATGCCCTCGTTGCGATGATAATTGGGAGTTGCTTCTTCACTTACTTCGGGACTGCCCCACTAGCTGTTCAATTTGGCCCGGATTAATCAAGCCAGGTGATCACTCTCTATTTTTTTCTCTCAAGTCTCAAGGACTGATTATGCCAAAATCTTTGTCAGCGTGCTCGACCGACGGACAAGAATCTGCTCAAGGGAAACCTGAAAGGAAACTTAGGTCAAACAAGTATGCAACTCAAACTCTTTTATGCCCTTTATATTTTAAGTGGTTGCAAAAGAATGTAGCATGACCAAAGGCTAAAGTAGTAGTTTTAACATCACAATGAAACAAGAAAATGTTTAGAAAAGAAAAACATGACTAAAGGCAAAAGTAGTAGTTTTGATGCAAGGAGTATATGATGCAATATCACAATCTTATGCTCAGATCAATCAACTTTACCACGTCACCAGTGATTTGGAATCAGAAGCAATAAGCTTAACATTGCTCCATTAGCTTGAGTAAACTACCTAAAGGCCATCTAAGCCAAATAAGTAAGTCATCCAAATTCTTCATGCCCTTAACATTTTTATTGGTTGTGAAGAAAATTGAGAATGACTAAAGGCAAAAGTAATAACTTTATCATCACAATAAAACTAGACAAAGTTTAGAAAAGAAAAGATGGTCAACCAAAAAAGGGGTAAAAAAAAGGCAAGCTATAATTTCATTAGGTTTAGATGCAAGTGCAATAGAAATATCCATTTTGGTATTGGCTCACTTGGTCTGGTATATCGCACGATTATTGCGTTGGCTAGTTTTTTCCCTTCCAAAACTACATTAGTAAAATGCAGTTACAAACCTCACCTTTAAAAATATTCTCACAATTTCAACAAAATCATGCTTTAACATAAATAACTGAATTAATAAAACCACGTCTTCATGCCACAATTGCCACAGAAGTTGAACAATGTAAAACAAGGATTTGTGTGCTAAGAAGCAAAACAATCTTGATGTGAGAGTGATCTTAATGAACACTGTAGACAAACCAAGGATGACAATACTTACCCAATCCAATTATAGTTCCAATAGAATTACCTATCTCAATGATTTGTGTGCTAAGAAGCAAAAACTTTCTCATTGTCATTTGCAGAAAGTACCACCTTCTGAACCATTCCTCTCTCTGTGTGCATTAGTTTGATACTACGATCAACCCCAGTTGCAGCATGCTTCCCAATGACTATGTCCCCAGTTTGAAGATTTGCTCCAACATAGCGAAAACAATCATCATCAAGGTAGTCCACACGTCCAATCTTACTTTGCATAGTTCAAAAACTGACTAAATTATCGAGTTTAAATTCTCTCCCTTGTGCATCTGGATCGTCAACCCCAACCTTGTCACTTCTCACATGTTTAGCGCGGAACATACCACACTCCAGGGAAGCACGATTCATCACTCTCGAATCCTCTTAGTTGAACCCAAGATGGAGTGCCACTATACTACAGTAGTGATAGTACAAGTTATGGGACTTTGTATCCACTCTGATGATCAATTGTCAAACTAGGATCCTTAGCCACTCACGTTCTTTCGAGACATATATTTAAATGTCAGAACAAAACGTTCGAAGGTAATGAGCCTATAATGTTAAATAACCACAATTGTCAGGTAAGCAGGACTATCCATTTAAAACAGTTTAGACATCTAAGCTAACAGAAATAACGTAATTGTAATAATCTAAACCGGTAGACTATAAACCTAACAGCTTTGTGGTTTTATCCTACTCTATGAAATGGCAAACTTATGTAGCATCCATCTCGTGGGTTTGTGAATAAATTCAAGATGGCAGCAATTAATGCATGAAAGTTAATGACAGAGGTATACAACAGAAGTTGAACACTGCAAAACAAGATTTTTGTGCTAAGAAACAAAGCAATCTTGATGTAGCAGTGATCTTAATGCGCACTATAGAAAAACCAAGTGATGAAACACTCTTCAGAACCAATTAATTTCAATAGAATTACCTGTCTCAATGATACGACCGCAAGAAGTTTCACATTATCATTCATAGAAAGCACCACCTTTTGAACCATTCCTCTCTCATGTGCTTTCGCTCGATACTATGATCAACCCCAGATGCAGAATGCTCCCCAATGACAATGTCCCTAGTTTGAAGATTTTTGCTCCGATTTTGGGAAAACAATAATCATCAAGGTTGTCCACACGCCCCATCTTACTTTGCATCTTTCAAAAGCTGATTAAATCAACAGGCTTTAGCTTTTTCTCTGGTGCATCTGAATAGTCAACCTCAGCCTTGTAAATCCTCACATGTTCAGTGTGGAACATACCACTCTCCAGGCAAGCACAATCCATCAATGTTGATCACCACTATAGCACACTGGCTATTGATGAACACAAGGTGTGGCAACGTCCCATTGTGATAAGAAGAATATTATGATTTCCCAAGGGAATCAACTCTGATGCTCGGATTTTCCAAGTAGGATCCTTAACCAGCCACAGTCTTTTCAGGCATATCTGCTCCTCTGCAATAAATGTCTGCACAATAAGGTCTAAGGCAGTGAGCCTATTATGTTGAATAGCCACAATTGTCGGGCCACAACACCAAAAAGAACTATCCATTTTAAACAGTAAAGGCATCAAAAGAAAAAGCCATTATCTTAACTGTAAGTTGAATCGGTAAATTGTGATAAGCTTAATATTGCTCCATTAGCTTGAGTACACTACCTCATGGCCACCTAGGCCAAACAAGTATGCAACCCAAATTCTTTTATGCCCTTAAAATTTTAAGTGGTTGTGAAGAAAATGTAGCATGACTAAAGGCAAACAAAGTATTTTTAACATCACGATGAAACAAGACAATGTTTAGAAAAGAAAAAGAAGGCTATGCTAAAAAGAGATAATGCAAGCTAAAATTCACTTGATTCAGATGCAAATACAAATTAAATATCCATTTCCATTGTGGTATTGTCTCACTTGGTATGGTATATTGCACGATTATTGCTCGATGTTGGTACATAAGATACTAATAAGAAATTTCCCCCACTTGATAGACACACAAGGTCACAAATAAAAATACAAGAGATTGTGCATGAGTTACCTGAGAAGCAAAACGAATCCAAATTTTGAAATACTGATGTAACCTTGACAATATAAATATCAGTATAAAAATAGATGGATAATTTTGTAATAGTTTAGTTAACCATAAAAAAGGCAATATTGTTGCAAACACCAAGGATGTGCAAATGCCCATAAGAAAGTTAAATTGTCAGCACAACAATTTCTATAGGAGAAAACTGGAGAAACAGATGTTGGATTTTGTATGGTTTCAAAATAAAATTAATTTGTGATTCTATACATTGTACCAATTTATGGATACACTTAATCTTGATATACATGTACCTTGACATACATGTATCTTGGTATACATGTATATCAATATACATGTATCTTGATATACATTAACCATGTATTAAGGGCCATGAATAATGTGTAGGGAAAATGAATATGGATTTATTATGGTAAATGAATGTAGGATTCTGTGGCTAGT
Organism: Misopates orontium; assembly: GCA_946800315.1. NCBI lineage: Eukaryota > Viridiplantae > Streptophyta > Magnoliopsida > Lamiales > Plantaginaceae > Misopates > Misopates orontium. Next base: position 15,272,356 of record OX326946.1, read on the forward strand.
GGATTCCTACATTAGAGAAGGAAGGGTCTTGATCCTCCTATAAATAGCTCCATTGGTCCTACAAGTGAGGCATGCAAAAAATATTGTCTAGCTGAAATAGCAAGCTAATCACTTGTAGAAAACTCTCTATAATTTTTTGTTATTTCTTTTTTTAGGTGCTTTTCTATTATCAAGAAGAAGTCTTGAAAGTGGTCTTCAATTCAAATGAGGAAGAAAGCCTTCATGGAGATCTTCAAGTCCAAAGGGAAAGAAGTTCAAGGTTCTTTTGGAATAACAAAGGGTCTTCAAGTTTAAACAAAAGGAGAAGGTTCAAAGATGATGTCTACATCCGGTAATTTATATGTTTTATTTATTCATTGAAATTAAATAAGAATTATATGCATTGCTTACAACAGAAATGCATACAGCAAAGAACAACCAAAAATACAGGAACATTTAGCACACAGGACATACAGAAAGAAATGAAGATCTTGTCAAAGAAAACCGCAAATACAGTATCATTAATTCCTACCTCAATATGAACCTACCACATCATATTTTGAATATGTGCATGCCAGAGTGACTTTCTCGAAATTAGAGATACTACGCATGCCTCCATTCCTCATCCTCCTTTTTTGATGGATCATAACCTATAGCTCGAATGATGATCTTGCAAATAGAGTCGAACTTTTTCCGAGTCTCTTTTTAGTGAAATCATTGTATGAAGTTAAATGGTGACTGATTTAACCATAAAGTCAGAAATCACATGAACATCCGTTAATTTCTACGAGCAAGTTTATTATCATAAAACGTTATGCAGAAAAAAAGAAAAGGAAATCGCAAATTTTTCACATGTAATAAGTTTGAGATGTTATATTACTTCGATTCTCCTTGTTTTGCTCGATGATTCAACTCTTTAAATCTTCAAACTCTTGAACTTGGAAACAGAGTACAAAAATGGAATTAGTTACCGAAAAACAGAAAAAAAATGGAAGTTTTCGTCTAAAAAAAAAAAAATGCAATTCAGTATATATAGCAATAACATAAAACACTATTTAGTAAGATGCATCAAAGATGCACCAAGAAAATTATGAATATGAGAAGATTAGAGTTGCAAATTATATTGTGATTCAAAGGGATTTGTGCTAAAAACTCCTTTAATGCTACTTATACTAATTGTGTTTTTCAACGTTATGTATATTAAAGTGCTATATCTGAAATGATTATTCAAAATTAATTCAGTACATGCTACGATTTGAAATGGTTATTTGAGAACAGACATGTTAAATATAGAGATGATCTATATTAATTTGCTGCGAATAGTTTGTAAATGGAAATAAATGACACGTGATATATGTTAACACAGAAAATATGTAGTATTGACTATTGACTTAATTATTTTTCGAACAAGTGAAGCAACTAAACCTGAGACTCTCTCCATTGCCTTGTAAGGATGCGACCAAGCACCAGTTGAGAAGGCTCTGTGGAAAGACCATTCGTAATGATTGAAGCATCCAATTAGCTAAAAATCAACTGGACCTCCCGGTCTCTGTAAAGGTCCCTCTGTGTAGGTTTTGTCACGCGCCTCGTGAACTCATAACTCATGCTCAAGTAGCTCACCAGCCAACTTCAACCTCTTGTTCCTAGGATCCAGCACCCACTGAAAGCCTCCAATAGGCATTTGACCATATACCCAAGAAATTGGACCTCCTGCCCTAAGTTTTTCAGATTGCGAAAGAGATAGTTCATGATGCATTAATCTACTGATTCTGCAGGTGAGAATTTGCAGCTCTGCATCAACTCCACAATATGTTTCGTTGCATTGTCACCGCAACCAAAACCTTCACATTTTCTTTCTATCAGATTCATAAATTGATGCGAGGAGTATATTTTGCAATATCACAATCTTATGCTCAGATCAACCAACTTTACCACTTCCCGCTCATTAGGAATCAGTGCAATGCAATAAACTTAACATTGCTTCATTTGCTTGAGTAAACTACCTGAAGGCCATCTAGGCCAAATAAGTAAGTCACCCAAATTCTTTCATGCCCTTTACATTTTTAGTGGTTGTGAAGAAAATACAGAATGATTAAAGGCAAAAGTGATAACTTTATTATCACAATGAAACAAGACAGATTAGAAAAGAAAGGATGGCCAACAATAAAAGAAAAAAAAGGCAAGCTATAACTTCTTTAGGTTTAAATGCAAGTGCAATAGAAATATCCATTTTGGTATTGGCTCGCTTGATCTGATATATAGCACGATTATTGCTCTGGATAGTTTTTCCCTTTGAAGAAATTCTAATAATTCCATCCAATCGTGCAATAACATAAATTACTGAAAACCACTACATCAAGCCCAATCATCTGTTTCAGTCGGTTATCTTTATAACAATTAATTACATTTACACTCCTTAAGTTTGGCCTAATACCTAACCTCCCTTACTGTTTGTAAAGTTACAAAAGCATTCCTTGAAACTCCTCTAAGGTTTGAAATTATAGAGTCGCCTCATGAAGTTTACAATAATATAAATATACCCTTCTCTTTCCATGGTTATAACTGTAAGAGGTGTTTCTGAAATTATTCAAACCATAGAGAGGAACATTGTGATGATAAGTACTAGAAATTAGCATACCTTTGAAGTTGAGCAATTAGTTATCCAATTATAGTTCCAATAGAGTTACCTCCCGCAATGATAGGCAGGCAAAAACTCTCTCATCGTCATTCGCAGAAAGCACCACCTTCTGAACAAGTAGAGTCATTAGCCACTAACATACCACACTCCAGGGAAGCACGATTTATCACTCTCGAATCCTCTTGGTTGAACCCAAGATGGAGTGCCACTATAGTACACTATGTGTCCATTATGATGCTCAGATTGTCCAAGTAGAGTCATTAGCCACTAACATTCTTTTCAGGGATCTATCTGCTCCTCCGCAATAAATGTCAGCACAAAATGTTTGAAGGCGATGAGCCAATAATGTTGAAGAACCAAAATTGTCAGGTAAGCAAGACTATCCATTTAAAATAGTTTAGACATCAAAAGAAAAACAGGTAGAAACCATGGACTCCGTGACATGTGATAAACCTAGCATTGCTCCATTAGCTTGGGCAAATTACCTCAAGGCCATCTAGGCCAAACAAATAAGAACCCACTTAAATTCTTTCATGCCCTTAACATGTTAAGTGGTTGTGAAAAAAAATGCAGAATGACAAAAGTTAAAAGAAATACTTTTATCATCACAATAACACAAGACAAAGTTTAGAAAATAAAATATTTCCAAGCACAAAAGAGAAAAAGGCAAGCTATGAATTAATTAGATTGAGATGCAAGGAAATATAAATATGCATTTTGCATAAGCTAACTTGGGCTGCTATATCGCACGTTAATTGCTCACTCTAGATAATTTTTCCCTCAAAAACTACACTAGTGCAAACAATATGCCAATGAATGGAAAACCCCGAGGATGTGCAAATACTGATAACAAAGTTAAATCCTCACTGATACAACCAAAATAATGCCTACAGTAGAGAACAACCAAAATAGTGGAACATGATGAAGCACACAGGAAATGACAATCATGTCGAAGAGAACAACTAATCCAGTTTCATTAGTTACTTCCTCAAGATGAACCTGGACAATGATCTTCGATGAATACGACATATTCTGAAGACGTGTGTGTCTAGGAAACATTTCCAAATGCACTTTAGCACCATCATTTCGGTGCTCGTTCAAGGGTGGACGGGTGATGATCTCGCCAATAGAGTCGAACAGTTTCTGAATCCCACGTTTAGTGTAATCATTATCCGGTGAGTGATTCAAATATAAAATCGAAAATCATACGAACACCCCCTAATTTCTACAAGAAAATTTATTATTCATCAAACATTAAGCAACCAAAAGAAACCGAAAATCGCAAACACTTCACATGAAGTAAGAAATTTGAGATTCTGTCCATTTGTTTCGATGATTCAACCCACCACAGCATCAAACTCCTGAACTTAAAAACAGAATCACTTCAAAAAAAAGGAAGATGCGCCATGATGCACAAAGACGCGCCTGTGGCTGTAAAGGCGATACAATCAGAGATGTCATCAACTGTGAGTTCAGGAATCCAGGAAAATTTCATTAGGGAGGTTTGGATGCTTTCCAGCGTAAATCTTGATAATATTGTAAAGGTATGTCTAGGTAATATGCGTGCGGATGGATCACTTTATTTGTGTCTATTAAGTGTATTTCTGTTGGTTTCAAAAGCCTGCACAAAATTCCCTTGTGGTTTGCAAACTATTGAGAACCCCCTTGTGGTTTCATAAACTCTGCACAAAATTCCTTCCGTTAAGTTTCTTGTAACTCCATTAGTTTTTTATTCAGTGACTATAATGCCCTTACTTCACTATCTATAAACATATATAATTTAAACTTTTAAAAATATATTTTATTTAAAAAAAAAAAATCAAACATAATTGTGTTTGAATTTATAAGACAAATAAAATAATTAAGTATATTTTTTTATAAACTATAAATTAAAATAGGGATTCCGTGCAGGGTGTGTCAAACCACAACGGGGTTCTGTGCAGGTTTTCAAACCACAAGGGGGTTTTGTGCTAAAGTTTTAAAGGGTAAAATTGACTCTTTAAAGAGAAAAAAGTACAAAAAAATCAAGCCAACTCGCACATAGAGCGAGTGTAGACCACACTCTAACGGAGTTGGATGGAAAGGGGTTTTGTGCATAGTTTTTGAAACCACAAGGGGGTTTTAGACAATTATCAAACCATAAGGGGGTTTCGTGCAGGTTTTCGTAACCACAAGGGGGTTTTATGCATTTTCCCCTATTTCAGTAGCCACTTTTGAACCAACAATGGTGATAGTTACAGAGCTCATGAAAGGTGGCACACTTCAAAAGTTCTTATGGAGTTTCCGTCCAGATTGCTTATGCTATGGAATAAAACAGTACTTGTATATTCATTAAAAAAAAAAAACAGTACAATAGAACAGATTTCTTGTACACATTTCTTCGTACTGCATTTCAAAGTTGTAGTCATATCATAGCAATAGAACAGTACTTGTATATTCATTAAAAAAAACAGTACTTGTATGCCCCAAGGAAACTATAATAATTGAGATAGTACAATTATATATTGCATTTTGTCACGTGAAAAGGAAAAACAATAATGGGTCTTATATTTATTGATTGACGTTTGGTTATACTGATAATGCAGGCATATTTTGTCGTCTCAAAAGACAAGTTTATTACATTCTCATATAATGATTCAACAACACGTATTTTTATCTTTTCAAAAAAAATATATATGGAACTTTTGTGAATATTGGAATGAGACTCCATAACTTGCAGATTTTGGAAACTATGTTTAGAATTATTGTTAGTGTAATATTGTATAAATTTTTAAATTAAACTTGCACGTGCGACGTGCTCAATTCCTAATTTAGAGTCTTTTCATAACATATTATTTTTCCCTAACCAATAGGTTTACTAAACATTATGCTTTTAGTGCGAGGGGCGCTAATTTAACCTTTTCATGCCTTGATGGTTGTATTTTTATGTAGGGTACAATGTATCAAACCCCCTGAACTATAAGATGGTTTGCAAACTACCCCGAAATCTATTTAAAGAAGAAAATAAGATAAATATGCCCCTAACCTATTCAAAAACGTGCAAATTACTCTCTGAGTCACTAATCAGTCGAACAATTTGGACATATGTCTGTATTTTCATCATTTAGATTTAGTCGTAGAGGGCGTTCAGACAATGGTGATTGTAGAAGTTTTGTTACCAAGTCGTACGTCTTTGGTAAACTTTTTTAACTAAAATACATAAACATCAAGAACCAGTCCAAAAAATACAAATAGCCAACAAAAAAAATAAAGATTTTGAACTAACCAGAACGAAACGGCACATGGAAGAAATTCTGACCTTGAACTGAGCAATTTCAAGTAGACGAGCGCAACCCACATAAACAGCGGATCCAGAAGAACCCAATTATTTGAGATTGTTTGTTTTAAATGTTAAAGCGAAATCGGTAATTTCCTTATTAATAAGAAAATAAATCATTTTTTGCCAAATTCGCTTGCAGAATCCCCTTTTCTGAAACCTCAAAGTGTAGAAATTCAATCAGAGGTGAAGAATGCGGCTAGGGTTTTTACATAAAGGAAGAAAATATGAAGACCCAAGCCGGATAAATGGTGGTAAGGTATCTTACACGTCGTCAAAAAGAGTTAATGTGCTATAATATTTTATTTTATTATATTGACCTAACGAAAAGGTAAATCGTAAATACTATAATTATTGGTTTTAACAAACAAAGAAAACAAGAATGTTAAATTTAGGACTATAATTGTACCAATTTTAATTTCAAAAATAAATAATACTCGAGATTATACAGCGTATGAATTTAAACACCATCTAACTTCATAAGTACTGTAATTTTCCATGGACTAAGGTTGATGAAATATTTACACAATTTTTGTAAACATAATTTCTTGCGTTCTATTTAATAGCAGAATGTGCTACATGGGTCATTTCAAAATAAAGTTTTCCCAAAGTATATAAATTATAAAATTAGAATGAAATGCAAAAACCACCCCATTTGTTATTTAAATTTGGTAAAAGAAAATCTTATTACATTTACATTACAAAGGGGCCCATGTTCTTCGAAACATAAACGGGGAAATTCTTAGGTGGACTAGGTCCATAAGCACACTCATGGACCTTACCGTCCTCTCATTAATTTTTGCTATTTAATAGTATTTTAAATAAATACAGTATTTTCTCTCTCCCCGCCCTACAGTGTCTCCTCTCATATACAGTGCCACTTTCTCAAGTTTCATTTTTTTTTTCCAAATTACCTTGCCCATCTGAGTTGTATCTTGCAATTAAATTTTTTATTTTAAGACAAATGAACATGTAAACCATCAGTCGTTCCTTTAATTTAGCAATAATTTACAACTATGGTAAAACAAAAATAGAAGGTTTTGTTATCCATCTCAACTATCTAACATATATATTCTTTCCCACCTTTATGTAATTTAGAACATGCATAAATATGTACAAGAGCACAAAACAATGGCTAAGAAACATCAAATTCAGCTATATAACTGGTGAACACAAAAGCTTCAATTTCCTCAATTTCTTGCTTGAAACTTGAATATCAAACAATTACAATGAGTAATAAAAAATTATCTTCAGAATTTTGAAGAGTGCTTTAATTATAAAAATCTTAGAACGTAATTGCAAAAGAATATTTATTACTATTTTATAAATGTAATAATGCTCGAGCTAAGTGAACCATATTTAAATAGGAGTCATATAATTATACAAATAAGATCAATTGAACAAAAATATAAGTTAACAAGCTAGTGTGACACAATGCTCGAATAATAGCTAAAAAGGAAAATTAATATTTTACGTGTCTTTTGTATGTAAAATTTATATTCATAGAAATTTAGCATGTGCATTTAACCACTAACCACTATCATACAATTCAACATACTACATTACGTACGACGAGAAGGTGGGGTTGGGGGAGAGAAAAGACATTGTTTTTACATATAATATTAAATTAAATGGCAAGAATTAATAAAGACCACAAGTTCATGAGCAAACTCATGGACCTGGTCCAGTTAAGTATTATGCCACAGACGGAGTCTTTCGACTAGTAACGACGCGATCCAAGGGTTTTATGCAATTTACCTCTCTGTGTTATGTTAAATCGGCAAATTACCTCACTGTGAAAAATAAATAGGCAAATTATCTCCACGTGATTTTAAAAATTGGCACACCACCAATAATCCCGCCATCAGCAAAGAACTTTTTTGTTATTTCGCATAAATGAGAAAAGAAACTCTTATGAGGAAAATAAATGACATGCCACTGCGTGCAAAACTAAGAGGAATTTCTTTTACAAATTGTGCATGCCACAAGGAACTTTTTGCCACTTATCTTTTACATGGCGGTTTTTCCTTGTTTCATATAAAGCAAATGAGAGTTTTTCTTCTAAAATTCCTTGTTTCATATAAAGGAACTTGTCAGATTTTGGAGTTGTTTCTCAGTGCCTGGCACCCATGCAATGGTATCTAAATAGATTCTTGGAATGAATGTGCCACACGGATCAGTTGTCCAGCCTTATATCCCATCAATTGTTGCGGTTAAGTGCTATCAAATTATTTTTTAAAATGATTTTTCGCTTCACACAAATTATAATAGTAACTTTAGCAGTTAGCATTTTTTGTCATGTGCGTAGTGAGAATACATGGTCAAAAATCTCATTTTAAGAAGTGTTGTCCTATTTTCTGATTTGGGCTTGATTTGAAAAAAATAATATTCAGGTTGTTAGCTCGAGGCAATAGTACCTGTTCGCACTCAATCTCCAAAAGTTGAAATGATAGATATTCTCTGTACAAGCAGTGTCAAACACTGAAGATGACGGTATATTATGAGGCAACTGTTATAGCTTAACTTGGGTTTCTTAAGCCACCTATGGGGCACTTCAAGTTCCATAGATTATATGATAAGATTAAAGTTGCAAACTATATTATGATTCACATCCCTTTGGTTAAGTATATTAAATTAATTTACTTAATATTCTCGACATCCGTGTAATAAACATCAGTAAATAACATTTTGCCATTAAAGACTTTGACCCAGAATAGAATATTAATAACATATAACGCAGTCTAACTTTGCACAATTTGGCGTAGCTACTTTGCACGATTAGGCAGTAAGAAGTATAATAAAAGTCCAAACATAATTAAAATCATAATGTTATTATTTAAATATAAATATTATTACATCATAACAAATAACAAGTTAAATGGGTAGTTTCCACTAAAAAAAGTTAAGGGGGCAATTAAAAAATGAAAGAAAAATAAATCTCAAAACTATTGAGAGGTTAATCTCCAATCAAGAAGAATAATTTGAAAGATGACAAGAAGAATAATGAATACGTGATAAAGAGAAATTATTTTGACAGCCTTGAAAAAACAAGTTACCTGGGCCTTGGTTATTGTAGAAGTTTTGTTACCAAAAGCCTTACATAAACCTCAACAACCAACAAAGTATCCACTTTGATGCTCGGATTGTCCAATTAGGATCCTTAGCTACCCACACTCTATCCACACATATGTGCTCTTGTGTAATAAATGTTAGCACAAAACGTTTTAAGGCAATAGACCAATAATGCTGAATAACCACAATTGTCAAGGTAACGAGATAAAATCATTTTTCATATCATAACTTGGCACGATTTTTATTTTCATACCTTAATTTGACACTGATCAATTTGCTTACCATAAGTTGAACATTTTCTTCACATTGGTTACTTCGAGGCCAAAAAAGTACTTGCAATTGATGCGGAATATGCTCACGTGTAAGGTTGGAATCAGTCTAAATTGGTCTAATCTCCAAATTTGGGTTCATCTAACGATAACTTGTACTTTTTCGGGGCCGAAATACCCATTGTGAAGAAATTGTCCAACTTATGGTATGCAAATTGATGAGTGTCAAATTAAGGTATGAAAATAAAAATCGTGCCAAGTTATGGTAAGAAAAATGATTTTTGCCCTCAAGGTAACCAACTTAAAATGGAACTATCCTTTTAAAACAGTGTTAAAACATCAAAAGATAAACTCATTCTATTTCATAGGTAGAATCAGTGAAGTACTATTACCTTAACATTGCTCCATTAGATTGAGTAAACTACATCAAGGTCATCAAGGCCAAACAAATAAGCCACCCTAATTCTTTGATACCCTTAACATGTTAAGTGGTTGTGAAGAAAATGCAGAATAACTAAAGGCCTTTATCATCACAAAGAAAAACACAAAGTTTAGAAAAGAAAAGATGGCCAAGAAAAAAAAAGAAAAAAAGGCAAGCTATAAATTTCTTAGATTCTTTTGCAAGGGCAATACAAATATCCATTTTGGTATTTGGGTCGCTTGGTCTGGTATGGCGCACGATTATTGTTCTGGCTAATTTTTTCCCCTAGAAAGTACACTAGTACAAAACAATATACCAATTTTATAGTGATTTCATGGTTCAATAAATTAGTTAACTAACAAAAAGAGGCATATTGTTGAAAACCCCCGACGACGTGGGAACTTCCTTGACAAAGTTAAAATTTCAATGATACAATAGTCAATGTTAAAATTAGAACAAATCTGAAAATTGTATTATGTTCAAATCAACCAGCTGCCCTTTTAAAGGGCTGGAATTTGGCTAGGTACAAGCTTGGCGCACATTCCAATGTAACAACAATAATGTAACATATTATCCATTGCCACACATTCCAATGTAACAATATTTTAAGTAAAACATATTATTCAACACTCCCCCTCAAGCTGGGAAATGGATGTCTTCCATTCCAAGCTTGTCAATAATGTCTTGGAACACATTATTCGACAGTCCTTTTGTGAGGAAATCGGCTAGCTGATCCTTTGTTGAAACAAATGGAGTGCAAATCAGGCCACTATCAAGTTTCTCTTTGATGAAATGTCTGTCTATTTCAACGTGCTTTGTTTGATCATGTTGCACATGATTATGCGCAATGCTGATTGCTGATATGTTGTCACAGTAGAGTCTTATAGGACCTTTCCTTTTTATCTTCAAATCCTCAATGCTGATTGCTGATTTGTTGTCACAGTAGAGTCTTATAGGACCTTTTCTTTTTATCTTCAAATCCTCAAGAACCATTTTCAACCAAAGTATTTCACATATTCCTTGTGCCATCGATCTAAACTCAGATTCAACACTTGATCTTGCCACCACGTTCTGTTTTTAACCCCTCCAAATTACTAAATTACCACCTAAGAAAGTACAGTAGCCTGAAGTGGACCTTCTATCCACTAATGAACCTGCATAATCAGCGTTAGTGTAAACTTCTAAAACCATATTCTCTCTCTCCTTGTACAAAATCCCTTTTCCAGGAGTTCCTTTCAATTATTGTAAAATCCTATGCATTGCCTTGAGATGCAGTTCTTTAGGATGGTGCATAAATTAGCTGACAAGACTTACAGCAAAGGTAATGTTTGGTCTTGTATGCGCCAAATAAATCAAGTTCCCAACAAGTCTCTGATAAGAAACTTTATTCACAACAAAATCATCTTCCTCTGAAGCATCAGATAGCATGTGATTGAACTCAATTGGTGTATCAACAGGCTTACAACCCATCTTCCCTTGTTTCCTTCAATAAGTCTAACAAGTACTTCTATTGTGAAATAAAAATACCGTGCTTTGAATGTGCCACCTCGATTCCTAAAAAGTATTTCAATCGCCCAAGTTCTGTTTTGTCGAATTCTTCCAACGAGCATCTTTTTAAGTTGTGCATCTCTTCTGAGTCATTACCCGTTACTATACTATCATCCAAATATACCAGCAACGCCGTTACTCCCCCTAAATTTGAGTGTCTCACAAACAAAGTATGGTTTCCTTCACTTTGCTTGTATCCCAAACTAGTTATCACTTAAGTCCATAGAGAGTTTTCTTTAATTTACACACCATTCCCTTTAGTTGATTCAAAACCAGGAGGAGCTTCCATGTAAATTTCCTCTTCTAAATCGCCATGCAGAAATAGATTTTTTAAATCAAACTGCTACAAATTCCAACCATAGTTTGTTGCTAATGACAGCAAGACCCGAACAACATTCATCTTAGCCACTGGAGCAAATGTCTCAAGAAAATCAATGCCATAGGTTTGAGTATACCCTTTAGCGACCAATCTTGCTTTATATCTTTCTATAGAACCATCAGATTTGTACTTTACAACAAATACCCATCTACAACCAGCCAACGTCTTTCCACGAGGCAAATTAACCAGCTCCCATGTTTTATTTTTTTTAGAGATTCCATCGCCACTTTCATAGCATCCACCCAATTCTTGTTTGCTAATGCCTCAGATAGATTTCTCAGGATGGGAATCATAAGAAGGTCACTAAGAAAGGCTCTATGACTTTTGGATAGATTTTGGTAGGCTAAGAACAAGTGTAATGGATGTTTTGTACATTTTCTGGTTCCTTTTCTGAGAGCAATTGGTAGGTCACTATCACTTGGTTCTAGAGAGTCGTCATTATGTTGATCAGCATCAGTTGATAGTAGGTTTTCGGTTGGCTTGGATATTATTTCACGTGATGTTGGATCAATAACACGAACAGGAGATTCTACTTGCATATGTTGAGGGATTGGCATTTTCTTCCTCGAATAAACCTGGAGTGGTAAAATATTGTCTTGTTTTTCCTTATCTTTCATCATTCCACATAACTTAGGTGACCCAACAAGAGGTGGATTAAGTTCAGTTTCAACACACAATGATTCATAAGGTAGCTGTGCAGATTTTTCTTCTGGATTTGATTGACTCGTAAGATCAAGTAGGAAAGAATATCTTCACTCAAGGTTTCCCCTTGAAGATAGACATGCTGGAAATATGACTCGGTTTCCACAAATGTAACATCAATTGAGACTAAGAACTTTTTAGTAGGTGGATGAAAACATTTGTACCCCTTTTGTGTAGAAGAATACCCAACAAATATACATCGAAGAGCACGTGGATCAAGTTTTCCCCTATTCTGAGAATGGACATGAACAAACGCTACACTTCCAAAGATCCTAGGAGTAAGATTGTTTGAGGAATTAAAGTTTAGAAAAAATGATGTCAAGATATCAACTGGGCTTTTGAAGTCCAGGACTCTTGTTGGAAGCCTATTAATGAGATGCGTTGTGGTTAAGACGGCTTCCCCCCAATATTGTTTAGGAACAATTTTGTGGAACAGTAGTGCTCCTCTGACGTCAAGAAGGTCAACATTTTTCTGTTCAGCCACCTCATTTCTTTGAGGTGTATTAATACAGGAGGACTCATGAATTATCTTTTTTTTTTTTGTGAAAAAATGGAGATAAGATCTGATTAAAAAACTCCTTGGCATTATCTGAACGAAATCATTTGATTCTCACATCAAACTGAGTCTGAATCATGTTGTAAAAATTTGGAAAAACAGTAATGACATCATATTTATTTTTAAGAAGGTAGATCCATGTCACCCAAGTACAATCATCAATAAAAGACACAAACCATTTAGCACCAGAAATATTTGGAACTTTAGAAGGACCCAAATATCACTATGAATAAGAGCAAAAGGAATGAAATTTCTTGTATTGCTTATTGAAAAAGAAGCATGTTTGTGCTTTGCAAGTTCACAATCATTACAATAAAATGGCTCAACCATAGCCTTTTGAAATAATTATGGAAACATCAACTTAAGGACAAAAAATGATGGATGCCCTAAACGTCGATGATAAAGCCAAACTTTATCTTTATTAGACATAACCGACTCGGAAATGAATGATGTAGGCAGGAAAAACTCAACTTTATCTTTTCCATTTTTGTCTTCCAAGTAGTAAAGACAAGCCCTCGCATTAGCAAGTCCAATCCTCTTGTCCGTGCCCTGCTCATGTACCACACAATGAGAGGCAGAGAAGTTTACTTGGCAATTAGAATCTGTACTAAGCTTTTCTACAGAAATGAGGTTTGCAAACAGTTTAGGAATATGAAAGACATTTCTTAGAATAACAGAGTCGCTCAAACGAATGTCCCCTTGGCCTGCAACAGTAGTTATTAATCCATCAGCTACTATAATCTTCCTATGGCTAGATAAAGGTGTATAAGAAGTGAAATACTTGGAAGAACATGTCATATGATCAGTGGCTCCGAAATCAATTATCCACATCATTAGAGAAATCTTTTTTGAGGTATTAGCAACACAAGAGGCGAAACATATATCTGAAAAAACCAATGAGCATGTACCTGCCGAAGATGGCTTCCCAAGAGACCCCAAAAGATTCTTCAGCTTCTCACTATCTTCTTTGTGGAATTCAGCAAGTGAACATCCCTCGTTGCTTGGATTGCTGCTCGCCAGGTATGCTTGTCCTTTATCACTCATGTTCCGATTATTCGTGTGGGCCTTACCATTAAGTTTCTAGCAATTCTCTCTTGTGTGGCGATGCTTCTTGCAGTAAGTACAAAAGAGAGAGTCTTTGTTAAAGGATTTTGATGAATTTTCCACTTTGTTAGCACTTGCAGGAGATTGTAAGAAACCTAAATCCTTCTCCTTCATTTTCATACCTACTCCTTTTGCAACAAGAGCTGAGCCATCACTCAATTGACTCTCAAGCTTAATGCTCCGTCGCCCCTCTTCAGCCCGGATGATTGATATGGTCTCATTTAAAGAGGGCAGATCATTTTTTCCCAAAATCTACACTCTTACAGCATCAAAATCAGCATTGAGACCAGCTAAAAAATCGTAAATGCGATCCTTTTCCGCACATCGTTTCAGAATTGTGGCATCCTCGCTGCAACGCATTTTAATGCATTGATAATGATCAATTTCCTGCCACAAACCTTGCAGCAAATTTGAGTATTCAGTGACTGAATGATTTCCTTGTTTAGTTGCTGAAATTTCGGTTTTCACCTCATAGATCCGAGCAGCATCATTAACTTTGGAATACTTCCTGTGTAATAGCATCCCATATTTCCTTTGCAGTACCAAGAAACATACATGAATCACTTATTTCTGGTAGCATCGAATCCCACAACCATGACATCACCATGGAATCTTGTTCATCCCACATCTCAAATTTCGGATCATTTTCGATGGTCCTGTACCCAACAAATGACTTACTTGCCCTCTACCTTTTAAGAATGTACGGACAAGTTGTGACCACTTCAAATAATGTTTCCCATTCAATCGATATGATGCCTGGATGTTCTTCAAATCTCTGGTTGAAAAAGCAGCATTCTCAGTTGCAGAAACAACAGCAGCGTTGGAGCTGGTTTCAGTAGTTTCGGACATGATTTTGAGAGAGAATTGAGGAAGAAAGAGAGAGTAAAGGAAAAAGGATGAATTAGATGAACATAAAAGAATTCGGCCAGAGAAATCAGATTTTCTTCAGGAAGAACAAATCTGAAAATTGTATTATGTTCAAATCAACCAGCTGCCCATTTAAAGGGCTGGAATTTGGCTATTTTACAAGCTTGGCACATATTCCAATGTAACAACAGTAATGTAACATATTATCCATTGGCACACATTCAAATGTAACAATATTTTAAGTAAAACATATTATCCAACAGTTACAATGGGAGAAAATTAAAAAAATGCATCAGTAAAAAACAGCAAGAAGAATACAAAGCACACAGGACATACAGAAAGAATATGAAGATCATGTCAAAGAGAAAAGCAAATACAGTTTGATTATTACTACCTCATGATCAAGCTCGACGCTGTACTCAGATGAATACAACATATCTAGAAGATGTGTGTGCCTGGTTAACATTTTCAAACCCACTTTAGCACCATCATCTAGTGGTCATTCACAACCATCTAATTAATAAATTTCAATCTTCTTTACAAGCTATAGCTTTTATAAGACGACAATTCAATATTGTAAACCAACTATATTCAAAGTAGAGATCACGGGTTCAAATTCCACCAGCACCCACTTATTATAAAATCCAACATGTCAAACATAACAAACAAGATTTACAATTTGAACAGAGAAGCGTTGGAGATTATATATAAGTTAAATAATGTCAATCCTCTCTACAAGCTTGTGCTTTTAGGGAGATGACAATTTAACATGTCGTATCTCATTCTCCTTGTGTGTGAAACCTGCCGGCATGTTTCCCCATGTTAGCTATTGCCTGCAATGGATTTGTGAGTCTAAGTGTAGCAACTACACATGAGATCATCTCCATCCTCTATTAAGGATGTGACCAAGCACCAGTGGAAAAGGCTCTAGAAAGACCATTTGCGATGCACGAAGAAGCATCAAAGTAGTTATCAAACAACTAGACCTTCCAGTCTGTGTAAAGGTCCCTTTGTATAGCTCTCGAGATTCGCCTCTCAGCATGTTTAATGTGAACTCTCAGCTCCCGCTTAATTAGCTCACCAGCCAACTCCAACCTCCAAAATCATCCCTCCTGTCAACTTTTCGGCGCCCTCTAAAAGCCTCCAAGAGATATTTGACCATATATCCAAGAAACTACCTCAAGGCCATCTAAGCCAAACAAATAAGTCACCCAAATTCTTTCGTGCCCTTAACACGTCATAAATCCATTAGATTCAGATGCAAGGGCCAAACAAATTTTCATTCTAGTAATGACTTACTTGGTCTGGTATATCGCACGACAGTTGTTCTGCCTAACTTTTTCCGAAAAACTACAATATAAAAAATATACCAATGAAGGGGTAAATCTCACCTTAAAATTTCTAAAATTTCCATACAGACTCTGTATCAACACAAATAACTGAATTAAATTACATCACATGCACGATTGATGAAAGAATCAATCCCAACCTACATCAAACTCAATCATAGATCACAATATATTATCAATATGGTGGATGCAATAATTATAATGACTAGTCACATTGACGCTTCTGAAGTTTGGTCTAATTATGTAACCTCCCCTATTGTTTGAATAATTACAAAAGCATCCATCGAAACTTAAGAAAACATTACGAGAAACTCCCGAAGGTTTGAATTAGATATAGGCCCCTTATGTTTTCATGTTTTTAAGTTTTAGGGGTGTTACTGAAATTCGTCAAACCTTAGAAAGGATTCTGTAATTGGACTATACTTCAAGTAGTGTATATGTCTTCATCCCTAACTATTAAGTGATAGGAACATTGACATGATAAGTAAAAGATACATTCACAAAATAAGCAGTTATATCAACAACTGATGAGGTCAATTTGGTGCAGCATATTTTAGTGCACCACCTAGGGCAACTCCTTTTTCCCAAAGAAGTCTCCAGAAGTTGACCAGACGTTTGCCGAGCAGGAAATGCACGAAGTTATAATTATATGTGGAACTGTTCCTTGTTGGTAAAAGAGAAGTTTTCTCGACTCTCCATGAAACCCAAAACACCTTTTAACCATGCAACGACAAAAAATTATCTCCCAAGCATGGAGAACGAACCTGGATATTCACATATGCAACCATATCTACAAGGAGAAATTCTACATGAAATTATGAAAAGGACATACAGAAATTATGAAAAGGACATATCACCTAAGAACTTTAAACAAGTAGCTCCATGTGTGAGTAGAAATAGTTACTAGTTATTGGATTTGAAATAGCTCAAATATTAAATGAGATCAAGACTTAGTTATAATCCGAGATTTTGTAGTTAATAGTAATATTCACAACAAATACCTGTCCAATTCGATAAACCATCTCATCTCAATGATCAGAGATTTAGTTTCCTAATACTTAAAAGAGATGAATAATAGTGAAATATTTCATGACTAAAAAAGAGATCAATAATAATGAAATATTTGTCATCTAACCTAACAGAAACACCATAGTTGTAATAATCAAAACGATAGACTCTAAACCTAACAGTTTTCTGGGTCGATCCGACTCTATGAAATGGCAAGCTAATGTAGCGTCCATCTCGTGGGTTTGTGAATAAATTGAAGATGGCAGCAATTTATGCATGAGTAATTAATATGGAGGAATACAACAGAAGTTGAACACTGAAACACAAGGATATGCATGCTAATAAGCCAAGCAATCTTGATATTGCCAGTGATCTTAATGCCCACTATAGACAAGCCAAGTGATGAAACACTCTTCAGAACAAATTATAGTTTCAATTAAATTACCTCTCAGTGAAACGTCAGCAAAAGGTTACAAATAGTCGTTCGTAGCAAGCACCACCTTCTGAACCATGCCTCTCTCCTGTGCATTCGCTTGATACTATGATCGTCCCAGATGCAGCATGCTCCCCAATGACAATGACCTCAGTTTGAAGATTTCAATATAGGGAAAATAATCATCATCGAGGTTGTGCGCACGTCCAATCTTACTTTCCATCTTTCGAAAGCTAATTAAATCGCCAGGCTTTAACTTTTTCCCTAGTGTACCTGACTTGCAACTTCAGCCTTGTAACTCCTCACATGGTCAGTGCGGAACATACCACTCTTTAGTGAAGCACGATTCATCGCTGTCAAATCCTCTTGGTTGTACCAAAGACAGACATTGACCACCATTATAGCACATTGGCCATTGAAGAACTCAAGGTGTTGCAGCATCCCCTTGTAATGTGAAAAATATTTTGATATCCCAATGAAATCTTAAAGCATGGTTCGGAAAAGGGGGACGGTACAAGTTATGGGAGTTCCTATCAACTCTGATGCTCGGATTTTCCAAGTAGGGTCCTTAACCGCACACAATTTTCTTAGGCATATCTGCTCCTCTCCAAAAACTGTGGACAAAGAGGTCCAAGGCATATCTGCTCCTCTCCAAACACTAAATTGTGATAAGCTTAACATTGCTCCATTAGCTTTGAGTACACACCCTCAAGTCCACTTAGGCCAAACAAGTATGCAACTCAAATTCTCGTATGCCCTTTATATTTTAAGTGGTTGTGAAAAAATGTAGCATGACTAAAGGCAAAAGAAGTATTTTTAATATCACAATGAAACTAGACAATGTTTAAAAAAGAAAAGGTGGCCAAGCAAAAAATAGATAAGGCAAGCTAAAATTCGTTTGGTTCAGATGCAAGGGCAAAAATATCCATTTACACTGTGGTATTGACTCACTTGGAATGGTATATCACATGATTATTGCTCCAGTTGGCATAGAAGATACTAATAAAGAATTTTCCCCACCTAATGGACACTCGAGGTCACAATAAATAAAACTACAAGAAACTAGAAGTACGCGAGTTGCCTGAGAAGCAAAGCGAATCATAATTTCGAAATAATGATGTAACCTTGACAATCTAAATAACAGTATAAACAGATTAATATTTTGTAGTAGTTTTATGGTTCAGCCAATTAGTTTACCATAAAAAAAGGCAATATTGTTGGAAACACCGAGGATGTGCAAATGCCCAGCAGTGATACAACAGTTTCAATAGGAGAAAATTGTAAGAAAAAAAAAATTGATACTGCAAAGAACAACCAAACTACTGGAAGATTAAAAGCACAGAGGGCTTACAGAGAAAATCAAGATAGTGTCAAAGAGCATCGCAAAAAGAGTTTCATTAATTACTACCTCAAGATGAACCTCGATGTTGATATTCCATGGCCATATCATATTCTGAAGATGTGCGTGCCTGAGTAACATTTCGAATCTAGTTTAGCACCATCATCCAATGGTAGTTCAAGGGTGAGTTTCTCGTAATTAAGAGAAACAACGCATGCCTCCATTCTTCATCCCCCTTATTGGGTGGATCATAACCTATAGCTCGATGATGATCTCCCCAATAGAGTCGAACATTTTCGAGTCTCTCTTTACTGAAATCATGTTATGAATTTATATGGTGACTGATTCAACTATAAAATCAGAAATCATATGAACATCCCTTAAATTCTACATGCAAGTTTGTTTATCATCAAACATTAAGCAGACAAAATAAACGGAAAATCACGAATATTTCACAAGTAAGAAATTTGAGATAGTATATTCCTTCGATTCTATTCGTTTTGCTCGATGATTCAACCATTTACATCTTCAAACTCTTGAACTTGGCAACAAAAAAGAAAAATGGAATTATTTACCAAAGAGAAAAAGGAGAAAAATGAAAGTTTCTATTTTTCTTAAAAAACTTTTGCAGTTCAGTATATATAGCAATAACATAGAACACTATTTAGTAAGATGCATCCAAAAATGCACCAAGAAAATTATGAGTTTTAGAAGATTAAAGTTGCATCTTATATTGAGATTCAAAGGCATTTGTGTTAAAACTCATTGAAATTACTAATTGTGTTTTTCAACGTTACGTATATTAAATTACTTTAATAGAAATATTCAAAATTAATTTCATCCGTGCTACAAGATGAAATAATTATTTGAGATTAAATATGTTATATATTAGGATGATATAAATTAATTTGGTACGAATAGTTTGAAATGGAAATAAATGACATGATATATGTTACTACAGTAAATATGTTGTGTTAACTATTTACTTAATTTATTTGTGGAACAAGTGTAGCAACTAAACAGAGACTCTCTCCAGCGTCTTGTATGCTACCAACTACCAGTTGAGATGGCTCTGGGAACACCATCCGTGATGATTGAAGCATCCAAGTAGTTATCAATAGACTGGACCTCCCGGTCTCTGTAAGGTCCCTCTGTGTAGCTTTAGTCACGGGCCTCGTAAACTCCCAACTCCAACCTTTTGTACCTAGAATCCAGCGCCCATAGCCTCCAATAGACATTTGCCCCTACACCCAAGAAACTAGACCTCCTACCCGAAGCTTTTCAGACTAGGAAAGACATAGTTCATGATGCATTATTCTACTGATTCTGCATGTGAGAATTTGCAGCGCTGCATCAGTTCCACAATGTGTTTCGTTGCACTGTCACCCCTACGAACACCCACCCATTTTCTTTCTACCAGAGTCATAAATGGATGCAAGGAGTACAATTTGCAATATCACAATCTTATGTTCATATCCATCAACTTTACCACTACACCACTGATTTGGAATCAGATGCAACAAGCTTAACATTGCTCCATTAGCTTGAGAAAACTACCTAAAGGCCATCAAGGCCAAATAAGTAAGTCATCCAAATTCCTCATGACCTTAACATTTTTAGTAGTTGTGAAGAAAATGCAAAATGACTAAAGGCAAAAGAAATAACTTTATCATCCTAATAAAACAAGACAAAGTTTAGAAAAGAAAAGATGGTCAACAAAAAAAGGAAAAAAAAAGGCAAGCTATAATTTCATTAGGTTTAGATGCAAGTGCAATAGAAATATCCATTTTAGTATTGGCTCACTTGGTGTGGTATATCGCACGATTATTGCTCTGGCTAGTTTTTTCCCTTCCAAAACTGCATTATTAAAATGTAGTTACAAACCTCACACCTTCAAAAATATTCTCACAATTCCATCCAAATCATGCATTAACATAAATAATTGAATTAATAAAACCACGTCTTCATGCCACAATTGCCACAGAAGTTGAACATTGTAAAATAAGGAGTTGTGTGCTAAGAAGCAAAGCAATCTTGATGTGAGAGTGATCTTATGCACACCGTAGATAAACCAAGGATGACAATACTTATCAAATCCAATTATAGTTCCAATAGAATTACCTATCTCAATGATGTGAACGCAAAAACATTCTCATCGTCATTTTCAGAAAGCACCACCTTCTGTGTTGAGTGTGGTTCAAACACTCCGAAGATTGCAAATCAGAGAAACAGCAAAACATATTCAAAAGTTAGTTATTTTTCAGTTAGAAACTAATAGGCGGGAGAGTTAGTTTGGCGGTTGGTTTGTGAGCTGTTTTGTAACTGATTTTGTATGCGATCGGGTTGCTCATTCTGTTGTCTATATAAGCAGATGAGAGGAGATCTTTTGCAGCTAATTCATTCAGTTCAACACTTGTAAAATCTCTGAAATACATTGAATAAAATTCATCGTTGCTCCTTGGATGTAGATTGAGATTTCTCTTTGATATCTCAATTGAACCAAGTAAACCGTGTGTTCTTGTTCTTGTTTTGATCCTTGTGTGTTCTTGTGAGGTTGAGAGTTTATTATCTGTTCGTTTTGTGCACGAGTGTGATCGAGTTTGATCAACCAAATATTGGTTTGAATTGAAAATTCACAACAAATTGATGCGGTGAACGTGGATCTCAAACCATGGCTTCTACTAAATTCGATGTTGAGAAGTTTACTGGTTTAAACGACTTTGGATTATGGCGTGTTAAGATGAGAGCACTCTTAGTGCAACAGGGTCTTCTTGATGCTTTGGATGAATCTATTGATGCTGAAATGGATGCAAAGGCAAAGAAAACCATGTTGGAGAAGGCACACAGTGCCATCATTCTGTGTCTTGGTGATAAAGTGCTTCGACAAATCTCCAAGGAGAGATCTGCTGCAGCGGTCTGGCTGAAATTGGAGAGTCTCTACATGACCAAATCTCTGGTAAATCGTTTATACCTTAAGCAAGCTTTATACTCGTTCAAAATGCAAGATGATAAGCCTGTAGAAGAACAGATGGATGTCTTTAACAAACTGGTCTTAGATCTTGAAAATATTGATGTCACTTTAGATGATGAAGATCAGGCTTTGTTATTACTGAGTTCTTTGCCTAAATCACATAGTCACTTCAAAGAAACTCTGATCTTTGGAAAAGAATCTTTGACACTTACTGAAGTGCAATCTGCACTAAACTCTAAGGAGTTGAATGAGAGGAATGAGGGCAAAACCTCTGTAAAAGGTGAAGGTCTCATTGTAAAAGGCAAAAACCAGAAGAAACAGAACAAGTTTGACAAAAAGAAGGAGAAAGAGGCACCAAAGAAGGAAGATAGCAATGAAAAGAAATGCTATCACTGTCACAAACCAGGACACATCAGAAGATTCTGTCCTGAGAGGCAAAAGGGCAAGAGCTTTGATAAATCTGGTGGATCAGGTGATGCAGCAATAGCACAGGATGGCTATGAATCTGCAGATGTCCTTATGGTGTCTGAGAATGATCCATAGAGGGAATGGGTGATGGATTCAGGATGCTCATTCCACATGACACCCAATAAAATGTGGTTTGAGGAGTATACAGAGAGAGAGGGTGGTATGGTGTTGTTAGGGAATAACAAACCATGCAAGATAGTTGGTATTGGTTCAGTGAGGTTCAAGATGAATGATGGACAAATTAGATTGCTCACTGAAGTGAGATATGTACCAGACTTAAAGAGAAATCTTATTTCACTTGGTGAACTTGAAAGGAAAGGCTTTCAGTTCAAAGGAAAAGATGGAATTCTCAGAGTTTCAAAAGGATCCATGCTGGCTATGAAGGGTCTAAGGAAGAATGGATTCTACTCTCTACAAGGAGAAGTCATTTTAGGCTCTGCAGCTGTTGGATCAAACTCAATACAGAATGAGGTGGAGCTTTGGCACAGAAGGTTGGCTCATGTAAGTGAAAGGGGGCTGGTTGAGCAGAATAAGCAAGGGCTTATGGGATCAAAGAAGCTGGAGAAGCTTAGTTTCTGTGAGAACTGTGTGTTTGGAAAAGCATGTAAGGTGAAATTCTCCACAGGGCAGCAAAGAACCAAAGGAACCTTGGACTACATTCACTCTGACCTATGGGGTCCATCAAGAACTCCATCTCATTCTGGTGCAATGTATTTTCTCTGTATAGCAGATGATTACTCTAGAAAGATATGGTTATATACTCTTAAAACTAAGGATGAAGTCTTTGAAACTTTCAAGAATTGGATAACTCTGGTACAGAACCAAACTTCTAAGAAAGTTAAAAGACTAAGAACTGATAATGGTTTAGAGTTTTGCTCTGAGTTGTTTAATAATTTTTGTAAAGAGCATGGCATTGCAAGGCATAGAACAGTTGCAGGAACCCCTCAGCAAAATGGTTTAGCTGAGAGGTTCAATAGAACCATTCTTGAAAGAGTAAGGTGCATGCTTCACAGTTCAGCTCTACCTAAGGTGTTTTGGGCAGAAGTTGTTGTCACAGCTGGTTATCTTATAAATAGGTGCCCCTCGACTGCACTGAGCATGAAAACATCTGAAGAAATATGGTCAGGGCACCCTCCTGATCTGAGTAAACTAAAGATATTTGGTTGCTTAGCTTATGCTCACATCAAACAAGACAAATTAGAGCCAAGAGCTCTGAAATGCATGTTCATTGGGTATCCTGAGGGTGTGAAAGGATACAAGTTGTGGTGTCTTGAGGATGGTCATAAGAAGTGCTTAACAAGCAGAGATGTAGTGTTCAATGAATCAGAAATGGCATTCAAGAAGAGGGATTCAAAGAATGATACAGAAATCAACAAAATTGAAGGCTCACCTGAGAAATACCAGATTGAGATGGAGTCTGGTTCTGTGGGAACTATACCTCAACCAGGAGCTTGGCTCTTAGATGATGATGATCAATTTGATTCATCTCTTGATACACCAGAAACACAGGAAGCAAATCAGCAAGCTGATGAGACCTATATGCTTACTAGAGACAGAATGAGAAGGCAATCTAAACCAACAACAAGATATGGATATGCAGACTTGCTTGCATATTTCATTTGTTGCAGCAAGTGGTGTTCTAGAAGAAGAGCCTAAAGACTATAAATCAGCTCTGAAAAGCAAAGATAGACACAAATGGTTAGCTGCAATGAATGAAGAGATGAACTCCTTGAAGAAAAACCAAACATGGGAACTGGTAAAGAAGCCTGCAGGTTCTAAGATAGTGAGTTGCGAATGGATTTTCAAAAGGAAGCAAGGGATTCCTGGTGTTGAATCAGAAAGATATAAGGCAAGGTTGGTTGCTAGGGGGTTCACACAGAGAGAGGGCATTGATTATAATGATGTTTTCTCTCCAGTAGTGAAGCATAGATCAATAAGGATTCTGTTGGCTATGGTAGCAAAGTTTGATCTAGAACTTGAACAGATGGATGTAAAAACAGCATTCCTATATGGAGAACTTGATGAAATATTCTAATGAAACAACCTGAAGGTTTTGAGGTGAAAGGAAGGGAGGATGAAGTGTGTAAACTGAAGAGGTCTCTCTATGGTCTTAAGCAATCACCTAGACAGTGGAACAAGAGGTTTGATGAGTTCATGAATAGAATAAGTTTCTGCAGGAGCAAGTTTGATAGCTGTGTTTACTACAAATTCAACTCAAATGAAGACTTTGCTATACTTCTACTTTATGTGGATGATATCTTGATTGTGAGCAGTAGCATAAGTGAGATATCAGGAATAAAAGGAAGTCTGAAGAAAGAGTTTGAAATGAAAGACTTAGGATCTGTTAAGAAGATTCTTGGAATGGAGATAAGGAGAGATAGGCACAGGGGTGTTCTATACTTATCTCAGAAAGAGTACTTGAGGAAAGTACTGGAAAATTTTGGTATGTCTGAAGCAAAAGCTGTGAGTACTCCTCTGTCTCAACAGTTCAAACTTACCAGTGAGCAGTCTCCAAAGACTGCAGAAGAAGAGGATAAGATGAGGAACATTCCTTATGCAAATGTAGTAGGGTCTTTGATGTATACTATGGTTTGTACAAGACCTGATATAGCATATGCAGTGAATATGGTTAGTAGGTTCATGGCAAGCCCACGAAAGTCACATTGGCAAGCTCTCAAGTGGATTTTGAGATACATAAGAGGAACTTTGGATAAGGTTCTTACATATTGTGGAGCTGAGAGTCAGAGTGATGAGATCACAGGGTTTGTGGACTCTGACTATGCAGGATGCTTGGATACAAGAAAGTCTCTAACTGGTTATGTGTTTACTGCATTTGGTACAGCCATTAGCTAGAAAGCTAACTTACAAAAGGTGGTAGCTTTGTCAACCACAGAAGCTGAGTACATTGCTCTTACAGAGGCAATCAAAGAAGCTTTGTGGCTTGAGGGAATAGCTAAAGAGTTAAATATTCAGAAGCAGGTTATTGCAGTGCATTGTGATAACCAAAGTGCTATACATCTGTCCAAAAATCAGATGTTTCATGAGAGAACAAAGCATGTAGACATCAAGCTACACTTTGTTAGAGAAATAGTGGCAAGAGGTGAAGTGTTGATCAAGAAAATTGCTACAGAACACAACCCCTCTGATATGATCACAAAGGTACTTCCAAGCAGCAAATTCTTCTAGTGCTTGGAGTTGATAAACTTGAAGGATCAGTAGCTTTGAGCTAGGTGGAGTGAAGAAGGATGGAATGTGGAGAGATGTGAACCAAGGTGGAGAATTGTTGAGTGTGGTTCAAACACTCCGAAGATTGCAAATCAGAGAAACAGCAAAACATATTCAAAAGTTAGTTATTTTTCAGTTAGAAACTAATAGGCGGGAGAGTTAGTTTGGCGGTTGGTTTGTGAGCTATTTTGTAACTGATTTTGTATGCGATCGCGTTGCTCATTCTGTTGTCTATATAAGCAGATGAGAGGCGATCTTTTGCAGCTAATTCATTCAGTTCAACACTTGTAAAATCTCTGAAACACATTGAATAAAATTCATCTTTGCTCCTTGGATGTAGATTGAGATTTCTCTTTGATATCTCAATTGCACCAAGTAAACCGTGTGTTCTTGTTCTTGTTTTGACCCTTGTGTGTTCTTGTGAGGTTGAGAGTTTATTATCTGTTCGTTTTGTGCACGAGTGTGATCGAGTTTGATCAACCAAATATTGGTTTCAATTGAGAATTCACAACATTCTGAACCATTCCTCTCTCTGTGTGCATTAGCTTGATACTATGATGAACCCCAGATACAGCATGCTTCCCAATGACAATGTCCCCAGTTTGAAGATTTGCTCCAACATAGAGAAAACAATCATCATCAAGGCTGTCCAGACGTCCAATCTTACTTTGCATAGTTCCAAAACTGACTAAATCATCGGGTTTAAATTCTTTCCCTTGTGCATCTGAATCGTCAACCCCAGCCTTGTCACTCCTCACATGTTCAGAGCAGAACATACCACACTCCAGGGAAGCACAATTCATCATTCTCGAATCTTCTTGGTTGAACCCAAGATGGAGTGCCACTATAGTACACTAAGGAGAGTACAAGTTATGGGATATTGTATCCACTCTGATGCTCGAACTGTCCAAGTAGCCACTCACTTTCTTTCCATGCATATAGTTAAATGTCAGAACAAAATGTTCGAATGTAATGAGCCTATAATGTTGAATAACCTCAATTATCAGGTAAGCAGCACTATCCATTTAAAACAGTTTAGACATCTAAGCTAACAGAACCACGATAATTGTAATAATCTAAACCGGTACACTATAAACCTAACAACTTTGTGGTTTTATCCTACTCTATGAAATTGCAAACTTATGTAGTGTCCATCTCGTGGGTTTGCTAATAAATTCAAGATGGCAGCAATTAATGCATGATAAAATAATAACAGAGGAATACAACAGAAGTTGAACACTGTAAAACAAGGGTTTTTGTGCTAAGAGACGAAGCAATCTTGATGTACCAGTTATCTTAATGCGCACTATACACAAACCAAGTGATGAAACACTCTTTAGAACCAATTATAGTTTCAATAGAATTACCTGTCTTAATGATACGACCGCAAAAAGTTCCATATCATCATTCATAGAAAGCACCACCTTCTGAACCATTTCGCCTCCCCTGTGCTTTCGCTCGATACTATGATCAACCCCAGTTGCAGAATGCTCCCTAATGACAATGTCCCCAGTTTGAACATTTTTGCTCCAATTTAGGGAAAACAATCATCCTCAAGGTTGTCCACACATCCAATTTTACTTTGCATCTTTCAAAAGCTGATTAAATCACCAGGCTTTAGCTTTTTCTCTGGTGCATCTGAATAGTCAACCTTATATCACCAGGCTTTAGCTTTTTCTCTGGTGCATCTGAATAGTCAACCTCAGCCTTGTAACTCCTTACATCTTTAGTGTGGAACATACCACTCTCCAGGGAGGCACAATTCGTCACTGTTGAATCCTCACTTTAGCACTTTAGCACACTGGCCATTGAAGAACTCAAGGTGTGGCAATATCCCGTTGTGATGAGAACAATATTATGATTTCCCAAGGGAATCTAAAAGCATTGTTTGGAGGGAGGGGGGAGGGGGGATAATACAAGTTATGGATCCTTAACCACCCACAGCCTTTTCAGGTATATCTGCTCCTTTGCAATAAACGTCTGCACAATGAGGTCTAAAGAAGTGAAACTATTATGTTGAATAACCACAATTGTCTGCACAACACTTAAAAGAACTATCCATTGTAAATAGTAAAGACATCAAAAGAAAAAACCATTCTGTTAACTGTAAGTTGAATCGGTAAATCGTAATAAGCTTAATATTGCTCCATCAGCATGAGTACACTATCTCAAGGCCACCTAGGCCAAACAAGTATGTATCCCAAATTCTTTTATGCCCTTAAAGTTTTAAGTGGTTGTGAAGAAAGTGTAGCATGACTAAAGGCAAACAAAATATTTTTAACATCACGATGAAACAAGACAATGTTTAGAAAGAAAAGAAGGCCAAGCTAAACAGAGATAAGGCAAGCTAAAATTCATTTGATTGAGATGCAAAGGGCAATACAAATATCCATTTCCATTGTGGTGTTGGCTCACTTGGTTGGTATATCGCACGATTATGCTCCATGTACGTACAAAAGATAAAAGAAATTTCCCCCACATGATAGACACGCCAAGTCACAATAAATAAAAACAGATGGGTAATTTTGTAGTAGCCATAAAAAGGGCAATATTGTTGGAAACACCAAGGATGTGCAAATGCCCATAAGAAAATTAAATTTCCAGTGATACAACAGTCTCAATAAGAAAATACTCAAACATTAAGCACACATGACATACGGAAAGAAAATGAAGATCGTGTCATGCAGAACCACAAATATAGTTTCATTAATTACTACCTCAATATGAACCTCGACGTTGATCCCTCAATGACTGCATCATATTTTGAAGATGTGTGTGCATGAGGAACATTTCCTAATCCACTGTAGCACCATTATCCATTGGACTTTCATGTGTGACTTTCCCGAAATTAAGAGACGCATGTCTCCATTATTAATCCCCATTTTTGTATGGATCATAACCTATAGCTCGATAATGATCTCGGCAATAGAGTGGAACAGTTTCTGAGTCTCTGTTTAGTGAAATCATTGTAGAATATATATGGTGACTGATTTAAACATAAAATAAGAATTCATATGAACATCCCTGAATTTCTACAAGCAGGTTCATTTATCATGAAACATTAAGCAGACAAAAGAAAGGGAAAATCGCGAATATTCACAAGTAAGAAATTTGAGATAGTATATTACTTCGATTCTGTTCGTTTTGCTCGATAATTCAACCTTGTACATCTTCAAACTCTTGGACTTGGCAACAGAAGAAAAATGGAATTTTATACCAAAAAATTGCAATTCAGTGTATATAGAATGAATAAAAGTGTTAACCTCATATACTGTATCCCATGTTGCACTTTGCCCCCTGTCCTTTTAAATTTTACAACTTGCCCCCTGTACTATGGATAAATAAGCAATTTGCCCCCTTAGTCATTTTTTCACCGTTGGATATGGACACATGTCACCATTTTTTTCCGTTGGATTTGGACTTAAGGGGCAAAGTGCTAATTTGTCCATAGTACAGGGGGCAAGTTGTAAAAATTAAAAGGACAGGGGACAAAGTGCAACATGGGGTAAAGTATATTTTGCAGTATTACAATCTTATGTTCAGATCAATCAACTTTACCACTTCCCACTCATTTGGAATCAGATTTAATGAGCTTAACATTGCTCCGTTAGCTTGAGTAAACTACCTAAAGGCCATCTAAGCCAAATAAGTAAGTCACCCAAAATCTTTCATGCCCTTAACATTTTTAGGGGTTGTGAAGAAAATGCAAAATGATTAAAGGCAAAAGAATTAAATTTATCATCACAATGAAACAAGACATTTTAGAAAAGGAAAGATGGTCAACAAAAAAAGAAAAATAAAAAAGGCAAGATATAATTTCATTAGGTTTAGATGCAAGTGCAATAGAAATAACCATTTTGGTATTAGCCAAATCACACTAATATTTCATTGAAACTTGTGTGGCGCCATTTGTTTCACCTAACCCATATTTCAAAATCCAATCTGTTGCTCTGTTTTACTCTATTTTTTTGCTCATTTTAGATCTGTTAAAAAGTCATTAAATTAGCAAAAAGAACCATGGAGATGGAAGATAAGGAGAGCACTGAATCTGCGTCACCCGGTTTAAACTCAGATCTGACTCACCGCCCTTGAGCGGTGATGCTTTTGTCGGTCATGGGGTTGAGGGTAGTGTTGTGGCTCGTGAAGCTATGGGGTTGAAGGTGGAGAATGCAGCAGGGGTGAAAATGTCAGGTGGTGGGGTATTAGGGGTTGTGGGTAGTGGGGTCATGGTTAGTGGTGGGGGGTGGTTGTGGGGAGTGGTGGTAGAGGTGATTTCACAATGCAGGGGAAAAAGAAGAGAGAGAGGTCTAGAAAGTATGATACAGATGGGAATTTGAGGCCGAGATACGTTGCGTCGACGACGCCTAAAACGATGTCGTCGCAGCAGCAGGGGTTTACGTTGTCGACGCCACCGTCTTACGAGTATTCTTCTGGCTCGAAGAGAGGGAGGGGTAAACATCATTCTGATCCTGGTGGTAATGGTAATGGTAACTGGCAGGTTCTTGCTCCATTGGGTGAGTTCTTTTTTGAGTTTGTCACCCTTTAGATGAAAGTGCAATAGAAATATATATTTTCGTATATCGCAGGATTATTGCTCTGGCTAGTTTTTCCCTTTCAAAAGCTACATTAGAAAAATGCAGTTAACAAAAACCTCAACTAAAAAAAAGTTCTAATAATTCCATCCAAATCGTGAATTAACATAAATAACTGAAAACCACTACATCAAGCCCAATAATCTAATTCAATCTGTCATCATTATTTTGGATGGAATAATACACTCCTTAAGAAGAAAACATGATAGATAACTCCTCTAAGGTTTGAAATTATAGAGACGTCTCATTAAGTTTAAAACAATAGAAATAGACCCTTCTCTTTTCAAGTTTATAAGTTTAAGAGGTGTTTCTGAAATTATTCAAACCTAAGAGAGGGTTCTCTAGTTGGATTATACTTCATGTGGTGTATATGTACTTATTTCCTAACTATTAAGCACATGAACATTGTGATGATAAGTACTAGTAATATTCCACAAAATTAGCATACCTGTGAAGTTGAGCAGTTATATCATCAAGTGATGGGGGCAAAATTGGTGCGGCATACTTCGTGCACCACCTAGGGCAACTCCTTTGCCCGAAGCAGCCTCTACAAGTTGACCAAGCATTTGTCGAGATAGAAATGCATGAGGGTTCATAACTATGTCTGGAACTATTCCTTGTTTGGCGAAAGGGAATTTTCCATTAATCTCCATGAAAACCAGAACCACGCACGTATGAAAATTTATCGCCCCAAGCATGAGGAATGAACCTGGATATCATCATATGCAACCATAACTACCAGAAGGCCACTAAATGCTGAAAGAAGGCATAAGAAGGCCAAAAGCTTAAGCACTTGAAACATATACATGTGTGAGCAGAAGTAGTTAATATTTATTACAGTCAAAATAGCTTAAAAATTAAATAAGACCAAGTTCTTGTAGCTAAGCAATAATATCCAAAACTAACATCTGTCTAACTTGACAACTAACTATTCTCCATGATCAGAGATTCAGTTACTTAAGAATTAAAATGAGATCAATAATAATCATATATTTGACGTTTAAAAATAGAGATCCTTAATAACTAAATATTTGACATCTAAGTTAAAGGAAACACCATCACTGTAAAAACCCAAAACTCCGTGGTTCTCACCGAATAAATTGCAGAACAAACTAACTTTCTCACATATAGCACTTTGACTAGGATACCAGCTACTGGTAAAGTACAAATCTAACAGTTATTTGGACCCTCTGACACTATGAAATGGTCAGTAAATTGTGGGTTTGTGAGTAATTTGAAGATTGCAGCAATAAATGCATGAGGAATTTTCAATAGAGGAAAACAACAGAAGTTGAACATTATCAAACAAGGATTTGTGTGCTAAGAAGCAAAGCAATCTTGATGTGCAAGTGATCTTAATTTGCACGGTAGATAAACCAAGTGACGACAACACTTTTTAGATCCAATTATAGTTCCAACAGAATTACCTGTCTCAATGATACGCAGGCAAAAAATTTCTCATTGCCATTCGTAGAAAGCACCACCTTCTGAACCATTATCTCTCCGGGTGCTTTAGCTTGATACTATAATCAACCCCAGATGCAGCATGCTCCCCAATGACAATGTCCCCTGTTTGAAGATTTGCTCCAACATAGGGGAAACCACCATCATCGAGGTTGTCCACACGTCCCATCTTAGTTTGCATACTTCAAAAGCTGATTAAATCACCAGGTTTAAATTAGGTCCCTGGTACATCTGAATGGTCAACCCCTGCCTTGTCACTCCTCACATGTCCAGTGCGGAACATGCCACACTCGAGGGGAGCACGATTTGTCACTACCGAATCCTCTTGGTTGATCCCAAGATGAAGTGCCACTATAGTACACTAGGGGTAGTACAAGTTATGGGAGTTTGTGTCCATTATGATGCTCAAATTGTCCAAGTAGAATCCTTAGCCACTAACATTCTTTTCAGGGATACATATGCTCCTATGCAATAAATGTCAGCACAAAATGTTTGAAGGCGATGAGCCAATAATGTTGAATAACCACAATTGTCAGGTAAGTAGGACTATCCATTTAAAATAGTTTAGACATCAAAAAAAAACAGGAGAAACCGTGGACTCCGTGACATGTGATAAACCTAGCATTGCTCCATTAGCTTTTCTCCGGGGGCCTTGTTCGGATTGAAACTTTTGTCATTTGCTGGTGTACTTCTTGTCTTTGGTGATCAAAAAGAAAAATAAATTGCTCCATTAGCTTGAGCAAACTACCTCAAGGCCATCTAGGCCAAACAAATAAGAACCCACTTAGATTCTTTCATGCCCTTAACATGTTAAGTGGTTGTGAAAAAACATGCAGAATGACAAAAGTTTAAAGAAATACTTTTAACATAACAATAACACAAGACAAAGTTTAGAAAATAAAATATCTCGAAGCACAAAAGATAAAAGGCAAGCTATGAATTAATTAGATTCAGATGCAAGGACAATATAAATATGCATTAAGCATAAGCTAACTTGGGCTGCTATCTCGCACGTTAATTGCTCACTCTAGATAATTTTTCCCTCAAAAACTACACTAGACAAACAATATGCCAATGAAAGGAAAACCCTGAGGATGTGCAAATACTCGTAATGAAGTTAAATCTCACTGAACCAAAATAATGCATACAGTAGAGAACGACCAACATGGTGGAACATGATGAAGCACACAGAAAATGATAATCATGTCGAAGAGAACAACTAATCCAGTTTCATTAGTTACTTCCTCAAGATGAACCTGGACATTGATCTCCGATGAATATGACATATTCTGAAGACGTGTGTGTCTAGGCAACATTTCCAAATGCACTTTAGCACCATCATTTCAGTGCTCGTTCAAGGGTGGATCGGTGATGATCTCGCCAATAGAGTCGAACAGTTTCGGAATCCCACGTTTAGTGTAATCATTATCCGGTGACTGATTCAACCATAAAATCAAAAATCATACGAACATCCCCTAATTTCCACAAGAAAATTTATTAATCATCAAACATTAAGCAAACAAAAGAAACCAAAAATTGCAAACATTTCACATGAAGTAAGAAATTTGGGATTCTGTCCGTTTGTTTCGATGATTCAACCCACCACTGCTATGAACTCCTGAACATAAAAACAGAATCACTCCAAAAAAAAAGGAAGATGCGCCATGATGCACAAAGACGCGCCTGTGGCTGTAAAGGTGATACAATCAGAGATGTCATCAACTGTGAGTTCAGGAATCCAGGAAAAATTCATTAGGGAGGTTTGGATGCTTTCCAGCGTAAATCATGATAATCTTGTAAAGGTATGTCTAGATAATATGCGTGCGGATGGATCACTTTATTTGTGTCTATTAAGTGTATTTCTGTCGGTTCATATCGCCTTTGTCTTTCGATATAAAAACATGTCCTTACTAAATGTGGTTAAAATATTAGGCCCTTAAACGACTTCATGCACAAAAGAGAGGTTTGAAAATGAAAGATAGGAGTAGCTCATATGAAACAGAAGACACGAGAAAAACATGCACGTTAAGCTAAAGAAATCAACATAACAACTAATGTCGATTAGAAATATTTCAGCACGCACTTTATCACTCCATGAAAACGGAATCTTTTGCTATAACTTTTTATTGGAGCCACTTTGGAACCAACAGTGATGATAGTCCTTATGGAATACCTTCACTCAAATAGATCTGAAGCTTTTTATTGAGATGTTCATGTTTTACAAATTTCTAAGGCTATGGAATACCTTCACTCAAATAGAATTATCCATCGTGATTAAAAACCAAGTAATTTTCTTTAGTACACATTTCTTCGTACTGCATTTCAAAGTTATAGTCATATCATAGCAATAGAACAGTACTTGTATATTCATTAAAAAAAAACAGTACTTGTATGCCCCAAGGAAACTGTAATAATTGAATTGAGCCAGTACAATTATTATATTGCATTTTGTCACGTGAAAAGGAAAAACAATAATGGGTCTTTTATTTATTGATTGACGTTTGGTTATACTGATAATGCAGGCATATTTTGTCGTCTCAAAAGACAAGTTTATTACATTCTCATATAATAATTCAACAACACATTTTTTTATCTTTTCAAAAAAAATATATGAAACTTTTGTGAATATTGGAATGAGACTCTATAACTTGCAGATTTTGGAAACTATGTTTAGAATTATTGTTAGTGTAATATTGTATAACTTGTTAAATTAAACTTGCACGTGCGTGCCACGTGCTCAATTCCTAATTTAGAGTCTTTTCATAACATATTATTTTTCCCCAACCAATTGATTTACTAAACATTATGCTTTTAGTGCGACGGGCGCTAATATAACCTTTTCATGCCTTGATGGTTATATTTTTATGTAGGGTACAATGTATTAACCCCCCTGAACTATAAGATGGTTTGCAAACTACCCCCAAATCTATTTAAAGAAGAAAAGAAGATAAATATGCCCCTTAACCTATTCAAAAACGTGAAAATTACTCTCTGCGTCACTAATCAGTTGATCAATTTGGACATGTTTCTGTATTTTCATCAGTTATATTTAGTCGTAGAGGGCGTTCGGACAATGGTGACTGTAGAAGTTTTGTTACCAAGTCGTACCTCTTTGGTAAACTTTTTTAACTTAAATACATAAACATCAAGAACAAGGCGAAAAATTACAAATAGCCAAGGAAAGAAATAAAGATTTTGAACTAACCAGAACGAAACGGCACATGGAAGAAATTCTGACCTTGAACTGAGCAATTTCAAGTAGACGAGCGCAACCCACATAAACAACAGATCCAGAAGAACCCAATTATTTGAGATTGTTTGTTTTAAATGTCAAAGCGAAATCGGTAATTTCCTTATTAATAAGAAAATAAATCATTTTTTGCCAAATACGCTTGCAGAATCCCCTTTTCTGAAACGTCAAAGTGTAGAAATTCAATCAGAGGTGAAGAATGCGGCTAGGGCTTTTACATAAAGGAAGAAAATATGAAGATTCAAGCTGGATAAAGGGTGGTAAGGTATCTTACACTTCGTGAAAAAGAGTTCTTGTGCTATAATATTGTATTTTATCGTATTGACCTAACAAAAAGGTAAATCATAAATACTATCATTATTGGTTTTAACTAATAAAGAAAACAAGAATGTTAAATTTAGGACTATAATGGTACCAATTTTAATTTAAAATAAATAATACTCGAGATTATACAGCCTATGAAATTAAACACCATCTCCATGGACTAAGGTTGACGAAATATTTACACAATTTTTGTAAACATAATTTCTTGTGTGCTATTTAATAGCATAATGTGCTACATGTGTCATTTCAAAATAAAGTTTCCCCAAAGTATACAAATTATTAAATTAGAATGAAATGCAAAAACCATCCCATTTGTTATTTAAATTTGGTAAAAGAAAATCTTATTTCATTTCTATTACAAAGGGGGCCATGTTCTTCGAAATACAAACGGGGGAAATTCTTAGGTGGACTAAGTCCATAAGCAAACTCATGGACCTTTCCGTCTTCTCATTAATTTTTGCTATTTAATAGTATTTTAAATAAATATAGTATTTTCTTTCTCTCCCCTGCCTTACAGTCTCTCCTCTCGTATACAGTGCCACTTTCTAAAGTTTTTTTTTTTTTAAAAAAACCTTGCCCATCTGAGCTTTATCTTGCAATTAAATGTTTTTTAAGACAAATGAACATGTGAACCATCGGTCGTTCCTTTAATTTAGCGATAATTTACAACTATGGTAAAACAAAAATAGAAGGTTTTGTTATCCATCTCAACTATCGAACATATATATTTTTTAATTCCCAGCTTTATGCAATTTAGAACGTGCATAAATATGTACAAGAGCATAAAAACATGGCTAAGAAACATCAAATTGAGCTATATAACGGGTGAATACAAAAGCTTCAATTTCCTCAGTTTCTTGCTTGGAACTTGAATAGTAAACAATTACAATGACTAATAAAAAATTGTCTTCAAAATTTTGAAGAGTGCTTTAATTATAAAAATCATAGAACGTAAAAAAATTATTTATTACTATTTTGTAAATGTAATAATGCTCGAGCTAAATGAACCATATTTAAGTAAGAATCATTTAATTATACAAATAAGATCAATTGAACAAAAATATAAGTTCACAAGATAGTGTGACACAATGCTCAAATAATAACTAAAAAGGAAAATTAAATATTTTACGTGTCTTTTGTATGTAAAATTTATATTCATAGAACTTTAGCATGTGCATTTAACCACTAACCACTATCATAAAATTCAACATACTACATTACGTACCACGAGAAGGTGGGGTTGGGGAGAGAGAAAAGACATTGTTTTTATATATGATATTAATTTAATAGCAACAATTAATGAAGACCACAAGTTCATGAGCAAACTCATGGAACTGGTTCACTTAAGTATTTTGCCACAGACGGAGTCTTTCGACTAGTAACAACCTGATCCAAGGAAGGGTTTTCGACAATTTACCTCTCTGTGTTATGTTAAATCGGCAAATTATCTCCCGGTGATTTTAAAAATTGACACACCACCTCCTTGTAAATTTTTTAGTGTATTTTTTCTATTTAATGACAAAAATGCCCTTTTTTATAATGATTTATTTTCTGTAATTTCAAATTTGGTTCTAACCTTCCTTTGAAAAATCGAAGATTCAAGTCACACTTGAAAGACCAATGAATTTTTCAAGCAACTGAAGCTTACGTCTTGCATTTCATAGCATGAGTAAGTTGTTAGATATATACCGGATTTTACGGTAAAAGCTTTATTGTTTATTTTCGCTCATTTGTTAGTAATCAAACCAATCATAAAACTTCCCTTATTTCTGATTTAAGTGTATATCTGAATTAGTAGATTAAAGTTATAGTAATTGTTGGATACTCTTCATAAGATACAATATTCGGAGCCGTAATCCTTACTTCCCAATATTATTTGTGGCTCGTGCACTGGTGATAAAAAAAAAAAAAAATTTGCTCGTTTGGAGTGGCCATCAGAAATCACTGTAACTCTGAGTGTGTGGGAGCTAATCCTGAGCAAGTTAAATTTTGTTGCGAGATATGAAAAGCAAAATAAGCCCTATTCCAACACATAAAATCCTGGATCGAGAAACTATGCTAATATTTCGTGGAGTTGCCAGTAGCATCAGCAAGGATCACAAAATTAACAAGGATAAGGTTTCCAGCAAAAATAGGCAACCCTAGGTTTCACTCTAATGAAAAGAAATCTAACCTGGAAGAGTGATTAATGCAATTCATAACAGAGATTTTTAACCGTCTATTTGAACTGGAAGCGGAAGCTCAAGATCACGATGCATTCTTAAAGAATATAGAAAAGAAAATTGGTCAATCGGTATCTCAAATTGTAGCAAGATCTCAAGGTTCTTTGTTTATTAACAATGAGAAAAATCACGGAGAACTAGTTAATTGAAATCACTAGTTAATAGATGCATGAGCCTTTGACTTATGAATATCCTAAAGAGATGTTCTCGAATGGACGGCCAAAGCAGAAGAAGATGGAACTGTAGAAACCTCTACTTTCTCCAACACGTCTGAACCACTCTCTTAAGCTAAATAACATTTACAAGTATATTGATATGTTTGTGAGTTTGAAAAAACACATGGCAATTGAAGCAGTTGTCAATGAAGTATCAAATATTTCGCGGTATATTCAAGAGTTGGGGGAGAAAAAGAAGAAAGTGGAGGAAAACAACTAATGAAAGAAGAAACCTTTAAGTTATGTGAGGAATGCTCAGAAAACCTCCTCGACAAGGTTCTCCCTAAGTTAAAAGATCATGGAAGTTTTGCGATCCCGTGC
This sequence comes from Misopates orontium, assembly GCA_946800315.1. Classification (NCBI taxonomy): domain Eukaryota; kingdom Viridiplantae; phylum Streptophyta; class Magnoliopsida; order Lamiales; family Plantaginaceae; genus Misopates; species Misopates orontium. The sequence goes on from OX326946.1 coordinate 15,310,388, forward strand.
ACTATTGCATCTATAACTTTTGAAAAATCACTTTGTGATCTTGGAGCAAGCACAAATTTTATGTCTTTGTGTGTTCATAAATACTTAGGTTTAGAGGAGCGAAACCTAACTGAAATCTCGCTACAAATCGTTGATCAGTTCGAGTTGTAGAAGACGTCATGGTACAAGTAGATATATGTTTTATTCCCACTGATTTTTATTATTTTATAGATAGAGAAGGAGAGAAAGTTGGGAAGAGTTTTATTAGAAACTGGGAAGGCTATCATAGACTTTAGAAAATGCACCCTCACCTTAAAGGTGAACAACCAGATAATGGAATTCCCTCTGAATTTTAGTCAAAGTCAAATAAATGCCAAAGAGTGTCAATCAATCCAACCACAAACCTCCTCATAAAAACTTTAAAAGTAAAACTGCCACTGAAAAAGTTGGGGAGAGATGGAAATATGATCCAAAGACAATCACTACAAGAAAATCGTGTTTTACAAACGGACAAATCCGTTTGTAAAGCCCGAAAATCCGTCACTAAAAGTCAGAAGAGACGGATTTTTGGTCACTAAAAGTGGTCACTACTCGTCTCGTCACTAATGACTTTTAGTGACGGAAAACCGAATCCGTCTCCACTTTTAGTGACGGACGATCCGTTTGTAAAGGTTTTCTACATTATTAGAAACGGAAAATTCGTTTCTATAAAGTAGGGAGTATTACAAACGGAATATCCATTTGTAAAACCTAAAATACCAAAAATGCCCTCCATCTATACAAATGAAATTTTGTTTGTAATAAGCAAAATTTTCAGAAAAATTGCAGACTTTATAGAGACGGATAATCGATTTTTAAAAATCAAAATCTCGAAAAATATTTTTGAAAAAATAAAAGTAAAGAGGCTTTTTAGTAACGGGAATTCCGTTACTAAAACTCGAAAACTATTAGAAACGGAAAGGTGGTTTGTAAAAATAAAAACTTTTAGTGACGGAATATCCGTTACTAATAGTTCATGGATTATTAGTAACGGAAATTCCGTCACTAATGTTTTTCGAAATTTTAAAAAAAAATTGGCAGAAAAATCTTCCAGTTTTTAAATATTTGATTATAACAATTTTTAATGTTTATTAATAACAAATTTCTTTAAATAACTCTTGCCAAACATTACATCATGGCAAATTCATATTAATAAACTATAAGAGCTATAAACTATACATTATACAACTACGATAATGGTGATTTGAAGGATAGTTTCGCATACGGTGTGCAAAAATTTCTGTAGTTTGCTTTATGCCAAATAAATTATCTTGATTAGCAAAATTATCCTAGATGTCCCTGTAGGAAATGCGACAATAGAAAGTTCTTGAACCCCGATCAGATTTCAATTCACTTATGTAGATGGGGTTTCGTCCCTCAGTACTGTACTTGGGAAGCACATGGTGAAACTAGTCCTGTCTTTCACCCATCGACTTCCGGGGTAGGACACACATCAGACGAAACCATAGTAGATGATATTGAGGGTGATGAAGACCAAAATCCTTTTAGTGAGTTGGTATACGATGCATTTCAAGTAGATAGAGATTCAGTATAAGAGGAACCGAACCCTGAGGCTAGACAGTTCTATGAATTGCTAAGGCAATCAGAGGAGCGCTTGCAAAGTGATAAAGATAAAACTGTGCTGCAGTGGGTGGCAGAATTTCTTGCCGTGCATAATGTTCATAATATTCCCGTTGCCGCGTGAAATAAATTTTTACATCTAGCCAAGGACAACCTCCCTCCTGTAGATGATAGTCAGTTGCCTGATAATGTATACGGGTTGAAAATGATGATGTCCGGTTTGGGTCTCGGGTACAAAACATATGACGGTTGTGTCAACAATTGTTTTTATACTACGGAGACTTTGAAAATAGCAACTATACAGAATGTCCCGAATGCGGTGAGGCTATATATGCCATGGGTAAGAAGAAACCAATTAGTCGTAAAAAGTTGTGGTACTTCCCTATAATTCCTCGCCTTCAGCGTCTATACACAGGCCTTCCAGTTGAAGCATGGGCGAAAGACATGTTTCTTTGACTGTCATCTTCGATTTCTACCTCCAGATCATGTTTGGAGGAGAAACAAAAGAGATTTCGTCAAGGGAAGACAGGAGTTTAGTGAGCCTGCTCTTAGGAGGTCAGGTATTGAGATGAGAGCTATTGTTGATGATCTTCTAGAGGACATGTATCCTAGATATCACATTCTGAGTTATGAGGTAACCCATAATTGGTGTGGTAGAAGCATTTTCTGTGACCTTCCGTATTGGGAAACTAACTTAATACGCCATAACCTTGATGTCATGCACTGTGAGAAGAATTTTTTTGACAACATCAAGAACACTGTGATGGATGACTCTGATAAGTCAAAGGATAACTTTAACGCATGACGAGACTTAGAAATCCTGACGAGACGAAAAGAGTTGTTCTTGAAGGAAGGTGCAGATGGGAAAGTCTATAAGCAGAAGGCAACATACTGTCTCAACAGAGATCAAAAAAGGCTAGTTCTAGAATGGTTGAAAGGTTTTCGTTTTCCAGATGGGTATGCTTCCAACATCTCAAGGCGTGTTCAGATGCCGCAGCTCAAACTCACCTAGATGAAGAGTCACGATTGTCACGTGTTCATGCAACGGCTAATACCAATTGCATTTTGAGATTTTCTCCCTGATGCTGTTTGGGGTCCACTAGCTGAAATCAGTCTATTCTTCAGAACTCTGTGTTCGTCGGAGATCAGAAGGTCAGATATGGAAAGACTAGAGAGCTCGATTGTAGAAACAATGTGCAAGCTGGAGAAGATATTTCCAAACGCCTCTTTTGATTCAATGGAGCACTTAGCCATTCACCTCCCATACGAGGTGAAAGTGGGAGGTCTCGTACAATATCGATGGATGTATCCATTTGAGAGGTAATATCTATTTTTAATTGAAATAAATTATTGTTTGTGTTATTTGAGTTTTCTTGAGTGTTAACTGTAAATTGTTTAATTGCAGGCGAATGTTTGAGTTGAAAAGATCAGCAGGTAATAAAGCCCGGGTGGAAGGTTCCATCTGTCACATATATATGTTGTCCGAAATGACACACATTGTCTCTCAAAGTTTTGGTGATGGAGTAGAAACTAGATACAATCGACTTAATAGAAATGAGACTGCACCGATCGATGACTATGTTGGACAGCTCTCAATCTTTCATAAGCAAGGCAAACCAATTGGGTCCGTTCAGCAGCGGCGATACCTAACTGAATCAGAATTCAGACTAATTGAGTTGTATACACTCTTGAACTTCCCCGAAGTGGATGGCTGGGTCATGTAAGAGTTAATTAAATTTATATATTTTCTAATGAAAAGCATGGTAACTACTTGTTTCCAAATATAACTCTTTAAAAATTATATCTTTTACAGATTGTTTCAACAGCAAATGTGTCTGGGCCTGAACGAGCAACAAACTCAAACTAAACGGAATGCTCTGTTCGTCGAGTGGTTCAAGAACACGGCGAGATCGGGTTACTGCGAAGTTGACACACGGCTAAATGTTTAATTTAGGGGCCATCGGCTATGGCCAAGACATACAAAGGGTATAAAGTCAATGGGTTTAGATTTCATACGGAGTCGCACAGTATTGGGAGTGCAACAATGAACAGTGGTGTGTGTGTGAAGGTAAGTCTCGGATCAGAAGAGGACACTAATTTCTACGGCATGATCCAATATATATTGGAAGTTGATTTCTGGGGTTACGAGAGACAGCAAACCGTTGTGTACTTCAAGTGCGATTGGTATGATATTCCCCGATCGACTCCATTCAACTCCCGTTACCGACTAGTCGACATCAATCCTCGATCACGTCTACAAACCAACAAGCCATTCATATTCGCCAATCAGTCTCAACAGGTCGACTACACACCATACCCATCTGCAAGGCATTTTGCAACTCGTACGGGATGGTGGGCAGTGTGCACAACCAGAGCGAGATATATCATTGACACTACTGCACTGCTCGAAGGGAATGCAAGCGAAACAGAAGAAACAACCATGGAGACCGAGATACTTCAAGATGCAGAACCAAGTCGGCCCATCGAAGTTGATCCTGAGAGCCACGATTACAATCTACCTATTGCATTGGCTGATACAGAACTTCAAGTAGTAGATCCGGTAGATAGCGAGGAATCCGACGATCACGATGATTAAGATTGTAATAATCAATAGTTTTTTAAGTTGTTGTTTGCCTATTTCCACTATCTGTGTTAATTTGCTATTTGTCTATTATCGGATTGTAATTGTTATTGTACTTTTTAAAAATGAAATGAGGTCATTTCATTAACTTGGACGCAATCGTGATCAATTTTAATTGACTATGTCATATATATACAGTCGCATATTAATAATCATAAATGATAGCAAATCATTAATAATCATATTCATATATATTCATACTCAAAATTATAATCATGTTCATAATGAAAAACATAGTCATATTCATAATCATAATCATATTTGATAAATTAGTTATCCTAAAGTCAACTATTATAACAATATAATTATCAGAATATAAACGCAAACGTACCCGTCTCATGTGGTGATCCTGCGTGCTGATAGGGCCCCCACGATAATTGAAATCGTTCCCCTTCTTCTTGTTCGCCCTCGCCTTCTCCGACTTCTCCTTCGTCTCATCCTTGTCCCAATGGACAATGAACCAAGGAAGAATACGGGGCAGAATCCAACAGAGGTTATCCTGGTAGCCCGGATCGTGTCGTCTTGCGAAATAGCACGTCTTTGCCCTGTTGACCTCGCCCTTAAAACGGTTGCGCGCAATCGTAGTGAAACCTCTGTAAATCATATCAGTCTGGCTGGGATCCCACTGATAGATCGACTACAAAACAAATATAAACAGTTAGAATAATAGGGATAACACTTTAGTCATAACAATAAATATACAAGTTAATTAGACACACACACACACACACATATATATATATATATATATATATATATATATATATATATATGTACCCGAAAACCATCCCAGAATGCCGCCCTGTCCTGATCAGGAATGTCAGAATAAGTAGCCCACGCTCCAGTCATCAAGCTCTTCACCGTCTTGCTGATCGTGCGAACCACTCTCTGGCGATCATTCCATATGCCAAACTGATCCCCGGAGATCCAGATCCTGTCCTCTTCACGACTAGCAGGCTTATCCGCTACAGCCATACCCGTAAGGGTCGTCTGGGAGCAGAGGGGCCAACTGCATCTGCGTGGCGTGCCTGTGAGGGGCCAGCTACATCAGGGGTCGCCCGAGGAGGGACAATCGGTGGTGGGCCTGCTGATGCAGTACGAACAGCTGGATGTGGTACACGAGCAGCTCCCTGTGATGATGTCAGAGATCCCACCAGATCGGCCCGATGGAGACCATAGGATATACGAGACCTTGCAGGTGTGCTTACCGATCCTCCTGCAGGTGCCCCAACAGATCCTTCGGCTGACCCTCCAGGAGCTGGAACACCTGAACGATGTGGCCGAGGGGCGGACACTGTCCCAAAAGGTACGCAGGAAGGCGGACTGGGTACAATGGCCGGTTGCAATGGAGGTGTCGACCCGGTCAGTGTCCGATAGCACGAGGTGGCCACAGATGACGCAGAACCTGGCTGGTCATCATTAGGGTAAGACCGACCGCGAGGTGCTGCTCCGGGGACAGTTTGTCCTGCTGCATCGCTCGATATATGTCCATCTGCCCCGCCAGCAGTAGTAGACTATCGTCTACGAGTCGTGATCTTCAATTTCCTCTTCGCTCCAGCGGAACCTGACTCACGCGGTGGCTGCTGATCTGCCATCTGTAACATTCACATACAATGTTAATCAATAACAGTAGCTAGCAATAGATTCACTAATTATCAAAACGACAACAATAATTGTCTCTAATTAACCAACTCAAAATGCAGAACACCATATTTAGACATTAAAATTTCGACTGTACGTACTAATTAAATAACATCATAAACTCAATATAAATGATAAATTCCAAAACAAACAACATACGTGGCGTATTATGCATTTAATTACATAGCAATAATGTCGTAACATGCAACATAAACGAATAATTACATAATCAACCCATAACACACAATTAAAACGATAATATCAACACGATTTAACGGCTATATATACTACAACAATACAATCACTAAAATATCAATCTATCACATGAAATAACTCCAAAACGCGATAAATGCATAATACGAACGATGCATAATACGAACGGTAAAAAACGTAAATAACACAATTTAATCGGTGAAAATAACTCCAAAATGCGATAACATATAATACGAACGGTAAAAAACGTAAATAACACAATTTAATCGGTGAAAATAACTCGAAAACGTGATAAATACATAATACGAACATTAAAAAACGTAAATAACACAATTTAATCGGTGAAAATTACGTACCTTACTAGTTATACGGACGAAATCGCGTTTATACACACGAAAATCGCGTTTTTGGGAGGAGAAAAATCGGATGGAGGATTTTGGGTTTGCAAAATGGGCAGAAACGGATTCTGCCTGTTTTATATGCCCAGCTTATTGGCAATCACTATTGCCATTAGAACTATTAGAGACGGAATTTCCGTCTCTAATAGTTTTCTCACTTTTACAAACGGACTTTCCGTTTGTAATAACCAACTTTTACAAACGGATTTTTGCCCGTTTGTAATAACCAACTTTTACAAACGGATTTTTGCCCGTTTGTAAAAGTTGGTCTGTAATGAGCGAATTTCTTGTAGTGATTCACTGAAAGTGGGGGAAAAAATTGCCAAAAAAAGCTTTAAATCTTTTATAAGTACCTCATGAGAATAGTGGAAAGTGGATCAAAATCGATGATTTATGGAACTAATCCAAGGACCTGAATCTATCATGAACATTAAGCAACGACAATAAACCAAAGTGCTATTGTGAGGCAGCTCAAATGTTAATTGTTTGTGTCATTTATACAAAAAGTTCCTTGTGGCATCCACTAATCAGCAAAGATTTTCTTTATTATTTCGCATAATTGGTAAAAGAAACTCTTTTGAGGAAAATAGGTGACATGCCACTACGTGCAAAACTAAGAGGAATTTCTTTAACAAATTGTGCATGCCACAAGGAACTTGAAGTTCCATAGATTATATGATAAGATTAAAGTTGCAAACTATATTATGATTCACATCCCTTTGGTTAAGTGTTGAATTAATATACTTAATATTCTCGACATCCGTGTAATAAACAACAGTAAATAACATTGTGCCATTGAAGACTTTGAGCCAGAATAGAATATTAATAACCTATAGCGCAGTCTTAACTTTGAACAATTCGGCGTAGCTACTTTGCACGATTAGGCAATAACAAGTAAAATGAAAGTACAAACATAATTACAATCATAATGTTATCATTTGAATATAAATATTATTACATCATAACAAATAACAAAGTTAAATGGGTAGTTTCCACTAAAAAAGGTTAAGGGGGTAATTATAAAATTAAAGAAAAAACAAAAAAAAATCTCAAAACAATTGAGAGGTTAATCTCCAATCAAAAGGAGAATAATTTGAAAATTGACTAGAAGAATAATGAATACGTGATAAAGAGAAATTATTGTGACAGCCTTGAACGAAGAACTTGCCTGGGCATTGGTGATTGTAGAAATTTTGTTACCAGAAGCTTACATAAACCTCAAGATCCAACAAAGTATCCACTTTGATGCTCAGATTGTGCAATTAGTCTATCCACACATATCTGCTCCTGTGCAATAAATATTTGCACAAAACTTTTGAAGGCAATAGACCAATAATGCTGAATAACCACAATTGTCAAGGTAACAAACCTAAAATGGAACTATCCTTTTAAAACACTGGTAAGACATCAAAAGATAAACTCATTATGTTTCATAGTTAGAATCAGAGAAATACTATTACCTTAACATTGCTCCATCTGATTGAGTAAACTACATCAAGGTCAGCAAGGCCAAACAAATAAGCCACCCTAATTCTTTGATGCCCTTAACATGTTAAGTGACTATGAAGAAAATGCGGAATAACTAAAGGCCTTTATCGTCACAATGAAAAACACAAAGTTTAGAAAAGGAAAGACGGCCAAGAAACAAAAAAAAAAGGGCAAGCTATAATTTCATTAGATTCTTTTGCAAGGGCAATACAAATATCCATTTTGGTATTTGGCTTGCTTGGTCTAGTATGGCGCACGATTATTGCTCTGGCTAACTTTTTCCCTTAGAAAGTACAGTAGTACAAAATAATATACCAATTTTGTAGTGATTTTATGGTTCAATAAATTAGTTAACTAACAAAAAGAGGATAATTGTTGAAAGCCCCCAACGACGTGGGAACTTCCTTGACAAAGTTGAAATTTCAATGATACAATAGTTAATGTTAAAAGTAGAACAAATATGAAAAATGTTTTATGTGCAAATTAACCAGCTGCCCTTTTAAAGGGCTGGAATTTGGCTATGTACAAGTTTGGCACGCATTCCAATGTAACAACAGTAATGCAGCATATTATCCATTGGGACACATTCCAATGTACCAATATTTAAAGTAAAATGTCTTCCATTCCGAGCTTGTCAATAATGTCTTGGAACACATTATTCGGCCATCTTTTTGTGGGGATATCAGCTAGCTGATCCTTTGTTGAAACAAATGGAGTGCAAATCAGGCCACTATCAAGTTTCTCTTTGATGAAATGTCTGTCTATTTCAACGTGCTTTGTTTGATCATGTTACACAGGATTATGTGCAATGCTGATTGCTGATTTGTTGTCACAGTAGAGTCTTATAAGACCTTTCCATTTTATCTTAAAATCCTCAAGAACTATTTTCAACCAAAGTATTTCACATATTCCTTGTGGCATCGATCTAAACACAGATTCAACACTTGATCTTGCCACAACGTTTTGTTTTTTACTTCTCCAAGTTACTAAATTACCACCTAAGAAAGTACAGTAGCCAGAAGTGGACCTCCTATCAACTAATGAACCTGCATAATCAGCACCAGTGTAAACTTCTAAACCCATATTCTCTCCCTTCTTGTACAAAATTCCTTTTCCAGGAGTTCCTTTCAAGTATTGTAAAATCCTATGAATTGCCTTGAGATGCAGTTCTTTAGGATTGTGCATAAATTGGCTGACAAGACTTACAACAAAAGTAATTTTTGGTCTTGTATGCACCAAATAAATCAACTTCCCAACAAGTCTCTGATAAGAAACTTTATTCACAACAGAATCCTCTTCCTTTGAAGCATCAGATAGCCTGTGATTGAACTCAATTGGTGTATCAACAGGCTTACAACCCATCATCCATGTTTCCTTCAATAAGTCTAACACGTACTTCTGCTACGAAATAGAAATACCGTGCTTTGAATGTGCTACCTCAATTCCTAAAAAGTATTTCAATTGCCCAAGTTCTTTTATGTCGAATTCTTCCAGTAAGCATCTTTTCAAGTTGTGCATCTCTTCTGAATCATTACCCGTTACTATAATATCATCCACATATACCATCAACGTCGTTATTCCCACTAAATTTGAGTGTCTCACAAACAAAGTATAGTTTCCTTGACTTTGCTTGTATCCCAAACTAGTTCTCACTTTAGAAAATCTTTCAAACCAAGGTCTGGGTGACTGCTTAACCATAGAGAGTTTTCTTTAATTTACACACCATTCCTTTAGTTGATTCAAAACTAGAAGAAGCTTCCATGTAAATTTCCTCTTCTAAATCGCCATGCAGAAATGCATTTTCTAAATCAAACTGCTACAAATTCCAGCCATAGTTTGTTGCTAATGACAGTGAGACCCAAACAGTATTCATCTTAGCCACCAATCTTGCTTTATATCTTTCTATAGAACCATCAGATTTGTACTTTACAGCAAATACCCATCTACAACCAGCCAACGTCTTTCCACGAGGCAAATTAACCAGCTCCCATGTTTTATGTTTTTGGATCTTCCATCTCCGCTTCCATAGCATCCACCCACTTCTTGTTTGCTAATGCCTCAGATAGATTTCTCGGGATGGGAATCATAAGAAGGTCACTAAGAAAAGCTCTATGACTTTTGGATAGATTTTGGTAGGCTAAGAACAAGTGTAATGGATGTTTTGTACATGTTCTGGTTCCTTTTCTGAGAGCAATTGGTAGGTCATTATCGCTTGGTTCTAGAGAGTCATCATTATGTTGATCAGCATCAGTTGATAGTAGGTTTTCGGTTGGCTTGGATATTATTTCAGGTGATGTTGGAACAATAGCACGAACAGGAGATTCTACTTGCATATGTTGAGGGATTGGCAGTTTCTTCCTGGAATAGTGGTAGAATATTGTCTTGTTTTTCATTATCTTTCATCATTCCACATGACTTAGGTAACTCAACAAGAGGTGGATTAAGTTCAGTTTCAACAGACAATGATTCATAAGGTAGCTGTGCAGTTTTTGCTTCTGGATTTGATCGACTCGGAAGATCAAGTAGGAAAGAATCTCTATCTTCACTCAAGGTTTCCCCTGAAGATAGACATGCTGGAAATATACATCGAAGAGCACGTGGATCAAGTTTTCCCCTATTATGAGAATGGACATGAACAAATGCTACACTTCCAAAGATTCTAGGAGTAAGATTGTTTGAGGAATTGAAGTTTAGAAAAAATGATGTCAGGTCTTTTGAAGTCCAGGACTCTTGTTAGAAGCCTATTAATGAGATGCGCAGCAGTTAACACGGCCTCCCCCCAATATTGTTTAGGAACATTTTTATGGAATAGTAGTGCTCCTCTGATGTCAAGAAGGTGAGCATTTTTCTGTTCAGCCACCCCATTTTGTTGAGGTGTATTAACACTGGAGGACTCATGAATTATCCCTTTTTTGTGAAAAAATGGAGATAAGATCTGATTAAAAAACTCCTTGGCATTGTCTGAACGAAATCGTTTGATTCTCACATCAAACTGAGTCTGAATCATGTTGTAAAAATTGAAAGAAACAGTAATGACATCAGATTTATTTTTAAGAAGGTAGATCCACGTCACCCGAGTACAATCATCAATAAAAGACACAAACCATTTAGCAACAGAAATATTTGGAACTTCTTGTATTGCTTGTATTGCTTATTAAAAAAGAAGCACGTTTGTGCTTTGCAAGTTCACAATCATTACAAAGAAATGGCTCAACCATAGCCTTTTGAAATAATGATGGAAACATCAACTTAAGGACAGAAAATGATGGATGCCCTAAACGACGATGATAAAGCCAAACTTTATTTTTATTAGACATAACCAACTTGGAAAGGAATGATGTAGGCTGGAAAAACTCAACTTTATCTTTTCCACTTTTGTCTTCCAAGTAGTAAAGACCAGCCCTCTCATTAGCAAGTCCAATCCTCTTGTTCGTGCCCAGCTCATGTACCACACAATGAGAGGCAAAGAAGTTTACTTGGCAATTAGAATCTGTAGTAAGCTTTTTTACAGAAATGAGGTTTGCAAACAGTTGAGGAATATGAAGGACATTTCTTAGAATAACAGAGTCGCTCAAATGAATGTCCCCTTGGCCTGCAACAGTAGTTATTGATCCATCGGCTACTATAATCTTCGTATGGCTAGATAAAGGTGTATAAGAAGTGAAATACTTGGAAGAACATGTCATATGATCAGTGGCTCCAGAATCAATTATCCACATCATTGGAGAAATCTTTTTTGAGGTATTAGCAACACAAGAGGCGGAAGATATATCTGGAAAAACCAATGACCATGTACCTGCCCAAGATGGCTTCTCAAGAGACACCAAAAGATTCTTCAGCTTCTCAATATCTTCTTTGTGGAATTCAGCAAGTGAACATCCCTCGTTGCTTGGATTGTTGCTGGCCAAGTATGCTTGTCCTTATCACTCATGCTTCTTGCAGTAAGTACAAAAGAGAGTCTTTGTTAAAGGATTTTGATGAATCTTCCACTTTGTTAGCACTTACAGGAGATTGTAAGAAACCTAAATCCTTCTCCTTCATTTTCATACCTACTAATTTTGCAACAAGAGCTAAGCCGTCACCCAATTGACTCTCAAGCATAATGCTCTGTCGGCCCTCTTCAGCCCGGATGATTGATATGGTTTCATTTAAAGAGCGCAGATCATTTTTTCCCAAAATCTTCACTCTTACAGCATCAAAATTGGCATTGAGACCAGCTAAAAAATCGTAAATGCAATCCTTTTCCACAAATCGTTTCAGAATTGTGGCATCCCCGCTGCAACGCATTTTAATGCATTGATAATGATCAATTTCCTGACACAAACCTTGCAGCGAATTTGAGTATTCAGTGACTGAATGATTTCCTTGTTTAGTTGCTGAAATTTTGGTTTTCACCTCATAGATCCGAGCAGCATCATTAACTTTGGAATACGTCTGTGTAATAGCATCCCATATTTCCTTTGCAATACCAAGAAACATACATGTATCACTTATTTCTGGTAGCATCGAATTCCACAACCATGTCATCACCATGGAATCTTGTTCATCCCACATCTCAAATTTCGGATCATTTTCGATGGTCCTGTACCCAACAAATTACCTCTCAGTGAAACGTCAGCAAAAGGCTTCACATCGTCGTTCGTAGCAAGCACCACCTTCTTAACCATTCCTCTCTCATGTGCATTCGCTTGATGCTATAATCGACCCCAGATGCAGCATGCTTCCCAATGACAATGTCCTCAGTTTGAAGATTTCAATAATGGGAAAATAAGCATCATCGAGTTTGTCCGCACGTCCAATCTTACTTTGCATCTTTCAAAAGCTAATAAAATCGCCAGGCTTTAACTTTTTCCCTAGTGTACCTGAATTGTCAACCTCAGCCTTGTAACTCCTCACATGTTCAGTGCGGAACATACCACTCTTTAGTGAAGCACGATTCATCACTATCGAATCCTCTTGGTTGTAGCAAAGACAGACATTGACCACCATTATAGCACACTGGCCATTGAAGAACTCAGGGTGTGGCAGCATCCCCTTGTAATGAGAACAATATTTCGATATCCCAAGAAAATCTTAAAGCATGATTCGGAAAAGGGGGACGGTACAAGTTATGGGAGTTCCTATCGACTCTGATGCTCGGATTTTCCAAGTAGGGTCCTTAACCGCACACAATTTTCATAGGCATATCTGCTCCTCTCCAAAAACTGTGGACAAAGAGGTCCAAGGCAGTGAGCCTATTATGTTGAATAACCACAACACAAAATTGTGATAAGCTTAACATTGCTCCATTAGCTTTGAGTACACAACCTCAAGGCCACTTAGGCCAAACAAGTATGCAGCTCAAATTCTCGTATGCCCTTTATATTTTAAGTGGTTGTGAAAAAATGTAGCATGACTAAAGGCAAAAGAATTATTTTTAACATCACAATGAAACAAGACAATGTTTAGAAAAGAAAAGATGGCCAAGCAAAAAATAGATGAGGCAAGCTAAAATTCATTTGATTCAGATGCAAGGGCATAAATATCCATTTACATTGTGGTATTGACTCACTTGGTATGGTATACCACACTATTATTGCTCTCGTTGGTAAAGAAGATACTAATAAGGAATTTTCCCCACCTAATGGGCACGCGAAGTCACAATAAATAAAACTACAAGAAAATAGAAGTACATGAGTTGCCTAAGAAGCAAAGCGAGTCATAATTTTGAAATAATGATGTAACCTTGACAATCTAAATATCAGTATAAACAGATTAATATTTTGTAGTAGTTTTATGGTTCAGCCAATTAGTTTACCATAAAAAGGCAATATTGTTGGAAACACCGAGGATGTGCAAATGCCCAGGAGTGATACAACAGTTTTAACAGGAGAAAATTGAAAGAAAAAAAAAAATTGATACAGCAAAGAACAACCGAACTACTGGAACATTAAAAGCACACAGGACATACACAGAAAATCAAGATAGTGTCAAAGAGCACCGCAAATAGAGTTTCATTAATTACTACCTCAAGATGAACCTCGATGTTGATATTCCATGGCCATATCATATTCTGAAGATGATCGTGCCTGAGTAAAATTTTTGAATCTAGTTTAGCACCATCATCCAATGGTAGTTCAAGGGTGAGTTTCTCGTAATTAAGAGAAACAACGCATGCCTCCGTTCTTCATCCCCCTTATTGGGTGGATCATAACCTATAGCTCGATGATGATCTCCCTAATAGAGTCGAACATTTTCGAGTCTCTCTTTAGTGAAATCATGTTATGAATTTATATGGTGACTGATTCAACTCTAAAATCAGAAATCATATGAACATCTCTTAAATTCTACATGCAAGTTTGTTTATCATCAAACATTAAGCAGACAAAATAAACGGAAAATCGCGAATATTTCACAAGTAAGAAATTTGAGATAGTATATTCCTTCAATTCAATTCGTTTTGCTCAATGATTCAACCATTTACATCTTCAAACTCTTGAACTTGGCAACAGAAAAGAAAAACTCATTTATATTGAGATTCAAAGGCATTTATGTTAAAACTCATTTAATACTAATTGTACTAATTGTATTTTTCAACGTTACGTATATTAATAAATTACTTTAATGAAATAATCGAAATTAATTCCATACGCGCTACAAGATGAAATGATTATTTGAGATTAAACATGTTAATTATTAGGATGATGTAAATTGATTTGGTACGAATAGTTTGTGATAGATCCTTAGGTCTAATACTATACGTTTTAAGCAGTAGTTGCGATACCTAGTCTAGACAGATAAGTAAGACAGGTATTAAGATAGTAAAGTAAGACAGCAGATTTTAACGTGGTTCGGACTATGTCCTACATCCACGAAGCTTTCGCATGAATCAAACTTCTTTCTACGGACAAAAGTTATTACACCAACTGGTTTTACTCTAACACCGAATCCCTCTAATGTTGATACCACCGGAACCTTTTTCGCATCTACTCCGTTTGACCCGTAAGACCAAAACTCCCGTAGTGATCTTCTTATGAGAATGCTTCCAAGCGAACTGCACGTACGTATAGATCCCTCTAACTGGCGCAATCCTTTCCCGTTGAACTCCCTTCAACTCTCGTCGGCTTCTCACGTTCTTGATGTAACTCAAGAGGGCGAAAACTAAGAAATCAAAATAAAAGAGAACACCTAATGATGTATATTTTGTTACACGTGTGTTCTACATTGATTCCTAGGATTTCTACTATTTATAGGATAGCTCTCCTGAAAGATCTCCTTGAATCTCGGCCAGTCTCCATATCCAGTCGAGACAGGATCTTTCCAAATATATCCGAATCTTTCCATGATAAGGCGATTCTTTCTTTTGATAAGTCTTTGTTTCCGTTTGATAACATCTTCATGGTCTTCGTATATTCTGCACACCAAAGAAAAAGAAGAACTCCACAAGGAATAGATTACTAAAGGATATAGTAAAGAGTTTGATAAAGATTAACGTTCCATAAGATAAGATACTATAAAATCAAGTTAAATCTTTACTAACACACCTAAACATTCACTCGTCTAAAACAAGATAAATACCATATAAATCCGAGCGAATAATTAAGTAAATAAATCAAAGTAAATAAAACCGAATTTTCCTTTAAAATAATTTTGCAAACAAGGAAATAAAATCTTGTTGGACCTGGCAGTCCAGACTGTTCAACCGAGTTTGAAAGGTGTCGGACTTGCGGTCCTAACAATCTCCCTCAATTGACTTGTTTGGCAAAAACACTTTTAAATCCCAAGGAAAATGTAGACATGCTGAAATAAAACAAGTTAGTAAGAGATAGGCACATAAATCAACTAACGAGTCTCGACAGCAATAAAAACGTGTTGCAACAGCGGTGCAACACTCCGCAAAACAACTTAATAGAATAAGCAATTAAAAGCAATTGTTCTTAAGCGGAAAAAAAAAAACTAAAAAAAAAACAAGATAAAACAGCAGCAGCCGTTGAAATCTCCCCCATTCTACATATTCTGTTTTTACTCCCTCATTTTGCCAGAACTAGTCAAGGCTTTGCCGCTAATTGGGCAAGGGACTCGTTCATGGACTCCAACAATGTAATGACCTGGGCAAGTTGCGACTGTAGGTTGTCGGGACTGCCCTGGGGAACAGACGGTCCAGCTTCATTATCCCTGGCAGTTGGGACAGGTCGCCGGATCGGAGAACCAAGTAGAGCTTGAACAAGGTGACTCGGGGCATGATAAGGCTTAGGACGGCTCGTCATCTTGTCCTTCGAGACCCGGATATCCATTTGAGATGTGAGCGTGCGATAGATCAATGATGGATAGCCTAAGATCATCTTAACCTTGTGGTCGAGTGCTTCAAGATGTAAACGCTCAAAGACCAGTTTCCCAAGATTAATGGGAGCATTTGAACCAATACGGAATAAGACAGAAGCAGTTAATGGACTTACGGTAGAAGTATGAGACATGGGGTACCAATTTCTTACCATAATTCCATAGATCAGACCATACCATGGAAGAAGGGAACCTCGCTGTAGATTTCCATTCTTTGGCCACTTCATGGGTTGGCCGGTTATGGTTGACGCGACTGCATCCATGTCTGCTTCCAGTTCCAACTCGGAGTCGCGACCGGTTTGTACGTCAGGAGACCCCAACTGCATGTTCAGAATTTGAGGACTGATCTTGAAGATTAACTTCCTTACAAATGCTGAATGTTCCTTGGCAGAGCCCGGAACGCCCAGTTGAGTATCCAGATTGGCATAAAACTCGTGCACAATCTGGGTTACAAACGGTTGTACCCTGCGAGTGGATTCAAGAAACCCTCTCCCTTCCAAAAACTCAATAACACCCGTACCCTCATAAGAATCATCATGAAGTTGAACTTCACGAACAGGAATGCGGCCAGTGAGAGGAGTATACCTGAGTTTGGCATGAGATGTGTAGAACCTGTCGGAAAATGCCTTCTTCACCCTGAAAGGCTCATCGGACGGTAAGACACGGGGAGGGACTGCGTAACCTCCTTCAGCTTCTTCTTCAGCCTGGGCGTGAGTGCCTTCCTCAGAGGCTGACTGGTCGCCTGACTGGTTGTCCTGATCAGACAAGGACTGAGCTAAGCGTTTCTGCTGTTTGCGGACAGGGCTGGAATCTGAGTCAGATAGCTCGATTGTAGCAGAGTCCGAGGCAGCAGGAGCGGATCGGGGACGTTTGGATACAGGAATCTTGGTACGTGTCCCGACTCGGCTCGCGACACCCTCTGCAACAGGTTTGGATTTTTGGCGAGCAGATGGGGTGCGCTTTGGAGGTTGAGCCTTCTGCTTCCCTTTGGCCGCGGCGGTGTGGCGGCGAGAGGATGCAGGAACAGGTGCAGGTGACGGCGAAGCGTCTTCCGGCATGGGAACAGAGTGCGAGTCATCCAAAGGAGGAGAGAACTCGCGTGCCTGAGGAGAAATGGCACGGGGTGGTGACTCTGTTGCCGGTGGTGGTGGTGTGGTGTCTTGCGGCGGCGCATCGGAGGATGGTGGTGGAACATAGTCCGCCGGAATTCTGATTTTAAGCGGCATTGGCTGCAAGACTTGGGCCAACTCGTTGCCCGTGGTGGATGCACCGTCATGGTCGACTGGTGGGGTCGACTGCGAAGATTCTCCTGATGACTTAGATTTCACCATGTTAAAAAGATTTTCTTGATAAACGTAGGTGAGAAAGAAGACATAAACACAAATCCACACACCAAAAAAATGAACACACGAGAGAGAGATAGTAGGATAGCGTGGGATATGATAATAAGGTAAGATATATAAATAGATGAAATCAAATCAATGTCATATCTTCCATAATCATTATCCACAACTTCCCATAAGTGATAGGACTCTTACCAAGACTAATCAAGGAAAGATTCCAACAATAACACGCAACTCAATCTCTATGAAAATAAAACGCGGCGAAGCATAGGCGGGAAAACAAATTCATGCCGAAATTAAACATATCGCGTTTTTAGAGACAAAATAAAATAAAAAGCACCTGTTTAATAAAATAAAAATTAAAACAAATTAAAACACAAATTAAAAGAAACAAACAGAAAGTAACTCAGCAAATTACTCACATAACTTACCGAGGACCGATTCAACTGGTGTAAGTGGATGTCGAGACACCCTGTCATGACAGACTATAAGACTGAGTATAAAACAGGTCGGAACTGAAGCATACTCATGAACCAGATGAATACATTAAAATGTGTGTGTCTGAATTGTCATATGATAAACAGATGAAAGGGAAGAGAATTTGAAAGGGGCAAAAAATCGTTTTGCAAGATATCTCTTTTCAAACAATACAATTGCACCTTGTACTCACACTTTGAGCCTTTTGCATAGAGGTAGCTTTCGCACATAACTTTATATAGAATATGGTAGCTCTTTTCAATTTTGTGATGACCGTGAAATATGAATTGAATGCTTTCACACATATTCATTGAGTTTAGGCAGCTTTTTCCTCCATATATTTTTCTTTTGAAGCACTTTTTCTTTTGGCTCATGCTCTCTTTGTTCTTTTCTTTTCATAACTCTTTTGAACACTCATACTTTTCTTTTCAGCTCAATTCTTCTGTTTTTAACATTGTTTTCAAAACCGGACCGGACCGGCCGGTCCGACCGGTTGAACCGGTGTCCGGTGCCTTGTCCGATCCGGTTTGCCCTATAGAACCGGTCTGTTAGCGAACCGGTCAGACCCGCTTAAACCCGGTTAAGAATCGGTTAATTTGATGAACCGGTCCACTGGTTGAACCGGTTTTTTACATTTTAAGTTAAAATTTAAATTTTTTGTAAGGGAGAGGAATTGAACCCTTGACCTCATAACATAATTTCAATGCTTTAACCAACTAAGCTACACAACCTTTGGTATTGTATGTACATATTAATATATAAATACATAATTAAAGTGTGCTTTTGTTTATTATAGAATAATTCTACTTTTTTTTATTTTTAATTTTATTATAAAATAACATATATATAACTCTTTTTTATAAAAATGCGATTTTAGTTGTTTTATTTTTTCCTAAATATTAGCTTTTAAGGTTATTTTTTAGTGTTTTTAAAAACTTTACAAATTATAATTATGCATATCTTTTTTAATTTATTTTAATCGTACTTTAGATACAATTCTCTCTTTGACTTGTAATTTTGACTTTTTTTAAGTTGTATACTACACATGTGTTTATAGAAAAATTATTAATTCTATTATTCTCAATTGAATTCTTTCATTTAAAAATCAAAATCAACTAAATAAAGTATGTATATTCTTTTATTTCATAATAGAACACTAAATAAATAATAAATATATATATATTGGTCATACCGGTTGAACCAGTGGTTAAACCGGTTAAACCAATAAAACCAGTAACCAGTAAGGTCACCGGTTCTACGACCGGTCCGGTTCTGAAAACACTGGTTTTTAAAGTGATGAGGTAGCAAAAGTGGACAATGTCCATGTCAAAGAGAATATAAAAACAAATTAAAAATAATAATTACCCGTTGCAAAATCCTTCGATTTCACTGATTTAACTGAGGGAATGATGTGCACTGTGTATCAATGCAGTTCTAAGTACGCTCCAGAACCGGTTGTCCAACAGGTCTGCAAGTAAGTCATGACAGTCATTTCAACAAATAAAAACATCTCAGTTAAATCGGGCACGCGACCAGCGCTTAGTGGAGACAAATGCTGAGAGACTTTCTGAGGGTCTCAAAGCTTTGTGAAACAATTTTCTTCATAAGAATAACAGCAGTTTGTCTTCCAGTCGCGACATGCTTAATGACAGCGCATTCATTATCACCTAAATCACGTATGAGATGGTGCCATATATCCGCGTGCTGTGTGCATAAGTGCTTAACATGATTATGAGCAATGATAATAGCACAGTTGTGGTTACTAAAGACCACCACATCACTTTGCACAAAAACAAAATTCTTAAGCATGTGATCAACCCAACCACTATCAAGTAATATGACAAGATTATGCATAGTTAGGTAGAGATGACTTCCTGTTCCAAAAGTGGAGAATCTGAGGTCTATGAAGTTGCCTCTTGTCTCATTGACAACCCATGTAGAAGTTGCCACAGGAGTCATCGACTGTTCTGCAGTTTCAAGATCAAGGTCCTTGATAGGATATTGAACGCACTTGGATTGATCTATGATCAATCTGTTGGCTCCTTGACTGACCTGCGAACCATAAAAACAAATTAGTTCACTAACTAAAGGAGAAATAGGTCTGTTTGAAATAGAGTTTGTGAACTGTTCTGTAGGGAGTCGTGACTGCTTTAGAGTATAGCAATTTTCAGCAGTCCGATTTCCTGAAAAAACACAAAAACTTTGGTTATCAAATACATGACATTCATCTTGTGTAAACGTGACAACCAACTTTTGATCGCATAGCTGGCTTATGCTAATCAAATTATGCTCAAGTCCATGAACATGGAACACATCGTTTAGTATAGGACACCCGTTAAGAATGAGTGTTCCTTTTGCAACCACTTGACCCTTTTTACCATTACCGAACTGAACTGTTCCACTTGGACCAGTAACATAGTTAGTCAAAAGGTTTTTGTTCCCTGTCATGTGATGTGAGCATGCACTGTCAAGATACCAACAATCAGGTGAGGCGTTTTCAACAGAAGAAAATGCAAAATGAATGTTTTTCTGATAAGAACATTTCACCCTTATGTGATTCGTTGGTTCAGAATCTTCATCGGAGTCTTTAAACACTGTTTTTCGTGGAGTCTTCCGAGATGTCGGGACTCGTGGTCCAACAGGTTTCTTTGCTGTGTTCCTTGATGAGTTCTGTTGTAAGTCAGGACAGCATGAACGAATATGTCCTTGACCACCACAATGATAACAGGCTCTGCTTGACTTGCGCATCCGTCGGGACCACCAAACGGGACTGGGCCTGTTTGGTTGACTGGACCTGCGAAAAACATGAGGCTGTGAGAAATTAAGATCACGTGCTAAGCTATCATTATCCATATCAGATATACTAGGAATCTCCCTGCTTAGACCGATCGGTGGGTGGTAACCAAGACCAGCATGATTAAAAAATGGACTAGGACTTTGATCAGAAACTTTGTTCTGATTGTCTGCGACAGTCTTATTGAGAACCTGAAGAACATCTTGGAAGTGTGATTCCAAATACTCAAAAATGGTGATTGATTCTTTTATACTGTGTACATCATTTCTGAGGGCCATGACTTGTCTATTGAGATCAACGTTCTTGCGTATCTCTGAAAACAACAATTTCGAAGGAGTCTGATTTCCAGGAATGGATCAGGGGAATTGTCGTCCTCAGTATCATCACTGTTTTCCTGAGTAGTCAAGACAGGTGGTAACTCATGATTAAGAATAGAAGAAAATGCAAAAAATATTCTTTCTTCAGGTTCATCAATGCAACAATCTAACTCGTCATCACTGCATATAGATGTTATTGTTTTAATTTCAGAAGCAGTTTCGGAATCGTCCTGGTCAGTCGCGACAGGTGATGAGTCAGGTCGGATGACAGAAGAGAGTGCAATGTTTGCTTTTTCTCCTGCCTCGTCTTCACTTTCAGATGACTCTCCATCACTCCAAGTGCACACCATGGCTTTGTCTTTATTCTTCGGGAGAAGATTTGCACAATCAGTTTGTATGTGACCATAGCCTTCGCATTCCCTGCATTGAACACCTTTTCCTCTTCTTTTGTAGCTAAGACCATTAGCAACGGAAGATTTTAATGAAATATCATAGTTAGAAGGGAAAGTGTTCGTACCTTTGTTTTTCCACTTGGAAAACTTTCGGAGTCCTTTGGAGAGAAACGCGACAGATTTCTCGAACTCGTTCTTATCGTCACTTTGAGGTTTGTCTTTGATTTCAGCTTTAAGTACAACACCTTTTGAAGTGACTCCATTCAAATTCTTTTTCAACTCGAAAGTTGAGAGGGCACCCATGAGCTCCTCGAGTGACAAGTTCTCCACTTCTCTTGCTTCTTCAATCGCCTCAATTTTCATATCGAATCTTGAGGGTAAAGTGCGAAGAGTTTTCTGAACAAGTTTGGACTCACTGTACTCATCACCGAGGAGGAAGGCTTCATTAGCAATGTCTCTAATTTTAGCATTGTATTGAGCTATTGTTTCATGATACTCCATTTTGAGTTCCTCAAACCGTGTACCAAGGATTTGTCTTTTGGATCTTTTCACAGATGGGGTACCTTCATGGGCAACGCGGAGGGCGTTCCATGCATCTTTGGCCGAATCACACTTGGAGATCAGTTTGAACTGATTTAGGTCGACTCCATTTAAAATTGCATTGATTGCAATGGAGTTGTGGCTCGCGTCGAGATCTTCTGCGTCAGACCAGTCGAGCTCTAGTTTCGGCTTTCCATCTTTATCTAGTGGTGGAGACCATCCTTTGAGAATGCTTTTCCACGCTTTCTGATTTTTCCTTTTGATGAAAGCTGTCATGCGGACCTTCCAGTATGAATAGTTAAATTCATTTAAGAGCGGCGGCTTTGATGATGATGATCCCTCAACGTTTTGTGCCATCAAATCTGCAAGATCTAAATAAAACCAGAATCTCACCAATGTAAGTAGGTGATAGGCTCTTGATGCCAATTGATAGATCTTTAGGTCTAATACTTTACGTTTTAAGCAGTAGTTGCGATACCTAGTCTAGACAGATAAGTAAGACAGGTATTAAGATAGTAAAGTAAGACAGCAGATTTTAACGTGGTTCGGACTATGTCCTACATCCACGAAGCTTTCGCATGAATCAAACTTCTTTCTACGGACAAAAGTTATTACACCAACTGGTTTTACTCTAACACCGAATCCCTCTAATGTTGATACCACCGGAACCTTTTTCGCATCTACTCCGTTTGACCCGTAAGACCAAAACTCCCGTAGTGATCTTCTTATGAGAATGCTTCCAAGCGAACTGCACGTACGTATAGATCCCTCTAACTGGCGCAATCCTTTCCCGTTGAACTCCCTTCAACTCTCTTCGGCTTCTCACGTTCTTGATGTAACTCAAGAGGGCGAAAACTAAGAAATCAAAATAAAAGAGAACACCTAATGATGTATATTTTGTTACACGTGTGTTCTACATTGATTCCTAGGATTTCTACTATTTATAGGATAGCTCTCCTGAAAGATCTCCTTGAATCTCGGCCAGTCTCCATATCCAGTCGAGACAGGATCTTTCCAAATATATCCGAATCTTTCCATGATAAGGCGATTCTTCCTTTTTATAAGTCTTTGTTTCCGTTTCATAAGATCTTCATGATCTTCGTATATTCTGCACACCAAAGACAAAGAAGAACTCCACAAGGAATAGATTACTAAAGGATATAGTAAAGAGTTTGATAAAGATTAACTTTCCATAAGATAAGATACTATAAGATCAAGTTAAATCTTTACTAACTCACCTAAACATTCACTCGTCTAAAACAAGATAAATACCATATAAATCCGAGCGAATAATTAAGTAAATAAAACCGAATTTTCCTTTAAAATAATTTTGCAAACAAGGAAATAAAATCTAGTTGAGGTGTCGGACTTGCGGTCCTAACAGTTTGAAATGGAAATAAATGACATGATATATGTTACTACAGTAAATATGTTATGTTAACTATTTACTTAATTTATTTGTGGAACAAGTGTAGAAACTAAGCTGAGACTCTCTCCATCGTCTTGTATGTTATCAACTACCAATTGAGAAGGTTCTGATTGAAACTGTTGTAATTTGCTGGTGTACTTCTCGTACCCTTTCTCAATAAAATTCTTGCCTTTGCTGATCAAAAAGAAAAGTAAATTGCTCCATTAGCTTGAGCAAACTACCTCAAGGCCATCTAGGTCAAACAAATAAGAACCCACTTAAATTCTTTCATGCCCTTAACATGTTAAGTGGTTGTGAAAAAAAATGCAGAATGACAAAAGTTAAAAGAAATACTTTTATCATCACAATAACACAAGGCAAAGTTTAGAAAATAAAACATCTCCAAGCACAAAAGAGAAAAGACAAGCTATGGATTAATTAGATTCAGATGCAAGGACAATATAAATATGCATTTTGCATAAGCTAACTTGGGCTGCTATATCGCACGTTAATTGCTCACTCTAGATAATTTTTCCTTCAAAAACTACACTAGTACAAACAATATGCCAATGAATGGAAAACCCCGAGGATGTGCAAATACTCATAACAAAGTTAAATCCTCACTGATACAACCAAAATAATGCATACAGTAGAGAACAACCAAAATAGTGGAACATGATGAAGCACACAGGAAATGACAATCATGTCGAAGAGAACAACTAATCCAGTTTCATTAGTTACTTCCTCAAGATGAACCTGGACGTTGATCTTCGATGAATACGACATATTCTGAAGATGTGTGTGTCTAGGCAACATCTCCAAATGCACCTTAGCACCATCATTTCGGTGCTCTTTCAAGGGTGGATCGGTAATGATCTCGCCAATAGAGTCGAACAGTTTCTGAATCCCACGTTTAGTGTAATCATTATCCGGTGACTGATTCAACCATGATGCACAAAGACGCGCCTGTGGCTGTAAAAGTGATACAATCAGACATGTCATCAACTGGGAAGTTCAGGAATCCAGGAAAAATTCATTAGGGAGGTTTGGATGCTTTCCAGAGTAAATCATGATAATACACTTTATTTGTGTCTATTAAGTGTATTTCTGTTATCGCCTTCTTTCGATATAAAAACATGTCCTTACTAAATGTGGTTAAAAATATTAGGCCCTTAAACGACTTCATGCACAAAAGAGAGGTTTGAAAATGAAAGATAGGAGTAGCTCATATGAAACAGAAGGCACGAGAAAAACATGCATGTTAAGCTAAAGAAATCAACCTAACAACTAATGGCGCATTTTATCAGTACTCCATTGTTGCTTCACAGTTTATTGGAGCCACTTTGGAACCAACAATGATGATAGTTACAGAGCTCATGAAAGGTCGCGCACTTCGATTGCTTTTGGTTTACAAATTTCTAAGGCTATGGAATACCTTCACTCAAATAGAATTATCCATCGTGATTTAAAACCAAGTAATTTTCATGTATTTCTTTTTATTTCTTCGTACAATAGAACAGTACTTCTATATTCATTAAAAAAAAAACAGTACTTGTATGCCCCAAGGAAACCGTAATATATGGAACTTTTGTGAATATTGGAATGAGACTCTATAACTTGCAGATTTTGGAAACTATGTCTAGAATTATTGTTAGTGTAATATTGAATAAATTGTTAAATTAAATTGCACGTGCGTGCCACGTGCTCAATTCCTAATTTTGAGTTTTTTCATAACATGTTATTTTTCCCCAACCAATAGATTTACTAAACATTATGCTTTTAGTGCTAGGGGCGCTAATTTAACCTTTTCATGCCTTGATGGTTGTATTTTTATGTAGGGTACAATGTATCAAACCCCCTGAACTATAAGATGGTCTGCAAACTACCCCCCAAATCTATTTAAAGAAGAAAAGAAGATGAATATATAAGCCCCTTAACCTATTAAAAAACGTGCAAATTACTCTCTGAGTCACTAATCAGTAGATCAATTTGGACATGTTTCTGTATTTTCATCAGTTAGATTTAGTCGTAGAGGGCGTTCGGACACTGGTGATTGTAGAAATTTTGTTGCCAAGTCGTACCTCTTTGGTAAACTTTTTTAACTCAAATACATAAACATCAAGAACCAGGCGAAAAATTACAAATAGCCAAGGAAAAAAATAAAGATTTTGAACTAACCAGAACGAAACGGCACATGGAAGAAATCCTGACCTTGAACTGAGCAATTTCAAGTCGACGAGCGCAACCCACATAAACAGCAGACCCAGAAGAACCCAATTATTTGAGATTTTTTGTTTTAAATGTTAAAGCGAATCGGTAATTTCCTTATTAATAAGAAATTAAATCATTTTTTGCCAAATACACTTGCAGGATCCCCTTTTCTGAAACGTCAAAGTGTAGAAATTAAATCAGAGGTGAAGAATGCGGCTAGGGTTTTTACATAAAGGAAGAAATATGGAGATTCAAGCCGGATAAAGGGTGGTAAGGTATCTTATACGTCGTCAAAAAGAGTTAATGTGCTATAATATTGTATTTTATCGTATTGGCCTAACGAAAAGGTAAATTATAAGTACTACACTATCATTATTGGTTTTAACGAACAAAGAAAACAAGAATGTTAAATTTAGGACTATAATTGTACCAATTTTAATTTCAAAAACAAATAATTCTCGAGATTATACAGCGCGTGAAATTAAACACCATCTAACTTCATAAGTACTGTAATTTTCCATGGACTAAGGTTGATGAAATATTTACCCAATTTTTGTAAACATAATTTCTTGCGTGCTATTTAATAGCATAATGTGCTACATGTGTCATTTCAAAATAAAGTTTCCCCAAAGTGTATAAATTATAAAATTAGAATGAAATGCAAAAACGACCCCATTTGTTATTTAAATTTGGTAAAAGAAAATCTTATTTCATTTCTATTACAAAGGGGCCCATGTTCTTCGAAACACAAACGGGGGAAATTCTTAGGTGGACTAGGTCCATAATCAAACTCATGGACCTTGCCTCCTCTCATTAATTTTTGTTATTTAATAGTATTTTAAATAAATAAGTATATTCTCTCTCTCCCCCGTCCCACAGTCTCTCCTTTCATATACAGTGCCACTTTCTCAAGTTTCTTTTTTTTTTTTTCAAATTACCTTGCCAATCTGAGCTTTATATTGCAATTAATTTTTTTTAAGAAAATGAACATGTAAACCATCAGTGGTTCCTTTAATTTAGCAATAATTTACAACTATGGTAAAACAAAAATAGAAGGTTTTGTTATCCATCTCAACTATCTTGCATATATATTCTTTCCCAGCTTTATGTAATTTAGAACATGCATAAATATAACTGGTGAATACAAAAGCTTCAATTTTCTAAATTTCGTGCTTGAAACTTGAATATTAAACAATTACAATGACTAATAAAAAAATTATCTTCAGAATTTTGAAGAGTGCTTTAATTATAAAAATCTTAGAACATAATTGCAAAAAAAAATATTTATTACTATTTTATAAATGTAATAATGCTCGAGCTAAATGAACCATTTTTAATTAGGAATCATATAATTATACAAATAAGATCAATTGAACAAAAATATAAGTTAACAAGCTAGTGTGACACAATGCTCAAATAATAGCTAAAAAGGAAAATTAAATATTTTACGTGTCTTTTGTATGTAAAATTTATATTCATAGAAATTTAGCATGTGCATTTAACCACTAACCACGATCATACAATTCAACAGAATACATTACGTACAACGAGAAGGTGGGGTTGGGGAGAGAGAAAAGGCATTGTTTTTATATAAAATATTAAATTAAATAGCAAGAATTAAAGAAGACCACAAGTTCATGAGCAAACTCATGGCTGGTCCACTTAAGTATTCTGCCACATACGGAGTCTTTTGACTAGTAACGACGCGATCCAAGGAAATCCAAGGAAGGATTTTCGGCAATTTACCTCTCTGTGTTATGTTAAATCGGTAATTACCTCACTGTAAAAAATAAATAGGCAAATTATCTCCCTGTGATTTTAAAAATTGGCACACCACCTCCTTGTAAAAATTTTAGTGTATTTTTTCTATTTAATTAAAAAAATGCCCTTGTTGTTTTTAATGATATATTTTCTGTAATTTCAAATTTGGTTCTAGCCTTCCTAAGTTAAAAGATCATGGAAGTTTTGCATCTATAACTTTTGAACAATCACTTTGTGATCTTGGAGCAAGCATAAATCTTATGTCTTTGTGTGTTCATAAATACTTAGGTTTAGAGGAGCGAAACCTAACTGAAATCTCGCTACAAATTGTTGATCAGTTCAATCAGAGTTGTAGAGACGTCATGGTACAAGTAGATATATCTTTTATTCCTACTGATTTTTATTATTTTGAAGATGGAGAAGGAGAGGAAGTTGGGAAGAGTTTTCTTAGTAACTGGGAAGGTGGACTGTTAGATTGGGAAGAGTTTTCTTAGTAACTGGGAAGGTGGACTGTTAGATCTTAAAGTCAATTATTTTTACTTTAAAGCAATGAGTCGTGTTACCTAGTTTAGACAGGTAAAGAGACAGTAAAAATAAAGACAGCAGATTTAACGTGGTTCGGACTCCCGTCCTACGTCCACGAGGCTTTCGCCCAAGAATTCAAACCTCTTTCACTGATCAAAAGTTGTTTACAACTACAGGCAAGCTTTAATCTAACACTCAGACTCCCTCTAGTGTTTCGACACCTGTAGCAAAACTTTTATCGCTACTCCATTTGAACCCGTAAGATCAACCTCCTGTCGACCTTCTTATGACCAAGCTTCCAAGCGGCAAAGCACGTACGAACAGACTCCCTCTTGCTGGTGCAATCCTTTCCCGTTGAACTCCCTTCAACTCTTGTTGGCTTGTCACGTGTGTTGAAGTATCCCACTTCTTTTACCCGAAGTATCCCACTTCTTCGTTCGGCACAAAGTACACAAAAACTAAGGAATATAAAAACGAGAACACCTTACAATGTATATAATCTTACTCGTGTGTTCTAAGTTCTAAAACCTAGTTCTTCTACTATTTCTAGGATAGCACTCCTTAGAAGATAAGTCTTGTGCATGAAGTCTTCCACTCCAGTCCTGACTCGTATCTTCCCAAATATCCAGAATCTTTCCTTATGATAAGCTCTTCGTGATCTTCATAATTTGCACACAAGGAAACAACAAAATCTTCCAATAGGAAGCTTGTTAGACCGGATAAAAACAAGTAAGAATAAAGATTTAGTTTCCAAAAGATATACAAGATATTTCCTAAATCTTATCCTACTCTATCACAACTTACCAAAAATTCCTAATCATATAGAATTGTATTTCCATGCAAACTCTAGGAATAATATGGTAACTACCAAACATCCCTATCCTTATAGAATTCTATTTCCATGCAAACTCTAGGAATTGTAAGGTAACTAAAATACATGCAATTTTCCATAAAATAGATTTCCAAAACTTGTAAATTAAAAACATACGGACGCATAGTCCTAACAATCTCCACTAATTGACTAGTTTTGGAAAAACATTTTAAGCCCAGGAAAATTCCAATTATGCTGCATAAAACTGTTAGACTAAAACACATAAGCAAATGAAGTCCTCTAACCAGTCTAGACAGTTATCAAAACTTGTTGCAATACGCAGTGCAACATCCGCAAAACAACAAAAATAAACTAAGTACTAGTCCATAAACTGAAATAAACATGCCAGAATAAAGTAAAGTAATAAGTTCATGCGGAATTCATTGCAGAAAAATAAATTGTTCATAAAAACATAACAAAAATAAGCAGATCTCCCCCAATCTCAATGCTCTCCCCCAGACTTCCAGCATCCATCTTTTCCTTTTCTACTCCCCCATTTTTTCCAGAACCAGGCAAGAATTGTCTGCAATCTCGGCAAGTGACTCATTCATGGTCTGCAACAGTTCAATCACTCGAGCGAGTTGTTTCTCAATGTTGTCGAGACTCCCCGCGGGAACAGAAGGTCCAGCTTGAGCAGCAGCAGGCTGGGAAGACGGTGATGACAAACCAGCTATAAGATGGGCAACAGCTCGTAAAGGATTCGGCTTCTTTATCAGCTTGTCTCGAGGTGTGAAAATATCCATCAAGGCAGTAAGGGCACGGTAGATCAAGGATGGATATCCAAGCGTCATCTTGATGGATTGATCAAAGGCTTCCCGGCGAATCCGCTCGAAAATCAATTTTCCCATGTTAATGGGAGCGTTTGTGCCAATGCGGAACAAAACCGAAGTCGTAAGATGATTCAAAGTAGAAGCATGGGACATGGAAACCAGTTTCGAATCATGATACTAAAAATCAAACCATAACGTGGGATTAGCATCCGCGGGATAGATTACCTTTTTCAGGACAGGGGCTGTTCGTGAGAGTTGTAGCGACTGCATTCATGTCTGCCTCAGGTTGCATCTCAGAATCGCGATCGGTCTGGACATCTCGTGTTCCAAGGTAAAGATTCAGTATTGTCGGGCTGAACTGGAAGATATGACCAGAGACAAACACTGAAAATTCCTTTGCCGAACCCGCAACTCCAAGTTGTGTATCCAAGTTTGCATAAAATTCGTGGACAATGCGTGTCACGAATGGTTGGACTCGGCGGGTGGACTAAAGAAAACCTCGACGTTCCAGAAACTCAACACCCCAGATGGTGCATAGGATCCCTCATGCAGTGGAACCTCCTTCACAGGTACACGGTCAATAAATTTCTTGTACCTCTGTTTAGCTTCAGCCGTGTAAAACCGATCGGAGTAAGCAAAACCTACAACAAACGGCTCAGGAGAAGGTTGGACCCTTGGAGGAACTCCATAGCCACCATCAGCATGCTCTTCAACAACTTCCTCGTTCTCAACATCATCATCATCATTATCACCCGTAGCAGAAGGTGATTCTTTTTCACGTCTAGGATGTTTGGGAACAGGACTTGAGGATGAATCAGACACATCAATCGGGGAGGATCCCCCAGCACTAGCAGCATCGGATACCGTCTTTCAAAGACGCTTTTTGGCAATGGGCTGCTTTCCCCTGCTTGCACGAGTCGTTACTCCAGTCGCGACTTTGGCGGAGACCGGTGAGGCCTTTTGTTGAGCAGGTGGGAGCTGTGATGATTGTGCCTTTTTCTTACCCTTTGCAGCAGCAGATTTCTTGCGAGAGGGTTCAGGATCAGTTGCCTGTGGTGAATGTGACGGTGATTGTGCATACAGGGTCGAGATCCTGAGTGGTGACTCATGATGTGGGGGTGCGAAATCTCGTGGAGGAGATGATTTTGATTCCCTTATAGACAGTGCAAGGGACAATGAGTCAAACTGTGCCGGTGGTGATGGTGGTGGTGGTTGAGCATCACTCGGCGGTGGTGGTGGGGAGGAAGATGTGCGCTTCTTCTTCGCAGATCGTTTATGTGGCGGAACAACACCCGGTGGAACTCGGACTTGTAAAGGCACCGGTGCAAGAACCTCGTTGGGTTGGTCGTTGGTGGAGGAGTCACGACTGGGATCAGCAACTGGTGGTGATCGAGATGAACCTCCTGCTTTCTTACTTTTCACCATGGTTAGATCGAAAGATAAAAGAGAGATGGTGATAAGAGCAAGATAACAAAATCAGAGATATTATGAGATAGTGATAAGAGAGAGAGAGAGACGTGAGATAGATATATAAAAGCATATGCAACAAGCTAAGGTCAAATCAATCTCAAACTCTATCAATAGTTTCCATATAGACTCAACTTCCAAGAAAATAGGAAACAGAATCACGCTATCACACACATACTCTATCCAAAAGATTTGAACTCATGCGGCAAAAGATTTTGGCGGTTGAAATAGCCATAATTAAGAGAATCGCGCCTAACAGACAAATATTGGGATATAATAAAAGATACGCACCACTAAAATAAAATAAAAAAACATAAAAAAATAAAAGCTTTAAATAATTAAAACTAACAAAAAGATACTCAGCAAGTGCCACACGACTTACCGAGGACCTGATTTACCTGGTTTGTGTGTTTGGAAGAACACCATGTCATGACAGCTTCAGCGACTCGTTCACAAACAGTCTGCCCAAAGATTTCTTATTTACCAGATAATCACAAAACAATGTGTGCTTTAAATTCTCATGTATGATATATGATGAAGAAGAAGAGAATTTGAAAGGGGCAACAATTGTAACAAGATATATCTCTTTTCAAACTAGACAATTGAACCTTAACACACATACTTGAGCCTTTTGTAAAGAGGTAGCTTTCGCTCATGGACTTTATGTAGAATATGGTAGCTCTTTTTCAATGAGTGACGATTGTGAGATAAAAATTGAAAGCTTTCACACATATTCATTGAGCTTAGGCAGCTTTTTCCTCCTTTTATTTTTCTTTTTAAGCACATGAATCTTTTCGGCTCATATTCTCTTTTCTTTTTCTTTTCAAGCTCTTTTGCACACTCAACCAACTCTTTTCATGCTCAATTCTTCTGTTATTGATGTGTGAGGTAGCAAAAGTGGATTTTTATCCAAGTCAGAGAATAAACAAAAAAAAAACAAAAATTGCCCGTTGCAAAATCCTTCGATTTCACATATTTAACTGGGAAAGGAGCACTGAGTAAGTAACACTGGTCATCACAAGCTCCGGAACAAACTGCTGTGATAAGTCTGCAATATGAGTCATGACAGTTAGTTCGACAATGAACAAAAACATCTCAGTTAAATCAGGCATAGCGACAGGCTTAGTGATGGCAAGTGCCAAGAGACTTTTTGAAGGTCTCAAAGCATTGTGGAACAGGTGCCTTTAAGAACATATCTTTAGACTATCTCTCTGTCGCGACTAGCTTAATGACTACAGTTCTAGACTTTATCAAATCACAAATGAGTGGTCCTTTTGATCTATCTGCTTAATGCGTGCATGTTGAACAGGATAGTAGACAGTGTTAAGCGCATGAGTGTTCACACATGATTCAAGCAGATTATTAATCAAACTTCCATAGTCTTTAAGCATAATGTTCACATCATCAACATTCAAGATTATGACAGATTTATCATTAGATAGACAAATAAAGCTCCCTGTCATGCTATGAAAATCACACATATTGATGAAGATGCAAGTTATCACAAGAGATTTCAACTGCTTAGGGATTCCAAAATCAACAGAATGAATGAAAGAAGTAAGAGCAGATTTGGAATAGAGTGACATATCATTATCTCCTTGATTATCCTGCAAACGATCAAAAATCATCAGTTTACTAAGTAAAGGCATATTGAAACCATGCAAAGTGTGATTAGTAAACTGTTCCTGTAAATACACAAAGGTTCTGATCATTAATGACATGACATTCTTCTTGAGTGAAGATAACCGACATCTTTTGGTCACACAGTTGACTAATGCTAATCAAATTGTGTTTAAGACCTGTGGAAAACATTAGAAATCATTGGAAACCCTTTGACATTGAGTGTTCCTTTTCCGACAATTTGACCCTTTTTACCGTTACTGAACTTAACTGTTCCTTTAGGATCAATCACATAATTAGTCAAAAAGTCTTTGTTCCCTGTCATGTGGTATGAGCATGCAGTATCAAGATACCAGCAATTAGATGAATCATTGTGTATAGAGGAAAATGCAAAGATACGTTTCATCCTTGCACGGTGTGCTGCCTTAGCTTGATCTCCAGAGTCATCCTGCTTCTGTTTCTGTGAGTCGTCCTTGCTGTTGAGACTCGCTCCCTGACTGACTTTGGTATTCTGTCCTTGTATGAATTTTCTTTGAGATTTGGACAGCTTGGACGAATATGTCCTTCAATACCGCAGTTGTGACATACTGGAGTGAACCTGCGATCAGAAACATAAAATCGTGAGTGATTTATATTATGAGCACTTCTTAACTTCTCACTTTTCATGAAAGAAAAACTAGACTTCTCCCTGTTTTGAGTATCCCTAGAAGGATAACGAAGACCAGCATGACTGCCTTGAGGTCTGAAGAAATCTGACTCATGATCTGTATCATCTGATTCAGACTTATCAAGAATCTTTTGAAGTTTTTCCCTTTCCTTTAGAAGATCCTCGTGCAAGTTCTCGAACAAACGAACTGTCTCTTTAGCTCCTTCAACATCATTTTTTAGAATATTAACTTCTCTTCTGAGATTGACATTTGATTTGGCAAGATCAATGACCATATCTTCAAGGCGAGACAGTCTGAACTTGTTCTTAGGCATGAGTGGAGCATCATCTTCTTTCTCTTATTTTCCAACAGGTTCGTCCTGATCAGTCGCGACAGACGTGGAATCAGCATCAACGATGGATGAAAATGCAAAGATATCTCTTTTTCTTTGTTCATCCTCGTCTTCGTTTGACTTGTCATCACTCCTTATGGATATCGTTGTTTTGCTTTCAGAGTAATCAACTGAGTCATCCTGAGCAGTCAAGACTGGATGAGAGTCAAGACAAGTAATAGAAGAGAGTGCCATGTTTTCCTGATTTCCAGATTCTTCCTCTTCCTCATCCGATTCCTCGTCGCCCCAAGTGGTAATCATTGCTTTATTTTTGTTCTTTGGAAGCAGATTTCCACAATCAGCTCGAACATGACCAAATCCTTGACATTCCCTGCATTGAACACCTTTTCTCATTCTTTTGATACTACGATCATTAGCAGCGAAAGTATATGATGAATTCGATGAATTATCCGAGTTTGAGGGATTTGTGTTCAAACATTTCTTTTTTCAAGAGTTTGGATATTTGCGCATCCCTTTGGTCAGTAAAGCAACGGTTTTCTCAAAATTGTCCTTTTCTTGATCTTGAGATAACTCATTTACCTCGGCTTTCAAAGCAACACCCTTTTGAGTAGAACCATTCATATTCTTCTTTATCTCAAAGGTGGCAAGTGCTCCCATTAACTCCTCAAGTGGTAGATTCTTGACATCTCTTGATTCTTCAATGGCCTCGATTTTCATGTCGAATCTAGCTGACAATGACTTGAGAGATTTCTGCACAAGCTTTGCATCATTATAATCATCTCCAAGAAGGAATCCTTCGTTTGCAACCTCACGAAGTTTGGCATTAAACTGCGCAATGGTCTCATGCTCCTCCATCTTAAGTTCTTCAAATAGCGTTCCAAGGATTTGTCTCTTTGATCGCTTCACCGATGTTGTTCCTTCATGAGCAATTTGAAGAGCGTTCCATGCATCTTTGGCAGATTCGCATGAGGAGATGAGTTTATATTGGTTGAGGTCGACTCCATTAAGAATAGCATTGAGTGCGATGGAGTTGTGAATTGCGTCCATGTCTTCTGCATCCGTCCAGTCAAGTTCGTCCTTGAATTTACTTGGTGGGACCCATCCTCTGATAATGCTTTTCCAAGCCTTCTGATTTTCTCGTTTGATGAAGGCTTTCATCCGAACTTTCCAATATGAGTAGTTAAACTCATTAAGTAGCGGCGGCTTTGATGCAAACGTTCCCTCAACGTTTTGTGCCATCTGCAAGATCTAAAATACTACAGGATCTTTCACCAAAAACGGTGTCAAGCTCTTGATGCCAATTGTTAGATCTTAAAGTCAATTATTTTTACTTTAAAGCAATGAGTCGTGTTACCTAG
Source organism: Misopates orontium (assembly GCA_946800315.1). Classification (NCBI taxonomy): domain Eukaryota; kingdom Viridiplantae; phylum Streptophyta; class Magnoliopsida; order Lamiales; family Plantaginaceae; genus Misopates; species Misopates orontium. The sequence continues at coordinate 15,345,540 of OX326946.1, forward strand.
TCTAGACAGGTAAAGAGACAGTAAAAATAAAGACAGCAGATTTAGCGTGGTTCGAACTCCCGTCCTACGTCCACGAGGCTTTCGCCCAAGAATTCAAATCTCTTTCACTGATCAAAAGTTGTTTACAACTACAGGCAAGCTTTAATCTAACACTCAGACTCCCTCTAGTGTTTCGACACCTATAGCAACACTTTTATTGCTACTCCGTTTGAACTCGTAAGATCAACCTCCCGTCGACCTTCTTATGACCAAGCTTCCAAGCGGCAAAGCACGTACGCACAGACTGCCTCTTGCTGGTGCAATCCTTTCCCATTGAACTCCCTTCAACTCTTGTTGGCTTGTCACGTGTGTGGAAGTATCCCACTTCTTTTACCCGAAGTATCCCACTTCTTCGTTCGGCACAAAGTACACAAAAACTAAGGAATATAAAAACGAGAACACCTTACAATGTATATAATTTTACTCGTGTGTTCTAAGTTCTAAAACCTAGTTCTTCTATTATTTATAGGATAGCACTCCTTAGAAGATAAGTCTTGTGCATGAAGTCTTCCACTCCAGTCGTGACTCGTATCTTTCCAAATATCCAGAATCTTTCCTTATGATAAGCTCTTCGTGATCTTCATAATCTGCACACAAGGAAACAACAAAATCTTCCAATAGGAAGCTTGTTAGACCGGATAAAAACAAGTAAGAATAAAGATTTAGTTTCCAAAAGATATACAAGATATTTCCTAAATCTTATCCTACTCTATCACAACTTACCAAAAATTCCTAATCATATAGAATTCTATTTCCATGCAAACTCTAGGAATAATATGGTAACTACCAAACATCCCTATCCTTATAGAATTCTATTTCCATGCAAACTCTAGAAATTGTAAGGTAACTAAAATATATGCAATTTTTCATAAAATAGATTTCCAAAACTTGTAAATTAAACGGACGCATGGTCCTAACATGAACAACAAGATAATGGAATTCCCTTTGAATTTTAGACAAAGTCAAATAAATGCCAAAGAGTGTCAATCAATCCAACCACAAACCTCCTCATAAAAACTTTAAAAGTAAAACTGCCACTGAAAAAGCTGGGGAGAAGTGGAAATATGATCCAAAGACATTCACTGAAAGTGTGTGGGAAAAAAATAGCAAAAAAAAAGCTTTACATCTTTTATAAGTACCTCATGAGAATACAAAGTGGATCAAAATCGATGATTTATGGAACTAATCCAAGGACAAGACTTGAATCTATCATGAACATTAAGCAACGACAATAAACAAAAGTGCTATTGCGAGGCAGCTCAAATGTTAATTGTTTGTGTCATTTATACAAATGCCATGCGTCAATCCATTAATTATCCTGCCATCATATATCCTTGGGTTGTTACGGTTATATGCTTATCCATATGTCTGACTATTACACCCGTTGCTATGCCTAATCAGCAAATATATTTTTTTGTTATTTCGCATAATTGAGAAAATAAACTCTTATGAGGAAAATAGGCAACAAGCCACTACGTGCAAAACTAAGAGGAGTTTCTTTTACAAATTGTGCATGACACAAGCAAATGAGATTTTTGCTTCCAAAGAGGATTCTGGAGTTGTTACCATCCACTCCAATGGTATCTAAGATCCTCATGTTGATTCTTGGAATGGATGTTGCAGTTAAGTGCTATGAAATTCGTTCTTTAAATGATTTTTTGCTTCCCACAAATTATAGTAGTAACTTTAGCAGTTAGCATTTTGTGTCATGTGCGTAGTGAGAATACATGGTCAAAAATCTCATTTTAAGAAGTGTTGTCCTATTTTCTGATTTGGGCTTGATTTGAAAAAAATAAAATCCAGGTTGTTAGCTCGAGGCAATAGTACCTGTTCGCACTCAATCTCCAAAAGTTGAAATGATAGATATTCTCTGTACAAGCAGTGTCAAACACTGAAGATGATGGTATATTATGAGGCAACTGTTATAGCTTAACTTGGGTTTCTTAAGCCACCTATGGGGCACTTCAAGTTCCATAGATTATAGGGATAATTACAGCTACACCCCCTGAGGTTTGGTGTAATTACACATACCTCCCCTGTGGTTTGAGAAATTACACATACCTCCCCTGAGGTTTGAAACCTTACACATACCTCCCCTCTACAACTTAAGGTTGTTTGGGTGTAAGTTATGATAAAATTATGCTTATTATGCTTACACCCCTAAAGTTTGGTATATTTGTAAAAGTAATCCTTGATGCTAGAAAAATTAAAATTAAATACTCCAAATAATTTTAGAAACTACTATATGACTAACCAAAAATATAAAAAGTATTTAAATCATTTTTAAAATTTAATCTAATCTTAATATTTTTATTATTTGGTAAAAATATTTAATTTCTTGTTTTTGTTTGTTTTTTTATTTCTTCATTTTTGTTTTACTTTTAATAATCTCATAAATTTCATTATAGTTCCATATTAAATACTATTACGCGTGCCCACGGAAATTTCAGTTTATCACAACAAAAAAGAAGCATTTGGTAAAATAATAAATATCTATGCAATCTCCGAAAAAAAAAAGACAAGAAATAGAAAATTCAATTGTAAAAACTCTAATTTTCAATGAAAATTAACAAATATAATAGAAATAATCAAGATTTTTATAACCCATTTTAAAAAATGAAGAATGATGACGAAATTACCAGCAACAGTGACAATAGAATTATCATCCTTAGATCAGACATGGTCACTGGTTTTAGGTAGCAAGTTTTGTTGGTCTTTTTGTCAAAATAAACAACCTAAATGCACTATATTTAGTGAAACCAATTTTCGGTGTTTTATCTTCTTCTATTACTAAAATAATTGTTAGTTTAAAATTGTAACGAGAACAAAGGCACAAAGATGAGTAGTTAGTTAAAATTTGACTGAGATTTACGGGAATTCTTTTAAAGAAAAAAACTAAAAGTTACGTGTTTTGATTCAAAAATATATTTTGGATTAGATTAACTTATTTTTAAATTCAAATTTAAATACTTTTTATATTTGTAGGTAATAATATAATAGTTTATAAAACCTTTTGGAGTATTTAATTTTAATTTTTCTAACATCAAAGATTACTTTTATAAATATACCAAACTTTAGGGTGTAAGTATAATAAGCATAATTTTATCATAACTTACACCCAAACAACCCTTAAATTGAAGAGGGGAGGTATGTGTAAGGTTTCAAACCTCAGGGGAGGTATGTGTAATTTCTCAAACCACAGGGGAGGTATGTGTAATTACACCAAACCTCAGGGGGTGTAGCTGTAATTATCCCTAGATTATATGATAAGATTAAAGTTGCAAACTATATTATGATTCACATCCCTTTGGTTAAGTATATTAAATTAATTTACTTAATATTATCGACATCCGTGTAATAAAAATCAGTAAATAACATTTTCCATTGAAGACTTTGACCCAGAAGAGTATAGAATACTAATAACATATAGCGCAGTCTAACTTTGCACAATTTGGCGTAGCTACTTTGCACGATTAGGCAGTAACAAGTATAATTAAAGTACAAACATAATTACAATCATAATGTTATTATTTAAATATAAATATTATTAGATCATAACCAATAACAAAGTTAAATGGGTAGTTTCCACTAAAAAAAAGTTAAGGGGGTAATTATAAAATTAAAGAAAAAACAAAAAAAATCTCAAAATTATTGAGAGGTTAATCTCCAATCAAAAGGAGAATAATTTGAAAAATGACTAGAAGAATAATGAATACGTGATAAAGAGAAATTATTTTGACATCCTTGAAAAAATAAGTTGTCTGGGCATCGGTGATTGTAGAATTTTTGTTATCAAAAGCCTTACATAAACCTCAAGAACCAACAAAGTATTCACTTTGATGCTCAGATTGTCCAATTAGGATCCTTAGCTACCCACAGTCTATTCACACATATCTGCTCTGTGTAATAAATGTTTGCACAAAACGGTTGAAGGCAATAGACCAATAATGCTGAATAACCACAATTGTCAAGGTAACAAACTTGAAATGGAAGTATCCTTTTAAAATAGTGTTAAGACATCAAAAAATAAACTCATTCTATTTCATAGGTAGAATCAGTGAAATACGGGTGAGGATCCTCTGTCCCATTATTTGTCCCACTTTTGTAAACTGGACCTCCTACCCGAAGCTTTTCAGATTGCAAAAGACATAGTTCATGATGCATTATTCTACTGATTCTGCAGTTCCACAATGTGTTTCGTTGCATTGTCACCCCTATGAAAATTTTCACATTTTCTTTCTATCAGAATCATAAATTGGTGCAAGGAGTATATTTTGCAATATTACAATCTTATGTTCAGATCAACCAACTTTACCACTTCCCGCTCATTTGGAATCAGTGAAATGCACTAAGCTTAACATATTGCTCCATTAGCTTCAGTAAACTACCTAAAGGACATCTTGGCCAAATAAATAAGTCATCCATATTCTTCATTGCCCTTAACATCTTTGGTGGTTGTGAAGAAAATGCAGAATGACTAAAGGCAAAAGAAATAACTTTATCATCATAATGAAACAAGAGAAATTTTAGAAAAGGAGAGATGGTCCACAAGAAATGAAAAAAAAGGGCAAGCTATAATTTCACTAGATTTAGATGCAAGTGTAATAGAAATATCCATTTTGGTATTGGCTCACTTGGTCTGGTATATCGCACGATTAGTGCTCTAGCTAGTTTTTCCCCTTCCAAACTAAATTAGTAAAATGCAGTTACAAACTTCACCTTTAAAAATATTCTAATTATTCCATCCAAATCGTGCATTAACATAAATAATTGAATTAATTAAACCACGTCATCATGCCACAAGTGCATGAAAGAATCACTCCCAAGCTACATCAAGCCCATGTTTCAATCTGTTATCATTGGTTTGGATGGAATAATTATAACAACTAATTACATTTACACTCCTTAAGTTTAGTCTAACACGTAACCTCCCCTGCAGTTTGAATATTTACAAAAGCATCCCTTGAAACTTAAGAAGAAAACATGATAGATAACTTCTCTAAGTTTTGAAATCATAGAGATGCCTCTTGAAGTTTAAAACCGATAGAAATAGACCCTTTCTGTTTTCATGTTAATATGTTTCAGAGGTGTATCTTAAATTATTCAAACCTAAGAGAGGGTTCTGTAGTTGGACTTTAAACATGTATACATGTGAGCGGAAAAAGTTACTATTTATTACCGTGAAAATAGCTTAAAATTAAGTGAGATAAATATTTAGTGATAGGCTGAGATTCTGTAGCTAAGCAATGATATTCACAACTAATATCTGTCTAACTTGACAAACTAATTATCTCCTTGATCAGAGATTCAGTTTCCACATATTTAAAAGAAGATCAATAATGATCAAATATTTGACGTCTAAAAAAGAGATCAGTAATGTCGAATATTTGACATCTAAGTTAGCAGAAACACCAGAATTGTATAATCCAAAACTCTGCGGTTCGGACTGAGTAAATTTACTTTCTCAGATATAGCACTTTGACTAGGATACCACCTACTAGTGAAGTACAAATGTAACAGTTATTTGGACCCTCTGACTGGTTTATGAGTAAGTTGAAGATGGCAGCAATAAATGCACAAGAAATTTACAATAGACGAATAAAGCAGAAATGGAACAGGATTGTGGGCTAAGAGCAAAGCAATCGTGTTGTGAGAGTTATCTTTATGCGCACTGTAGACAAACCAAGTGATGACAACACTTATCAAATCCAACTATGGTTCCAATAGAAATACCTGTCTCAATGATATGAACGCAAAAACTTTCTTATTATCATTCGCAAAAAGCACCACCTTCAGAACCATTACTCTCTCCGTGTGCTTTAGCTTGATACTATGATCAACCCCAGATGCAGCATGCTTCCCAATGACAATGTCCCCAGTTTGAAGATTTGCTCCAACCTTGCAAAAACAATCCACACGTCCAATCTTACTTTGCATCGTTCCAAAACTGACTAAATCATCGGGTTTAAATTCTTTCCATGGGGCATCTGAATTGTCAACCCCAACCTTGTCACTCCTCACATGTTCAGCGCGGAACATACCACACTCCAGGGAAGCACAATCCATCACTCTCGAATCCTCTTGATGAACCCAAGATGGAGTGCCACTATAGTACACTAGGAGTAGTGCAAGTTATGGGAGTTTGTATCCACAATGCTGCTCAGATTATCCAAGTAGGATCCTTAGCCTCTCACATTCTTTTCAGGAATATATTTGCTCCTCTGCAACAAACATCAGCACTAAATGAGCGAATAACGTTGAATAACCACAATTGTCAGGTACGCAGGACTATCCATTTAAATATAGTTTAGACATCAAAAGAAAAACAGGTCGAAACTGTGGAATCGGTGAAATGTGATTAGCTTAGCATTGCTCCATTAGCTTAAGCAAACTACCTCAGCCAAACAAATAAGCCACCCGCCAAATTCTTTCATGCCCTTAACATGTTAAGTGGTTGTGAAAAAAACGCAGAATGACAAAAGTTAAAAGAAGTACTTTATGATCACAATGAAACAAGAAAAAGTCTATAAAAGAAAATATTGCCAAGCAAAAAACGAAAAGGCAAGCAACGAATTAATTAGATTCAGATGCAAGGACAATATGAATATCCATTTTAGCATAAGCCCGCGCTACCTAATTTTCCCCTCAAAAACTACACTAGTTCAAAAAATATTCAAATGAACGGAAAACCCCCCGGATGTGAAAATGCCCATAGCAAAGTTAAATTCTCACTAATACAACATCTTAAATAGGAGAAAACCGAAATAATGCATACAGTAAAGAACACCGAAATGCTGGAAGGTGATGAAGCACACAAAAAATGATTATCATGTCAATGAGAACCTCAATTCCAGTTTCATTAATTACTGCCTCAAGATGAACCTCAACGTTGATCTTCGATGAATTTGTCACGACCCTGACCTTTTGTAATTGTTATATTTTATTGTAATCGTCCTCTTTGTAATTCATACTATATAAGCATTGCACTACAAGAATACTGGTCTTTAAACACAAGTTTTTTACAAACGGGCAAAAGCTCGTTTGTAATGCCGATTATTACAAACGGGCGGCTCATTTGTAATAATCAGACGGGCTTCCCGTTTGTAATAATCTTTAGATCATTACAAACGGGCCGACCGCTTGTAATAATAATACTACAAACGGGTAACCCGTTTCTAAAAGTTTTTAAACCTTTAGAAACAGTTTTTCCGTTTCTAAAGGTTTTAAGAAAAAACTGAAATCCCGCCAAAACCTTTAGAAACGGCTTTCCCGTTTCTAAAAGATTTCCAAAAATTTTGAAATTCCGCCAAAAGTTTTCAAACTATTTTGAAAAATTGACAAAACCTTTAGAAACGGCTTTGCCGTTTCTAAAGGTTTTCCAACAATTTTTCAGAGTTTCACAAAACCTTTAGAAACGGCTTTGTCGTTTCTAAAAGTGTTCGCAATTTTTAGAAACTTTAAGAAATGGGTAACATTAAATTAAAACCTTTTGCATAAAACACAGACTAATTTCCAATAATTTCACAATTAATTCACTATACAGGGGCTAAAGTGTAATAATTTCACATAATAGTTACCCCATTGCAATTATATCATTACACAAAACTGTAAATATCTACAAATTGAGGGCAAATCCATAACTATTTGTATAAATCAAAGAATATTTGCATAAATGAAAGACTAGACTCGAATCATTTTCCAAAATAGGGACTAAACTGCAACTATTTCACAAAATACGGACAACATTGCATATATCTCATAAATAAAAGACTAAGCTATAAGTATCTGCAGATTGAGGGCAAAACCATAACTATTTGTATAAATCAAAGACTATTTTCATAAATGAAAGACTAAACTCGAATCAATCCCCAAAACAGGGACTAAACTGCAACTATTTCACAAAATATGGACAACATTGCATATATCTCATAAATGCAAGACTAAGCTATAAGTATCTGCAGATTGAGGGCGAAACCATAACTATTTGTATAAATGAAAGACTAAACTCGAATCAATTCCCAAAATAGGGACTAAACTGCAACTATTTCACAAAATACGCACAACATTGCATATATCTCATAAATGAAAGACTAAGCTATAAGTATCTGCATATTGAGGGTAAAACCATAACTATTTGCATAAATCAAAGACTAAACTCGAATCAATTCCCAAAACACTGCAACTATTTTGCGCCAATAAGACTTCCCAAAGCTTTGCTTTAGCTATAATGTTCTGTCCACGCAGCTGATGAAGGTATTGGTAGGGCTCCGCCAACATTATAAAATGCGAGCAGCATGCAACACAACTTCAATTCAACCGCAAGCAACACACCACCATCGCCCCACCTCAGTCTACCGTGCTTTGATAAGCCAATTTTTATTTTTGTTTTACTTTTGGTTTTGTCCCTATCTCGCACTTTGGGTGAATCCCAGCAAGTAAATCGCACAAAATGTAACAGTAAGGTATGATTAAGGGTTTTGCATTTTTGTATTTTTCAAGCAATTGGAGCTTAAGTGCTGCAATTTCATAGCATGGAAAAGTTGTTACATGCCTTATTTGACAGTAAAAGTTTTATTGTTTTCGTAAGTAAGCAAATTACTCATAAAACCACCCTTGTATCTATTTTATATTTATATGTTGATTAGCTGGTAAAATACATTGAAGTTATAGTAATTGTTGAATAGTCTTCATGGAATACGATATTCGAGGCATTAACCATTACTTTCCTCTATTACTTGTGGCTCGTGCATTAGCAATCAAAAGTTGCTTGTTTTGAGTTGCCATCAGAAATCACGCTTACGTTGAGAGTGTGGGAGCTAATCCTGAGCTAGTTAATTTCTCTAAGAGCTATCAAAGGCAAAATAATCTATATTCAAACACATACAATCCTGGATGGCGAAGTCATCCTAATTCTTTGTGGAGTGGCCAGCACCATTAGCAAGGACCACAAAATTAACAAGGACAAGGTTTTCAGCAAAATAGGCAACCCCAAGGGTGTTTCAGTGTGATGACAAGAAATCTAAAGTGAAGAGTGATTAACGCAATTCATAACTAAGATGGATAACCGTGTAATTCAAATAGAAGCGAAAACTCAAAATCAATAGGCATGCTTAAATAGTATAGAAAAGCAAATTGGTCAATTGGCATCTCAAATAATTACAAGATCTCAAGCTTCATGTCAAGTAAGAGTGAGAAAAATCCTAGAGAACTAGTGAATTGAAATCACTAGTTAATAAATGAGCATTTGACTTATGAATATCCTAAGGAGATGTTCTCGAATGGACTGCCAAAGCAGAAGAAGATGGCGGAGAAACCATCTCTACCTTTTCCAACACGTATGAACCACTCTCTTAAGGTAAATAACATTGACAAGTATAATGATATGTTTGTGAGTTTGAAAAAGTACATGGCAACTGAAGAATATGTCAATGAAATATCAAATATTCCACGGTCTATTCAAGAGTTGGGGGAGGAAAAGAAGAAAGTGGAGGAGAATAACTGATGGAACAAGAAGCCTTTGAGTTATGCGAGGAAATCCTAGCAAACCTCCTCGACAAAGTTCCCCCTAAGTTAAAAGATCATGAGAAGTCTCATGCACTATTGGATCTATAACTTTTGAAAATTCGTTTCTTGATCTTAAAGCAAGCATAAATCTTTTGTCTTTGTGTTTTTCATAATGATTAGGAGCCAAATCTAATCGGAGTACAACTTCTTGATCGATCAAACAAGCGTCCTTTGAAAGTTGTAGAAGGCTTCATGGTACAGGTAGATAAATCTTTTTGTACTACTGATTTTGTTATTTTAGAGATGGAGGAGGAGAGTAAGATCCCATTGGTTTTGGGACGACTTTTCTTAGAAGCTGAGAAGGCTATGATAGACTTGAAAAAAGAAACTCTCACCTTGAAGGTGAACGACAAATGGAATTCCTTATGCATTTTAATCAAAGTCAAATAGATGCCGAAGAGTGTCAATCAATGGAACCATAAAATCTTTGAAGGTAAAAATGCTATTGAAGAAGCTGGGGAGAAGTGGAAATTTGATCCAAAAACGTGTGAAAAAAAGGGCAAAAAAAACAAGCCAAAACATCTTTTATAAATGTTTAATGAGCATATTGAAAAGTGAAGCCTCCTGAGAGGCGATGTACTAAACTAATATAGTGAATCAAAGTTAATGATATATTGAACTAATGTAAGGACTAAGGACAGATTTGAATCAACCATGAATGTCGAGCAAAACAAAAGAGCGCTATTGAGAGACAGCCCAAATGTTAATTGCTTTATGTTATTTATCCAAATGCCATGTGCCCATCCACCAATTGACCAGCCATCATATATTCTTGGGCTGTCACGGTTTTAAATCCCTGTCTGATCTAAGCAGAAAAATCTCGACTAAACTGATATAAAAAAAATCGTGAATCTTGCTACAACAGTTTTATCATGTTATTTAGAATTGGGATGCTGGCAAAAATTACACCCCTTGCTATGCCCAATCAGCAAAGATTTTTTTTGTTATTTCGCACAATTAAGAAAAGAAACTCATATGAGGGAAATAGCCGAAAAGCGACTATGTGGAAAATTAAGAGGAATTTCTTTTACAAATTGTCCATGACACAAGGAACTTCTAGCCACTTATCTTATGGCGGTTTTTTTCCTTGTTTCACAAAACGGAGACTTTTTCAATGCATGGCCAGAGATTATATAAAAGAAATATCCAGAACACTAAAATGGGGCGATCAAGTTGAAACTGACTCCCTTCTCAAAATATAATCTACTGCCTCTTCCACAGTGTCAACAACCTGCAGATAAACAAAGTGAGAGGTGTATTTCATAGATCAATGTTAGTTTATTTGCATTAACAACATAGGCACCGAGGCAATGTTGGTGAAAATGGCTACATAATAGATACATATATATTACTATTTACCAGGTCTGCCGGGTATACTGAGTGATTACCCTCCTCTTTGAAAACCCCGGTTCTTGTCAATATTGAAAACCAAGGATGCCCCGCCTGTTGTAGAAAATCAAGAAGTTACCTTAATAGATGAGTTCACACCAGCAAATAAATCAGTTTATTAACAATTAAACTGTTAAACAACACCATACCTGCCGGGCACCATTAATGTCGACCGCAGGATTATCTCCTACCATATATAGCATTTTGAAAGGATATGGCCCATTCCTGTGATCATTAGTATTCGAAAGTACAACTTGCATCAGTACATCTTCAGCATTCCTGAATACTGATGGATTTGGCTTTCCGTAAGATGTGTACTCCAGAGCATTTGGGTAAACCCTGTGTGTAGAAATATATCTCATTAGTGTCGCATTTCACATACATCTATATATGAAGTCCTCACAAATACACCTCAGGCTGAGTTTTGTGGTGAGAAATTCTATAGCAAGTTGTCATAAGTCAGGGCATGAAGGGCCAGCTATATTTTCTATGAAAAAAGCTATGAAGCAAGAAAATAGACACAACTGTTACTTTATTTCCCCTAATTGAACTATATATCAAATGACTCTACTTCAAAACTTACTTGTTGAAGATGGATTCTAATGCGATCCTGAAAGCACCCATGCCAAGACGTTCTGTTGGGAATAGACCCTACCTTGATGATATCCATTAGTAGAAATTTAAAACACTTATAACATCATATGGGCATATGGGCCACCATGAGCTTTGCAAGGGAATACAGAACTAACTTGGTATGAGAGGTCGTCATTTGCAAAATATAACAGTGGTTGTCTAGATATCTCTTTTCCAGGAAGACCTCCAGTGCTTAGAATGTCGCACAAAACCTGCAATTTTTGTCTATCTGCTTAGAGCTTAGAGGTTTGCTATTATGAGATAAAATCATAAACCAATTTAAAAAAGGTACTTGCAGACTCAAACTAGACAGCTTAATACACATTAAAATTCATATGGCCAACAGAATAAGAAAATTGATGCAAGATCCATGTCAGAAGCTTTCTCTAAATTCCAGATACAGCTATTCGCTCGCTCAAGACCATCAGAATTCAGAAGTAATTGATATTGCAATACCTCATCCATATGTTAGCAAATAGTTAAGCAATAACGATTTTCTGACTGGTCTGTTGCTAGTTACTTGACCTACATTTTAAGAATGACATCAACGTCAAACAGAATTAACCAGCAACTGGTGTACTCAACAACTACGAATATCTCTGTCCTAGTACCAAGAGGAAATTCATTACTCCCTGTCAGTTTCAAATTGTGGCACCATACTTCAGCAGTCCCTTACAGAAAATGCTTTGGCACAAAATGAAACTACAAGTAAAAATTCTGGAGCTTCTCCATAACTTTGCCCTTTAGGTTACTGGGGAAGGGACGACAATATCATAGTAATACTCAAAGAAGTTTATCAACCATTAACATTTGTATTTCGACCAATGTCAAAAGCACAGTTTCTTATGGCTGTAAAGGTGCTATTCTGGGCTGAGCCAATAAACATCATGTGATGTTGCGGGAAGCAGTTGACACATATTTAGATTAGATAATCAAAAAAATTCAATTAGGTTTAACCGTCAGAATTCACGGAATACGGAGTAGCCAAGTGACACTTAAAACTTAAGATGGGCGACCTCATAACTAAAGAACTACGTCGGTCGAAGAAGCCTGCCAAAATGAATGTTCTAGCTTTTTGGTGAAAAGGATCACTATTTTGGGTATTATATGATAGAAGTGCAGCCTTCAGATCTCCATCTGATATCAGTTCTCATTTAAGATTAAAAATATTGCAAGTGTCGGAATAACCACCCTATCTAATCCAGCCCCGAAAAATTAAAAGTGATCGTCATATATGGTACAGTGTAAAGCTAATCTGTTTGAAGGACAAATAGACAACATCATATAGTCTACTTTTTCAGTTAATGACCTTTGGATTCTCCTCTTTGATTGCCACGGGGGTATAATGTTTGAAAAGACAAAATTTTCTGTAAACTTCTTGAGACATGTTTAGCTGACCAACATGAAGACCTAATAAGTCATGTTATAATGAGCTATTGTCTCTCTTAAATATAATCTTATCTCATCTTGTAAATTGTTGTAATGGACATGGAGCTCAAGCATCGACTGTGGAACAAGGGAAAGACAAGCAGAATTTGAAACTTGCATTACCAGGTGTACCAATGCGATAATGAAGAACTTCCTGCTTCTTCAGTACTTGGACAAACCAACATATTGGCAAAAAATACGCATCATCCTAGAGAATCAGACTCCTAGTTCTTTCACAAGTCTTTCAATGGGGAAACTAAATGTAGATCTCATTGTTAGACTTCTTGAGAATAACTTCTGAAATCATTTAACAGCCGGAAATATCTACTTATGCCTAAATGAAGTTGATTGTGGGGAAAAGAATTGTGTTCGACCATACTAGTAAAGAAAAAAGAAGAGTCGATGCATCTGATTCATATGCTGGAACTAGGATGCATGAAGGCAAAATAAATACAACCATCAAGACCTTATATAAACCACATGGGTTTTACTCTGAATGGAGCACATGAGTTCTTCTCCTTTACTAATTCTGAATGAGCAAAGGGTCTTAATTTAGTACTTAACGACTATCTCATTTCGTAACACCTTGATCAAAGTTTTCTTAGGTCGTCATCTCCTTCTATTTTTGTCCTAAGGCAAGACTGCAATATGTTATCATAGTCCATATGCAAATATACGTCAAAATGACCAAAGTATCACAAATGATCTCGCAACCTCTATTCTATTAGACCTACACTAATCTTAGTGCAGATATTTTCATTTCTGGCCTTATTTCTTCTCGTGCCACCATACAGCCAGTGAATCACGTGTTTTTCAGCTACCCATATCTCTAGAGCATTTTTGCGCTTTAAAATCTCAACATTCAGAACCATATACTCATATAGTAAAGAAGGTGTCATAGCTACACTATAAAACTTCTCTCGTTTTACCATACAGTTACGGCCACACAAAATCCTTATCATCAACTTCCCGTTAACAGTTTGTATTCTATGGTTGACATAGTTTGTTCTTTATAGTTGACATCCCTATCCATTTTTGGCATCCATTTGAAATAGCGAAAATGAGTTTTCACTGGTATCTTAAGTCCATTGAATGTAGTAACGTTATTGTTTTGAATCCTTAATTTCTTGGAACTGCAATATTCTTTTTTTAGACCTACTTAATCTAAAACGCCCAGATACTAAGGTTTGCCGCTATAGATCCAGTTTAGCAGTAACCCCCGCTTCTCAACGCATCAATTAGGAAAATTCGCAAGCAAGCACTGTTAGGTCCATGTGTTTTTGAAGATATGCTTATGAAAAAACGTGTATTGGCCAATTTGTTGTAATAGATTGTCAGCATTTTGTATCAAATACGTATTGTACTTAGGTGGTGTTTGCAAATGCTTATGAAAAGACTTGTTGCCTTTTGCAGCCGCAAAAGCAAATTTTTAGTGTTTGCAACACTGACTTTTCTGCTTGTCTAAAAAAATGTCAGAATAGCCACAAGCCACATAAGCAGGGCCAAGGGTACTTCTCCAACTGCTTTTGAAAATATGCTATTTTTACAAATATTCTAAAAGGAAAAGTCACTTTTCATTAATTTTTGCAAACACCAAATTAATACCAACTTAATGCTTTAAGTAGCTTTTTGAAAAGATTTGCAACTCCCGACTTTTTGTCCAAAAGTGACTTTAAACAAAAGTTGTGAACAAGCTCCTTCTATAAGCTCTTGCAAACACCCCCAAGGAGTTTTGATTTGCTGAGATGACTTTTGTTTGCAAGGAAAGTTGTGGGGTGCATAAAGTAGAAGATTGGCTACTTAGAATAGGTCTTCTTGTTGGATATATGTAAGATCTGTTATATTCTCTATATTGTTTTAAGCAGAAAGATGGGCTACAATATATTAAGTCAATCTTGCAGACCTATATCATATTGAAGCGAATTCAGAAAGTTACTCATCAAAAGAGAAAATCATGCATGGACAAAGGCGTGAAGACTAATGCAGAATCCGGATAACCGTCGAAAATGTCAGAAAGAGAGAGTCTACAAATGGAGACACAATCCAACCCTAATTGAACCCTATTGTTCTATGTAAATACAGCAGCTCGCCTCACGTCAATCACCCTTGAAAACGTCGTTATCAGCACATAAATTTAATGTTTTAAGGTGGTAGTTCAATGTGAGTCTTGATAATTAGCAGCAAGCACATCAACTTATTCATTCTTCGGGAGAGAACGACAAAGACTGTGACTGGAGTTGCTTCGCAAAAAAGACGAAGGGAAAGTTACGAACCTGGGGTTTGCAACAAACGAGAAGGAGGTTCGAGCAAACAATCTAAAGAGAAAAGTCAAGGGGTCTCTATGGTACCGTAGTAGGCACGGGAAGTGTTTGGATATTGCTTAAAGGCCATTGAATTTTATCTTTTATCGATTGTTTGATCCAGTCGTTGCCTCGTGTAGTAAGTCGTGGACTGAGCTAAGTAAAAATCCGGGTGTTTTTGTTCACAATTTTTACATACACGCTGCACGTAATTTACATGCTTAACTGGGTAAATTGTTAAAATGAATATTTCAAGCGACATACACCAATGTACCTGAACATTGAGGACTTTAGTGCCTATCACTGTGGAAAACAAGAATGGGCTTAAATCTAATTTAATGCAAATTGATCAGAAAGGCATTAATTATACCACCAGACTTCAGATATTTGTTTCGATACCATATGCATGTCTTATTATGATTATAATTGGTTGGAACTCCCTTGTTCATCAACATCCATCATAACACCTTTTTTTAATACTTTATTAGAAGTTTCTTCCAAGTGGTCAAATTCCAATGTAAATCTCCTTTATCTGAAGCAATCCTACAAGTTGCAAAGGAAATAAATGGTCTTCGTTGTTGATTGCCCTGCCTAAATCATACAATTTTTCTTAACCAATGTTTAACCACTATTTTTCCACAACTTCAGAGGGTGACACTTAAATTTTATTTTATGATATTTTGAACAATTTTAAGTGCAACTCTTAGTCTGATAAAGATGAATTGTCGTGCTCTTTCACATATATCCAGTATATGATTTATTATTAATTTCTTATCAAAGAAGTATGTCCAGTAATTATTTATTAATAATTTCCTATCAAAGAAGTATGTCCACCACATACATGTATCTCTCTCATGTTTCTCCATACTTCAATAGGGTTACGCCAACATGCACAATCTTCTTTACTTTTACCCTCTCGAATGAGTCTTTAACTTCAGATCGCTCTTACCATATCCTAGAATGAATAGCTGATGTTCTCCAGCACTCAAGTACTTCCACTAAACAGTTCATCAACTTAGTCTCTCTGTCTTTTTTTAACACGTCACTCGGACTCAGATTAGAACATTTTAGTTTTTATCGATCATGCATTCTGTACCACCTAACTCCTTAGTCAGCATCAATCTTATTTGATTAATTTTTTATCTAATTTTCTTGTTTGTTATCTAACTTCTCATATTGATGCCGAAAATGGTATACACAAAGTTGCTTTAAGAAGGGAGAGGAAAATAGGGTTACAGCAAGTGAATCGGGTGAACCTAAGACTTCAGGCATAAATTTAGGCATGAATGAGTCTCCTATTTGGAAAGTATATAAAAGGAAAGCAAGGACCAAGGAAGGGAACTAAAGGAGCATGATATGAGGCAGATTTCTGGGAATAATGGCAGAATACTAAGAATAACTGAAGTTGCAATGATTATATATAACTGTTGACCAGTAAATAGAGGGATAGGAAGTGAATAAAAATAGTAAGCATAATCGGCTTTAAGCTGGGGGTGGAAAAGTATTCCTTTCCACCATATTTAAGTGTTTAGCAGTCTGTTTTTCTCAATTCCAGTAGTAGTATCACTAGTATCAGCCTTATTAACAGTAAATTTGGTCAAAATAGTTGAGGTGTTCTATCAGATCATGAGAAGGGAGTTCAGACATATGCAATGCATATAAGGAGACCAAATACATCCAAGCAAGACGAAATACAAATGCAGGCAGCATTTCATATGACTTCCTTCCAGTTGAGAAAGATCTGCTTGACAAGCTTAAAGGCTTAGGCAGTAAGAGTAAGGGAAAAGATCTGCCATTCCCAATAGATGTTGATATGTATGTAAATCATCTCGTAATATAGACAACAAAATACAATTCATTGTTCTCTACCTTCCATCTGCACTAAACAGGAATTCAACTTGTAGTTATCCTATGTTTTTTAAAAGGTATATGAACTTAAACTTATGATCACCTACAGGCTACAACTTGAATGTTATTGCGAGTTTATATTAAAATGAAGGATCTCAATAAGTGTTGTTAATTCATGCATTGCAGCTAGCAGCATTAAGCCTGTAAGAACATCCACTAAAGTTTAGTTGATCAACTAACTTGAACACTTTCTTTATTGGGACTTGGCTTTGTTTTTTGGCTTTAACATTTAGCAAAAACATATGCATGGATAAAATGTATAACATGCCAAAGGAGCCGGCAAGGGTATTTTTCCAGAAAAAAGCAAATAAATTTATTTCTTTAGACATAACTACATAAGCAAATATTGAGCTTTTCCAGACATAGGCAAAGAAATGTTTAGCTGAAGTATTAAAATGTCTTGGTCATAGTAAGAACTGAACAGCACAACGAAAAGTAACTAACTTTAAGACAGAGAATCACCTGGATATCCCTGCTCCAGTCAACAGAATCGCTAACAATGAAGACAGCTTGCACTCTCTGTGAACAAGGATCATCTCTCATGACTATAGCTCTGGAAGGGCGTTCGTTATAACCAGCATGTACATTCATCCCATTCTTAAATTGGGCTAATGGATCAATATTCTTGAAATAAGAAGCATATTCATCGATGGAGAGTACATTTCTGAAATTAAAAAGACAAACAAATCATAAGAACATTGGACTAAGTTGAAACAGTATAAAGAATAAGCAAAAGTACAGCATACTTGAATCCATATTCAGACATCACCACTGCAGGTTCTCCTTTTCCAACTGCAATAACGAGTTCGTTCTCAAACCTGGAGGAAAGAAAAAAAAACAAGAAAATTAAGATTTTGACTTGATGAACTACAAATATAACTTTGATCGTTTCTTTCTTCTGCGAAGCACAACTAGGGTATGTGGCAGATTGTTATTGACCAGTAAATCATCATAATCGATAAATGTGATTCGATTAAAACCAGACTTGAGAGAAAGTAAGACACCTCTTCTGAAGCTGCTTGAAAGGAGAATGCCCCTGTATAACCTGCAACAGTGTGTGCCATGGCATCAACCCTTTTGGATGCAAATGGAATGGGCCACTAGACCTTAACATGATTAAAGATTTGGTCTTTGACAAACAATTACCAAAATGTTAAACAAAAGATTCATGAGAAAAGGAAAAGGGTTGCATTATGAAACCTGTGAGGTTGAAACATCGACGCCCAGTAATTTGGTCAACTCTCTTGCTCTCTTAGATTCAGGCACACCACCTCCTGCAAATATTCTAACAGGTAAGTCGTGTAGCACATAAGTTATGACATTAGGATCAGCTAATGCTTGTCAAAATATCAAAGAATGCAATAAAAATCTAGTATCTGGGCTCTAGAGAATCATCTAATGAGTTCATATGATAATCTGGTCTTGCCTACATGCACATTGGGGAAAATTCATTGAATAATGGGGACGAGAAAAACTGAACTACAAGGACCCTTCGGACGGTTGGATTGAATGGGAAAGAATAAAACTAATAGCTTTGTATTAAATGGTTAAGAATCAAGACGTCATAGAATTTTACTTAACATCTAGGACCTGTGATGCGAAGTACACACAAAATAATTCGGTCAAAATGAGAAGTACACTAACAAGAAGAGAACCAAGTCCTCGGACCAGCAGCTTCCGTGAAATGAGAACCACAGAGCTTGTGGGCCCTCAGTTTGGGGCTAAAAATGTCGATATTACTGGACTGGTACTCTCTGGAGTTGCTCCCCTCGAGTAGACCATTTGGTTTACACTTAAAATTAACTTGCAGAATGTGGTGTTTGTATGCCTAACGAACGTCACACCAAACGAACCTTTTTTTCTAAAATTGACTCAAAAAAATGATAGCTAGAGAAACAAACAAACAAACAAACAAATGAATGCGGAATGCAGCAAAGGCTCACCATTAGTCAAGAAAACAAAGGGAACTCTCAATTTACCTGCCATAAACACAGTTAAAACAATCTTAAATTAAAACAGCACATCAAAATTTAATGAATCATAACTTGACAAATTAAACCAAACAGAACTTAATCCTCTATGTACATTAACCAATTTCAACACATGAAGGGAAAAAAGAACACACAAGTAATAAATACCAGAGTGATCGTATAGTCTTGTGAGAGCTTGAGGAGAGTTGCCGATTGGAGAATCGCCTCGCAAGATGACGCCGTCAATGTCGAATGCGATTCCGAACGAAGAAGCGCTGCGATTAAGAGAGAGAGAGAGAGAATTAACACAATTTTATAGGTCAAAAAGTTTTGTATAACTGAGAGAATGAAAAAGAAGAAGAGAGTACGGGTTGGAGTGAATTCGACGCGAGAAGAGAAGGCGATAGAGCCCATTTTTTTGTGAAGAAGAAGAAGAAGAAGCTGTTCTTAGCATTTGGAGAAACTGTCTCATTTTGCCCTTTGATTAATACCAGTGTTTCCTTAGGACAGTGATTGAATTCTACAGAGTGATTCAGCAGAAATTTGTTCTCTAGTTTTTAGTTTCTACTCGTATAACTGCAAAAATAATGGGCACTTTTAATAAAAATCTATTACTATATTAAAAACAAACTTTCTATTCTCACATATTTTGGTAGTTGTTATCAATGTTGAGCAAAGTGTAAATTACCTCCATGTGTTATTGGAAAGTGACGGATTACCCCCTCTAAAAATAAAATAGGCAACTTACCCCATGTGTTATGAAAAAGGTGCCGAATACCCTGTCTGGTGGAGAGTGTAACTCACTTGCTTGAGATTCAGACCAGGGGACAATTTTACCCTTATAATATATAAAACATTTTTTTTCTTTGTGTTTTTACTTTAAAATACGAAAAATAGAGAAAATAAATAGAATTCAAATAATAATTGATCAATGACATATTAAATTATTAGAAATTAATTATCCTTTGTACCTTTTTATTAAATTTAACTACCATTTTAAAATTTATAGACAGCATAATAAACATTTACTTTTAAAAAAATATTTTATGGTCGTACTTTTGGTAATTTGAATTTCGGATCAATTACTGTATTATTTTTGTTAATTTTTTTTCTTGTTTTATTATTTAATAAAAAAGGTACAAAGGATAATTAACTTCTAATAACTTAATATCTCATTGATCAATTATTATTTGAATTCCATGTATTTTCTCTATTTTTCGTATTTTAAAGTAAAAACACAAAGAAACAATGTTTTATACATTATAAAGTTAAAATTGTCCCCTAGTCTCAATCTCAAGCAAGTGAGTTACACTCTCCACCAGAGGGGGGTATTCTGCACATTTTCCATAACACAAGGGGGTAACTTGCCTATTTTATTTTTATAGGGGGGTAATCCGCCACTTTTCAATAACACAGGGGGTAATTTGCACTTTTCTCTGTCAATGTTTTAAAAGTCATTGGGCGCGGGGTGTTTCGTGGACCTAGAGGTGGGGCGTAAGCTCCGAGGCGTTGGGCGTAAGCCTCGCAAATTTTGATATTTAATTTATTGAAAATATATATTTATGATAAAAAAATAGATATTAGAATCAAGAATATAAAAAATAAGATAAGAAATTCTTGAAATAAATTAAAAAAACATTTGTGCCAGTATAAAGTCAGAAAAAGTTATGAGTAAAAGCTATCATACTTTACATATTGTATAAGTTTCATGTCAACTCATCCCTAGAAAACATTACATAAATAACGAAAAGAACTACGACTTTCAGATTTAGAGAATAATTTAGCAAGAATATCAAATATGTTCCAATAGACTTGCTAGTTTTCATCAAATATATATCTTGAAAGCAAAGTAAAGAAGAAAATTATAAATAAGTGAACAAAATCAACCTTATTTGATATCTTTTCTCAAGGCGTAAGCCCAATCGCTTATGGCGTAAAAGGCGTAGTTTCTGCCTTCGGGCGCAAGCCCCGTAAAGGTTAAGCCCCAAAGGACCGCCTCGAGGCATTTTAGGGTCAAAAAAGCCTCGGGCGAGCCCCGGGCGAGTTTTTTTAGACAGTGGTTGTTGTACCAAATTATTAGTTTTCTTAAAATAACCCTAGCTTCATTAATTTCTAACCATTCAAAAAGGATAGAGAAGTAATTGTCTTTTTTCAGCACAAACCCATAACCCACTTTCTCACTAATATTGTAACTGCCATTTTACATAAAGCATCCGTGTGTATTTTTAAATTTGAAAAAAATAACACCCAAAAATAAAATTATTATGTATACTTTGAAAATTTTACACGCGATCCCGCGTTTGGTTTAGTGGCTAGTGACATCAAAAAAGGAAATTCCATCAACCTCCCCTCATTAGGTTTTATCTATCTCCCTCCACCTCCTCTTTAGTTTAAAGTTTCTCTTTTTTTGATTGGACCTTATGCGTATTGTAATAACATCTAGATTCTAGGGTACGTTTGGTTCTCTTGGTTGGCAATACCATGATTCCACATAAGGGTCTATTACTAATGAGTACACGTGTTTGGACGATGGAATAACACTAGTGATTCAATTAGTAATTGAAATGAGAATATCTATGTTTGGTTCAGCAAAACCCCATCACATAACACTGAAATACCAAATTTGCCCTTAATATTGTCCCTGGAGAAAAGTAAAAATATGAGAATTGGCGGGATTCTTTTGCATTCATAGACTCATCTCATTCTTTTTCCAGTTACAATCTCTCTGCTTCATCTTTTTAACTCTTCTTGTGTGTGATTCAAGTTTGTAATTTAGAAATCTAAATATTGAGAAACCTTTGGAATATTGTCCATCAATATACCAAATTTCTCCAACAAAAAGAGTTGAGCCAGTATAACCCATGAGAAGGTATTTGTATATACAATATGAATTTTGTGTTTCGCAATGGTTTGATCATGTAATGTTTCATTCAACATTTTCATGATTAACGAATAATTATACACTGGTTTTACCTTTAGGATCTGCAATAATTTTGAAATATGTCCATAGATCATTGTTATGCACGCCAACTGTTTGTTAGTTTGTTATGCTTTTTATTTCTAGTTCTCCAATTATATTTTATTTTTTGTGTATCTGCACACGCAACTCATCTTTAAATATTGTAAGCTCAACTCTTGTGTTCTTAGCTCATCTTGTACTATGTTTTATAAAAAGATTGACCATGTTGAATGTACAGTGCATGTTATGAAATGAATATATATTTCCGTGTTGGTTTGAATATGATTTAACTGCTTCCGCTACTATGGTGTTAATATGATGTTTTTTTTTATAATAAATGGTGGTAGTTTCAGAGTTTATGACAACCATTTGTAGTTTAGCAATGAAGTTCACCAACTCACCTGCCATGGTTAATGGTGATAGTAATACTCCTCCAGCACGAAATAAATACACAACTCAACTACTTGATATTATTACAACTATCCATCAAACCTCTATTTATACCTCCAATGTGTACATATCCATCTCGCAATTGGCAGTCCAAATTCAAGGAAGCCATCCGAGGCATCAAAGGTATTGAACTACTTTACTTTGATAAATTTGGTGTTGTTCGTGTCATAAGTTTTATAATTTTTTGAAACAAAACACGAGCCTCATTCCACTAACTCTAGATTTACACATAAATCATGAGTAGCGCTGCCCATTCTCAAGGATCTGCAAGTGGTAGTGGTCGTCGACGACATACTAGAAATGACACGACTTTGGAGTTATGTTATTGTGGCATGCAACCACTACTAATCACTAGTAACACTACTGCTAACCGCGGTCGTCTATTCTGGTGTTACCCTGCTGCCATGGAAAGTGTTTAATCAAATTTTATATAATTTTTTTTAAATTTATATTGAAGTACTATATGCAGCTGACATTTTCTAACAGGGAAACAACTTGCATATTACTCAAGGACAACAATGCAGATATTTTCTGTGGAAGATCACAAAGACTGCAATCAATGCGAAGTTTATGGTGAGATGATACAAACTCGTTTTACACACATAGATGACACTTGGAAAATTATTTGTCGTCAACAAAAGTTGATGCTTTTTATGCTCATCGGCTTGATAATAATCTGGATTGTGTTTAAATAGTAATGTTCATCATATGATGACATTGGAATGATTTTCTTACAAAATTTATGTATTATGTATCAGTGTTTTATACCCAATGAAAGTGATATTTCACTGTTGTGGAAGTTAGAATCATATGAAGAAATTTCAGCAGGAAAAAGCCTGGAATTTACAGGTGTATTCTGTTGGGAATCTTTTTTCTTTCTTATCTTCAAACAAGTTACTTCAAACTTTTAGTCATGCAAAAACCAAACACTTTTGAGGAGAACAGGGATAAGATTGCCTAATATGTGATTGCTTGGATATCCACCCCTGAAGAAAAGTAAAATGAGATTTTGATTCCCATTTGAATGTAGAGGATGATGTATTGCTATTTTTTGTAATGTAGTTATATTCATGGCTATATATGAGATAGTATGTGAAGGCTAAGTATTTCATTTTAGATGAATACTAGATAGTTTTATTCGAAAGCAAAAAAAAAAAAATCAATGGCTCCTTCCAATCCCCTTTCCCAGCAAACCTTCTTTTACAACACCATATGGATCGTTGTTGTGGATCGTATATTTGCCAAGAAACTAGTAGCTAAAGTCAGAAGAAAACAAACCACCCTTGGTGTGAAAGATGTTGATTCCATTCGTGCTGCACAAAACGAAGTGAACTTGCAACTCAACATGTCATTTGGGTTTAGTACTGCTTGCTTAGGTTCAGAAAATTGCGAGAAAGGTATACTGTGTTTACATTCATAACAAATTTGATTGCAGTCCACTATGATGAAGACAACAATGTTGTGGAAGTTGCTGAAAATATCATTTGGGATCGTATTATCGCTGTAAGTACTCACTTTGATAATCTTTTGATATAGACCATGTGAAAATTAGTTATATGGTTTTAATAAATTTGCAGGAATACGTCTTGGGCGAGGGATACATGTTAGAGGGTAACCTCTATGGGATGAATTATGTAAAATATTTCGTGATACAAATCTTGGTATAGATTTCATTCTGGAGGAAGCAACACCCATCGTAGAGCTAAATGAGGCAGCACAGGATGGGGAGACTGTTGAACCATTTGAATGGCCTGAAGATATAATTCGTACACCAAGTCTGCCTTTTGCGAATCCTGATACATATGTGACCAACTCGTTTTGGGATGTGTAACTCATGACAAATGAAGAGCTTCAAATCTGAGATGGATAGTTTATTGTTGTTGATCAACTTTCGGCTATAATTTATCACTGCATTTTGTTTCATTTACTTTGATTTTAAGTAATGGGTTTTTAGTTTGTAAAGCAACCGATTTTCCCTACAAAAGGTTGCTCGGATGTATCAATTAACTAATATATTATGGACTTTAGCATAAGGGTAGTAAACGAAGGGAGTTCATCAATTTGCATTTTAGCTAGGCAGAAATGTAATTTTTCCCCACTAGATTTGACCATTTTTCACTTTTGCCCTGTAACCTTTCGGACCGTGGTTTTGCCATGTAGGTTTTGATTTTCGCTGCAAAATATGCATAATCGGGCTCAAAACGGACTTTTTGCCTATGTGGAATCCAAGCTCTCAAATTACTTGTACATGTGTAAAAATGCTTTGCCACGTGGATTTTTTCACTCCAAAAAAACGTTTTTATCAAAAGTTACAAGGCATTTTCGCAATTTTGGTTAAAAAACTTAAATAAATTCAAAAAATTATAGATGAATTACACAAACCACCCCTCATGTTTGAGAAATACCCAAATTACCCCTTTAAATAGTTTTTGTTAATAAATTCTAAGAAATGTAGTAAAATTCCATTAATATCCTTGTATTAAAAATCAAAATTTAATTTATGTATTTTGAAATTTCATGTTTAGAATTATATTTTTCTTTTTGAAATTTCACATATTATTTCTTTATTAAATTTAATAAAAGTTAGGCAGAAATGCAATTTTTGCCCACTAAGTTTGACCATTTTCCACTTTTGCCCACTAACTTTTCGGGCCGTGATCTTGCCCTGTAGGTTTCGATTTTTGCTGCAAAATATGCCCAATCGGGCTCAAAACGGGCATTTTACCTACGTGGACGCCAAGCTGTTAAATTGCTTGTCCTGGTATAAAAAGGCGATGCCACGTGGATTTTTTCACACAAAATAATGGTTTTGCCAAAACCACCCTCATGTTTGAGAAATTATACAAACCACCCCTCGAAGTAATTTTTCTTAATAAACCTATTTAATTCTAACTGTTACTTTTACTTATCTTTTAATTTTTACTTTAAGAATAAAAAAATTAATCTTCACAATTATTTTTAGTAATTCTAAATAATCTCATTGGACTATAAAATAAACTCATAACATTTATTAAAAAACATAGACATTTCATATAAAGTTTTGATGAATAAAAATTGTCATCTATCCAACGATAAATAATAACAGTAGGAGGATATTCTCTAGTTTTTAATTTTCACATGCCTATTTGCTAATAAATCTTACACATGGGTAATTTACTAAATGAAAATGCAATTAATTTGTTTTTAGGATATCAGTAGAAAAAACTCAAAAAGACTCATCTTTGTTTCTTCGGTCTTCACCACTGTGCAAAAATACTCTCCTCACAGGCACACCAAAACAAAGCAATGACTCATCAATCATACCACTATTCTTCTTCACATCTTTCCTTCTATAATTTTTCTCCTTTAATCAAAAATTCTATTCATTTATTTATTCTTTTGCCAGCGTATTTTTGCCAGAACAACAAACTCAACCACCCCTAACGCCACCGTCACACACCACCGTCGCCGTCACTATTTGGAAAAACCAGAAGAAGACGACATTCGAATCTCATTAGGACATTCTAAGAGCGATTTAAATTCGGAAGTGTTATTGTTGAATGATTCTCGTTTAAAGTACTACTTTGTGACGAAGAAAAATTGGGTCTTGTTCGTCAAAGATTGCACTTTGAGTTTGTTTCTATGAAATTTCGAGTCATTAAAATAAAAGACAAGAAAAGTTAAAACAAATAAAATTTATATATATTCAAAAAGAATATGTGTTACAATCTCAATAATCCTCTGATTCTTTTCTAAAAAATATGAACTTGAAAAACTTGGTAGACTTCAATGTGGAGTTGATTTTGATCTCTTCCACGTGGCTTTAATTTGAACTTCGATTCAAGAGCGTTTGAGCTTGATCTTGAATTAAAGTTGAACTTGACTTGAAGCTCACGACGAACAATATGATCTTCGCCTTGAGTTCTTTTGAATTTGTTGAATATATTGAGGTTTGCTAAATATTGAGGTTTGATCTCCTTTAGCAGAAGTCCGGTCCTCGAAAATAATTTTCCAACGATTTTGCAGCTTGATGTTGAATCAAAGGGAATTTTTATTTAATCCTCGTGAAGAACAATCTTGATCCTCGCGAAGAACGCCTTTAAGATGATGATTTTGAGGGAGAATTTTCACAACTTTAATCAAATGAAGAATTTCCACTGCTTTAATCCAAGAGAGTTTTTCCACAGCTTTAATCCTCGTGAAGAACTCCTTGAAGATGATGAACTTGAGTGAGAATTTCCAGAGCTTCCTCTTTTCAAAATATGATACTTCTGTTGTGAATTTTCCTTGAGTGAGGACCTTTATTTATAGGTGTAGAAGTAAAAACTTGATAAGGTCAAGAGATGGGGTGGAAACATACTATTGGTTCTTCCATTTTCAAGATAAATACAAATTTATTTTGTATTTATCAAGAAGTAATTAAATAAAACACATCATATTTTCTACATGTCTTGATTTGATTGGCCACAAACTTCAACAAGATTCTATTGCTTGAACACCTCACTTTGACACCTGGCATCATTTCATTGGCCGACAAAAATATATTAAAAAATTAATTAATTTAACAATTTAATATTGGAATTAAATATAGTAAATCCAAATTAAAATTAGTAAAAGTTAAATTAATCTCTAATACATTTATTTAATTAGGCACAAAATTTAAGTGCCTACAGAGTTTATGGGGAGTTTTGAAATTGAGGGGAATCTGGGCTCTTTGTCTTGCTTTCGGTGATGATGATGGTGGTGTGTTTTGAAGTTTTCTGTTTTTATGGGAGCAGAGGAGGTGGTTATGTCGGAAATGGAACCGGTTTTCGATTATTAAGAATGTTAGAAGTGGTGGTGGTGGTGGGTTGTCTAGTGCGAATATGGTGGTTATTGATTTGGAAGGGGGAGTAATGGTGCGGTTGTGGAAAAAGGCAGATGAAGGAATATAGGGGTGGTTTGTATAATTTCTTAAACATGGGGTGGTTTTGATAAAAGCAATTTTTTGTGAAAAAATCCACGTGGCAAAGTCTTTTTACACCTAGACAAGCAATTTAACAGCTTGGCGTCCACGTAGGCAAAAAGTCCGTTTTGAGCCCGACTCGACATATTTTGCAGCGAAAATTGAAACCTGCAGGGCAAGATCACGGCCCGAAAAGTTGGTGGGCAAAAGTGAAAAATTGCCAAACTTAATGAGCAAAAATTGCATTTCTGCCTAAAAGTTATACAAAATTAAATTTGAAATTATAAATAGTAATTTTTGAAAGAAATATGTCTTTTACTGAATTTACTAATAATTTGAAATCTAAATAAGAAAATAATTTTTTTGTATTTTACATGATTTATTGACAAGTTACATAACTAAAGATCAATTATTTCATTTTCTCGTTATCGCATAAAAATAAATTGAATCAGTAAACTAAGATAAAAAATAATTAGAACTTCCTCTGTCTTCCCAAAATACACACCGTTCCCCACACCTAGCATCCTCCGGGCCTGCTAGCAGTGTATTAAGGTCAAACACCTCCGAATCCTGGTTCTGAGCCGAGCTCTTGTGCCAATGTCCTCCTCCACCACCATATCATTCATAAAATGGGGCTTGAAAAAAAGCTTGTGTTACCTACTACCAGAATTCCCAACCTACATCCGAACAAGAGGAGGAGGCGAAGGCACACACTGGAGATGGTGGCTAGGGATTGGCATGCGATGGTAGGGGGGAGGGATGAAGGATGAAGACGGTGATGCAATTTCAGTTTTTAATCCTAATTCTATTTACTTATTTTTAAAATATTAAATTCTACTTAACTTTTTTTCTAATTTTCATTTAATATAAATTTAATAATCTGATAATTTTAAGTTTTAATTCTTTTTAAAAAAATATATAAGAATAAGGGATGGTGTTACTGTTTTTCTACAAGGACATTAATGAATTTTACTACATCTAATAGGGTTTATTAACAGAAATTACTTAGAGCGGTAATTTGTGTAACTTCTCAAACATGAGAGGGTAGTTTGTGTAATTTATCTATAACTGTTGAATTTATTTATGTTTTTAAGCAAAATTGCGAAAATGCCCTGTAAATTTTGAGAAAAACGTTTTTTGGTGTGAAAAAATCCACGTGGCAAAGCATTTTTACACTTGTACAAGTAATTTGACAGTTTGGCATCCACATAGGCAAAAAGCCTGTTTTGAGCTTGATTGGACATATTTTGCAGCGAAAATCAAAACATACAGGGCAAAACCACGGCCCAAAAAGTTACAGGGCAAAAGTAAAAAAATGGCTAAACTTTGTAGGCCGAAATTGCATTTCTGCCTTCTAGATATAACAAAACTTCAGTCCAGTTAAGTTTACTTGCATTTCATTCTTTTCTCTACATCTATCAATCAAAGTAGATATGAAGAAAAAAAGCCAGAGACTTTCGTCCATATCAAAATAAATAAACAATAAAAAAAAAGAGAATGTTCATACCCAGAGACTTTTGTCCATCTCAAGCAGTCATCTCCATTAGACTCAACCTCATAAAGGAAAATAGAAAACCACAAACATAAGCTACTAGATCATATAAAGTATTCTTTTTAGACCGAGCAATTATAACTGACATACTGATATGGTATAAGACAAACCTGAAAAATGTTATTCTTATAGTAAAAATAGAATATTTTCATGAAAAATGCAATTTCACACTGATATACAGATAATGTAGGGATCTTATTGACCAATATGGAAATGGGAAAAATTCATTCAAAATGGTACAAAATCCTTTGAAAAAATTATTTTTGTTCAACAACATATGACTAGACCTATCTGCTCCAACAAAACCTCTGTTCTAGAAACAATTATGAGAAAGAAATAGTAAACACTGATGCATTCCTTTTGTTTAAATTTTCTCTGTTGATGCTCTCTATTCTGAACAACATATGTTTAACCAAATATGAGTTAAACATCACAAGAAGATTAAAAGGCGCAAAAATAGCAATCGAAAAGCATTACTCTTCTCCATATAAGTAAATCACCATATAGATGACAATGTAGCAAACTGAAATATAATAGTTTTACTCAGGACAAAATATGCTAATATAATGTAAGCATTAACAATTTTTCAAAAATTTAAAGTGGTTCTTGAAGAAGAGTAAGCTGGAATGCTAATATAATGTAAGCATTAACATTTTTTCAAAAATTTAAAGTGGTTCTTGAAGAAGAGTAAGTTGAAAATCTTTTGTAATCATCCAATCTGATTATCCAGTGTTAACTGGACAAAAATGGCACGATTTTCAACATCCATGCTGAAACAAATCAGTGTTGTGGGGAACGCTAACAATCTTGTGTGCCGCTCGAACTCTTGCTACAATAGGCAGTTCAACCATTGCATTGACAATTTTGTGGAACTGGCGACATTTTTCAGCAACAACAGATCTATCAGTCGAATACTTGGACGACAGTCCCTCAAGTATTTCATTGTTTTTGTTGAACAAGTCTGTTACTACTCCAACAAGAGGATCAAACATGGAGCCATCGTAAGTCTTTCGCTTTTTGCCTTTTTCTCATATTTTTCCTTGCTGCCCATCTTCCTTTTGCCCTTTGTAGCATAGTTATCCTTCAAGTTTGAGGTATCTTCATCCGAGTCCTCTTCCTCCAGGTTCACAGTTGGGGTTTTTGGTTCACCTTCAAGTGTGATGCACGACACGGATACGTGGACACGGACACGATACGATACGGACACGGCGACACAGATTTTTTAAAATTACAAGACACGACACGGCCGCAACACGGCTGTATTTTCTATATTAAAATATAAAAGACGTCATCATAATCTGCACAAATAATATTATTAAGTTTAAATATAGAATCAAACATATTTACACTCAAAACCAAGTAACCAACTACTACACCAAGTAACCAACTACTACAAGTTCAAATAAAATAGTCATTAAAGTATAAGTCATAAATTCCAAGCATTAAATAAAAAGGCATGTACACAAATCAAATGATAAAACAAAGTGTTATACAATACTCAAATAAAATCTTTAAATAGGATATTAGTGCCACGCTTCGAAGAAAGAACAAATATTTTTTTGTCCGTCCTAGTTGTTCGACCAAAGAGAAATGTAGTAGGCTTATTCGTGAGTTTTGATTGGAAAAAAAGTTATTATTTATGCATTTTTGCTACTTAATTGTTTAACTTTTAAAGTTTAATGTTTGATTCTTCTAATATCTTTATCTATATATTTTAAGAAAGTTAAATTTTAACCATAAATAAAAATTAAAAACTACAAAATCAGCTCAAAAAGTGTCAAGGCGTGTCGGACACGTCCTTAAAACGTGTCCGACACGGTGTCTCTTTTCTTTTTCTTTTATTTTTATTAAGACACGCCACATGGCGTGTCGGAGGAGTGTCGGAGGAGTGTCGAGGTGTCGGTGTCGTGTCGGAGTGTCGGAGTGTCGGACACGGCATAAAATAAATTTTCAAAGTGTCGGTGCATCATACTTCAACAGATTTTTTGCCTTTTGCCCCATTCAACACATGAGGCATGTAAATAGCATCATCTTCTTCATGCGGATCCTGGAGTTCGAGGATAACATCCTTAAATTCGCATTCCGCTTTACCAGTAGCCCTATCAGTCCCAAATATTATCTTCCAATCGTTGTAGAAAGGAAAGTTCTTGTTTCTCAAATTCTCAACCTCCGGGTGAACCTGCAGCCCATTTCATCTCATTAATTGCACTATTAGTGGAATTTGAATAGAACTAAACACAAAGAATAACAATTGAGATAATGATACGAACCTTAACATAGTTCTCCCACACGTCATCATCAACTTCAATCATGTTTTCCTCTTCACTGAATCCAAATCCACTTGTGTTGCAAATGCCGGAAAGCTGGCCATAAGTTTTCTTCCACATCGTCATCTTTGAGTTTATATGCTTTATGCCAGAGATGTTAGCATTAGGGAATCTCTCGGCCATAGTCTCTTTCAATTGACGTAGGTATCCTGATCGAAATGCGTTGTCGGGACGCCATCCATTGACAACCAAATCCTTGAGTGCATTGATCAATACATCTTCTTCTGGTCTCGTCCATTTTCGACGTGACATATGAGGTCTCTTGAACGGTGGATTAGTCTTACTTTTTGAAATATTATGTGATGTTTCCATCTAACAAATTAATTACCAATATGAGAATAAGAATGAGATAGGTAACAGGGCATTCTAAATACACACTACAAATACACAAATAATTAAGGAATCTTAATTATGCATTTAATATCCTCGAAAATCGGATGGCTTCGTCGTTCAAAATGTAGTCTGGAGAAGCGTCCTCAGTGGCAGACCGGGCCCAAGTCCCCTGGAAAGGGGCGCCAGAGTGGGTGAGAGCCCCGTTGTGCCCGAACTCTATCGCACCACTAGATGTTGTTGGCGAGTCGGGTTGTTTGGGGATACAACCCCAATTGGGCGGTAAATTCTGTCCAAGGCTAAATACAGGAGGGAGATCGATAGCGAACAAGTACCGCGGGGGAACGATGAAAAGAACTTTGAAAAGAGAGTCAAATAGTGCTTAAAATTGTCGATAGGGAAGCGGATGTGGAATGTTGAGAGATGGTCCACCGATCGACTCAGGGTGTGGACCAACGCAGATTGAGAGGGCGGCCAAAGCCCGAGTTCTTGATACGACCGTGGAATACCGTCGCCCCAATTGTGGCGGACAACGCGCGCCTTTGGAGTGCTTCGACAACTATGTGCTCCGGGCGCTGGCTTGTGGGCTCCCCATTCAACCCGTCTTGAAACACAGACCAAGGAGTGTGACATGTGTGCGAGTCAATGGGTGTGAAAACCCGCAAGTCAACGGGTGCGAATACCCGCAAGGCGCAAGGAAGCTGACTGGCCCGATCCCCTTCAAGGGGTGTAAATGTATCGAATACATTTTTCTTGAAAAAGAATAAATAAGGAAAAATGAACGTGAAATATGAGTTGGAAATAAATTAAAAGTTGTATTGACGGGTAATTCTTGGGAATTGATACAAATTTCAGTGAACCTTACGACAATTAATTAATTGCTTATTTTTAAGAGGATTTCGCATATCGAATGCATTTTTCTTGAAAATCGTTACAGTGACGTGGATTTTATTTATTTTGAAACTTCCACGCGTATTTTATTATTTATATTTTCTATTAACACTTGTTTTATATTTAATAAGATTAGAATTTAAAAGTATTTTACTATAATGATATATATTTAGTATATAATAATTATAATGATATATATTTAGTATATAATAATTTAGTTTAATAATTTTTTGTATTTAGTTCTTATGTCTAATAATTCCACTAACCACTTATTTTAATTCAAGTTTTACATATAAAAAGATATTTTTGCTACGGTACCGGCACAATCACCATTATATGAAGTTGAAAAGGTGTCTAATAGTTCTATTACTCCTAATTCTTGTCTAAGACTAGTATATTATGGATGTACCATTGAGAATGCCAAATCAACCTATCTAGTTTTGATAAGGGTGTTTAGCATGTTGCACCTTGAAAATAAGTTTCTTTGGCACATTGCACCCAGTAATTATAAATTTAACAGAATGCACCCTGAAATGTAATAAGGTGCACCCTCAAGTTGAAGAGGCCAAGATTGTCTAAAAAAATGTCTCTTTTAGCTTTTCTTTTCTTAATGAAAATACATTTTTAAAATTTAGAATATTTATCTAGTATTTTAAATAAAAACCAATTAATTAGATTAACTTTATTCAGTGACAATCTTAAATAAAAGTCTTAAAGTGAGTATCTTATTTAAAAAATCAAATAGTTTGAACCAATATAGAATTCAATCTTACACATTACATAATTAATTCATAGAAATTATTTTTAAAAGAAAAATAGTTAACTTGACTAATTGTAGTATGAAATGTCATTTTTAATAATTTAAGTATATTGTATTTTAACCTTTTTATATTAATTTTGAGTTATTTCTAATCTTAAATTGACTTTTAAGCGCACTTTAGAAAAGGAAAGGAAGGTAAATGATAGAATCCAAGAGTGTTTTACATAAGCACTTTAAATTTGAAAGAAAAAAAAAAGCAGAAATACCCTCCATTCATATTCATTCAATGCCAAAAAAAGGTAATTATAGGATGCACTTTGCCAAAATTGATCATTTTCATGGTGAAATCTGCTAAAGTTACAACGACGGGGTGCAATGCGGTAAAGTGTCGTATTTTCAGGGTGCAACATGTTAAACACCCTTCTGATAAACAAATTAAATATAATATACTAAAATTATCAAAAATGACATTCGTACGTGAAGTAAATTATTTTACTTATAGAAATAGACTCCATGAATAAATTAAGTAACGTACTAAAAGTGAATTATACTGCTCTTTTTAAGTTTGAGGGTGCACCCTATTATGCTAAATTTGTAATTACGGGGTGCAGTTTGCCAAAAAGACTTATTTTCAGGGTGCGACATGCTAAACACCCTTTTGATAATGATATTAGAAATTAAGACATAAATGTAGTTTTTAAGAGTTAAGACTTATAAGGCATTGTGATGCAGTCGAGAAAGAGTTGGCGTTTTGCAGAAATTTGATGCATGCATGATAAAATGCTAAATCTAAAACGGTCCGCTCCCGATGAAATTAGTACTATTAATTTGTCAAAAATAGAATGCTCCAGATTTAATCTTATGTGCATCAAATTTTTGCGAAAACGCCAACGCTTTCTCATCACATTGGTTTTATTTAGATTTGTAAATTGTGATATAGTTTAGTTATTTGGTATTTGCCAGAATAACAGTCTTTAAACTTCTAAATTAACATTTGTATTGGAAAATCAATAATTTTTTCATTAAACTTAAAATGAAGATATTATATTATTGAATAAGAGTAACATATATTTATTACAAGAAATATTATGCGCATGTATTTTATATTTGTTTAGACAGGTTCGATCAGTGATTAAACTGTGGAACTGGTTGAACCATCAACAGGTAGCTTGAACGTCTAACCTACTTTTGAATAATATAGTGAAGATACTCAACAATGGTATTTTTTTTTGTTGAAAAACTTAACAATGGTATTTGATTTGACAAAACCATTGGAATTCGGATGTGAAAATACTTTCTAACATTGTTGGACTATGCTAGATAAACTGAAAAATACTTTCTTAGACTACGGTATAACAAAAAAAAAACGTGTCTGTCATGTGGCTTTATTTCAATTTCCCCAAATTTTCCTAAGGAAATAAATTTAAAGAAACTACATCATTTTTATATGTACCTAACTACCTATCAAATCCGCCAAGGGAAAATGAGGAAAAGAGAAGACAGAAATAGAAAAAAAGGAAATTAAAGGAAAAAGTATTAAATTGGCAAAAAGCATTGTAGAAAGAATATCCCTTTCTTAAATTGACTGACTGTAGCCAAACGTCACCGTTGCGACATCTTCTTTAATTTTTTAACCTCAAAGGCAAGCACCTAGAAATTTCCTTGTGTTGTGCCCTATATTTAATTCACCTCGTCAATAATCAGAGTAGATTTATTTCCCTGTCTAATAGTAGCAAACCTTTGATGGTGTACCCACCACTCATCTTCTGCCACGTATCACGAAAAGCGCAATTCGATGCACGATCCACGTGGAGCCATTTTATTAGTTGCTCTTATGTGGAACGTGATCCGCACAAGAAAAAGGCCCCTAATGTGGCCTAAACCCTGAAAAGGGTAAAAAGAAAACGTAATGACCAACCCTGAAATTATGTGGCCACGCCTTGGGAGGTACAAACACCGAAATTGCCCCTGCAATTATTATGAACCCCCATTTTAAAAAGAAAAAATCTAGCCCCATTTAAAAAAGAAAAAACTCTTTTGCAAATTGTATGGTTTGATAAAAGATTGTCTGCACTTGTTGCTAGTTGCTACCAACACACACAAAAAAAAAAATTCCTCTTTAATTCTAAAAATAACTCCATTTGCTTTCAAACAATTTAATCTGATCTTATCAACCATTAAGGAATGGGGATAGGGGGAAGGGAGAAGTAGGAATAGAAGAAGGAGCCAAGCTGCGCAAGGACGTCGGGGTGTAGCAACTAAGCAACAAAATTCTCCCATTATTAAGACAGACTACGACAAGCTCGCGACTCACAATAAAAGTTATTAACTAGTTAATATGTTTGTACTGTGGAATCAGACATTATAAAAGTGAAGAAGGATATAGATTTCTAAAAATTCTATATCGAGATAAGATTTTAAAATGGCATTTACCAGTGCACTTTAGGTTTTAGATAACTTTGAACTAGATATACAATTTTATTCTTGCTAACACAAAAGAATAATAATGGGCATTTTTGTCATTTCAAATGGTAGAGTTTGTAACAAACAAGAGTGGAGATAGCTAAAATACCTTTTATATAAGTAGTAAAAGTGTTAAACAATAATAATAAATAATAATAATAATAAACGCAATAGATTGGGAGAGAAGGTACGGCGAAGCTAAGGAAGCGGTCTCAAGCATTGCCCTCTTTGGAGTGTCGTGCTATGTTACAAATACAATACTTACAAATAAACACACAGAAAACAGATCTAAATTTTGATTTTCTGATTCCCTCACTCTCTCTCTCCCCACCCCCGATAACAATCAGTTTCTAGAGAGAGAAACTGCTGCTGCATACCATTCACTCTTTTTATTTACTGCCGATTAGCCACAATACACACAGTGCCACTAGTGGTGAGTAATTTTTCATTTATTGTGCTTAATTTAGTGTTTTTTCGTAGATCGTTAACTTTAAGATCCAATTTCGATGTTTAGCTTTTTTCTAGTTTTTTCAGTTTTTTTTAGATCCAATTTGTGTTATTTTTTAAAGTTTTTTTTTTATTGATTTAGGTTAACTGATGGGTAAAGGAGGGCAGAACTACGGTAGGAATCAGAATCAGGGCGAGGATAAGGAGTCGAAAGGCGAATTCTTCGCGGCCTGGTCGAAAGATGTGAGGCAGTGCGAAGAGAAGTACGAAGTAAGTAGGGAGTCTGGATTGTCCGCTGACGATGTCGAGAAGAGGAGGCAGATCTACGGCTTCAATGAGTTGGAGAAACACGACGGGCCTTCTATTTTTAGTTTGATTCTGGATCAGTTTAACGACACGTTAGTCAGGATTTTACTTGTCGCTGCCGTGGTTTCGTTTGTTTTGGCCTGGTACGATGGAGAGGAAGGCGGGGAGATGGAGATCACCGCGTTTGTTGAGCCGTTGGTGATCTTCTTGATATTGATCGTGAACGCGTTTGTTGGGGTTTGGCAGGAGAACAATGCTGAGAAAGCGCTAGAGGCTTTGAAGGAGATTCAGTCTGCGAATGCGTCTGTTGTCCGCGAGGGTAGGAAGATTTCTAATTTGCCTGCAAAGGAACTCGTTCCGGGAGACATTGTGGAGTTGAGAGTCGGGGATAAGGTTCCGGCTGATATGAGGGTTTTGAGTTTGATCAGCTCGAGCCTTCGGGTTGAACAGGGGTCGCTGACTGGAGAGAGTGAGGCGGTTAGTAAGACCACAAAGCCCGTTGCCGAGGACGTTGATATTCAGGGGAAGAAGTGTATGGTGTTTGCTGGAACAACAGTAGTAAATGGGCATTGTATATGTTTGGTTACTCAGATTGGGATGAATACCGAGATAGGTAAAGTGCATTCGCAGATTCATGAGGCATCCCAGAACGAGGATGATACTCCTTTGAAAAAGAAGTTGAATGAGTTTGGAGAGGCTTTAACTGCTATCATTGGAGTGGTCTGTGCCTTGGTTTGGTTGATTAACGTGAAGTACTTCCTGTCCTGGGAGTTTGTTGATGGCTGGCCGAGGAATTTCAAGTTCTCCTTTGAGAAGTGTACTTACTACTTTGAGATCGCTGTCGCATTGGCGGTTGCTGCGATTCCCGAAGGTTTGCCCGCAGTCATTACAACTTGCCTCGCTCTGGGCACACGGAAGATGGCTGCTAAGAATGCACTTGTCCGCAAATTGCCAAGTGTCGAAACCCTTGGTTGCACAACTGTGATATGTTCAGACAAGACTGGTACTTTGACTACTAATCAGATGGCAGTGTCTAAGTTAGTTGCCATGGGAGCCAAGGCAAATGCTGTTCGATCTTTTAATGTACAAGGAACAAGCTATGATCCCTTTGATGGGAAAATACAGAACTGGCCCAAGGGTCAATTGGACTCTAATCTTCAAATGATTGCAAAAATTGCTGCTATTTGCAATGATGCTGATGTTGAGAAGGCTGGCCTTGATAAATCTGGACATTATGTGGCCAATGGAATGCCAACTGAGGCTGCACTTAAGGTACATATGATATTAAATGGTAAAAACACAATTACTTTTGTATCAAACCTATTGGAGATGTCTTATTATGTTTTTCGTGGATGTAACTCATTGACCCTAATGTCTGCTTAAGTTGAAATATAAGTTGTTTCTGGAAATTATGGTTACTTTTCTCTATTTCATGCCTTTTTCCATTTACATAGATTTATGATGTATGATAGTTGCATAATAAACTTTTACATTCTTGTTTTTGCTTTAGCCATGTCGATTAGTGTAATCGTGAAGAATATACATTTGATTCAAATATTTTTCTCAGGTTATGGTTGAGAAGATGGGGCTTACAGATGAAGTAAGTTCTGGTACCTCTTCCAAATATGATGGTGTTTTGGGTAAGCTATTTGTATGACCTGCTGGTTTTTTTTTTTTTTTTTTTTTTTTTTTTTTTTTTTTTTTTTTTTTTTTTTTTTGAATCCATTATGCTTTGGAACTGATATGTAAGGTACACTTGGTTTATTTAAGGGTGCTCCTACGCATGGAATAAAATTGAACAACGGATTGCGACACTTGAGTTTGATCGTGATAGAAAATCCATGGGAGTCATTGTGAGTTCTAGCAGCGGAAAAAAATCATTACTTGTAAAGGTAAATATCTCTTGTTTGCTTTGCTGCTGCGTATAATGTTTCGAACTCAACACGGTGGAGGCTGTTACTGTTTTTTTCTTGGAAATGCAAAGGCGTTAATTATTATTGCAAGTCATGACCTATTCTGGTATCCTTCATTTAGTATTATTTTAGAGATCATGTGTCCTTCACTTAGTATTATTTTAGAGATCATCCAATTAATAGAACCTTTATGCTGTAATATTTTGCACATTTGCTTTTATTGTCATGGTACGCTAGACGTCCCAATATCCATGATATTTTACTGAGAAAACAGTGACAATGGATATGCGTCACTTGCACAACAGATTAGTATCTTCCATTTCATTTCATTTTATTTTTGATTTTTATTAATTTATATTTTCCATTCTCTTTCATGTTTTATGTCTTATCTATGGTTACTTAAAAATATGTTGCATTATGCAGGGTGCCGTGGAGAACTTGTTGGATAGAAGTTCTTTTGTCCAATTGCTTGATGGCTCTATTACGAAACTAGATCAAAGTTTTAGGAAAGTTATATCGGAAAGCCTACATGAGATGTCAACAAGTGCTTTACGAGTTCTGGGGTTTGCATACAGGGATGATCTACCTGAATTTGCCACATATAATGGTGATGAAGACCACCCAGCTCATCAGCTCTTACTAAATCCTGCAAACTACCCCTCAATTGAAAGCAATTTAGTTTTTGTTGGTTTGGCTGGTTTGAGAGTGAGTTTCTTTTCTTATTCGGTATCTCCTTTGAATCTGCTGCTCTTGACATGTGCGAGATTCTGAATATAATCGGCTTCTTACATTGTTTAGGACCCCCCACGGAAGGAAGTCCCTCAGGCAATCCAGGACTGCAGAACAGCTGGCATTCAAGTTATGGTAATTACTGGGGATAACAAAGATACAGCTGAAGCAATTTGCCGAGAAATAGGTGTTTTCGGGCAACATGAAAACATCAAGTCAAGAAGCTTAACAGGAAAAGAATTTACGGAGCTCTCTAATCGTGACAAAGAGGAACATTTAAGACAAAATGGTGGACTTTTGTTCTCGAGAGCCGAACCAAGGCATAAGCAAGAAATAGTGAGGTTGCTGAAGGACTTGGGTGAAGTGGTTGCAATGACTGGGGATGGAGTGAACGATGCACCTGCACTGAAATTGGCTGATATTGGGATTGCGATGGGTATTACTGGCACTGAGGTGAATTTTCTAAAAGAATAAAAAGTTGGAGCCATGCTATTTATGATTATAAACATTCATTATGCATCTTGTGTTACAGTGAGCACTTAAAGTTTGTATTCATAGAGTTCCAGTGATCTTAATCGCTTTCTCCTTTATTCATTCATATCTAGTCTTGATCTCTTGTTTCTTCATTCCTTATAGGTTGCAAAGGAAGCCTCTGACATGGTTTTAGCAGATGATAATTTCAGCACAATTGTTGCTGCTGTTGGGGAAGGCAGGTCGATTTACAATAATATGAAGGCCTTCATCAGGTTATATATTTCACGCTACTTATATTTGGTCTTTTCCCTATGTGATTTATATGTATGACTCGTATGATATATGGATACTCAAAAAGTTTCTTGAAGAAAAATCTTGATTTACTTATCAGCATGTCCAACAAGATGTTTGAGTTGCTTGTATTTGA
The DNA here is from genome assembly GCA_946800315.1 of Misopates orontium. Lineage (NCBI taxonomy): Eukaryota > Viridiplantae > Streptophyta > Magnoliopsida > Lamiales > Plantaginaceae > Misopates > Misopates orontium. Next base: position 15,385,723 of record OX326946.1, read on the forward strand.
AATTCTGGGGTTCATGACGAAAATAAATTGAACAAGTCAGTGATGGAAGATGGGTTTGCTTTTTTTGATTGATGTTCATACTTGAAGACTATATGATTTGTTGCCTTGTGACAAGTAGTTTAGCTGCAACAGTTTTATGCTGGTTTCATAGATAAGGTAAATAGTATACTAGATAGTGATGAGGAGCTTATCAATAGGAAGGATTTGACTGCTACATACATGCATGTGCACTTTAGGCATGTAGGTTAAGCTCTTAGGTGATGTTAGATTAATTCGCAAAGTGTTCCGTCTAGGCACTGGTTTCATAATATATATAATAAAACTTTAGTATACTTTTTATTTGTTGGTTTATTATCAAGAAGTTTAATTGTATACCAACTTATTTGATAAAATTATTTAAGAATAGGAACTCAAGCATTGGCCATGTAACACAGTAGTTTTGCAGTAATATAGGGATGGAGTGATGAAATTGAAAAATAAAAAGCTAATGCTGTTGATAAGATTTCTGTACAAGTTCACGTGTATTGAAATGAAAAAATAAATAAAAAACTAATGCCGTTGATCAGATTTCTGTACAAGTTCACGTGTATTGAAATGAAATTTATGAGCCGCCCAATTTAGCAAGATGAAGGCTTCCAAATGTCCCAAGATCAGCATGTCCAGTCACTGACGTTTGACGTAATGGTATCATACTTGGAACTAAAATACTCATAAATGGCTTTTTTCAGATACATGATCTCCTCGAACATCGGAGAGGTTGCTTGTATATTTCTTACAGCTGCCTTAGGCATCCCCGAGGGTCTGATACCCGTTCAGCTTCTTTGGGTGAACTTGGTCACGGATGGACCCCCAGCTACTGCTTTGGGATTCAACCCACCAGACAAGGATATAATGAAGAAACCACCAAGAAGAAGTGATGATTCATTGATCAGTCCATGGATTCTCTTCCGTTATCTGGTATGCCCATTATCCTCATTTCTGTTTAAATTCCTGCATTTCCCGTATTTGAATTTGTAGTTACTAACTGCATTTATATTTTAATGAAGGTGATTGGAGCTTACGTTGGTATAGCTACGGTTGGAGTATTTATTATATGGTACACACAGTCCTCTTTCCTTGGCATCGACCTCAAAGGAGATGGCCACAGCCTCGTCACGTACTCCCAGCTTGCTGACTGGGCTCAATGTCCCACCTGGCAAAATTTTACAGTATCACCTTTCACTGCTGGGGCACAAGAATTCGTATTCGACAACCCATGTGACTATTTCCAAACAGGCAAAATCAAGGCCATGACGCTCTCCCTTTCTGTATTGGTCGCCATAGAGATGTTTAACTCACTCAACGCTCTATCTGAAGACGGTAGCCTTGTATCTATGCCTCCCTGGGTCAACCCGTGGCTCCTTCTGGCTATGTCTGTCTCGTTCGGCCTTCACTTCCTGATACTGTACGTGCCTTTCCTCGCACAAATCTTTGGCATTGTGCCTCTAAGTCTAAATGAATGGCTGTTGGTGTTGGCTGTGGCATTTCCGGTGATTTTAATAGATGAGGTTCTCAAGTTTGTGGGTAGAAGTACGAGTGGCATGCGGACGTCCAGGGTGAAGAGATCTTCTAAGCACAAGACAGAGTGAAATTTTTTTTTACTGATTTTGGGTGGGGCTTACGCATGCTTTTATAGGGCCTGAAAGCGGGTTGAATTTGGTAATATTAGGTTGTGTTCCACCCTCAGTTCTCTTAATCTAGGTAAAAACGAGATTGTTTTGCATGGACCTTGGTGATTTACTAGATGGATTATAAAATGTAATACTTGCAGACTTGGGATTCAGTAGGTTGTTGACTAGTTTTTTTTTAACCCAAGATTGCCCCATAATTATGGGCTTAACTCGTTACATTTGAGCTCAATGGAACCATTTTGGCAAGAAGTTTTGATTTTTTTCATGCGTTTCGATGCACTTCCTTAATGTATTTGAAAATGTTCAGTTTCTCTTTTGCTACTGATGGTCGATATTGGTATTTTTTGGAAGGCCAAGTAATCACAGTTCGTTAACTTGGTCAGTAATGTATCCCAAGTATATGTGTTTGGTATAGCAGAGATGAGAGCTCTTAGCAAAAGTTTAAAAAGCTACAGAGTGATTGTCTATCAATTAATTTACTTCTCATTATGACTGGGTTGCAAGCTTAGAGGCGTGGGGCTTGAATGGTATTCGTTTTGCTGTCCTGGAGAGGTAAAGGCGCAGATGAAGCCGCCCGCTGTAAATCTTCTGGGCCGTGGTTGCATATTATGTAAAAACCTTGCTGACATATTCCAATAACTGAAAATCATCCCCCAAATTCATCCAGCCATTAGCCTCACTCGGATGCCCAAAAACTCGTAAAATTGGCAACGGTGGTACAGTTATTTCCTATTGACAAAGTAGCTTTCTGTAAACTGTTGTAGTATTGACGTTTCAATTTCTAATAGTGTTTGGTGGAGGGAAAACAAGGCGTAAATTGAATTCAATGATTTTTCTTTTCAAGACCATCTATATTATATATATATGGCTGAAAGCCTAAAAGTAACATTTTATTTGAAACTAATAAATTTGTTAATGATTTCCTTTAACATTAGAATATCATATCATCTCAAATTCCAAAACTAATATAATCTTTAAAAAGTAATAATATGTCGTATATATAAAAATTAATGACGTCATAAAAGCAGCTCTTGGCAGCAAATTAAACACCATCGTCGCTCATATCTCCTTTTCACTAATTCAAACGCTTACGCTCCCTAACGGCCATTTTTTATTTTTTTTTTATATTCTCTCTCTCTCTCTTCTGTATTTTTCTTCTTCTCAAGTCTCAACCTAAAAACAAACCCCAAATTTATTCTCACACGCACAGACACTCTGCTCTATACAGCATTGCACATTTCTTCCACTACATTTAAAGCTCCTGCGCCTCTCATCTTACGTACAAAACATGTCTACATTACATTATTTTTTTAACGTACATTGATCGTTTTATTATTCTATGGGTGAATTGACTCTTTTTGATACGATTTGGTTTTGATTATGTCAGGTTAAATTAATAATGGAGAGAAGAGGAGCAGGAGGAGGAACGGTGGCGAAATCTCCGTCGCATACGCCTCGTTCCACCGATAAGGCAGCGAGGGATCTACGATCAGGTGATGGCTTCAAACATGATAAGGATCGAGGTGTCAATGTACAGGTCATTGTCCGGTGCAGGTTTGTACAATTCATTCTTCTTCATCTTTTGTAATCGAATTATGACGTTTATTGAGGAATTTTGGGGGTTTGTTTTATTATTCGATTATTATAGGCCGATGAATGAGGATGAGATTCGGTTGCATACCCCCGTGGTGATATCTTGCCATGAGAACAAAAGAGAAGTCTCCGCCGTTCAGAATATTGCCAATAAGCAGATTGATAGGGCTTTCATATTCGATAAGGTTCGTTTTCTTGTTATTGTTTTCGTATGAATGAGAGAATCGGATTAGCATTCGGGAAGAATCAAGTCAGGATTTCTAGATTTCATTATTAAGGTCATGGTTGGAAATTAATTTTGTGCAGATGGTATTTCGAATTTTTGTCGAATACATGGAAAATAACTTGAGGTATTTTGTGTTCAGGTCTTCGGTCCATCTTCCCAGCAAAAGGATATATATGATCATGCTGTCTGGCCAATAGTTTATGAAGTTCTGGAAGGCTATAATTGTACCATTTTTGCGTATGGACAAACAGGAACTGGAAAGACTTATACGATGGAGGGTGGAGCAAGAAAAAAGGTCCTCCCTTTTTCTTTTAATGTCTCGTACTATATCGTCTGTCAGCTTCATTTTGGTGAACTGAGTATTCTTTCTGTTTAGAATGGTGAATTTCCAAGTGACGCCGGTGTTATTCCCAGAGCCGTTAGGCAAATTTTCGATATCTTGGAGGCTCAAAGTGTTGAATATACCATGAAAGTTACTTTCTTAGAGTTGTACAATGAGGAAATAACAGACCTTTTAGCACCGGAAGAAAGCTCAAAATTCACAGATGACAAGTCAAAGAAACCAATGGCGCTGATGGAGGACGGAAAAGGTGGAGTTTTGGTTAGGGGATTGGAAGAGGAGATTGTAACCACTGCCGATGAAATATACAAAATCTTGGAGAAAGGTTCTGCCAAGAGGAGGACAGCAGAGACGCTTCTTAACAAACAGAGCAGCCGTTCTCACTCTGTATTCTCCATTACTATTCACATCAAGGAGCGCACTCCAGAAGGAGAGGAGATGATCAAATCTGGGAAGCTGAATCTGGTTGACCTTGCTGGCTCAGAAAATATCTCGCGCTCTGGTGCCAAAGAGGTGAGAGTTTATGTAATTTATAAGAATTTGAGGAATGCTGAACTTGTTTGTGGATTACATATTATCATTGGTAAGCTTTTGCCCCTCTAAGTTGGGTTTGGTGGGCTTGAGGCATATTTTTCAGGCGAGAATCAATATGAATTTGCATGAGTTTGTCCTTTTCGGGAAATATTCTTGCGTAAAAATGTCCTGATTTCATTGATGTGAAAGATTCCTCTTTATAGTTTGATACGAAAACTTGTTTGTGTCTCAAGAAAGATCTTAATCACTTTTGCAGGGTAGAGCAAGAGAAGCAGGTGAGATTAACAAGAGCCTGCTAACACTTGGTCGAGTCATAAATACTCTGGTTGAGCATTCTGGTCATATACCCTACAGGTATGGATGTCATTTTTTTTTTTTAATCTAGAAGGGCGTGCGTGTGGGTATGGATGTCATTTTTTTTTATCTAGAAGGGCGTGCGTGTTCCCGAAAAATTAACGGTGTGTTTCATATAACCAGAGATAGCAAGCTAACAAGATTGCTGAGAGATTCTCTGGGAGGGAAAACGAAGACATGTGTAATTGCCACAATATCACCTTCTATCCATTGTTTGGAAGAGACACTCAGCACTTTAGATTATGCTCATCGTGCCAAGAACATAAAGAACAAGCCAGAAGTGAGTAGTATTAAATATTTTAACTCTATGTGTCCTTTTCTCTCACCCGCTTTGCTGTGGTTTCTGCAGACTAGCAAAGGTATTATTCATTGGTTCTTTTTAATCGCAGATTAATCAGAAGATGATGAAATCTGCTATGATCAAGGACTTGTATTTTGAAATTGATCGACTAAAGCAAGGTTGTTAATTGTCTCTCTCTTTCTGTACCAGTATTGCAAAGCCAGTTCCATCTGTTTGCATTTTAAAATTATTGGTTACTTCCTGACAAAAAAACTTTATACTGTTTAGAGGTGCATGCTGCAAGGGAGAAGAATGGAGTCTACATACCAAGGGATCGTTATCTGCAGGATGAGGCAGAGAAGAAGGCATGATATCATATTGTTGTGATGAAATAATTCATGATGGGATTTGCTCCTGATTTAGATATCTCATCTTATTCACATTTCAGGCTATGTCAGAAAGGATAGAGCGTATGGATCTTGATTTTGAATCTAAAGACAAGGTATATGACAGTTTTTTTCTCATTAGATCACTTACTGCTGTTGATATGTGCAAATATGATCCATCATAAATTAATGCCTTTTAAGCAGCAAATAGTGGAGCTCCAGGAATTGTACGATTCTCAGAAGCAGTTGACAGTAGACTTAAGCAATAAACTCGAAACGGCTGAGGTACATCCGACTATCACACGCTGTTTCAAAAGTTTTACTTTCCTTTTGCGTTGCTGTCAAAGACTAACTAGGATTGTCGTTCATTCAGAAAAAGCTTCAGGAAACTGAACAGTCATTGCTTGACCTTGAAGAAAGGCATAGGCAGGCAAATGCTACAATAAAAGAAAAGGAGTACCTGATATCCAATCTTCTCAAGTCTGGTAGGAATCGTCATTTTCATATTTCCATCAAGTTTCTTTTACAAAATTGCCTTTTTCTGGTTGCACCACTTTTTCGTTTCTCTTGCTTTCTTTTCTTGAAAAACATAAGTTTCCAATTTTTGATAAAAAAATTCCAGCAAAAGGATGTTACCAAGATAACTGTAGGAATTTTTTTGGTAAGGCATTCTGCTTTTGATAGTGTGTTGTGACTGTATTCCAAAACATTAATAGTAGGAATCTTTCTTTTATTGGCGTTTTACTCTATTAAGTGATAGAAAGTCATTCTACTGAACCCATCCAGAGTTTATAAGGAAACAGTGATTGACCTGACAATCAAACTCACTTCTTCTGCTCAGGGTTTTTGCCCCTTTTTCAAGATTGCAACTTCTGTATTTTTAATTGCTTGAATGCCCAAAACTCAGGTTTGAAACTATTTTACCATTTCCTCCTGTAGGTTCTTGAAACTTCATTATTGATCTTAGATTCATCTCAATTTTAGTTTTCTTCCACAATCCTCAGCTTATTTCTTCTACCATTTTGAAACAAAATGAGACGAAGAGCTTTTGATTTTGAATGCGTATAAGACACTCCATCTCACCACTCCCTTTTTGACATATACATGTGATTATTTTCTGCTTTTTACCAGAGAAAGCACTCGTTGAGAGGGCTCTTGATCTTCGAGGGGAACTGGAGAATGCCACATCAGATGTCTCTAGTTTGTTTTCCAAGATTGGTCTGTATCTTAACTTTGAAAATGATTTGTCTCTAAATTAACATCAAAGGATCCTATGATAATCCCAAGCATCATTAAATATTCCAGAACGCAAGAACAAATTAGAAGATGGCAATAGAGCTCTTATACAAAAATTCCAGTCCCAGTTGACTCAGCAACTTGAAATCTTGAATAAAGCCGTGACATCTTCGACTAAGCAGCAAGAACGACAACTGAAAGAGATGGAAGAAGACATGCATGCTTTTGTATCCACAAAGACTGAGGTATTCTTGATCCATTCAGCAAACTTGAAGAATCTGTTGTTGCGGCTCAACAGTTTTTTCATCTGTTGCATTTCTAGGCTACTGACGAGCTTCGAGGCCGTCTAGAAAAAATGAAAACTATGTATAGCTCTGGAATCAAGGCATTACATGATTTAGGTGGTGAACTTGCTGGTAAATCTCAGGCGACCGTTGGTCGCCTGAATTCTGAAGTTTCAAAGCATTCCTCGGCATTGGAGGAGGTATGAATTAATTAACATTTTCTTTCGAAATTACTCTATGAACTTACTTAAGCATGATTTTGATGGTAGTTTATGAAATGCAGCTTTTCAAAGGAATAACTTCAGAGGCTGATATTTTACTCCATGATCTTCAAGACAGTCTACATAATCAGGAGAATAAGTTAACTGCCTATGCACAAGAGCAACGTCAGGTCTTTGTGATGGATGGCACTTGTTTGTTTGTTTTTTCTTTAAATACATTTTATGGGTTTTTCATTTCAAAAGGAAACACATTAGGATAGTTAACATTAATTTCCAGGCTCATAGCAGAGCTGTTGAAACGACAAGATCAATTTCGGAAGTGAATGAAAGTTTCTTCAAGATATTAGATGGGCATGCTTCAAAGTTGGGCCAAATTGTGGAGGAGGCTCAAACAGTTAATGATCAGAAACTAATTGAACTAGAAAAGAAGTTTGAGGTAACAGCAACTTGTTCTTCCAAAACAGCATTTGGCATATATATAGCTTACTATAAACATTATTTGGTGGATGTCTCACGTTTGTGTAGGAGAGTGCTGCTCATGAAGAAAGACAACTACTGGAAGAAGTTGCACAACTACTTGCTAGTTCCAATGATCGGAAGAAACATTTGGTAGGTGGCACTGAAGCAATTCTTTTTTCCCCACAATAAGTCAATGGAGGATTGCTTTGATGTGAAAAAATTGTAGCCCAAGGTGTATAGATGTGGCCTATGAATTTCCCCCGAGTCACGTCACATGTGGACCCACTCGTCAAACAGTTTTAAATGTCATGTCACTAACGAAATTTGTTGAGTATGAATGCCACTTTTCTTTCACTGTCAGCAAGATACTCAGGACTATGTGGTTATTGCTAATAATGGTTTTCTTACGAAATGACAATATAAAAGTTTGGACTCTTTAATTGACGAAACTCTCAAATCATGAACTTACACTTAAATCAGGTGACGCAATAGATAGAGATGTGGGTCAAGACTCGTTTTTCCATTTTCCTTTTAGTTCTTACTTTCATTCTTACTGATCGCAATGTTTCTGCACTAGGTTCAAAGGGCAATTGAAGGACTTCGGGAGACTACAACCAGTAGAACCAACAAATTACAGAAAGAGATGTCAATTATGCACGATAATACTTGTTCTGCAAAAGCCGAATGGACAACTTACACCCAAAGCGCTGAATCTCATTATCTCCAAAATACAGCTTCAGTTGAAAGCGGGAAAGAAGATATAAAAAATCTTCTTCATAAATGGTTAGTATCAAATATAAGAACGAAAGTACATAGTTAGGTGCTCTTTCATTATACCTGTTTCTGCTCTACATACTCTGTTGTAGTGCAATGTTTGATTAGTTGTCAACCTGGAATTTGTAGTTTGGAACAAGTGAAATCCAGCGCACATCAATGGAACAACGCTCAAGAGTCCCTGCTTCATTTAGAGAAGAGCAATGTTGCTTCAGTGGATGAAATAGTTAGGTCTGTCACAAGTTACAAGATTTTAAACTTCAACTTGAACTTGTTCATTTATTTGCTTAATTTAAGTGTATACACTTTTTCTAGGGGAGGTATGGAGACCATTGAGGCCTTACGCGCTCAGTTATCTTCTGCTGTAAATTCTGCACGGGGAGATGCTGATACTGGAAACAAGGATCTGCTTACATCCATTGAGCGTAAGCTAACTACTAATCTGCATGCATTTTTCTGGAAGCTTTAGAGTGTTATAAAAAGAATACTAATTTAAAGAAAAAACTGCAGATTCATTACAACTTGACCAGGAAGCTTGCGTGAAGCTTGATTCCAAGTTTCTTCCTTGTTGTGGAGAACTGAGGAAATTGAACAGTGTTCATGACCTCAATACTTTTAACATCAAAGAAAACGCAGGAAAATGCCTCCTGGAAGAATACATGGTAAGAACATTGCAGCAACAAAATCCACTTAATTGAAAAAGAATATTGTTTAAGTCGAGGACGATCAAATAGGTATATGGCTTACGTTGGCAGTTACAGTTGCAATCAGAAAGGGGAAATGTGTCTAAGGTTGAGCCCATGCCATAATTCGTTGTTAATATATCTGAGCCTAATTTTATAGCTTTTGACAAAATATTAAAACATAAGTCAAGGATCTTGTCATGCTACACTCAATTTCTCACTTTCAATTTACCAATATTTACTCCCTCAGGTGGATCAACCATCAAGCTCAACCCCAAGAAAGAGATCGATTAATCTTCCAAGCATGGCTTCCATTGAGGAACTTAGAACACCGTCTTTCGAAGAATTGCTGAAGTCATTTCGGGATGCAAAATCTTCTAAGCCAGGAAACGACGATGTAAAGCATGTCTCTGATACGCATTCTTTGAGAGAGTCCCGACTCCCCCTAACTGCCATTAACTAAAGGAGGTGCATTGCCTAGAGTGTATATAAATCAGTAGGATTACAGTTGCATTTGTACATAATGTAAGCCTTGATTAGAAAAGAATCATGGTTCTTGCAAACCTGATTAGTTTATTAAGATTTTGGAAGTTATGCACTTCCATTGGAAGTAATAGATTGTTGAATATCAGTTCCTTCTAATATTGTAAAAAATTTCTGTACAGCTAAGAGTCAAAGACCATGACTGGTTTAGAATAAGGTACTTGTATTAGGATGATGAAAGATGACAAATTTAGTCAGCAAATAAAATTATTTCGTAATGGATGTATAAGTTCCATGTTGTTCTATCCTAAATGCATAATCAAATTCTTGATTGTCATGGATTCCTCGAGTTTAGGATCTGTTGTGGAACTATATGAATATTATGAATGGATTAGGTTGACTTATGAGAAAACCACTTTTCACGTTTTAGAAACTAGAAATGGTGGCACGTTCTAGCCGTGCACCTGCAATATATTTTAGCATAACCTAATTGTTTACATTTCCAAACAATTGACTTAAATATGTGAATATGAATCAGTCGTTTACATACTTTTTTCCATATACACATAAAACATAGCGATGAATTAATAGAATTTTTTAACACTACATTTCAAATTACTCTAATTGATAACAACATGGATCCTCCAACCAAAGGCTTAAACAAAAGATCAATTTAGAAATAAATTAAAAGAAATGAGACTCAAGCCCATGTAAATGTAAATAAAAAAGTCAGCCGTGTTGACTGGAGATTCCAAGATCTTAGTTCAATGAGGCAAACTAGTTATGAAAACCTTGCAAGATCACTAGGGAAGTTACTTCTATCAATTCCTATTATGAAACAGTGACACTCTTGGTGAAAATATACCTTAATTGATCTTATGCAACGAGAGTTCAAGAAAAGTAATGTCGGTTACTCTTAGTTAAGAGGTCACCATGTGAGAGAAGAGATATGCTTCCTAGAAGAATTTTGAGGGCTCAATTCTTTGAGGACTCTTGCAAAATCAGGTAAATGTTCAAATCCAAAACAAACAGGAATCATGAGAACCGGTGTGTGTTTGTTAAATATCTAACTGAGTTACATCATACTTCGCACAAACGACAAACAGTTCAAAGACACGACGTATTGACTTGCAAAATAAATATTTTTTTATGAGGGAAGGTTCAAAGGTGTGTCCTACATATCTTATGAAAGTATAAACTATTGAAGTTTATCATCACGTATTGTCTGCATGACCAATCATATTCGTTCGTTTGGAGATTGTTGAAAAATTCGTGTTTACTTGAGTTTGAGCAATAACCTTCGAGGTGCATGAAGCATCCAGCTGAGCGGACCCCACTCATACTTTTAACTAGTTTAAGATGAGAATCAATATATGTTATATGCTCAAAATAGTTCATGAATGAATGAGAAATTGAACTCAATTATAAATTTTTTTTGTTATAATTATTTTAACAGACAAATGATAATTATCATAGTCGAAATTACCTTTACGTTAAGGCTTGTGGTTAGTTTTAAAATGAATAGGTTTTAATCATTCACCATCGTAATTGATGTAATTGCGGAACACAAAATTAATTAACAGTAGTTGAGTTCCAATGTAATTCATTAAGGTCCTGCCTACGCCCTTGTTGCTAGCAGTGTAAGAAGTTAAGAACTAATACTACACATAATATATTTTGGAAGTCTCTACTTCAGAATCAACCAAAGCTAAGCTGCAATTAAATCCCTTAAAGACTTACTTTAATGAGAGAGAGACTCTACTTTTTTTTTTTGTTAACTGAGAGAGAGAGACTCTATTTGCTTTTGGAATCTAGAGTCACTAAAAAGTTCCAACCCGTGTAAGCTTCTATTTGGCTCCGCCACCCTCTTAAGTCTTAACTAAGAAAAATAGAAAATTTCCCCTGAATCAGAAAAAATTAATTCAGTCAGTTACTTAAGTTATGGGTTTTTAATTGTTACATTCTAATTGTATATTTCGGCTAAAAGAGAAAATATAACTATAAATCTTAGTCAAAGGTGAAGATTAGCTATGCAAGACTGTAACAGAATAACACAAAGGGTCCTTAGAAAGATAACCACGTACCGTGCTAATTTGACAAATTATCCTACGTAAAAAAAATAGATAATACGCATCTCTGTAATTTCAAAAGTCCCACGCTAGCCCTTATTCATTTTTGTTTTGTATTTGTTAATTATTTATCGACCAAAAGACCCTTCAAGTTTATACTATTTTCTTCGCAATTTTATTTCAGTATTTTTCTCTATGTAAAAGTATCAAACCAAAACATAAATTACGAACTTCTAACTTCATTTAAATTTTACTATATTATTGTTTGTTATTTAATAGAACAAAAACAAAAGATGTACATATATATGTTAAAACAAAGGCATAACCGTCTTTTACTTGCCAAAAAATAGGCTTACTCTCAGATTTGAACTACTGAACTAAGTATCTCTCCATAAAGAGGTAATGTGCAACATTTCAAAATTCACAGAGGTTGATTTGCCTACGTATCCTATTTATTGTTCAAAGGTAGAATTTGCCAAAATTAACAAAACATAGTAATTTGCCAAAAGCTCTAATACAAATATAAAATGGCTTAATTTGCCAAAATTAACAAAACATAGTAATTTGCCAAATGCTCTAATACAAATATAAAATGGCTAATGATATCATTTGTTACAGAGTCATCTACCAACAAGAGTGAAAATTCATTCTGTCAGAAAATATAAAGCTCTGAAATAAATTACAACTCGATGATTCAAAAAATTAAACGAACCAAAACACACACTAAAAGCATTGAGGATTTGAGGAGGTCTGTAAAGCTGGCTCAATAACAACTTATCAAGATACATAAACAACACAAACTGAATAAAATCCAATCTCATAAGATAGATGACCAATGGACAGAAGAAGAATTGAAATAAGGTATTATAACATATACATTCATATCGTAGGTATGCATGCAATCATCTACCCTCGGACTTTACCAGTTGCGAGAAAACTCGGCTCATCGAGACACCTGAAAGATCATCCACATTCGAGTTCTCAAACAGCACGGCAGAGTCGCTCGTGGTATTATCTAAATTATTGAAGTCGCCGACTTGTGGAGGGAGTTGACTGATAACATTGGCGCTGTTCTCCTCGGGATCATTCTGCACGACTGCCTCTTGAAGCTGAAGGGCATACTCTAAATTCCATAAGACATCTCCCATGGAGGGCCTATCCACACCAAAATCAGCCAAGCATTTCTCCGCCGTTTCTCCAAACTTTCTGAGGGAGTCGGGTTTTATTTTTCCGACAAGATTGGGGTCAATGATTTGATCAAGTTGACCCTTCTTTTGCCATTTCATTGCCCATTCGGCTAAGTTGACCATTTCTCTCGGAAGCGACGGATCTATCACGGGCCTGGCACAGAGGACTTCAAACAGAACAACACCAAACGAGTAAACATCTGATTTTTCAGTGAGTTGTTGCCTTCTGAAATACTCGGGATCCAAGTATCCAAAACTCCCTTTAACTGCCGTACTGACGTGGGTTTGATCAAGCTCAGGTCCCGTTTTAGATAGTCCAAAGTCCGCCACCTTAGCCATTAGATTCTCGTCGAGCAAGATGTTAGCGGATTTTACATCACGGTGAATAACTGCTTTGGCATAGCCCGTGTGAAGATAGTGCAATCCTCTTGCCGCTCCAATGCATATCTCAAGTCTCTCCTTCCACCCTAAACTAGGAAGATCTGAACCATAAAGATGACTTTTCACCGTTCCGTTTTCCATGTATTCGTAAACTAGAATCATCTCATTCTTATCGTCACAGTACCCAATTAAGGACACTAAATGACGATGGCGGAACTGTGAAAGCATCTCAATTTCAGTCCTGAATTCTGCCAGACCTTGTTGGGATCTGGGATTGCCTCTCTTGACTGCTATTTTTGTACCATCAGCCAAAACCCCTCGGTAAACCTTCCCAAAGCCGCCAACCCCAATTACCAAACTCTCATCAAAGTTGCTTGTTGCCTCTTGAACTGATGGAAAAGGAATGCGATAGCTTAAGTTTGAATGAATGCTGAGAGTAGTTCCAGTCGAATATTTACTTCCCATAGTGTGAGAAGCTCCTCCGTTAAGTGATATAGGAACCCATGTTTTTGACCTGAGACGCTCCATCTTACGTCTCCTGTGCACAACAAACAGAAACCCAGCAATTATTATAAGACAAACTGCCGCCCCAACACTCGCACCCACAATTATTCCAATATTCTTCTTGGAGCCTGGAAATGTAGGTAAAACAGATGCCCCAGCAAGGCTGTTCCTAGAATTGTTCATTTTCATAATCTCCAATCCGTTGAGAAGGGCATTAGGATAGGAACCCCTGGGAGATGGACCTATACTTACACTAAGGTTATTTCTCACAATTGATGGGGTCACAAAGTCCATAAAATATGCCGTCGCTAACTGTCCAGAAAGCCTTGTACTTAGCTCAAGATCCTGAACAACAAGGAAAGAATCCATGTATACATTAAACACTAGCTGGTTGGCAGAGTCACTTACTATGTCACAGAAATGCAACCTAATTAAGTACTGAAATCCTGGATCAACTGCAAATCCCCATGTCACATTAAAATTGCTATTTGGGTCATCCTCCGAGGCCATCTTTGTGCAAGTACCGTACACAGTTTGTGGAGCAGATTCTGATGTTGCGCCACCTTGAGGATACCGAACTGATGGAATGCTCGACCTATTATTAGCAAGGTTTGGTTGCAACAAGAAACGACGGTCGGAGACCCAACTTCGTCCCAAGGTGTCATTCACTAATGACACTGAAGGTCCACCCATGTTTACTCTTGCGACGGTCTCTAGAGCTTGAGTCATGAGTCCACTAAATGCCCCCGGTGGATTGTAAAGAGCAGCATCGTCTGTGATGAGGGTATCCGGAACCGAGACAACTTCAAGGGCATTAACATACGCAAATGAATTAGTTGAAGGCGAAAACGTGATCACAAGGTCTCCAGCCGTCACATTTACAGAGTATTCCTTAATAGAAGAACCGTTTTTTGGGCTAAAATCACTAAGTAGTGTAGTCCTCTGGGAGAAAACAGAGAAACTAGCAGATCCCATGTCGTAATTCTGATATACGAACGGATAAAAATGCAGGCGGATCCAGTGCCTACCCCCTTGCCTAATCGGAAACGTATACCTCGTGGGTCCACTAAAAATTCTGGCAGTTCGAAGAACCGGAGAATCCTCAGATGGTGGTATAGCATTCGAATTGCTATCAGCCAAAATATCTTGTGAAGTCGAGAGATATCTCGAAGCTGATCCATCGGCCACAAACGTAGCATTGCCCAGAACAACATCACTAGATGATCCACAATTTATATAGTAGCTATCAACAGGGCTAAACCCTCTAGAGAAACATGCCAGATTCAATATCAAACAAACCCAGATTGAAAATCTCAAAACCCCAAAACCCATCATCACAAATAGCATAAAGGTGGCACCTTTGATCTCAAAACAACAATACAACCACCAAGAATTTATATGTCTTTATTCAAATATGATATCAGATGAAACCAGTAATGAAAAAAAAAAAAGACAGAGAAAAAAAAAAAGAAGCACCTTTTTGAGATGATTTAAGCCCCAAGAGGAAAATTAGGAAAAACCCAGATGTGGTTTGGATTCTATTTTTGGGGATGAAAAAAAAATTGAAAATTTCAAAGAATAAAATGACAAAAAAAATAAAAAAAGTTTGTGTTTGGACAGCGAAGCGAACAAACCTGGCTGGAAGTGAATAAGCAAACCCGCAGATATAGACAGATTCAAAGGTGTAATATATTGTCGTAAGACGACAGCTTTACAAGATTGATAATAATATGCTAATGTTCACATTAAGGAGAAACCGTGTCAAAAGTGATTAAACATATTATGAGGCTGATGATGATGTTCGGTTGGAGGTGTTGACCTTTTTTAGGTATAAGCTCGAGAGTGAAGGGAGAAGAGGTAAAGAAAAGGTTTTGAGGGTGGAGAAGTGAGTGATGTGAAGTAACAGATGCATTTACTGAGAGGACTGTTGCTGCTATTTATTTCTTTACCAAAATAATGGTGGAGTTGCATTTCCCATGCTTATTGTTTAATTAATGTCCCGGGGACAAATGCTTTGTTATAACGAAAAAGTTATTGTCCAAATTCTTATTTTACTACAAGTATCATATCTTACCTAGGTTATAGTGTTACGTATTCTTTTGCGTAATAAATTTAGGCAGAAATACAATATTTGCCCACTAAGTTGGACCATTTTCCACTTTTGTCCTAGAACTTTTTAGGCCTTGTAGGTTTCTATTTTCACTACAAAATATGGCCAATCAGGCTCCAAATGGGTTTTTTTGCCTACGTGAACGCCAAACTGTTAAATTTTTTGTCCAGGTGGAAAAACATTTTCCCACGTAAATTTTTTACACAAAAAAGTTTTTACCAAAGTTATAGGGCATTTTTATAATTTGCGTAAAAGATCTAAATAAATTCAAAAAAATATGGATAAATTGTACAAATTACCTCTCATGTTTATGAAGTTACACAAACCACCCTTTTAAGTAATTTATGTTAATAAACCCTAACAAAAGACTTTAATGGAATTTGACATTAATTGAGTCTCACATATAATAATTCATAAACTAAACCCCAAAGGAGATTTATTCAGAAACCCTAACTTGTTTGTGTAATTTCCTACACATGAGGGTGATTTGTATAATTTATCCATAATCTTCTCAATCTATTTAAATTTTTAAGCAAAATTGCAAAAATGCTCTGTAACTTTTGGTAAAAACGTTTTTTTGTGTAAAAAAACCATGTGGCAAAACGTTTTTACACCTAGACAGAAAATTTAACAGCTTGGCGTCCACGAAAGCAAAAAGCCCGTTTGGGCATATTTTGCAGCGAAAATGAAAATCTACTAGGCAAACTCACGACCTGAAAAGTTTCAGAGCAAAAGTGAAAAATTGCCTAACTTAGTGGGCAAAAATTGCATTTCTGCCATAAGTTTATTTCATAAATTCCGGGAAGATATCATGTTATATTTATGAACACTTCTCATCAATGTAACTTCTCTTTAAGAGCGAAGCTAGGACTTTCAGATGCAAGAAACTAGATACAATAAAAATAATTAAATCTATTATATTAATAAATTACAATGAAGCGGATCAATCATTCCAGAATTAGGTATAGTTAAACACATCATTTTTTTTACTCGTTATGGTTGAGTAGAACGTCTGTGATGCATAATATTTTCATTGAGTGACTCAGCTTGCTGATGAAACACCCATGTCAGACTCATCCAAGCTCTGATGGCCCTAAATCAGCTAAAGGTCCTCTTAAACTACAATGTAACACCACATGTGAGTTAGGTCGTTCAATACTTAAGTCAATAACTTAAAAAGGTGAGCTCAAGAGCTAAGACTGAACAACAATACCACAAGTCAAAATATGGTGAGATCGAACAAAGGTTGAGCTGAGCCGGGGGATCAAATTCTGGACTTAAGTTATCACAATAGACGTATCCTTTTGCATTGGGTCTGGGGTATTTGTACATGATTATCACCAAGATTTGTTGCCTTAATATCTGTGAATTGTGATCCCCTAATTAGCGTTTTAGCCGAGATCGAACCGCCAAGTCGAATTGGGCTATGTTGAAGTTGAACCATGCCTATTTAGAAAGGTCGAATGATAGGGCCCTCAGATCTAACCTTGGGCCATGAGGTCGAGTGCTTTGGGCCTAAGATTGAATTTCGAATGCCTTGGCCCAATTTTTAGGCCCAGTTATATCTTTTTGTGATTTTTCCTCACTTTAATTCAACATGTGTCATGAACGCAAGGTTCTTATGTGACAGTACCAATATATGGCACATCACTCTTGTTGCTTTGTATTATTCATGTTTTGTTTGTTCATTATTGTGCTTTATATGTTGCCCTAAATCAACAGTTTGAACGCCTCGTAGTGGTGCATCTCTAACTTATTTTTTCTTTTTTATCTCACATGACCTAAACCATCATAAGTGATTCACTTCATCTCCCCCTCCATTAAGTACTATATATCAAATTTTCTATGAATGTCTTTGAGTTTTTTTCCTATTTCCTTTCTTGTATTGCACATCCAACACCATATGTACATTTTTGTAATGTTTATCTTCATGATGATGATTAATAGCCTATAATCACAACCATATAGCAACACATGTCCAGTAGTAGGATTATAAAGTTTCTCGTTACGTTTTAAATTAAAGTCACGATTGCACAAAATCATATAGCAACGTATGTCTAGTAGCAAGCTTATAAAATTTCTCTTTAGGTTTTAAATTAAAGTCATGACTGCACAAAACTCATATTTCTCTTCCATTTCATCCAATCAACTTGAGTGTGATGATTGACATCAATGTCTAGTTCTTTATGCTTCTGGATTAGTCTATGTGTTGTAATTGGATGTCTCTCATTTTCTCTTCTATTTTTAAGGAATGATTTTCCTTCATATTTTGGGATTCCCTCATTTTCATAGCAAGAACTTGAAACTTAGAACTACATTTTAGTAATTTTGAGAGAGTAAGTAAATTATATTGAAGACATACCAAGTTTATGCTCAAGTGAACGATGACATTTTGCTAATAAGTACATTACAAACTAATTTAAAATTTGTTATTCTAAATTTTGGGATTTTCAGGAAAATAGTTGAGTCAATTTACTTTTCAATACAATAGTTGGCCAACATTTGATTATGAAAAATGACAAATTGAGGTGTTCAAAGCTAATTAAATTAAATTTAACCGTATATCCAGTTAACCATAGCATGTGGCAAAAATGACGTATTTTGTCCAATCAATAGGCGTCTTGTTAGATGAGACTCGATCTCATTCAATTAATAGTAAATATAGTGCCTAAACAAATCAAATGCTATCACTTCAATATTCGATCATATCAAATCTTACTTCTACAAGTATAAACAGAGGTCATTCTCGAAAGGAAAAACACATTATGCGTCATGAATTTTTTCAAAAAAACTCTGCGAATTCTCATTATCAAATTAAAACGTTCAGTTAGAGATTGCAGTTGTTATTCAAAAAGATCAAAGAAAAGTTTCTTTTGAAACTCGAGATTGACCTTCAAAGCCCCACAATTAGCTATTTTTGAATATTGAGATTCTGTTAGAAATGACCTGGTTCAACATTTTAAAAGAATTCAAGACAAAGTTGATATAATTTTCCTCAAATATTCAAAACTATCATTTGAAAGAATCAAAATCAAAGTCTTAATCTCTCGGGGTAATAGTTTTTAAGCATTAAAGCTACTTCGTAAATCCTCTAACAAAATCCTCAAAGATTGGGAAGATCATCGTTCTTATTGAATTAGATTAGAGCATTCTCAGGGGTTATTTTCAAATATATTCTACACAAGTATCTATTTGATTTGTATTAACTTTTTTATCCATTAACTTTAATGACTCAAACTATTTGATGTTATGATGTACCTTAAATTATAAGGTTAAAATAAAAAGCAAAAGTTTGGTGTACCAATATGTCCAATAACGATTAATCTTTTATATATTAAAATGAATTACAAATAAAATAAATCTTGTGGAAAAAAACACAAAAATTGTGCAACTCAGCTATTACTATTTATTTTGCTCCTCAATCAAAATATAAACCTACCTCAAGGTTTGAACTAATCTTCCTAAATCATCGTGGTTTTTGCCAATGAGGTCTTGTCCTAATGCAAAAACTAAAGTTTCAAGACGATAAGAGTGTTGACTTTGAGCCTCGCGTGTGTGTATATTTGGCAAATATACGAGATGCATTCACCGGCAAAAATTGAAAGTATATTTTATTTTTGGTTACAATTTAAAAACTTTATCTATACACCTAAAATCTAAATATAAAAGTACTTGACCAATTAAGACATGAAAAAATTTAACATTAAACAAATCAGAAAAACCACCAACCACCGGGTAATAAACAATTAATACATTTTATTTTTATAATAATTTTTAACTATGTTCATATATATAGTCGTTTCACGAATAATACATCAAAAAAAAGAAAGAAAAACAAGAAGAAGAATAAGGGTGCAATTGTTCTAAACATTGAGTCTATAATAATCCTAAAACTGAGCATGTGACATGCACATGACCTCAATTTGAAGATTTTAACCAATTTTATAAAAAAAAACTTTAAATTTCAATTTACCATGAACTATCCTATTCTTTAATTTCAATAATTATATTTATAATATATTATTTTAAAAATAATAAAAAAGACAATAATTATAAAACTTTACATATTTTGTTATTAATATTACTCCAGAGTACCATAAACCTAATTAAAATTCTCTCTCTCTCTCTCTCTCTCTCTCTCTCTCTCTCTCTCTCTCTTTAAATTTAATTTAACACCAAAAGAGAGAAAAAAGAAAAATTAAATCGGGAAAGTTGTCTTCCCTGATTCATGCCTCTTCAAAGCAATTTGTTCATACAACGATAATACATGGGGAAGGTCGCGCGACATATGGCGTGGTACAAATTGAATCGATGGCGGTTGCACCGATTTTGGTTTCGCTTGCACCATGGTGCAAGGGCTCTAACTACACGCGTCCAAAATAGGCCGCGTAGCAACAGAGCTTCTTCTCAATGGGGTCACGCATATCGGTGTGGCGTCACCCAAGAAATGTTAGCAAGAGCGTGGGCACCGGTAGCGGTGGGGTTCGGTTGGGTTGGGTTTGATTTATTCTTTTTTTTTTTCTTCTAAAAGTTAATTGCAAGAAAAAGTTTTATTTACAAATTTTGGTGATTTGTGTAATTTACTTATAGTTTAGGGGTAGCTTGTATGATTCTCTTAGTTATAAAGTTTTACTGACCGTGTGTCATGTGTGGGGCCAAGACTGACAAAATATACTCATATTGAGCATGTGACAAGTACATGATCACCTTCGTTTTTGGCCAAATTAGAAAATTTTAGTGCTAAAGTACTCAATGAAAGGGAGGTCGCCAATGTAGTGTATGAAATTAATGAGAGTTCAAAATAAGATATCAAAATGCACATGAGACCACATTCATACAACTCATGAGCATGAAAACCTAGCAACAAATCGACATCATATAAATCAATTTGTCGTAAAAAATCTTCTCTCTAAAAAAGAGTTCTCTCTTGTGGCTTCGCCACTTTCCCCCTTTCTCTTCCACTTCCTCCACGGAAATGGAACTCCCTCTAGCTGCTAAGCTCCACAATACTACTACCCATGACCCTTCCGAAGAGAAACCTTCGGAATTCGCCATTCTTGCTAAAGTTCTAGCTCAAAAACCCCAAAATGCTGGAGCATTTAGATCCACTATGCTGCGGGCTTGGAATCCCAGCCAAAAAGTCACCATTAAGCCGGTGGATTCAAATATCTTTTCCTGCATCTTTGATTTGAAAGAGGATATGTTGCGGGCTTTGAACCTCTCATGGTCTTTTAGAGACCACCAAGTCATTCTCAAACCTTGGTCGCTGAAAAACTCCTATTTTGAGGCGGATTTCTCCACTCCTGTCTTTTGGTGCCATATTGCTAGGCTCCCTGTTTGCCTCATAACCCCTACAACCGCTGAAGCCATTGGAAATTTGTAGGGTAACTTTATTGGCCTTGAAAACTCGGGTTTAGGGAGTAGATGGAGGAGGGATTTCAAGATCAAAGTCGATATTAACATTACTCAACCCCTTGTCGACAAAGTTCAGTTCTTCGCAGCTTACGATAAATCGGTTCTTGTGGAGGTTAGGTACGAAAGGCTGGTCGGAATCTGTCATTTTTGTGGGTTATTGGGTCATCGTGTTCAGGGGTGTACTATCGTCACCGCTGCAGATCTGCCACCTCACCCCTATGGAGAGTGGCTGCGAGCTGAAAGTATCCAGTCTCTGAACCCTAATTTCCTGACTGGGGCGCCTCTCAAGGATTCAGCCCATCCCCCACTGGTGCTCACACTTCCCGGTCCAACAGGCACATTGAATCAAAGCCTATCAAGCTCTGCCTCCTCGTCTGGGCCTCTTTCTCCTTCTCAACCCACTTCCATCTTTAAAACTAGCCCAGGTATCTCTCCATCTACATCTGGGCCTCTACCTATCCCAGCCTAATAAACATTTCTACTCCGATTGGGCCTCCAATTCAGTCTAAAACTAGGCTTACCTTTCTTCTACTCACATTAACCCAAATACTTCAAACTCCACCTCAAAAAATTCCCCTCTCGCTCCTTCCTCCAGTGCTCATCTCCTCACTGATAACTTTACCACCCAACCACCGTCCCCACTACCTGCCATATATTCTCCGCCGGCCGTTGTCGATCTCACAACATACATGGATGATCTCAGCCCCTCTCATCCATCTCCCATTCTCACAGTCTCCTCCTCTTCCACAACACAATTCAAAAGTCTTCCTCCCTCTACTCGATCTTTGACCCCCAAAATTCCTCTACCACCAGAACAACCTTCCATAACTTTTCTAGGACCAAACTACCTCCCTCAACGACCCAGAAACATGAAACCGAGAACCGATAATTACTTATTTACCCTTACCGTTAACCTTTTTTGTTAATCTAAACTTTCACTACCTAAATACCTCTTCCTTGCCTGGAATTGCCAAGGCCTCGCCAAGCCTTGTGCAATTCGGGCCCTCCACTCGCTTTTACAAAGGGGACGGCCTGATTTACTCTTTTTGTCGGAAATCAAAACCTCCTACTTCTCTCATCTTATTTTTGTCCTAAATCAATGCTCTCTGTCCAAATTTACCATTGTTCCCTCTGTCGGATTAGCGGGGGGATCTGTCTCGCTTGGAGAAACGATATCGATGCCAACATCACTTGTCAAAATTCATTTCTCATCAATGACCGCATTAGTCATATTAGCAGCCCCACATGGCAGTTCATTGGAGTTTATTGTCCCCTCTATGCTGAAGCTGAATACATTTTCTGGAGCCATTTGAAGGACCTTTCAAATGACTTTGCTGGCCCGTGGGTGGTTGTGGGCGACTTCAACGACGTATGTAACCAAGGGGAAAAATTTAGAGGAAATTATTTCGCCAGCTCATCCTCCCATAGCCTTGTTTCAGATCTTAATGATCTCTTGCTGATCGATTTGGGTTTTGCAGGATATGATTTTACATGGAATAACCACCGCGACAGTGTTCATAATATCCAACAGAGGTTGGATCGTGGGGTAGAAAACAGTGGCTGGTGCCTCCTTTTTCCTTTTTCTCATCTCCGCCACTTCACTACCGTATCCTCGGACCAATGTCCGATCATTCTGAACACGCAAAAGCTGTCCACCAAAGGCCCTAGGCCTTTCAGGTTCAAACTAATGTGGCTTACTGATCCTGATTGTTATCGTGTTGTTGATGATGTCGGGCATGCCCCATCCCATGTCCCCGCTATATTTAAGCTTGTTTCTCATTCTAGAAGTGCATGTTGACAATTGTATTAAAGATCTTAGAGCTGAAATTGCTTGTTACATTTTGGTTGTCAATCTACTTCTAATTTGTCTCTTGAAAAGAAATTGCAAAAAGATGTGGGTTTATGGTTAAAAAGAAAGTGTACTTTTTGGAAACAAAGATCCAAAGAAAAATGGCTGGAAGAGGGTGATGCAAGCACTCATTACTTTCATTTAAAAACCATCATCCATTCCAGATTTAATCGTATTGATTTTATTAATAAATCTGATGGTTCTGTGCTCTCGGACTGGAATGATACTGGAGGTTGCTTTGTTCACAATTTTAAAGAGCTTTTCACCTCTTCCTCTTTTGCTGCTACCTCCTCTTTCCCCACTGATCTTGACAATCTTTTCCCTAAGGTTACTGATGACAACCATAATGCTTCTATTTGCAAAAGTCCCTCTCCTAAAAAGATTAGGAACACTTTGTTTTCTTTTGCCTCTGGTAAGAGCCCTGGCCCGGATGGTTTTCCGGCTGCGTTTTATAAACATTTTTGGTACACTACTAAGGATGCTATCATCAAGGCTGTTTGCAAATTTTTTAAAAATCAATCTGAGTTAAGTGCTATCAACCATACCTTGATTTCCCTTATTCCCAAAAAGCCTAACTCCCATTCTGTAGAGGATTTTAGACCTATTAGTCTTTGCTATATGATCTACAAAATTATTTCTAAAATTATGGCTAATAGATTTCAAAACCTTCTGACTCTTATCTCCCCTTACCAGTCTGCCTTTATTAAGGATAGGAGCATCCAAGATAACACTATTATTTTCCACGAGCTTATGGATTTTATTCATCGTAAAAAAGGGAAAAATGGCCTTCTTACTTTCAAAATTGATCTTGCTAAAGCTTTGACCGTGTTGAATGTGATCTTCTTCTTTGTATTCTTACTAACCTTGGCTTTGATAGTATTTTTGTTGGTTGGATTCGCAAGTGTATTACTTCTACCTCGTTCTCTGTGCTTGTTAACGGCTCTACTTGTGGCTACTTTAAGCGTTCTCGTGGCATTAGGCAAGGAGATCCTATCTCTCCTTATCTCTTTGTCACCTTTGTGGTAGCTTCTCTCTCGGCTGATCTTAAAATAGGAAATCGATGGTTTGTTCAAAGGCGTTAAAGTCTCTAGAACTAGCCCCTCTATCACCCATCTTTTATATGCCGATGATTTGGTAATTTTTGGACATGCCACCTTTGATAATTCTCATGTCATTAGAGATACTTTAAACACTTTCTGTAGGTGGTCAGGGCAAGCTATTAGCTTTCATAAATCCTTTTTTAGCTCTACCACTGGCATCTCTATTAAAAATGATATCTTGGATGTTTTAGACGTTAATGAATGCCGCCAAAAAACCCCCATCTTGGTCTCCCTTTTTGTAAAATTAAGTCTCGTAAGAAAGCTTTCTCTCATCTTATGTGCAAAATGGATAATATCTTAACTTCTTGGAAACTTAATTCCCTTTCCCAAGCGGGTAGAACGATTCTTATCAGTTATGTGGCTCTCTCTTACCCTATTTACATTATGTCCAATTTTCTTCTGCCTATTCATCTTTTTGCAATCATATTGATGCCTCTCTTTGCAGATTTTGATGGGGTGAGAATTGCAATGGTAATACTTTAGCTCTCAAAGCTTGGGATTCCATTTGTCGCCCTAAGTCAGTTGGTGGGCTTGGTTTTAGAAGAATGGTTGATTTCAACAAAGCCATTCTTTCTAAACTTGCCTGGAAAGTGCTCTGTAACTCTAACACTTTGTGGGTTCAGGTTTCTCATGCAAAATATCTTCGGGAGTCTTCTTTTTTTTTTTTTTTTTTTTTTTTTTTTTTTCCGCTCCTGCCGTTTCTTCTTCTTTCTCCTGGACTTGGAGAGATATTCTTAAGTCTAGGGAGATTTTGGTTAAAGGCACTTGTTATCCCGTTTTCAGTAATTGTAAGGTTAAAACTTGGATTGATCCATGGATTCCTAGTATTCCCTCTTTCATCCCCAAGCCTCTGGCTATCTCTTCTCATGTTTACTATAAATTCTTTTTAGTTAGCCCCTTCTTTGCTTCTGTTAATATTAGTTGGGAATTAACTAAGCTTGCCACAGTCTTCAATCAACTCACAATTGATGACATTTTGAAAATCCAAATATCTCCAAGTGCCCTGAGCCATTCCCCTATTTGGATCCCCTCTGCGTCAGGAGATTTCTCTTGTAAAAGTGCCTACCTTGTTGAACAAGCTCCTCGTTTGAATCTTACTTGCACTAATGATTCCTCTTTTTTAAAGAAGCTTTGGAACTCCCTGATTCATGAAGACATAAGCTCCTCTTTTGAAAAATGTTTCATAATATTCTTCCTACTCGTGCTAAACTTAATACCATTTTTGTTATTAATGACACTTCTTGTCCAGTTTGCAGTAGTGATGTGGAAACCTTAGAGCACATTTTCATTACATGTTCTCTGACCTCCCAGATTTGGCTTCTTTCCGATTGAGACCTCAATTTGGATCCCTTTCGTTTTTAGAACATTAAAGATTTTTTGAAGCTTTTCATTCTAAATACAGGGAGTTTTTTCTCTAACGAAGATATTAGAATTAAATGTCTTATCTCCTTTGTTATTTATTGTGATACTATTTGGCAAAAATGAAATTTTGTCACTCATGGTTCTCCTTCTTTGAACCTTCAGGATATTGTGCGAAAAGTGGGAGAAAGGGAGAGGGATCATTGGAATGCTCAATTCACTAAGTTACTCTCCAGCCGTGCCCCTGTTTCTAACTGCTGGAAATTCCCGACGAATGGCTAGCTAAAGGCCAACTCCGATGCCTCCTTTAAAGATGGCAAAGCTTTTTCGGTTTCATCATTCGCAACAACTGTGGGACTATCCTCTTTGCCGCTTGTTACTCCCACCTTTGTATGGACCCAATTGTTGCTGAAGCTCTTGCCGTCTTCCATGCTTGTCAAAGTCTCAACAAAGCCAACATTTCTTTTGCAATTTTGGAGCCAGATTGTATGATTGATCAATGCTATTGAAGATCTGAACTCCACTATTCCTTGGACTATTTTTCCGTTGGTGATCCGAATTCGTAGATTTTGGAACCAATGGTCCAAATGGAGGTTCACGTTCGTTAACTGAAACGCCAACGGTGCGGCCCATAATCTTGCCAAATGGACTTTTTTATATAGTTGGTCGAACCAATTTGACGACCGAAACCTCCCAAATGTCTCATTTTGTGATGGGGTTTTCCTATTTTGAACATTTGTAATAACTTTCGTATTTAGTTTTATATTATTAACTTTCATCAAAAACAAATCCACATGAGAGCCACTAAGGGTACTAATATTTTTTTTCCCACAAAATGTGCTTATCTAGGATTAATTGTCCACAAACCCATTTTTAAGTGTATAGAGTGGATTAAAGTTTCGTTTTCATAGTATATTTTGCTACGCAAAATTAAACTTTTTTCAATATTTTGAGATTTTTTTGATATGTTTGGGAAAATTCGTAAAAGTCGTTTTGATAGACAAAAAAAATACTTGTATATTTTGTTCCATAAAGTTAAAAATAGAAGTATTTTGACACTTTTTAAAGAAAAAAAAAAAAAAAACTTTGATCCATGGTGTATACCGACTACCGACACCACCTCAATATAATGATGTACTTGGCGATTTACCGCAAAAAAATCAATCTACTTATCATTAATTCCTTTTATAAAGAAGAGTTACTAGATTGTACATTTGGTGAACCGGCTTAACTATTTCAAAAATCTCAAGATTGGGCAGTTGTATAATTTATATAAAAACGAATTTAATTAGATTAGAAAACATGACATGTGAAGAAATAAAATATAGATTTTACAACATCTTAAGTAACAAATTATCTAGTATATTATATTAGTTGATATTTTCGAATTTGTCTGCATTAATATATACGCAGTTAAACATCCATATATGTAGAGTCATTAATGTACCAAATCAATCCCAGTCAAAACATCACTAATAATCAAAGTTGGAAACTGATACAGCCAGAGAATCATCATTCAGCCAGAGCAATATTAGCTTATTTTCACCGCTAAAAGATAATTGAATTTGACCATATGCTTCTTGAATTCTTATAAGGGCAATAATGTCAAATCAAACCTTTTTCTCTGGAGTTTATTTGGGGGTTTTCTGTTATCCTAGCAGTTGCCTATTATCATATCTTAAGATCATTAAGAAAATGCATTAACAACACAATATTATTGGAAAATGACAGCTACGGAACATTTATTAATAAATATTTGGACAAGTATAGAAAGTTGTGAGCTTGTTGTCATTTGGCACTTGGCACTCTTCATAAGTTTATCAGAGTTATAGGAGTGGGTCAAAATTAGGCTGCAAAGATGGCAGGCCACCACCATTTTGTCACATTATTCAAGTCTCTTTCAATAAAATCCATTCTCCTAGTGCTGAAAGCTGTCTCAACTATTTGTTAAACAATTAACGGTGACAAATGAATTAGTTAAATTGTTCAATGAATGTTAAAATGAGAGAGTTTAAAAACATGTTTATCCATTTACATAAAGTCATGTAAATTGAGGTGTTAGCAGATGGACGACAAATAAGCTGGTTTTATATGTTATTAAACAATTTATTTAGTATTTATAAATATATAGTTGATCATGTAAATCTAACTTTATTTTTTTTTTATCTATATAATTATAAATATTTGTATCCAATCTCAACCAATGCATGTGATTCAAAACAGAGCAAACATATACAATTGATACTTAATGTTATCTAACTACTTTTTACTTTATTGAATTACAAAAAAGAAAGTGAAAAAGAAAAGAAAAAAAAAATCAAACTTAAAAGATATTAACTTCAACATTTGCTTTAAGTTAAAGACAAAAAATATTTGATTCTTTAAAATAAAAGCTTCTATTTCCCTCTGCACTCCAAGACGCTCTACTATCCTCTAAATGCATCTGCACTTGCACACAATATCTTCGCACATGAATATTATTGTTAATTATATGCATTGTTTGTTGTTGTTGTTGTTACTATTTTAGTTACAATTATTCTTATTCATTATTATTTATTGTACCATTAATAATACTTTTATAACAAAATATTATTATTACTTTTACCATATCCAATGCAAATATTAATATTCATAAATATTTCTAAACAAACACTTAAAAAGATATAATATTGTTTATAACGTTCTTACAACACAAAATAAAATTAGGTTGTAAATCTGTCAGTTGTTATTTTAATGTTCTTAAACAGTGAATAGTCCTGAATTAGTGATTTAAAATTATAGTTGTTAGCGAATAAGTCATTTAAACCCATTCATTAATTGAAAGAACCCAACTAGGGGTGTACACGGGCGGGTTTGGGCGGGTTGTCATCAAAAAAATGACCACACCCAAATATAGCGGGTTACCAACTTTTCAACCCGTGCGGGTCAAGTTAATAATGAAACTATGCGGGTTGCGGGTTGCGCAGGTTTGGCGGGTTGCGGGCGGGTGGCGGGTTTAAATTGTGAGGAAAAATATTGGAATATTTTGATATAAAAAGAAAAACATAACCTACTTTGAGTTCTAAAAACAACAAAAACAATACCATAACTTAACAAATCACTTAAACCACGACATAACTAAATTAAAATAACAATATAAAGATGTAAACGAACATTTTATCCGCATAAATTATAAATTACGATTTAAGTCGATTCACAATCCAACATACAACTATCAAATAACACAAAATAAAAAAAAATACTATATTATAACAATATTATGTACATGCAATTATATGACTTTCGCAAACTTTCTTTGCTCTCTTCATTCCTAAACAAATATTCAAATTAAGGGTGCATGCGGGCGGGTTCGGGCGGGTGAATTTAAAATTATGACCATACCCACATTTTGCAGGTTGCCATTTTATCAACCCGAGCGGATGAAGTTATAAAATAAATCATGGCGGGTTCGGGTTTGGCGGATCGGGTTTCGGCGGGTCGGGCGGATCGGGCGGGTCTTGTACACCCCTAAACCCAACCTTTTTACTTTGATGAGTTTGGACTGATTGATGGTTTTGACTTTTGGGCTACTATAGCACTTCTATTAAATAACTATGTTTTTATGATATGAGAAAATTCTTATATTGATTGTAGTAACTAATAGATTCATGAATCTTATGTATATAGCCTATAGTTATGTGATAAAGTCGACTTCAAATCTTTTAGAACAAAAGAATAAAAGAAGAAGAGAAAACTAGAACAAAAAGTATATAATTTTTCAATAAACCTAATTGCGCAAAACGTATTTTTAATCTGACGCTAGATGTCATTTTACCAAAGACTCATTCGTCCACATGACTAGTGACTATAATTAGGCAGTCAATGTTATATTAACACTTAACTTCAGTGCCTAAATTAGCGGATGACAAAAGTCAAGCGGCCCTTTAAATTCAAGAATTATTATTGAAATACGTGCTGCAGCTTGCCAGTATGGGGCCTGCCTTAAGTTTAGTCTTCTAATTAATAAGTATATAACACGACATGTTTACGGCATGTTTACTTCTCGAACTATAATGAAATTATGTATGCATTTGTAAAATACTAACCAAAATTTCTTAATCTACCTTTATGTTATTTCGGTTCGGAGAAAAAATCAGCATAAACTTCTTGACCCTAAGTTTAATTACACAAACTACCCATGAGTACGAGTACCTACAAACCACTTCTCATGTAAATTAATACTCTTGAAGTATGAGTACTTTAGTTTACACAAACCACTCTTCATTGTTTAAAAATAATTCAAACTGCCCCGATAACTAACTGTCGTAAATAAACAGTTAAATATTTGGAGAAATTGCATATATAACGTCAAGGGTTGTTAAGTAATCCTCTCAAATGTGAGGGGTAGTTTGTGTAAGGCAATCTATACTTCATGGGTACTTTTTGTAAATTATTATTTATGCATAAATGATGTTATACTTTTATAATTTGATCAATCCATTTTTTAAATTTTTATCTTATATTTTAGCGTTTAACATCAAAAAATTACATTATTTTAGAGTTTTGATATTTTAATAATGAATGTATTATTTTTTTTTATACAAACATCATATGTTGTTAACAAGTACTCTCTTCTGTTTGCAAATAACAATTTGTATACCAACATCATAATTCTTTGCCAAATCCTATTCGCACTGCCTTAAGATCCTTTTGGCTTGGAATCTCCTTCATGTGGATGGTTGAAAATTAGCGATGTTGTCATTCTGGACTCTTCATGAGGGATTACTTTTGGAGCCTTTGTTGTCCATACATGCAAGTTATTTAGTGAATGGCCCAATTGGAGCTTATCATTCATCCGTAGAGAGAGGCAATTTCCCTTAACATGCCAAATGAGGCATATTGAACAATTGGACATGATCAATTTCAGTAGAACTTCTTTTCTGAGTGTAGGATTAATTTTAATTTGCATTTGGGATCATTTTGTTCCCTAATCGTGTATAGTACTTAATCTGATGGTTTTGGTGTGTGTTATATGGCTTCATAAGGTTGTTTCTTTATCAAATTTACCAATAAAAATGATTTAGTCCAAAAAAAATTCAAAACAGCAAAGTACAAACAAAGAGAAATATGACGAGGACTCCATATCAACTAAAGTATATATATATATATATACTAACTATTATTACTTTGATGCAATATGCATAGAGGAAAAAAAAATTATATCAAAGAACAAACTACGACTCAAAAAGATGTAGAAGGAAATACTTTTGAAGGGCGATATTTGAGTTTTCCCTATGTCATGGGAACATGCGTGCACGTAAGCGTAGGATCAAAACCAATAATCTGCAAATTAACATGGACTATTCACCACATTGGCAATTCAATCTAATTTCCAAACATCAAGATTCGTATTGGAAAATATTATTAAACTGGTCCTACCTAAGTCACTAAGACGTTTTAAAAATTAATAATTCGTCTATCGATTCTTACATTCACAGATTAAGACTCAAAGATGATGTAAAATAAAAAAAATGACTAGATTTATGAGCTGCATACCGAATTATTTAACTCAAAATACAGAGTGCATCTGGATGTACTTGCTTCGCATTAGCTTTAGTACATTCTTGAGTGCATGTTTTTGAGAACTAGCTAGAACGAAAATTTACATTTAATATTTGTTCCTAACACTATATGAGCTTATATATTCCGACTTAAATTCGAAGCTAAACAAGTCGATCAGTACATTTTTAGTTGTTTTTGACTGGATAGCTATAGAGGAAAACTAAAGGCAGTCATTTCCTCATAGCAATGCAGTTTGATCAAAATCAAACTCATACAGCAAATATCCTCTATCACGTTTCTCTATTTTTCATGCTCCATTATATATATATATATGTAAAAGGTCCAGATCCAATAAAAAAAATTGAAGTGTTTGTATTTGTATGATTTTACAATGTTCATGTACTCTCAGACATAGTTACTAACATTTTTATGAATTTGACAATTTCGACACCATCTCAAAAACAGTGCAATAACCAGAAAAAAAACTTTACAAATTCAAATTGTAAAATATACATGTCCAATATTCTAATAGCTTCAGAGAAATAGTCGCAGATTATTGCTTTGAAACATAAGCAATAGTGACTCGATGCATCAATTTCTATGTGGATTATTTTCTAGTACTTGAGATATCATCAGGACATGATAGTTCTCCGATCTTTCTCGACGAAAATCTTCCCTATCCAGAGTTTCAAGAAATAAGTTAACAGCCACCGGATGTCCGTTGGGTGTAGTAACATTATACACACAAGTTCTACACAAAGGGCAACTAGAATGAGTCTGAAACCAAGTGTCAATACAAGAAACATGGAACAAATGGGAGCAAACGGGTAAACGCTTCGCCCATTGACCTTCTTCGAACTCACCCAAACACACTGCACATTCTACGCTGTCGGTGTGCAATTCTTCATCTTTCTTTTTCTTGATCTGAGTAATCGGAATTGAGTGCATAACACACGAGTCTAGTCCCCGGCTCTGGAACTGCAAAGAAAGCTCCTCTAGATGCTCGTTTAGGCGCCTCCTTTGATCCGGATTTCTTGACAGATTTATCGTGCGAAATGCATCACAACAGCTTCTATGCGAAATCATGTAATAACTGTACAAAACGAAGATGATGCAAATAAGACCGACTAAACCTATGATCTGAGGATCCCAGTGTGAGGGATCAGTACTGGCTGGGGGTGGAGACATGCTGCGTAGTTTGGGGTCTATTAATGGGCTTGTTTAAACTCTTTAGAGGAGTACTATGTGCAAGAAAATCAGGTTTTGAGAACAAACCTTGTTTTTTGAATAGTAAAGTGTTTTATTATATTCATGCTTCAGATTATTACAATGATTAGATTGACACAACCAACATTGGTGACAGTTACAAAGATATGACTTTGCATTAAGTTCAAAAGTATGCCTGCATATTTAAATTCGTTCGAAGCTTTTGTGTTTAATCGGATGTTAATTGGGCATCTATTTCAATTTGTTTGTCAAATCTTATTTAACCTGATTTCAATTGATTTTTAGATTTTCAAGTCCAAACCTATTTTCACATAATCCAAAATTGTTTTTTCAGAAAACTAAAATTGTTCGGGAATTTTGCAGAACTAGTCCCACAAAGTGTTCTACTTGCGAAACTAGTCCCACAAAGTGACATGTCGCTATTTTAGTCTCACGGTGTGGCACCATTGAAAGTAATCTTTTTTTGCTGGAATCAACGATTTTGACTGTCTAATTTGATTTTTTTTTTTAACACTTTTACACCACATCTTTCACAAAACTCCAGTTACGTACACCCCAAAACATTTCTAATTTTTTATTATAAACTAAAGTTAATTCTTAAAAGTTTAACTTTTTTTAAATTTTATTATTATGTAAAACTTAAATTAGAAATTATAACGATACTAGACTTGATACCAAATGTCAATTCTACTCTAGTACAAAAGTTCTCAGTTATCTAAAGTTTAACTTAGAACTTTTTACAAATAAAATTTCTTTCTTAACATGTAGATTTAAATTTAATTCAAGGCAAAAAAATAAAAGAAACAATTTGTTTTAGAAACATTCTGTATTTTTAACTTTATTTATAAAATTCAAGTTGCTTTAGTTTAAACTTTAATTTTTAAAACATGTTTTTATTAAATAGCTAAAATTGGAAAGAAATTGAAATAAAATTCTTCGTGTCCCCCACTGCCGCCATTTTAGGGCTGGCAATGAGTAGGGCAAGTCTCTACCCTTACCTTGAAATTAGAGTTTGGATTTGGATTCTTACCCTGTCTAGGTAAGGACCAGGTCCAGACCCTTACCCCTACCCTATATAAATTTAAAATTGGGTACGGTAAGGGTGGATTTTTTTCTTTCTTAGATTAAGATGGCTAAGTGCAAAATAACAAAACTTGAGATGTTAATTTTAAAAAGTATTATCGCAATTATTGAGGTTAGAAAAAATTAGATTAATTTAAAATTAAAATTTTTGGTACTTAAGAACCTTCATTTTAAAATATAAGATAAATTAATTTGGCCTTATTGTAGAATATATGTAATCTTTATGGAATTTTTTTGTTAAATTTATGTGGCAAATACCTTTTTGTTTAAACTACAAGTCAACTTAAATTTATATACTTGTTTGAAGTCATATCGAGTTTCATTCAAATTCATACTTTTTAGATTTAACTAATTTGATTGTGCGGCAAAAACTACACTTTTAGCTATGTAATATTTTAGTAAGATCAAATGTCCCATCTCACTCTTGTAAAACCCACCACAAGAAAAAGAAAAAAAAAATAAATGATTGGGTACGGTAAGGATAGGGTTCAAGGTGGGATAAGGATCTGCATGTCTGGGTCCTGACCGGGTAAGAGTAGGGTAAGGGTTCTGCAAAAAAAAAAAAAAAAAAAAAATCACAGGTATTGCCAGCCCTAGCCACCACCACACCAATCCCATCTCCATCAAATCTCTAGTTACAGGAGGAGCATAAGACGACTAGAGCGCTACAAGTCTACAACATCCGAGAAGAAGCACCCAACGACTACGAATTTCCCGTTGCCCACCTTCACCATCACCGTAATCCACACCGTTTAATTTGTTTGTTTAATTTGTTGAAATTTAAATCACAATAATGGACGACGGTAAATCAACTCTCTCCACCCCATTTCATCCGAATCCATAAACCCTAACCCAACCAAATTCTCCTTCACAGACAGTCCATGGAAATGATCCGCCGCTCAATTTAGGAACGAAAGGAGGTGCGTTGTGGAAAAAGTGGAAGAGATTATCAAAAATGTGAAAGAGATATGCTTCAAAGATCCGGTGAGCAGCGAGTGTGCGACGGCGTGGATGAGGTGGAGGAGCTGAGTGCGACGGCGAGTCATGCGAGGGAGAGCTGATTTGTTGTGTGGGATAAATTGAAAATTGGGAATCAATTAAGCCGATGATGTACTGTGATTTAGTAGGTGATGAAAATATTTAATATGTGCTGCTTCAGTTTGTGTGTTAAGTTGTGATTTAGTAGGTGATGAATATGTTTAATATGTTGATATCATTTGGTAACCATTTTCTACTGAATTCGCATAAATGCGTATATATATTAGAATCAAGTACCGAGTTTCGGTTAAGATCCTCTCCTACATAATATCTTACATCCTCTCCTACACTATTTGGATGATTGCCATGTGTCCTATTTAGCTTATACAAAAAGCACACAATTAAACTTATATCTCTCTCCTCTCTCCAAAATTACTCACTTTCCATCCCCATTTCTTTTTCTCTCAACAAAATCACGCCATCCAAATTTTTCTCACTAAGTTTATACTCAATTTTTTTTATTCCATCTCTTTTATTTAGTCAGTTATTTCATTTCATTATAATTTGTTCATAATTTGTTATACTAATTTTAAATTTTACTTAATTTCTCTTACTCTTTTCGTGTAGTAAATTAAATAACGAAATATCATCTAATATTTCATTTGAATGAATATTTTATTTTATTTTAAATGAAATGTTTATTTTAGAATAAAAGAAGTGGTGAAAATAAAGTTATTAACTAAAGATAACTGTAATTCATTAAAAGCATTAGAAATATACATTGAGAATAAAAAAGAGTATCTAATGATTTAGATATAATTTAATATCCTCTTAGTACAATTAAAATTTTCCAAATGACTATCGACTTAAATGGATGTAAATAGAGAAATTGTTTAGGAGCATATATAATATCTTTATTTTCATGACATATTTTTTGTGTATATTTATTTTGTTTAAATTTGAATTAGTTAATAAATATTAACAATAGTTGTGTTACTATAGAGTTAATTTTTTATTTTTTATACGAAATATATACTTCTTAAGGTACTTATGTTTTTACGATTCTTTCTTATGTTAGAAGTATAGTGAACAAGTAAATAAAATTATTCATATTTGATAATAAAAAAATCTTCAAATGATAAAAGAGAAAAAGAAAATTAGAGAGAAAAAGAAAATTAGAGAATAAGGCGATATTCTAATATGAATAATTATAAAAACAAAAGAATTTATAAATTAGAGGATAAAAAGAAAATATTCTCGTCATAAAAGAAAATTTAAATATTTGATAATAAAAAAGAATGTTCACGTGATAAAGGAAAATATCTTCCCGTGATTTTAGGAATTAGATTCGGTAAAAAGAAAAAAAAAAGGATGGAAAGAGTCAAAAGAGACATAATTTTGGAGAGAGAAGAGAGAGGAAAGTTTAATTGTGTGTTTATTATGTATATTAAAAAGGACACATGGCAATCATCCGAACAATGTAGGAGAAGATGTAGGATATATTATGTAGGAGAGGATCTTAACCGACCAAGTTTTGTGTTATTTAATTTAAGTTTTACACTAGAATCACGTACCAAGTTTTTCTATTTTTTAATTTAAGTTTTACATAATTAGGGAATATTTTAGAATTTAGAATAAATTTCTGGCTTATAAAAAAGATTTAGATTTTTTTGGGGGGTGTAATGTAAATTTGTGAAAGTTATTATGTATAAGTGTAAAAAGATCTCAAATTAGACAGTCAAAATCTTTGACTCCGGCCAAAATTAGGTCAAATCGTTGACTCCGACAAAGAAGGACTACTTTCGCAAACTAAAATAGCGACCTGCTAATTTGTGGGACTAGTTTCGCAAATAGACTACTTTGTGGGACTAGTTATGCGAAATTCTCCACTTAAATTTTACTTGTGGCCCGGCACAGATCCAGTACGTAGTTTGTTTATTTCTTTTCTGTTGCTAATGTGCAATGTTCACTAACAACTCTTAGTATTATTCACAACCATGAACAGTTGGACATAGGGGTGGAGTTAGAATTTTTGTTTATTCTGGACTACTATTTACTGAGTAAATTAGTTAAAAACTAATATAAAAAAGATAATAATAAATGGGTAAGGTAGAACGGTTGATACATGTATCTTGTTTCTTATTTGCTATAGCTTGTACGTGTATTTCAGTAAATAAGTTGTTGATGAGTTGATGTTCTTTTGCTATTGGTGCTATGGTGTAAAAAAAAAAAAAAAAAAAAAAGAGGAATGGGCTGAAAATGATATTATATATGTTAACTCGGCCTGAAAACTATGTCATGTGTTGCATGAAATTTATTTTGTTCTTTATGTTTGAAGCCTTTTTTTTTTTTTTTTGCTTTTTTTATTATTTATTTTTTATCTTACCTTTTGAACTATATATATATATATATATATTAGATTTTGGCGAAAAGTTGACTCAGGCCGGAGTCCAGCCAAGCCTTGTGGGTGGCTCCGCCCCTAGTTGGACACGTGCTAGTGCTCAGCTGCGTTGCTGTTAGTCGGTTTCCTCCCACCTGGAAAAAGCTGAAAGTTGCTAGAAGTTTCTCATTTTCCTTGAAAACTTTCATTACATAGTAAATGGAGACTAACAACAATTCCTTATGAATTGTAGTAGAAGTAAATCTGTTTTCTATTACAACCATAAAAAAACTAATTAAAACTCATTAGTAAATTAATTACAATTTATTACAACTGATAAAAACAACAACCCGGTCTAGACCTTTAAACAAAACATTCATTCACTTCCATTTATTCATTGCATGAAGAAAAGTACAAATTCATAATCTCAAACTCATTATATTTGAGATATCCTTTTAGCATATACATATACATATATATATATATATATATATATATATATATATATATATATATATATATATATATATATATATATATATATCCAACCTTAAAGTAATAAAATAAGAGATGCATGCTTTTGTTTCTTTCTTTATTTTGTCACATGTTCTAGACTATTGGTTGTGTTGTATTTTTCAGGTTCTAGCGAATTGAATCACACAGAGGGGTAACTTACGGGTCCACCAAAGGCATTAGTCTCTTCTTCCAAGTAGTCCTGTTTGAATGAGGCTAAATTGAAAGTTGATATTGTTTATTTCTGGTGACTATATTGTCATTGATATAAATGAGGATAAAGAAAAGTACCTTGTCCCGAGAGTAAATAAATAAGAAAATTTCCGAATTTGTTTGAACAAAGTCGAACAATAAGAGAGTCAAACTAAGCGCCAAGTAGCAGGCACAAGGGGCTTGTTTGAGGTATAGAGTGATTTGTGGAGGCCAAAAACCTGAAGAGTATGCGATGATCAACAAAGCAGGGTGACTAGCTCGCAAAACCACTCTTAGTAAGATGCCCCTGAAAAATTGCATACTTACATTAAGTAGACGAAGGGGTGGGCTATGCTTGACCGCCAACACCAAGATTCTGCAACGGGCTTCACGACTGGGCTGAATGTCTCCTTGTAGTCAAGTGCTCGAGCATTGGTGAAAATTCTATCTCGACAAGCTGAGATTTATACTTGTTTATAGTTTCTTCTGGAAGACGCTTGAGGGAAAAGCACATTTGGAGCCAATAACTCTCCGGTTAGGAGGAGGATTGACAAAGGGCCATGTGCCATGCTTGATGACTTGCTTGTATTCCTCAGCCATACCTGCTCACAGTTCAGATCCTTTTTGGCCTGACAGACACAAGTTGGTTCCACATGATCCGCCACCAGATGTTTAGTTGCATATAGTTTTTTCGGCTTAAAAAATTTGTTAGGAGACCTAGTGATCATCGGATGAGGTCGATCGGTAGGCACCACCAGACTTGGTGGTTGCAGATCAATCGCAACATTTGGGGGGTTGGGAGCAGCCGGTGACTTGGGAAAAAGGGCTAACGAATTAGCAGAATTGGGCCATGGCAAAAATGGGATAATAGGCGATGGAAGAATAAATAAGTTGGACGAGTTTCCAACAACATCGGAGGACGTCTCCTCGGAGAATAAATACCCCAGAGAATTGCTCTCAACATACCGAACATGACGAGAGAAATATAAAGGACTCGACACAATGTCAAGGTATTTATAAGTAAGTCATGAGTTAGAGTAGCCAAGAAAAGGACATTGACGAGACGATGGATAAAGCTACCACGTATATACGAACAGAGATGCAAAAAGCGCAGGCACCCAAAAGGCTAAGCTGTAAATAATTAGGTGGATATGACGACTCACCTTGAAGGACAAGTGTTCGAAGCCTGTTTATCAAAAATCACCGCAGTAGTGAAGGCAAATTCCTAAAGTTCAGAAGGGAGTTGTGCACGAAATACTAATGTCCAGCCAAGTGAAACAACCTGTCGATGACAATGTTCGACTGTGCCGTTTTGATGCATAGTGTAAGGGGCACCGGTGAACCAGTTGATGGTATGAGACACAAGATTGGTGCATAACGCAAGGACCTCTCTCCCATTATCTCAATAAAATTCTTAATGACAAACTTCTCAACAAGTGTGCTAAACTGGGAGAATATAGTAGCCACTTCAGACTTGGCGAAAATCAGATAAAGCCAAAAATATTTAGGAAAATGTCAACCAACAATATCTAGTAGTGAAAACCATTAGTGGAAGGAACTTGAGCAGACCCCAGACATCCCTGTATATAAAATGCAACACATGCTCAGAATTAAGAGACGATTTATTAAACGACAATACTCTTATTTAAGAAACAAGGTTCAAAATAATCATAGTTCAACATAGACTTACTATCACAAGTTAAACTAAACTTGCAAAAAAAATAAAAGAAGAATCCTCGAAGATGGATAACCGAAATAATCAATGCCAACATTATCTATTTGTCCGTTCTTTGACAAAAAAGCACGGATATTTGGCCAAGATACCTATGGAAGCTTTAGCTGATTGACGCCATCAATGCACGACCATCTCAACAATATGATAATTCTCTAAGATACTCATATTTTATGTGTCGAAAAGACTAATTTTGAGCTTATTTCTTGAGTATTTCTTGTCCGTTGAGTTGTTTTTCGTTGTTTTTAGGATTAAGAGTCATTGTGGCAAGAAACAATTGAAAAGGGGCCAAAAAATGGAGCTTTGGACAAGGTTTGCGAAGAAGTATGCGAAGGCATGCTAAAGGCCAGGGTATGCGAAAGTGTACTTCCATAGAATCAAACAATATGAAGAATTGCAGCCCTAACAAAATACTATCGCCGCATGTGATCACATATGTATGGAAATCGAGGTGTTATAGCAAAATTAAATTCCAAGACTTTCAACACTCTAGACTATAAATAACAAGATTAAGAGCTCGTTTCGTAGTAGTTGTTAACAGTCATTTTCAACTTTTTACTAGTTTTTGCATGTTAGTCTTATTTTTTAGTTTTTAGACTATTTTATTACGTTTTAGAGATTCTATTTGTTTTGTTATTTATTTTCAACAAAGATGTTACTGTTCTTCGACTTTAGCTTATTTATTGCAAAGACTATGTTTATTTATTTGAAATTTTGCTTTGATCTCTACATTATGTTTGGTTACTTATTTTACGTTTCACGAGGTATGGAAATATCTAGAAACGTGATTTTGTTATGAATATTGTGATATTATTTGTATGTGAGGAATAATTGGTTCTGATTTTGTATGCTTGAACTTAATACGTTATAAGCATGATCACCACTAATTGATTGGATAATTTATGATAGACTCGAGAGTAATGTGTAAGGAGGAATAACATACACCGAGTACTATTCTAAAAATATGGTGTAAATCACAAGTTAGGAACACCTCATAAACCAATACATCCCACATACAAATGCTTACAAATATTTGTAATAATGGTTTGTCTCTGAACCTTAGATCATAAGTTTCTAGTGAAACATAATCCTTGTAATATGTTGTTTTAATGGTGACTTGGTTTTTACTGTTAAATTACTTATTAAAGTATTCAAATTCATAAATCCCTCTTTGCACGTTTATTTTCTTATTAGTTAGCGATTGTGTGTCGAAAAGTGCAACTCCAACTTTTAATAAGTTAGTCTTTAAATGCTTTAGTAGATTAAAGAAATCGAGTTCAAGTGTCAAACTGCATGGGGGATCGATATTTGCGAGTTGTTATTCTACTACCCTTATTACTTGTACATGTACACTTGCAGTAATATTTGCCCATGTAGTTTTGGTAGGTCACACTCTATCCTTGGTATCACAATCCTTAACAAAAAAATTAGAGGAATAAAATCCAATAGCCCACATTGTTAGAGTTAGTGAATTGATGAATGAGTAAAAGGTTGCGGCGCAAGGCGAGAACACATAAAATACTTACAGAGTGAATTGGTGACTTGAAAAAATAATATGGAAAGAACAAACATGTGATATCTGCTAACATGTTCTATCCGCAGTATGTACCTCATTTGGCCCGTCACATTCTGAATGAAGGGACAAGTTCTGAAGGTCAAAAGTTAGACTATGTGATGCACCAAACTCCACAAGCCAATTGCTTGGTAGATGGGAATGAGTCGATGATGAAGTAGCCATGTTAACACTTAGTGCAGTAAATAGGTGACACATGCGTGCACCATGCCCCGCAAGGCCACACAATTGGCAAACAACAGGAGGCCGAGATGAGTTTCCAGTAGAATTGTTGTTAGAACGTTGCTAGGATTAGTTAAAGTGGAGCTTTCCACCACCAGAGTTGTTGCCACACACATGCTTGATACAGTTGCAGCTTGAGTTAGCACCACTTGAATAGAAGAAGACTTTTAGTTACTGCAACGATGGCTCCCATAACTTCGGGAGAAGGGCTGCTCTCTTATCTTTGGATTAGGAAATAGACACATAGAAGGGGTAGCGACTGTTTATTAAGACACAGGATTTTACGTCCCAAGTAACGCTAAAATATTTCTTGGCAACGAGAGTCATGATTTCAGTAGGCACAACGAAGAAATGCTTCTTTACCGAGAAGCAAGTCATGAAGGTCATTAAATTGGATAAGGGTCTTTCTGGCACAAATCATATCCGCAATGTCACAATATGCCAGATCAAGTCCATTCGAGATATAAAGTGCAATGTCGCCTTTGTGTAGGGGTTGATCAATAACAGTAAGTTCTTTGGTCTTCGCCTTCACGACCTATAGAAAGTCAAAAACTAATCTCAAACTAAGACGAGTCTCTAATATACTCATCTTTTATGTGTTCAAAGGACTACTTCTAAGCTTATTTCTCGAGTATTTTGAACCTATTTACTCGTTTTTCTTTATTTTCACAGTTAAGAGTCAATTTGGTGAAAATAGACAAAAAGAGGTCGAAAAAATAGGGTTCTCGACAAACCATGTGAAGGAGCCAAATCACATAAAAACTATGGAAAACCTATGCACTTGCATATGATCCCATAGGAAGGATGCAGAATGCGACTGCAAGGATTGCATAACCTAGAGAAATCGTAACCCTAATTCTACTATACTCGCATGTAAGGAGACATGCGATTGCATAGACTCGAAAATAGGTGTTTGAAGCTGAATCAAAGTCCAAAACTTTCCAAGTCCATGTGAATATAATTAGAAGACTAGAGACTCGTGGAAAAGAGAGTTGAAGTGTGCCATATTTCTTTTTAGAGTTTTCAGAGATTCAGGAGCTAAGAGCAAGATTTGGAGATCGAATTGATGTTTTTATGTACTTTTGCTTTATTAGAATTTGTGTTTATGTTCTGAGGGTTTTAGTTAGTTTGTGCTTTTGAGATTTTGCGTACATAGTTTTTTATTGTATTTGCACAGAGATTTCGTTCTTAATTTATTTCAAGTGAAGACCATGTTTATTTTAATTTGTTCTTGATTTAATTATGTCTAGCTAATTTATTCGTGAGGCGATGGACGTAGCAGGATAGTTGATTATGGTGGGATTTTTATGCATTAATTGGTGTGTGTGAAATAATTGATTTGGTTTTTTAACTTGAGTTTAATGCGTTGTATGATTGATCACTGCATAGATGATTAGATTGCTTATGACAGACTCGACTGAATATCTCACAAGTTTCGATCTCATATGTTATTGAAATCCACATTTTTGTGATGTATACTATCTATAAATTAAGACATAGGTGATTCATAGAGATAAACACGTTTAAAGGAACATCCTACACAAAGTACTATTCCAATAAACAGAGTGGAAATTCCTAACAATAGGAACACCTCTCAGATCAGTATATCCCACACATGAATTGAGCATAATTAATCACATCAATGATTTGTCTATTAACCTTAGATATATAATATCCAGCGAAACCTAGTCCTTACGATACCTATTTTATTACTCAGTTAAGTTTAATGTTTTAATCTATCCTTAGTTAATTTATAAGAATCCAAAACTCCTATAGTAATATTTTATTTCTGTTTGCGAGTCGTGACTGTGGAAGGTGACAGCTTTACATTCATTTGCTTTTAGATTAAGTACAAGTAGATGCAAATCTCTCTATGGGATCGATATTTTGGCATTATAATCTACTTTTCTTTATTTCTTGTGACCGTATACTTGCGGTAAAACATCATTGTCGAGTTTTGAGTGATCAATCAT
Source organism: Misopates orontium (assembly GCA_946800315.1). Classification (NCBI taxonomy): domain Eukaryota; kingdom Viridiplantae; phylum Streptophyta; class Magnoliopsida; order Lamiales; family Plantaginaceae; genus Misopates; species Misopates orontium. The sequence continues at coordinate 15,428,634 of OX326946.1, forward strand.
CCTTAGATTGCATGATGCCAGAGCGAAAACGATGCGCATACAAGGGCTGCAAAGTTAGCCACGCGTCCATGAGGGTATCTACAAAGGAGATAAGCGGCACACCTCAACGGGATTCAAAAAACACGGGAAGGATACTGAGTCCAGTGATTGTGGGCGGCAATCGAATCCTGAGTGGACGGGGATAGTAGGGGCAAGCTGCCCATAAAGCCAAAAAGATCAAGCAGTGGAAATAATGGCACACCAGCAATGTCAAGAGGCAAAATTGTTAGCATTAAGGTGTAGCAAAAGTCGATGATGAGTGTTAATGGGACTCAGCGGATCCCCACTCATACGTGCCGATAGGGTCAGTCATGGTGGATGGCCAATTGTACACCAGACTGAGCGGATCCTCGCTCGATAGGGTTGGTCATGGTGGGTGGCTGATTGGATACCAAGGATGGGGTGATCAACGACTCGCCAAAGGAAGCTATGACAGTAGGCGAGGTAGGGTTGCTGGCCATAGGATTGAGATTCTCGTGAGAGATTTGGTCTCATGATACCATATACGTATTTAAGATAAAATTTAAAAGTGTTACATTTCTCATTGACCACAAGAGGTTTTTGACATCACACAATCTTAAATCAGGTAAGTAAATCAGTATAACTAAGAAATATAGTTACAAACATATATACAAGAATGTTGTTTAGCTTGGTCTATTAGATGAGGAAATATAGAAGACTTTGTATACTATGGGGCAGATTAAGGGAAGAACAAGAAAAGAGAATTGAAGGCAATTAGAAGAGAAGAAATGCTTGTAGCAATCAATATATAATCACCAAAATTTACTCGATAACAAAGATTTAAGTCTATATTTTTAGGAAACCTAATAACAGGCTAAAGATTATCTAACAACTAGATAATAATAAAATCCTATAATAAACAAAAACTAAATAAATCTTAATCTAATAAAATCCCTAAATCATTAGAACAGTCTATTGCTTCTCGATTTCTATCATATAAACTTGGGTGTTTCACTTCAAAAAATAAGAGAATTAATTTAAATCCCAGAGGGATGACATGAGCACGTTATGAAGAAACCATCACATGAGCTCCATGGCCAGACATTTTAAACCGAGATCATCCATGAAGGGCCAGCAATTCGGTAAAAAGTTATCCCCAATCAACCAACTTTAAAGATTATTCTTGATTAAGTTGGGGCATCTTTATCAACATTACCCCACCGTAAGATATCAAGATAACACTAAAACCAATAATCATAACGTACAAAAGGTGTATTTGCCCTTTGTACACACCGTAAAATGGACTATAAGATATCTTTAAATATATAGTACATTAACTACAATACAAGTGGATTCCACCAAATTAAGTTAAAGGAGATTATTTGTGGTCCAGTCCACCAACAAAACAGATTGAATAAGAACTAAAAACTACATATAATACACTAAATGATCTATTATACAATGATCTATGTGACAAACTAGTGCTGAAAAGAAACCATATACAAAAGTCAGAAGTACTCAACAACTTTATCATAACAAGACCCACCTCCTATCTTCAAAAGCTTTTGCAAATAAATGAACTTTGTATCTAGCCAGTAATTATATTATTACATAATGAGAAAGAAGGGAACTGGTGGACATCACTCATTGGCTGCATCAACATGTTGCTTTCTTTTTCATCCATGGACCAAAGGGAGTCAATTGTGCAAAAGTTTAATGAGGGATATGTTAGGTTGCAACTTTGATCATCGGACAAAATATCTTTCCATATCTCATCCATGGTGCTGCTTTCTTCTACCTCCAAACCTGTTTTCTTTTCCCCGGGGTTAACGACATCCAGACGCCCCCCTGTATCGTAAAAACTGCGTTCTTTCGTCTCCATTGAATCGCTGTTTGATGTTGTTGAGAATATTGTTGAGTGAGAAGAAGAAGATGATGATGGGGACATTAAAGCGCCTTTCTTTCTTTCCTGAGCCTTTTTCCTCATGTGTGTTCTCCAATAGTTCTTGATTTCATTATCGGTACGACCGGGTAATTTTCGAGCAATTCTTGACCACCTACACCAAATTCAGTATATGTTGACACGAATTAGTTACATGGATGAACATCAAGACCCAGCAAGCTAAAAATATACGAATCATATTTCCAACGTTGCCTCAAAAAGTACTGAAACATTTTCATTTTTGACTCCACCGAGACAAAACACAGTATTTTTCACGTCCATTACAAAAAGCAAATATTTCTAAAATATATTGAAAGGAACTCGAAATATTGTGAAAACTTCTATTATTTAGTGAGTCGAAATACACCGAAACTTTGAACCAAGATTATGATATAACGTGTAAGACTATTTATGTTTTCCAGATATTAAAAAAAAACACAATTGTAAATCCAATAATCAAAACAAACCTTAATTATAATAAGAATATTGCTAATTGATTGAACAAGAATTAATTAATTAGCGTAGAGCACATAGGCATAGATCTCTCTCTCTCTCTCTCTCTCTACACACACAAATAGATATAAGTATGAATATAAATTAAAGAATCGGATGGAACCTGTTTCCCCACTTGGAGTGAAGTTGAAGCACAAGGCGTTCTTCGTGGGGCGTCATCTTACCCCTTTTGAGGCCAGGGTGCAAATAATTAACCCAACGCAACCTACAACTTTTGCCTGTTCTTTTAAGACCTTCACCACCAAAACATTAAGGTTTGTTAAATTTTATTGGGTGCTCATGATAAATATTGTTACATGCCCAAAACAAGCATACCTAGTATATCTGTCTCCCGCCACCTTCAAACCTGAAACTTTCGCAACGAAATCCCAACGGCGATCGCCGAACAAGTTCACGTAAAAAACAAGCTGAGCGTCTTCTTCTTCTGTCCATGGACCTTTTCTCATCGAATCCTTTCCTAGTTCCATGTTTTTTTTTTGTTCTCTCTCACTATCTTGTATCTCTTTATTATTCACTTCCACGGAGACTTTGTTGTGGGTGCTAGGGACATATATAGTAATGAATAATGATGCATGATTTGGCCATGTAGGGTATAGTCTTGATATTCTTTTTGTTAAATGATATTTTTATATCAATGTGGGTTCTTATCTTTGGACCAATCTCACCACTTACTGAGCTTCAATAAAGGATAAGTTTCGGATAATATTTATCAAGTTTTATGACTTATTTGTATGACTTAAATATTGTGAAAACACTTTGTAAAAACTAATAAAGGTTTATTCATCTGCCGTCTCTTATGATGACAACATCTAGGGAAAAATTAGTAGAAATTACAATAAAAAGAATTGGAGAAAAATGGAATATATATTTTGCTTTTGTCAAACTCTTTCGCATTCTTAAATAATTTTATAACTGTTTTAATACCATAAAACTTGTCAAATAAGTCTATTTTGATTTTTATAAAACGCATAGATCTCTTGTTTTTTTTTTTTTTTTTTTTTTTTTGTAAAGTATTTTATGGGTGAATTTGATCGGCAGTGTTTTAAAACACTAGTTTGTTATTATTCTTTTTTTTTAATATATAATCTTTTTGCAACAAACACATAACAGGGAGTGAGAGCTTTTGTAACCCGTAGTACATCATATAACAAAAAAAGGTTTGGGCTAATCGTATATGTAAGCATTACATTGGTATCAATTGACGAATCCGATCCTCACCCTACATATGTCTTGCGCGTGATTTTATTTTTTATGATTGATAGGACAATATGGCTATATGATGCAAGCCATTATATATTGTTTTTTATAGCTTTAGATAAGTGGTTGATATGTTGATGTAACTTTCACAAAATGGCCGTCCATTTTGGAAATTTCTCAATATATATCTGCTTGTTGCACGTATCATTTTCATGATTTGCATTTTAAATTGTGTGTGGCTGTTCTTCATCCACCGAATTCAGTTGATTTTAAAACTGAAATGGCACTATCTAATGAAAGAACAAGTTATAGTATTATATATCCCAAAAGAATTGAGATTCTTAAAGTGAGGAGCGCTCCACCAAATTACTCCAGTCCTAGTGATTTCTGAATTCGTATAGAAAACAATTAAATTGAGGGAATAGTAACATATTAGAATAAAACATTTCAGATCGTATGACTATTACGCACATATATACTATTGGAAAAACTGTAATAATAAATACATTACTTAACTAAAAGTTCAATAAGTATTCCCACCGGCCAAGACTAATCAAGTTCAGTTGAAATATAAGCTAGCAAGTTCAATTTAATGAGAAGTTTTTTAGTGATGCATTTATCTATACATGCCAAGAAAGATGTCAATAATTCTATAGTACTAGTTTGCTTTAATTTAGACCTTATTATACTCTGTTCTTCTCTCCAATCCCATTTTAGAAAAGAGTACACAAGCTACCAAATTATATATATAGTTTATATGCAGTTTACGGCAAAATAACTTGTAAAATATAAATGAAATCCAATGTTCACTAATGAAAAACAGTGGGTTAATTATATCAATTACCACCATATTTAGTTTACTAACTGACATTAACAGTACTGAGCATAAAAAGTTTTATGACTAAGGTAAAGTAGAATGTGATGAAGAGCCATCGGAAAAAGCGACTTTTTGTGGGCTTACTTTTGGATCGTGTGCTTTAGAAAGTTAATGGAAGTTGCTGGAATTTCCGTTAGATATTTTAATTTTCACTCGTTAACCATGACCACTTTTTCGCCTTTTCATCATAGTAACCCTTCAGCCTGGCTAAGGCCGTACTTGAAATATAGGCAACTTAATTCTTATATGTATTCCACTTTAGGGAGAAGTTTTGATGTCATTGAGATGAGAAACGTAAGAACCAAAATATTATATATAATATATATATATATATATATACACACACACACTAGCCACCGTGTGCACGCGGGAACCGCGTGCATTGTGTTCTTAGGGTTGATGTACTCCATTGCCAAAGAATTCATAGAAAAAGCTGTAAAAAGAGGTAGTTTGTGGAGAAAAAATGAAGAAGAAATAAGAAGATAAAGAAGTTTAAAATTCTGAATTTGTTTAATTAGGAAAGAGGCGGTGAACGTGATGCTCTATATATGAATCTATCTGCCTAAATTTTAGGAGGTGAACCGTGTTGTGATGTACTAAAATAATTACAATATTAGGCTCTTTGAAATTTGAATGATTAAATAAGGGCAAATTTGGAAAACACTTTATTTGTACAACAACTTTCATTTTGTTTCACAAAACATGTTTGTTTATATTACTAATATATATATATATACCACCAACCCTACACGGGACCGCTTGTAAGTTTGTTTGTGATATTAAAGTAATTTAATTATAATAAGTTGCTGGTGTGCACGTTTTATGCTAAGAACAAAACTAAAGTTGCACATATGTTTCATCAGATGAAAACAGAAGGTTTAATAATTCAAAGACAAAACACTTGTTTGCGATTAAACTTCTTGATCGAAAAGTTGTGGGTTTAATCGCAAAAAAGAGGCAATTCATGAATTATACATGTTTTACGCTCTTGCTAGCACCAGTTAAGTAGCTTCCCAATTATTAAATGAATTATTGTTTTTTACTTATTTATTTATTTTACATGTTTCTTGATTCACATAAATAATATTGTGATATTATTGACAAGCGCTTGCAAAATTGAAAGATACATGACATTCACCGAGCAGGTGAAATTGAGTAGGTGAAATTGAGTATCATAATATTTATATGGCTTTTTTAGTATATCATATGAATATATCATGTATCAGTTACTACATTTATGTTTAATATTGTTACTTGAATAATTTTGATGACTTTTGATATAACACATTACTTCAATTCTGCTTATTATTATGATTTGGAGCTTTCACACAGCAAGAACTTTTGATTTCATTAAAGAGAGTAGTGCAAAAGCTTGAGCCCGATGTTAGTACAGCCGCAAAAGCTATTTCAAAGGTTGATTTTGCTTTTTATTTGATTTTATTATTTGTCAGCCCTTAAAACTAAGAAACAAGATACATATAATCTTATTTATTTAATTTATGCATCTATTATTTAGGAAAAGTGCTTTCAGGATGCTATGTATGGTTTTGGAGACTCTATAGCAATTAGAACTAGACAAAAAACTGATCCAGATATGATTTTTAATTTTATTTATTGTTTATATGAGATCTATATAGTTACTTATTGTGATAAATATGGTGAATTTTTACCTTAATTTTCAGCTGAATGGTGGTTCATGTATGGCACTAATGCTCCAAATTCAAGAAAAGTGGCTTTAAAAGTTTTATCACAAACCGCTTCTTCTAATGGATGTGAGAGGAATTGGAGCACATTTGCACAAATTCATACCAAAGTGTGCAATCGTCAGAACTACCAAAAGTTAGAGAGATTAGTTTATGCTCATTATAACATGAGACTTAATTGCGTCATCTTATGAAGGATAAAGCAAATATTGATCAAAATTTTCAACCGATTGACTTGAGTAATATCTTTGATGAGGATGATATTATGACAGAGTGGTTACATGATACTGGAGATGCTCTTTTGAATGAATATGAGTATGATGGACAACCACGTCGGCTTAATTCTTTTCTAGCTACATGGTTTGAAAGACTAAGTGGTCGACCTCGAGCTAATGGAAGTTCAAGTAGGGGGAAGTCCATATTGTTAGATGTTGATGTCATGGAGGATGGCGATGAATTTGATTTCTTAATGAGCGAAAGAGCTAGAAAGAGATTTGAAGATACATGTGGTGATGAATTAACTCCTAAAGAAGATGATGTTACTGGTGATAAAAAATGATTGCAATAATACGGTTGACTTAGAAGATGTGCAGAATACTTCTGGTCATCAAGACGTCTATTTCACCGAGGAACGATACTTTGATCATTCAACTCAAGATGAGGACCATGGTAGTCCCCGATCAAAATGTTAAGCACTATGTAGTAGGTAGTATATAAATGTATCTTTCTTTTAATACTCTAAATAAACTCCTATTTATTGTCATGATCATATGTTTAAAATTTTAAAGTAAATCAATAATGTCATTTTTTTTTTTCTTTCACAGGTTTTCAATGTCAATGGCCTATAGTTTGGCTTCACTCTTATGTTCGATCGGCGCATTTGTAATCCTTTTTGAAGTCCTAATTTGGACATGCAACTTATATCGCTTAGTGATGGTGCTTTTATTTGTGCTATTTCAATTTCGTGGTTTGTCGTTTTCCTATTGGAACGAAGACGTCGTTTGGGTTTATCTCATATTACACAACTAGGAATTATGGAACCCCGTGTTTTGGGTATATTACATTTTTTGTGGTAGTATGGATGGGTTTCTAGCAAGAAGTTATATATTTTGATGTTTGAAATTTATTGTTTAAACTTTGGAAACGTTTCCAAAACGTTTCTATTTTGAACTAATCGAAACTAGTTCGCAAAAGGAAATTTTCAACCATGGTTTTACCATGAATATATTGGTTGACGTAGACTTCAAGTACAAAATTTAAAACTTTCTAGAAGTTGACCGAAATTGAAGAAATGAACCAAGTTTAGAAAAACGTGTGAGTTGTGAGTTGTGTTCTCAAGAGCGGCCCAGATCAGCCGGTCGGGCCAGCTCGACCGCTGATCAACAGCTACTCCGGCCAATGCCGTTGGTTTTAGTCGGCCTTCTCAAGAAGTGGCGAGCGGGAAAAATTGGTCTAGAATAGGCGACTCAATGATGCGTGTGGCGGCTAGAGATGCCGGATCGCTCTGTCTTTCCCATTTTTCCTAAAAATGAAAAAGAAAAATCTAGCGTCTCTCCCTCTTGTCTGAATCGCGAATAAGAGAAGAAAAGGGAAGCCTAAGATTACAAGATCCTCTCCCTCCTATTTAGGAGGTGAAGCCTGAAAATTGGATCAAAGACAACAATGAAGAAAAGAAGGCAAAAAGTAGAAGTGGAACTTAAAAGTATAAAACAAAACAATAAAAGGATTAAAGAGATTTGTTTATGGGTATTGACTGGAGCAATTAATGAATACTAACTAATGCTCTGACTAGTTATAATTCAACATTTTTCAATATATAATTAAGTTAAAAATTCTTATTATATGTTTGATTGATTGCTTCAAGTTCTAATTACCTTTTGTAATGCCGAAATTAACTTAAATATAAGTGTTTAACTCATTCACTTAATAAGATTATTTAATCGAACATTTTATTATTTTGTAAATATGAATAATCAAATAAAAATATAATGTGATGCAATAGCTATTGGAACATTAACCTTAAAAAAGCTAGAAACATATATTGGCTGTTGTACTATATCCTTCAGTCTCCAACTAAATTGTTATGTTTACTAGCTAATTATGATTTAAAGTAAATGACATAAATGATGGAAATTTCTAATTATTTTCAAAGTTATGCTAAAGAAGTAATATCCATTATTTACATATTTTTATCAATTACTTACTTAAGAATTAAATTTGATGTTACAACATACCAGCTCAACCAGTGGTTGAACCGGTTAAATCGATTGAAATGGTAACCAGTTAGACTACCGTTTAAATGACCCATCCGATTTTAAGAATATAGGTCGTGAGTTCCAACAACCAAATTCGTGGGGAACCACTTTGATATTGAGAGTAAGTTATGGGACAAAATAACAATATCGCCATCCAAATATTCAGAAGTACAAAATGTGTCAAGCTTTTGATCGATCTGAGCTTAGAAATAAAAATATTGTTATCAAATTATATGAGCATAAACTTTCTTTATAAGCTTAAACCGTTCAAAGATCGCACACAGCGGTGCACAACTTCAAAAATGTAAAAAAAAGATAACTATCGCCCTATAAATAGGACTCCTTTGTAAGTTGTAATGTACATATTTAAATAGGACATAGACATTCCTTTGTAAGTTGTAATTATTGGAAATAAACCTCCGAATATCTCACATAATCCTATCTAATATTCTTCCTTGTTTAGAATAGGTTTCTTTCCTAGTTTAGACAAGATTGTTTGTCCTTATATTCTTCCTTGTTTAGAATAGGTTTCTTTCCTAGTTTAGACAAGATTGTTTTTCCTTATTCTTTGCTACGTAGTTGTATTTATAGGGAACTATTGTACTCATTGTATTTCAAGGAATATACATCATATATTTTCTACATGGTATCATATAGCCACCCCTAAAATCTCACGATTTCCTTCGATCCTATCAATTTATTTTTTTCCAATGTCGGACGAGGCCTCTTCCACCGCTGCCAGTTCTGCCGCCACAAAAATCACCACTCCGACCATTATTCCGGTCACCGCCCATCACCACTTCACCCTTCGCCTCACTCACTCTAACTACATGTCATGGCGACTTCAAGTCGTGGCGCAACTCAGCGGTTTAAACCTCTTAGGTTACCTTCAAGGTGATATCAAAGAACCCGATCCGACTGACGAAATCGCTCATGATCATTGGTTTCGTCAAGATAAACTTCTTCTCGCTGCCTTGATCGGATCCATCTCCCCTGAATTGGTTCCGATTATCCACGCAGCGACCACCTCGTCTGAAGCATGGGTGCTTCTCATGTCCGCTTTTGCGCGACCCGACCGAACTCGCGTCCTCTCTTTAAAGGATGCACTCAACTCCGTCTCTTTGGGGTCTCGCTCGGTCACAGAATACCTCACCGAGATTAAAACTAAAGTGGACGAAATTGCCATGTTGGATCGTCCTCTTCATGCGGATGACATTACCCTTTATGTCCTTAATGGACTTGGCGTGGCCTATCGTGACATCGCCGCGTCCATTCGTCTTCGCGAGCGCCCAATGACGTTTTCAGAATTGCACAGCGTTCTTGTCACTCATGAGGCATATTTACGTCGCCTCGACAATGAAACCACCTCACTCATTGCTACCGCCAATGCTGCTGTTCATGCCGCCCCACCCTCTCACAATTCTGATCCCAACCAGTTCATTCATCACCGAGGCCGTGGCAATCATCGTGGGCGCAGAGGACGCAATTCCAACTCTCATGGTCGTGGTAAGGGTAATAACTCATGGTCCTATAACAATACTAACTCTTATCATCAGCAGGTGCAATGCCAATTGTGCGGAAAATTTGGTCATGTTGCTTCCACTTGTTATCGGTTTCTCAATCTTCAAACGGCTACCGCCAACTTGGCCCGCACACCCTCGCCTCAACAGCCCCTGCCGCCCGCAAATAATTGGCTCGTTGACTCCGGGGCATCTCATAGTATGACCCCGGACCTCAACACTCTCAATTATCACTCGGAATATGATGGCACGGACGAGGTCCAACTAGCAGACGACAATGGAATGCGGATCACTCACACTGGTATATCCTATCTTAATTTTCCGTCGCGTAATTTTCGGTTAACTAATGTTCTACGTGTTCCCGCTACTAAACACAATCTTTTATCCGTCCATCATCTCACAAAGGAGAATAATGTTTCCGTTGAATTCTTTCCTGACCGTTTTATTGTTAAGGCGCAACCAACGGGGGAAACACTGGCACAGGGCGCTTGCATTGATGGGGTTTACTTCATTCGGACTCCCTCCTACTATCTCAAATCCGCGGACAAATTTGCCAGCATGGGAGTTCGTACGGCTACCTCAACTTGGCATCACCGTTTCGGTCATCCCGGGCCGCAAACGTGTTCGTTTTTAATTTCTCGCTTTAAGTTACCTTTAAGTAGTCATGCCTCTGCGAAGGCCAATTTTTGTGACTCTTGTTTATCTAGCAAATCTCATCAACTGCCGTTTGATAATTCGTCTTTTGTTGCTTTATATCCGCTACACTATGTTTTTGCGGATGTTTGGGGACCAACTATTGTATCAGTGGATGGTTTTAAATATTATCTTTTGCTCGTGGATCTCTATAGTCGCTATTGTTGGATTTTTCCTATGACGTGCAAATCGCAGGTTCAGGCTATTTTTAAACAATTCAAACCCTTGGCTGAAAATCAGTTTAAACAACGAATCACTAATTTTTTCAGCGACAACGGGGGCGAATTTGTTGCATTGCGATCATATTTTCTAGCTGAAGGAATAAGCTGGCTAACCACGGCCCCTCACACTCCGCAACAAAATGGCATCGTCGAGCGGCGACATCGCCATATTCTTGAAACGGGTCGCGCCATTCTTCATCATGCTAAACTTCCTTCCAACTATTGGTCATACGCCTTACATACAGCCGTTTATCTCATCAATCGCCTGCCTTCGGCTGTTTTGCAAAACAACACGCCATTTTCCAAACTCTTTGGTCGCGCGCCTAATTATCTTCGTCTCCGCATTTTCGGTTGTCTTTGCTATCCATGGTTAAAGCCATTTGTGCAAGGGAAATTGTCTTATCCGTCACGACCCTGCATATTTCTTGGCTACTCGACAACTCAGAGTGCTTATAAATGTTTGGACCCTGACACACAACGCCTCTATATTTCTCGGCATGTTCGCTTTGTGGAGGATCAATTCCCGTTTTCTCATATGCCGCCTCACTCCTCAATCCAACAGCCGAGCGCCCCCTCCCCTTCTCCTATTTTCCTTCTCCCACGGGAGACCGTCTCTCGTCCGCCATCAAAGCCGTCGCATTCCACACCACTAGGGTCACCTGCCTCGGCTTCCGAATCTCGCTCGCGCTCGCCTTCTCTCGCGCCCCCACTTAATACGCATCCTATGCAAACTCGTGGCAAAAATAACATTTTTAAACCAAAGTTAGTGCATGCCGCGTCCCGCCATCCCACGGTTCATCCACTTGAACCAACTTGTGTCTCGTCCGCCATCAAAGATAAAAATTGGCGCTCCGCCATGTCCCACGAATTCAATGCCTTAATGCATCATGGCACGTGGGAATTAGTACCTCGCTCGTCTACTCAAAATGTCATAGGTTGCAAGTGGATTTTTCGCCTTAAGCATCATCCCGACGGTTCCATTGATAAATATAAAGCTCGCTTGGTCGCCAAGGGCTTTCACCAACGTCCCGGTCTTGATTATATTGAGACCTTTAGTCCCGTCGTCAAACCTGTCACCGTTCGCACCGTTCTCTCTCTCGCTATCACTCATGGTTGGCGTATTAATCAACTTGACGTAAGCAATGCCTTTCTTCATGGCTCACTTCAAGAAACGGTATTCATGGAGCAACCTCCGGGTTTCATTGATCCACAATATCCGTCTCACGTTTGCCGCTTACGTAAATCTCTCTACGGCCTTAAACAAGCTCCACGAGAGTGGTTTAATGCTCTTCGCGCAGCTCTTGTTCGTCTCGGCTTTTCTCAGTCCCAGTCGGATTGCTCGCTCTTTTTCCTTCGTCGCTCCACCACTGTTCTCTTCATTCTCGTCTATGTTGACGACATTATTTTCACCGGAAATGACTCGTCACTCATCTCTTCCATTATTCAGCAGCTTAGCTCTTCGTTTGCAATCAAGGATCTCGGCAATCTCTCCTATTTTCTCGGCATTGAAGCCCTTCCGTGTAAGGAAGGTTTACTCCTCTCTCAGCATAAGTATATATTTGATATTCTTGAACGTCACAACATGGTTGGTGCGAAGTCCGTCAACACCCCAATGTCTTCGTCCGATTCTTTCTCAACTAACACCGCTGCTGCCTCTTGTGACTCGCATCTTTATCGTCAAACCATTGGCGAATTGCAATATCTTTCGTTCACTCGACCCGATATTGCCTTTTCTGTCAACAAGTTGGCGCAATTTGTTGCTAATCCATCGGAGCATCATTGGAATTGTGTCAAGAGAATTCTTCGCTACTTGAAAGGCACCATCTCTCACGGTATTTTGCTTCGCCGACAATCCTCTCTATGCATCCGCGCCTTCTCCGACGCGGATTGGGCTGGTGATCCTAATGATCGGACCTCCACCTCAGCGTTTGTCATTTTTCTTGGCTCTAATCCGATATCCTGGAGTTCTCGCAAACAAAGAGCTGTGGCACGTTCTTCTACGGAGGCTGAGTATCGAGCCTTAGCTACAACCACGTCGGAAGTCCGTTGGCTTCAAAACTTACTTGCTGAAATTCAGTTTGTTCCACGTACCAAACCTACGGTTTTTTGTGACAATATAGGAGCCACGCATCTTTCTCTTCACCCGGTTTATCACTCACGCATGAAGCATATTGCTATTGATGTCCATTTTGTTCGTGATATTGTTGCCAAGGGCCTAGTCTCCATCTCGCACATCAACACGCATGATCAGCTTGCCGACATCCTTACTAAACCGCTCCACCATCGTCGTTTCTCCTTGCTTCGTGACAAAATTTCCTTAGCCGATGGCACCGTCATTTTGCGGGGGCGTATTGGAAATAAACCTCCGAATATCTCACATAATCCTATCTAATATTCTTCCTTGTTTAGAATAGGTTTCTTTCCTAGTTTAGACAAGATTGTTTGTCCTTATATTCTTCCTTGTTTAGAATAGGTTTCTTTCCTAGTTTAGACAAGATTGTTTTTCCTTATTCTTTGCTACGTAGTTGTATTTATAGGGAACTATTGTACTCATTGTATTTCAAGGAATATACATCATATATTTTCTACAGTAATGTAGTATAGGAGCAAACTACACGTTCGCAGGACTTGAATGTCTATGTCCTTACTACATTACAACTTACAAAGGAATTTACGGCTGAAAGACTCTTCTATCACTAAAATATTTCGACAAATAACTTCAGTTTGAAGTGCTTATCTCTTACATTTATGTCTAAAACTTAAGATTACTTACTTCTGTTACTTCTTTCTTTTATGAAAAGATTGAAGTTAGATTGGGGGCTAAGAAAGAATCCATCCTCGAAGATGCCATGAAGGAATCAAAGTAATGTACTTCCAAGTGTTAAAGAATCAAAGACGAGCACTCAATTCACTGAGATGTACCCTGGGCAGATTTTATAAAACAAAATTGTGGGGACACGCAACGCTACGTGCTAACAATGAATTGCTTCCCGTTCAATGTTGTTTTATATACTTCAATTCCTAGGACGAGTATAAAATTGGATGCTCCACAATTTGATCATCACTAGGCCCAGACCGACTACAAAATCCATTAGTAAGTCAATTTCGCAGTTACATATAAACAACCATTTACAACACATACCAGAGTATTAGTTTCCTAATACACATGAAACATGATTTCACATCAAACCTCTAAAGGAGGTTTAGTACTCTCATAGATTTAACTCTTCCTTCCCATAAATACGCTGAAGCTCACGAGTTGCTGCTTGGAATGATGCTAGAACAGGGAAAATAACGAATAATTAATGAGAAACTGCATAGGGAAGGGGGTGGAATATGAACGTTCATACCTTTCCAAATACGGAAGGCTTTTTGATTAATAGGAGAACCGGTCACAGTCTGAACTGCATCGAACAACGTACTTTCGGGGGTGCTCCTTAACTCTTGAACTATCTGATAGATTGTTTTCCCACTCTGAAAGTATATGTGGTTGTTTGGGTGTTTTGTCTTGCTATTAGCATGACGTTCAAACTCATAAGCATTAAGTGCCTGTCCACAAAAATCAACATCCTCAAACAAGAAGTTATACAGGTAAGTGATGGATGCCATCTTTATCTAAAGGAAAGTAACGTAGCTGCCTTACTTTTGAGTAACTACAAGATTGACACCCACAGAGATAGCCAGATCCTTTAATAATGCCAGGTAGCTCCTGTCAACATATAATACTAGATATAGTAAGTCACTAACAAAAGGAAGCAAAAGCTATGGCCAAATAGACAAATAACTGCAGGAATTACCTCCCGTGAGACAGAAACATACCGCACTGGCACCCCATCAAGCATACCAGTCGTCATTAAACTCCTGACATTGGATGGGAAGCTGTTTGGCGCTTCGCTCCGAGCAGGTTTTGAATCGGGATTACTTTTCGACAAAGAGTTGAGTCGGGATTTAGGTGCCTGAGAGACGCTCGAAATAGCTTTGGCTTTCTTTGTGTCCACCTTTTTTCCAGGTACTTCTAAATTATGCACAGAAGAACTTTCATACAGTAAGGTATGGCCACTAACTGGCCTTTCCAAAGCGTCCATTACAGGTTCATCTTCATAACCACCAAACGACAAGGTCCTGGATTCCCCTTTACTATAGGAGTGGGCCACTGATATACTATTATCAATGCCTCCTGCGGAACACATATTTGCTTCCCTCACCTCATACGAATGACCCATCAATGACACATTTCGTCCCATGGACATCGTGAAGGTGGTCTCATTTGCACTGCTGTAAGCCTGATCCACCGACGTCTCCAAGTCGTGCCCTCCAGACACAGGCAACCCCATTCCAGGGTACTTACCCTGATTAACTTTGACTTTTCTAGTTCTGCCAAGACTTTCTCTAGTTTCTGGGTTTTCAGGCTTGATAGCATACGCTCTTGATAAACCACCAGATGAACCACTCACACACTGTTCATCAGGTACTCGTTTACTCCCACTCGAACCATCTGTCCCAACAACAGCCATACTTCTCCCCATGAAGTTGACGGGCCTCTTTGTCTCAGATCCAATTAGCCGATCCATGAATTGATACGGCGCTGATTGATATCCAGAAGAATTTTCCCAAGGAAGTACATTGGACATGTCGATTCCAGGTTCTGACTTGCTAACTGAAGTTTCTACAGTCTGCTTTTTGCTGGGAAAGAACTGCACTTCATCAACGTCTAAGAACCATCGCCGGCCGCGCTTAGGTTCCACATTGTCATCATTCACATGTTTGCGTCCCTTCGACATAAAAAATCCTTTCTCCTGAAATGACCAATGCCTAGCGTCAGTTAACTGAGTCCACAGAGATTATATCACAAGCACATATGACAACTTAATTAAAACTTTCAAGCTTCCACCATGTAAAAACTCAGAGATGTATCAAGTTATTCTAACTCGACGATTTAGACACACAAACTTATATGACTAGAATGATTTAGCTACAAAGTCAGATTCTTTAAATGGGGCTAACTTTGTCAGTACATTCAGCTATCATATTAGACTTATAAATTACTAATAGCAAAAAAAAAAATTATGATAAAAAATTTCAAAGACAAATGTACTATTTTGGCGACTTTCACTGAACAAGTGAGAAGACGTGATTCAAAATTATAAAACCTCTTGTCAGAATATCAAAATTCAAAAATTTTATGACAAGATCAAAAGTTTTATGGAACTATTAGGCTGCTCTGCTTCAAACCTCAATTTTTCCGAAACTAAAAGACGAGAGCGTACCATAGAGTGCGAAAATGCGGCAATTAGCTGTTTATGTTTTTAAGGAAAATGAAATTTTAGGGTTCTATTTGTTTGTAATTTGTCTGAGCAGACGATTTTTGCTCTTCGATGGATGTTTCCCTATAGCCAAGTAAACCGACTTTCTTTTTCTTTTCTCTTTATTATTCTTCAACTGCCCAAGATTTTATCTCTTACGCAATAGCTATAAACATGGTTATTTTTGAGTGTTTGTAGATTGAACCGGTGATTTGACTGATTAATTAACAATTTTAGTAGTTCCATTGATTAAATCACAGAGCGATATGATATTAATAAGTTTGAAATTGTGAATAAACTGGTCCAATATTAATTAATATCATTGAAATAATTTTTTTTTAAATGATTCTATTTTAGTGAATGAAACTCTAACTTGTAATATATTTTATCTTGTTAATTTAAAGTTTTCAAATAAAAGAATTCAAGTGACCGGTTCAACATTTTTTTATATAAGTACATGTGTGGTATACAAATAAAGAAGCGTTAAAATTGCACATCAAATGAGAGCTTTTGTATATAATGTACAATTAGAGTGAATTTTAGAGATTATATATAAGAAAGAGTGCATAAATCAAATATTGTAGTTTATAAAGTTTGAACAAAAAAAAGTAAAAACGTAAAATTTAAAAATAAAATAAAAAACTTAATTCTAAAGAATATAATTCTTATGATATTGGAGAAGTTAATCTTAATTTGTCTATTATATATATATTAAATATGTGTATATGACATTAAAAATGATCTAGCTCAAATCGGTAAGAGCGTGGTAATTTTACGTAGAGGTCAAGGGTTTAACTCTTCTTCTATATTCTAAGTTTGAATAAATACACAAAATCCGTTCAACCAGTCAACTGGTTCACCGATTTAACCGATTCTTGATTAGGTGGGACCGGTCAATCTATAACATTGGTATTTTCATCCACCCCCAATTTTGATTGTATGGTAAATAGTTTGTGAAGGTTGGGGTAATTCTATACATTATAATAGTTTTAAAAAAAAATCTAAATATCAAGGTCCTTAAAAGCCAATTTCTCGGTTCTTTTTCTTTTCATCTCAAAGAGCCCGCCATATCTTTTTCTAATGAGAGCTGAAAAAATTGCATTTTTGATACCTTAGCTTGGCAGATTACATTTTTGATACCTCAATTTGGCTTTTTATTTTCAATTTTGGTACTAATGTGGCGGCGATTTCAAAAAAAACTCCTCGGATTTTGCCACAGTTGACGAAATTTGGAGATTTGGACCCAGTCAAACATCCACCTCACCCAATTGGTGAGTTGGACGCCACGTGGACTTAAAATAACAAATAAAATAAATATTAAAAAATTACCAAAAAAAGCTAAAAGTTCAATAAATATAAACTAAATTTAAAAGTAATTTTAAAAGTAATTTTAAAAGTCTTTTCCAATTTCATAAATTTAGTATTAATTGAAAAACAAAAAAAAAAAAAAATAAAGAGAGAGAGAGAGAGAGAGAGAGAGAGAGAGAGAGAGAGAGAGAGAGAGAGATAAGATTTCATATTCTTTTGTTGGTGCGACTTGGTGGGGTCAGGGTTTATTGCAATTGAACAAGGCAATAAAATTGAATCACAATCGTTGCTTTGAATTGCAGGCATCAAGACAAGGACGAAAGAGAAGTGTTCAAATTAGATTTAGATCGGCGGCGGCGGATGAAGAAGCGACCGGCGGCTGGCGCTAGGTGCACTTGCAGGGAGTACGAGTGGTGCCGACAGCGGTGAATCGGGGAAGACTATCTTCCTCGACTTTATTTTCTTTTTATTTTTTATTTTATAATTCATACTAAATTTATGAAATTAGAAAAACCTTTTAAAATTACTTTTAAATTTAGTTTATATTTGTTGAAATGAGATTGTTTTTTCATTTTTTGCGTTATCTTTTAATATTTATTTGTATTTTTTAAGTTCACGTGGCGTCCAACTCACCAATTGGGTGAGGTGGATATTTGACTGGGTCCAAATCTCCAAATTTCGTTCACCGTGGCAAAATCTGATGAGTTTTGAATCGCCGCCACATGAGTACCGAAATTGAAAAAAAAAAAGCCAATTGAGGTATAAAAAACTTGATCTGTCAAGTTAAGGTATGAAAAAAGAAACTGTAACAAGTTCAGGTATAAAAATGCAATTTTCCTAGTTCTCATCGAAAAAAGAAATGGCAGACTCTTTGAAATGAAAAGAAAAAGAACGGAGAAATTGGCTTTTAAGGATCTTGATATTTAGATTTTTTTACAAAATAATTGTAATGTATAGAATTACTCTAACCATCACAGTTGACAGTTATTTACCAGACAATCAAAATTTGAGGTGGATGAAAAATACCAGTGTCTCATGAGATATACGCTAGGATACGGTTGAATGGGATAACGAAGAAATCATAGCATTGCTTAATTTGTGGAGGATCATGCAGTGGATCGACAAAGATATATGGATGGGAATCTCAATTGATTGTGTCTAAATTTAACAAACAAAATTGATTGTGTCTAACAATTTTTACTATAACAATTTGAATTTGATAGTAAAAACTAAAAACTAAAAATCAGAAAAATTTTACACCTATTGTGATTCCAAACGAGAATACATCATATATATTGCATGAAAATCTTTGCAGTACGATATCCACGCTTCTAGCTAGTAATATTTGCGGAATACACAAGTATATTCAAGGTAACTGTTGATTTCTGTAACAGAGCAGCAAAATAAAGACCCGATGCCCATGTAATTTTCAACTACTATCGCATTCCTGTTAAAATTGAAAATACCGTATAATTGTGCTTAAAAATCTTAAAAATTACCCAACCTCTCCCCTCTCCCCTGGCTCGCGGCTTGGACTAGGTCACTCATGCATATCATTGTCGAGAAACTTGTTATCTCCTGAGAAATATTTTGATAATCTATTTCTCAAAATCAAACCTTCTTTATCGACATATTCACAAACATTCGGCATGTATCCTGGATCATGGTTGACATACAAGGTTGGCTCATAGGTAGTTTCGCCTTCCTTGTCTATCACAATATTATGGAGAATACAGCAAACAAGAATAACCCTCGGCATCTTTTGTGTGTCGAGTCTCCACATATCTCCTTGAATTACTCTCCAGTTCTCCTTCAACTTCGCCAACGCTCTCTGAGCCACTCCATGAGTAGCAAGAAGCCTCTGATTAAAATCAGCTTTGGTTTGTGATAGATCGTTCCCTTGAAATGGAGTGGCAAGCCATGGCAACAACGGATATCCCGAATCACCAAGTATATATTCCCTCAACTCCGTTTCATCCGACAAAGTTAGCCTCTTCCCGTTCAATTTCTCTCCTTCCTGACATAGTTTGAAGAAATTTGAACTCTGAAGGACTAACGAGTCAGATATTTGTCCTGGCCATCCGGTGACTATATCCCTAAATTTCAAATCAGGGTCCACGATCACCTGCAGCATCATGCTGTGATTCTTCTTGTGATCAAGCCAAGCATCTGCTTGTTTATCAGATGATGTCAAAAGCAGTTTTATATGAGTGGTGTCGATTGCACCACAACAGTTTGGAAGCCCACGGATTTTCTCAAACTTTGATTTTACTTCTGTCATGTCTAGTTCGGTTGAAGGCCATTGGAGGTGGCAGAGACCCTGTATTTCAATGGCGTCTATAAAGCGCCACGTTACCTGAGATACAATTGAATGGTGTACCCCAAAGGATTCCCCGATTGAGATCAATGTATTGCCAGTCCCGAGTCTTCTTAGTGCTAAGGCCACCTGGTCATATATTGACACTGGATCTCCATTTTTAAAGTAGAAGTGTGGTTTACACATCATCTGGTCCTTTACTAGCGAACAAATATAACCGAAAGTTTTTTGGGACATTGAGAAAGCGTCTCTGAAATTGTCTAATCCATGTGAGGGTGATGGATTTCCTGCAAAGTGGTAAATCGTGACGAAGAAAAATTTAGGGGTACCCGGTAGTATATTCAAGCAATAATAGATAATAATAGTAAAAAAACAGTAAAAATGAACTTTTAGTGCAATGCAGTTAAAAATATTTTCTTGATGAAAGTCTCATATCAATATAAAGTAATTAGTGTAAAAAGTTGATAAACTATCGTGAATGTATTGCTGTGACAATGATGCCAGCTAGCTAAGTGCAATATCAGCTGAATCAGATGGTTTTCATGTATTCTGCTTAAATAGAACCAAAGAACACAGAAATTGGTCTTGGAGAGTTCTATGTAATTTCACACACAAAATTGTTGCTCGCTATGGAGAAATCTAATAGTTTTGAGTTATACCAGAAGCACCAGCAGATAGATTTGATGGATTTTACTTTATTCAGTTTCGTATTATGTGTATTTTCTTTTGCTTTCACAAGTGCATGCGCACGCATGAAAAGAAGAATGTAAATCCGTCTCATTCTAGGATCGATCCACAAGCTCAATTTACTAATTTCTCATGCCTTACCTTAATGCCAAAAATGAATATTCAGTTGTTCTCAACTGTCTCACCAACAATAAAGAGTTTCAAATAGTGCTTATTGTTTGTTTTTATTATGAAAGTGTGCAATGACGAACAAGAGTGCAATTTCGTTTTAAGAGCAATTCATAACAAAACGTTAGGCAATAAAATTCGCAAAATTTTCATAAGTGGAAATTCCCATTTTAATTTAAAGTCAGCTACAAATAATTATAAAACAAGTAGTATATCATAAAAATAACAAATTGAACATAGCGAAACACACAAAAGATCAGGTCAATAAAATTGGTAAAAGAAAAGTGAAAAATTTAATTTTTAACATTTACCAGCAAATCTTTTTGATAAAGCATCCCACCATTCAGCAGTGGCCTCCTCAGAAACCAAAGGGTTCACTTCAGCTTTGCTTCTTCTTTTATTTCCTCTCACAGGTGCCATCACTCAATTCAATCAAACCCTGCTTAATTAAGAAAATCTAACCCAAAAAAAAAAAAAAAAAAAGCTTTGTTAGGAACCTAAAGAGATCATAAACAATCAACAAAACACGGAACATGCAATGCACATATGGGTGATTAGTGACTGTGTGTTTTTTGGCGTGTATGTGAATTTTTTTCTTTTGGTGTTTTAGTAGCATCCAAATTGACAAAGGTTTTTGTAGCACAGATGCCTTAGGGAAGTTATGAGAAATCTAACGAAAGAGAATTGTTTTGGATTAGTGTTTTTGTTTACGACAACAATGTCTGGAGAAAACTAATAGTCGAGATTGGAGAAAACTAATACTTACATGGGTTCCAGAATCTCCACAGTGACTGAGAGAGAGAGAAGGGGATGGAGAGCTCTATAATATCTTTTTTTTTTGTATATAGGTTCATGAAAATGTAGTCTAGATTGTATCGAATTTATAATACGAACAATTGTGTGGGTCGTGTGAAACGTGAAAGAAGGAAACGGTGAATTAAACCAAAAAGTATAAAAGTAGTTACCAGAAGGGCGTGACATTTATTTCCAAACCAAACGACAACACTCCATAATAAATGAATAATAACTATTTTTCTTAATATTACTTTATTGATAAATTATTCGCAAGTTATAGTTATCTGAATAGTTGTTATGCTTTAGTTTAGAGTCATGTTTTTAAATAACCTAAGGTTATTATAAAAGTTTTTTTTTCGCTAGTAAGCAATTTGCATAGTAATTTTTACAAGGGTCAAGTGTGATTACCATTTAACGTTCGACCCATTTTCCAATGTCTATCCTAACGTTTGAAAAAGGAATTTGCCCTCTAACGTTGTTAAAATGTGCAATTTTCCCCATGAGTCACACATATTAATAGGTTAGAGGTACAATATTGCAAAAGGGGTCAAAGGTTAAGAGGGTAATCGCAATTGACCCTTTTTACGACAACAACAACTACTACCATTGTTATGTTTTTTGTGAGTATAGATCAATGGGGTCAAAAAAAATTCGTAACAAGCTTTTGTTACTATAGGCCTTGTTAGCATAAAGTTATGTCAGCAAAAGTTACAGATTAATTACTCACCAAGAATGAGGTTAAGGAAATCAGTCGCCACGTAGGGTCAAAATAATCTGTGACCATGACGTGGGCTCAGATAAACTTGTAGCCATGCATTAATATTATAGAGAATTGAAAATAAAAAAAGGCGTGGCGTCAGACTATTCTGACGCCAAGGTTTTTTTCTTTTTTCTTTTTAAAGGCGTGACGTCAGAATTGTTTGGTGCCACGTTTTTTTTTTCTTTTATTTTTAAAAAATCATGGTGTTATAAAATTCTGTCACCACGTTTGTACCGTGGTGACCGATTATTTTGACCCCACGGTTTGTTTCTTTTTTTTTTTTTAAAAAAAAGGTGGCGTCAGAATTTTCTGACCCCACGGTTTTTTTTATTTTTTAAAAACCGTGGTGACAGATTTTTCTGTCACCAAAATTCCGAAATTTTTTTAAAAAAATTGTTGGCGGATTTACCGCCACTTTTTCGCCAAAATTTTCAATTTTTTCAATTTGGTGGGATTTTTTCCGCCACCTTATTATATATATATATAATTTTATTTATAATAAATTCTCTTTAACATTTTTTAAAGAAACAAAATATATTTTGTATAACATTTAACTAGTTGTTTATCATAAATATCAATTCATATGTATTAACATATATATTATATAGATGTGTGAATTAATATATTATAACATGCATTATATATATAAATATATAATTAATAATATTCCAATACACACAAATATATATATATATATATACACCCAAACAGTTACATAACTAATATAACACGCAAGAAAAAAAGAGAGAGATAGAGGAGAGGATTTCCGGATTTTAGAGGGAGAGGAGAGGATTTTCGATTTTTTGAGGAGAGGAGATGAAGAGATGAAGTTTGTGAAAAATGGGGTATTTTTATAGATATATGAAATTATGGTGAGAGATTTTTTTTAACCCCATTAATATCACATGGATTGTGCCCCCAATGGGGTCAAAAAATTCTGTCACCATTGATATGATATGGATTGCGCTTTTGTGGGGTCAGAATAATCTCTCACCATATTCACAGATGGTGAAAGATTTTTTTGACCCCACAAACTTTAAAGCAATGGTGACAGATTATTTTCACCCCACAAACTTTAAAGCAATGGTGACAGATTATTTTCACCTCACACTTAGCAATAAATAAATCAATCACCTTGTATATCTATGGTGACAGATTTTTTTGAAGCTATACAGATATGACACTCATATCACAGATTTCTTATCTTCTTTCCTCATTTCCCCCATTTTCATCCCCAAAAACCTCCATCTCCAATTTTTTTTTTCCATCAAGCTCTTCAAAAATTTGCTTAGTAGGTAATTTTAATACATTTACTGTGTTTTGTTGGCTTGATTTTACTTGCTAAAATTCAAATATTTATTGACTGAAAATTATTATGTTTTAGCATGCAATTTAATTATTCTGATACGATAGTTGGATTTTCTGTGGTATGATCATCAGTGGTATATTGTTTGTATGTTTATAAATAGTTTTTAGTGCATTTTAACCGTTTTAATTAAGTGTTAAATATTTTTGCATATGTACATAAATGCTGTAGTGATTTATTTTCCCATTTCAATAATAGACAACCCCACACGTTATTGTTTATTAATTAATGGTAGTTTTTGGTGTTTGTAATAGGTTATAAAATGTATAACAACGAAGATCGAAGTTGGATGTACGAAAGATTAAATCGTGGTGGTGTTGATGGGTATTTGCATCCTATTTTTGAAGCCGGTGTGGGAATTTTTTTAGACCACGCATCTAGTGCAACACAATTATTACGAAATGGCAAAGCTAGGTGCCCTTGCATTAGATGTTATAATAGGAAATTTGGTAGTCGAGATGGCATTCAGTTTCATCTTTACAACCATGGATTTTTGCCTCAATACTACGTATGGACTGGGCATGGTGAAATTCGAAGGCCTGAGGAGGGGTTTGATACAAATATGGGGTTTGATACAAACATGGAGGAGTCTTCATCTGGGTATAACTTACGAGATCGACAAAGAGAGATGGTCGAAGATGCATTTGCTAGCCGATTCGAGAATGTAAATGATTTTAATATTGGAAACGAACAACCGAATAGGGAGGTACAAGCATTCTTCCAGATGTTGCGTGAGGCCGAGGAGCCCATACGAGCTGGAGAGGGAAACACAGTATTGGGATGGGTCGCTAAATTTCTCAATAACAAGGTACTCCACTCTATCCCTAATGTGGCGTGCAAAAAGAACATACAACTGTTTGGGGCTGAGTCTTGAAGATCGACAGAGGATGCCCGACAGTATGTATAGCATGCAGAAATATATGAACTGATTGGGGCTGGGCTACCAAACATTTGATGTCTGCGTTAACATTGCCTTTTATTTTATGGCGAGTACATAGATAGTAAATATACGGTGTGTCCTGGATGCCATGAAGCCAGGTTCGAAGAGAGGCTGAATTCACATAACAGAGCGAAGGTGGTTGGTCGCAAGAAGCTATGGTATCTACCGTTGACGCCGCGTCTGCAATGACTGTACATGTCTCTCGTGAATGCGGAACACATGACGTGGCTTCTGAAATGTCAGATAGAAAGTGATCAAATGATCCATCCTGCATCTGGAGAAGCTTGGAAATCCTTTGATGCAACACACACGGATCTTGCTAATGAGCCGCGCCAATGTTAGACTTGGCATTTGCACTGATGGATTTAACCCGTTTACGAACTCTGCCGTTCCATACTCTTGTTGGCTTGT
This sequence comes from Misopates orontium, assembly GCA_946800315.1. Taxonomy (NCBI): domain Eukaryota; kingdom Viridiplantae; phylum Streptophyta; class Magnoliopsida; order Lamiales; family Plantaginaceae; genus Misopates; species Misopates orontium. Next base: position 15,453,610 of record OX326946.1, read on the forward strand.
CTTTGTCACGCCGTATAATCTTCCGCCTGATCTTTGAATGAGGCAAGAATACATCTTTCTGAGTTTGTTGATATCTGGACCGAGAAGCCCGGGGAAGAACATAGATGTTTTGCTTCGACCATTGATTGATGAGCTGAAATCACTGTGGGTGGTCAGGGTTGAGACATATGACAGCTTCAGGATGCAAAATTTTATAATGCATACAGCTGTTATGTGGACCATTACTGATTTCCCGGGGTATGGCATGTTTTCCCAGTGGAGTACCCATTGCAGGTTGGCATCTCCATATTGTATTGAGGGGACTAAAGTATTTCAGCTGAAGCACGGGAGAAAGAACTGTTTTTTCGACTGTCATCGACGTTTCTTGCCATCTGACCATCCTTTCAAGGACAACACCACTGATTTCCTAAAAGGCAAGACAGAAGAGTCTTTGCCCTTGATGAGAAGATCTGGGGAAGAGATGCGACAACAGGTAGAGTTCTTGCCAAATATTCCGTTCGGCAACAAAAATATCATCATTCAAGGTTTAGGAAAAGAGTACAATTGGAACCGGAGAAGTATATTCTGGGAACTACCTTATTGGTGCACTAACATGATACATCACAACTTAGACGTAATGCCTTGCGAAATGAACTTCTTCGGTAATATCAAAAACATGGTGATGGATAATCCAGAGAAGACTAAGGATAACTTGAATGGGAGAAGAGATTTGCAGTTGTTAACGAGCCGACATGAGCTGTTCTTGGGGGTGGGTCGAAGTGGTAGAGTTGCCAAGAAAAAAGCCAAGTACTGCTTGAGTAAAGAGCAAAAGAAATTGGTGTGTGAATGGTTGCGGGGTTTGCGGTTCCCTGATGGGTATGCTTCTAACATTTCATAATGTGTTCATATAGACCAACTTAAACTAGTTGGGATGAAAAGTCATGACTATCACGTGTTCATGCAAAGCTTGTTGCTTCTTGCATTTTGTGACTTATTACCGAATAGTGTTTGGGGTCCATTAGTGGAGGTTAGCAACTTTTTAAGAGAATTTGAGCGCTCCTGAAGTTTGAAATTCCGATATGGCCACGCTCGAGGTATCAATAGTGGAGACAATGTGCAAGTTGAAAAAAATATTTCCACCAGCTTTCTTTGATTCAATGGAGCATTTGGCGATTCATCTATCGTGGATAGTGATAGTCGACGGACTGGTTCAATATAGGTGGATGTACCCATTTGAGAGGTAACAATTTTTGGTTTACTACGCATTTCTATATTTATAGTTAGTAAAGTATATATATTTAATAAACTGGACATGTTTCGTACCAGGTGCATGCTAGTTTTGAAGAGATCAACGGGTAATAAAGCGAGAATAGAAGGGTCGATTGTGAAGGCCAATATAATGAGGGAGATTACTAACTTTTGTGCAGTTTATTTTGGACCAGGAGTTGAAATACGTCATAACCGCCGGAATAGGAATGAGGTTGAGAGGTCTCTGAATTTGAGCGATGAGTTGTCCATCTTTCAAAATAAAGGAAAATATATGGGGAGGCGAGACAGATCACGCAATTTGACCCTTGCCGAGCACAGAGCCGCTGAGTTATACGTCCTTCTTAACTGCACTAAGGTCGAACCGTGGGTAAGGTATTTATTATATTATGGTCGGTCATTATATGAGTTCCTATTTATATATACATATGTAATTTAAGTTATTTATATGTGACAGGTTGTTTGAACACGAGATGTGTTTCGATGATCCAGGAAAGGCGCAACACTTATCTTGTGGATTGGTTCAAAGAGACTGTCAATTCTGGGCGTTACACGGTTGACCAACGCCTTCGCGCTTTAGTACAGAGTCTAGTCTTAAGAGTAAAAACATTCAAGGCATTTAAGATTAACGGTTTCTGTTTCCACGTTGAGGAGCATGGGATGGACAAGAAGACGATGAATAGTGGCGTATATCTGAAGGGAAATGTGAAGGGATCAGATGATATGATCTACTATGGCATGCTACAGGAAATTATATAGTTGGAATACTGGGGTAGTGGTGAATTAAAGAGTATTGTACTGTTCAAGTGTGACTGGTACGATATCTACGGGGGGATGGTAGTTCATCCTATTTACCGATTGGTGGATATTAATCCACAAAGGCGATTGGAAATTGGAGCGGCTGAACCGTGTATACTTGCAAGCCAGGCACATCTAGTGTATTACACGCAATACCCTTCCAAACAAAACGCGAGTAGAAGAGGGTGATGGGCTGTGTGTACCACAAGGGCAACATAAGTCGTCGATGCTACTTCTATATTTCGGGATGAAAATGCAATTGTTGTCCTGCCCGTTCCTGACTTCGGTTCAGTACCTCTCGCAGACGATTTAGCAAGTTGATGATGTATATAAAGAGGATGAGGAGGATGAATATGGCGATGTAATTGAAGAGGTAGGCGATGATTCCGTGCCTGAAGATGACCACATCTATGATGACCCTAATTATGTTTAGATTTAGCATTTAGATTTCAACTTGTAATGCATGTATTTTTATTGAATTAATGATGAGATGATTGTGTGAACTTGTGGACTATTTTTAATATAGGATAAAAGCATCAAACCCCCTATACTATAGGGGGTGTAGCGATTTGCCCCCTGAACTTTTTTTTTGGCAACAAGCCCCCTGTACTATGGATAAACAAGACTTTTTGCCCCCTGGTCGAATTTCCGGCCAATTTTCACCGGAATTTGAAACGTGAACATGAGGGTTCATTACTATTTAACCTCAAATTCAATAAAATGCCCTTTTTTCACTTCGATTCTTGTTATATTTTCTTAATTTTCAAACCTTAGTCTAAACTATCCAAATTAAGGTTTGGAAATTCAGAAAATATAACAAAAATCGAAGTGAAAAAGGGGCATTTTATTGAATTTGAGGTTAAATAGTGATGAACCATCATGTTCACGTTTCAAATTCCGGCGAAAATTGGCCGGAAATTCAATCAGGGGGCAAATTATTTTTTCAAGTCAATAGTTGAGGGGGCAAAGTGCTTATTCATCCATAGTACATGGGGCTTGTTGCAAAAAAAAAAAAATAGTTCAGGGGGCAAATCGCTACACCCCCCATAGTATAGGGGGTTTAACGCTTTTATCCCTTTTAATATTTACCAAAAATATCTATTTTAAAACTAACAGAAAAAAATAACCATTCAACAACATCTTAATTAGTAATTTAATTTAAAACTACTGAAATTGTTAATAACTCAAAAGTTACACATTTAAACATTATAAAAATAGTAAATAAATGTTCAACTAAAATGCAGGGTCGAATGGGAATCCAGTGGGATCGGCGCCACCTCTGTTGTCGGGGAGGGGTAACTCCCGGGCTGATGATCCTGAGTAGTCCCTGTCTCTGGCGGGTGGGGAGTGTAAGTCCCTTGTTGCATCATCTGCGCGCGCTGCTCATTGAAGCTACTCAACGTTGCATGCTGATCGGGAAGCATAGGCCGCACAAGCTGACTCGACTGACCCTGGAAAAGTGTTGTGTTTACTCGTTCCATGAACGACTCCAACCGGTCAAATCTGTCGTGACTCCTCTTTAACTCCTCCTGCACCGCGATTTGAACATCTCTAGGATCGTAGCAGTTGCTACTCGTTGACGCCCAACTGTTGTCCTTGTATTTCGGGTACCTTCGTACATCGAACCCCGCGTACTGTAGATCCCCATATGTTGGAATACCTGAAAATTAAAACATGTAATTGTATCAAGTTTCATACAATAAAGATGCTGATATAGGATGCATCATAACATGAACAGAGAACTGTTTTAATTACCAGGCATCCTGTTCTTGTTTGAGCCCCCTACCGCATCCGACCACAAATGCTGATCCAATCGGGGCCACTCTACATCCTGATATGCCACTGCTAGTTGCGCGACATATTGTTCCTTTTTTAAAAATTAAATATACAAAGTCAATATCACAAATATTCATTTAGCAAAAATGAATATTTAAAACTGTCTTTTTAATTAATTCGAGGTTGAAATTACTTACATACGCCCTCTTGTCCTTCTCGCTCGTCCACTGCTCCCGTCCGTCCTGAAGCTTTTTGCACTTTCCCGCCTTCCAGGCATCTAGGTGCTTCACCTCATCTGGGTCCCCCCGTACTTTCCACCTGATAAATCACACAAAAGTAGCGGTTATATTACTAAATTAAAAGTAAATAAACACTAATAGATAATTATACATAAACTAAAAACTTACCATTTTTGCCTTTACTTTTTCTATGCTTCTCGACCCGCCATACCAAGTCCGATCCATTGCCTTGGCCTTGTTTGCCTTTGCAATCTCACTCCTTTCCTTGGCCTTCTCAGACTTCCAGTGACGAATGTAATACGGGACATATTCGTAGTGGATCCAATATTTTCGAATCTTCTTCAAATTCAGATTTTTCTCCTTCATTTGCCAATAGCTCTTAGCACGATGCACTTCAGAACTGAATCTCTTGGAACAAATCCTGTGGTACGATCTGTTGATTCTTAAAGCATCCAGCTTACTCCACTGATACGTGTCCTAAAATTCAAGAACCGATCACAAGTAGTTAATATAATATAGTAATAGTGCATAAAATGAGGTACGGTGCATGCATATTCGCCTTCAGATTCGCGCTGATTGTGCTAACCAATCTGTCACTGCCAGTTATCTCCCCGGAGCGATGGTTGACATAAAGCCTTCGCCTCAGGGATGGGTCTGAAGGGGGATGCTTAGGGATAGTCCCCCCGTGATACACAACACAGTCTACCTCCTCGACACCCGCCTCCTCACCACCCGCCTCCTTGCCACCCGCCTCCTCTCCACCATCCTCAGCAACCGCCTCCTTGTGCCCCACTGGACCATCCGCACCATCACCCCCTAGCTCCACGTCATCCCCTAAATGGACCCCTCTGTATCTCACCGTAAAGCACTCATGGCACCTGTCGAAGCTACACTCCCTGATCCCAATAACTAACCCTCGGCAACAACTGCTAGACTACCTCCAGGAACTCCTCCTGCCGAATAACGAGGTGAAGCTGATATGTCCGCCTGATGTCGATGCCCCGTACTCTGCACTGACATGGACTGTCGTGGATGTTACTGGCCGCCTCTGACCAACCATCCCCTGCATCCCGCCTGCAGGACCTACCACCCCTGCATCCCGCCTGCAGGACCTACCATCCCTGCATCTTGTTGGATGCCCCGTAAAACTGTCCGGGTGTAGCATATGGGTTTGTGCTCCCTACATTCGTCGACCACTGCAGCATGGTAGTATATGGCCCCATTGAATTGAGGTTATACGTGGCCACCCTTCCTTCTTGCGACGTACTGTTGGGGTTCTTCCTCAACGCTTCAAACATCCTATGTTGTGGCGCCATGTTATACGGTGCAGTGACCACATGCTTTCTAGAAGCAACATTTGATTGGCCTGGGACTGATCTTGTCATGCCTTTCACCTTCCCTTTCCCCTGTTGCGAGGGATCGATCTGTCGTCTATCTGCCATCTGTTATATAGCAACACAAATAATTGTTAATAAACAACATATAACATTTGAAGTTCCAATAAAAAGCTACACATGAATAATAACAGTCATAAAAGAATTAATTACTAATATAATCATGATAATTTATTTAACTACAAATTTAATTTTGCAATTGTTTGCTAAATTTTAAGTTTTTCCTAAATTCCATAACATTTCTTAACTTTGCCTAATTTTTATAACAAAATTCCATCTCTTTTACTAAAACTATCCTAATTAAAATGAAATTATCCTAATTGCTACTAATTATAGAATGAGTACACATATATAATCATGATTTACCTAGCTAAACTTAATTACTAATTAATTTTAATCAAACTACTTTGAAATTTATAATTTTATTACTAATTATACAGTAATTGTCATTAAAGTGTTAATCACTAATATAATCATGACATTTTATTTACCTAAAAATTTAATTTTGCAATTTTATGCTAAATTTTAATTGTTTCCTGAATTCCATAATGTTTCTTTACTTTTCCTAATTTTTATAACAAAATTCCATCACTTTTACTAAAACTATCCTAATTAAAATGAAATTCTCCTAATTACTACTAATTATAGAATGAGTACACATATATAATCATGATTTACCTAGCTAAACTTAATTACTAATTAATTTTAATCAATTACTTTGAAATTTATAATTTTTATTACTAATTATACAATAATTGTCATAAAAGTGTTAGTTACTAATATAATCATGACATATTATTTAACTAAAAATTTAATTTTCCTATTTTATGCTAAATTTTTATTTTTCCTGAATTCCATAATATTTCTTAACTTTTCCTAATTTTTATAACAAAATTCAATCACTTTTACTAAAACTATCCTAATTAAAATGAAATTCTCCTAATTACTACTAATTATAGAATGAGTACACATATATAATCATGATTCACCTAGCTAAACTTAATTACTAATTAATTTTAATCAAATTACTTTGAAATTTATAATTTTATTACTAATTATACAATATTGTCATAAAAGTGTTATTTACTAATATAATATGCCATTTAATTTAACTAAAAATTTAATTTTGCAATTCCTGACATAGTTTGATGAAATTTGAACTCTAAAGAACTAAAGTATCAGATATTTGTCCTGGCCATCCGGTGACTAAATCCCTAAATCTCAAATCAGGGTCCACGATCACCTGCAGCATCATGGTGTGATTCTTCTTGTGATCAAGCCAACCATCGGCTTTTTTATCAGATGACGTCAACCGTGTTATTATATGAGTGGTGTCGATTGCACCACAACAATTTGGAAGCCCACGGATTTTCTCAAACTTTGATTTTACTTCTGTCATGTCTTGTTCGGTTGAAGGCCATTGGACGTGACCGAGACCCTGTATTTGAATGGCGTCGATAAAGCGTCACGTTACTTGAGATACGATTGAATGGTGTACCCCGAATGATTCCCCGATTGAGATCAAGGTATTGCCAGTCCCGAGTCTTCTTAGTGCCAAGGCCACCTGGTCATATATTGACATTTGATCTCCATTTGTAAAGATGAAGTGTGGTTTACACATCATCTGGTCCTTTACTAGCGAACAAATATAACTGAAAGTTTTTTGGGACATTGAGCAAGCGTTTCTGAAATTTTCTAATCCATGTGAGGATGATGGATTTCCTGCAAAGTGGTAAATCGTGATAAAGAAACAGAAAAACAGAAAAGCTTTTAGTGCAATGCAATTAAAAATATTTTCTTGATGAAAGTCTCATATCAATAAAAAGTAATTCGCACACAATTAGTGTAAAAAGTTGATAAACTATCGTGAATGTATTGCTTTGACAATGGTGCCAGCTAAGTGCATCCGGTGTAATATCAGCTGAATCAGATGGTGTTTGATGTGTTTTTCTGCTTAAATAAAACGAAAAAACACAGAAATTGGTCTTGGAGAGTTCTATGTAATTGCACACACAAAATTGGAGATCGCTATGGAGAAATCTTATAGTTTTGAGTTATACCATAAGATATAGGCTCTATATATAATGTACGAAAGAGCTATTATGTGTATATTCTTTTGCTTTCACAAGTACGCACGCACGAAAAGAAGAATGTAAATCCGCCTCCAAATTAATTTGCACAAACCTAGCGACACCCTTTCCCATTCTTTTATTTCCTCAAGTTCAATTCACTAATTTCTCATGCATTGCTATGTATTCTGGTCTACCTTTCAACTTTGCCTTAATGCCAAGAATGAATATCCAGTTCTTCTCAACAATAAAGAGTTTCAAATAATGCTTATTGTTTGTTTTTATTATGACAAAGTGTAATGACAAACAAGAGTGTAAATGTCGTTGTAAGAGCAATTCATAACAAAACGTTAGGCAATAAAATTCGCAAAATTTTTCATATGTGGGAATTCCCATTTTAATTTAAAGTCAGCTACAAATGATTATAAAACAAGCAGTATATCATAAAAATAACAAATTTAACATAACAAAACACACAAAAGATCAGGACAATAAATTAGTAAAAAAATGAAAAATTTAATTTTTCACAGTTACCAGCACATCTTTTTGACAAAGCATCCCACAATTTAGTAGTGGCCTCCTCAAAAACCAAAGGGTTCACTCAATTCAGGTGCCATCACCCAATTCAGTCAGACCCTGCTTACTTTATAAAATCTAGACACACCCACAAAAAAAAAAAAAAAAAAAAACTTTGTTAGGACTGGAATATAACTAAAACCCATTTGTAATTAAACCCGACTTAATTTCAAGAACCTAAATTGATCATAAACAATCAACAAAACATGGAACATGCAAGGCACATATGGGTGATTAGTGACTGTTTTTTTGCGTGTGTGTGAATTTTTTCTTTTGGTGCTTTTGTAGCATGCAAATTGGAGAAGGTTTTTGTAGCATAGATGCCTTATAGGGAAGTTATGAGAAACCTAACGAAAGAAAAATATTTTGGGTTACTGTTTTGGTTTAAGACGATAATGTGTGGAAAAAACTAATAGTCGAGACTGGAGAAAACTAATACTTACATGGGTTCCAAAATCTACACAGTGACAGAGTGACAGAGAAGGGGATGGGGGAGCACTATAAATTTTTGTACTAAATAGGTTCATGAAAATGTAGTCTAGATTGTATCGAATTTATAATACGGACAAATATGTGAGTCGTGTGAAACGTGAAAGAAGTAAACGGTGAATTAAACCAAAAAGTATAGAAGCAGTTGCCAGAAGGGACAACACTCCACATTAAATGACTAATAACTCTTTTTCTTAATTTTACTTTATTGATAAATTATTCGCGAGTTATTGTTATCTGAATAGTTGTTATGATTTAGTTTAGAGTCATGTTGTTAAATAAACCTGAGGTTATTATAAAAGTTTTTTCACTAGTAAGAAACTTGCATAGTAAATTTTACAAGGGTCAAGTGTGATCACCCACTTAATGTTTGACACATTTTCCAATGTCTCTCCTAACGTTAGAGAAAGAGATTTGCCCCATAACGTTGTTAAAATGTGCGATTGTCCCCATGATTTCTTGATCGACCGTTCATTTTTTACACGTATCTTACTTTTCATCCATTAGATTTTTGGCTTTAGGAGGCAAGTCACACATATTAATAGGTAAGGGGAACATTGCCAAGCGGGTCAAACATTAAGAGGGTGACAGGAAATTAACACTTGTTACGACTATTAGGAATATTATCTCCAGCGAATCTTTGGCCGATAACAATGCAAATCAAATCCCAGAATTCTAGAGATCATTGTATATCCTTGTATAATTTTCCCTTTTCGTAGATAAGCCTTTACTCTTTTATTTATATGACTTGCATCACGATTCTTAATTCAGTGAAAGTAGATACAAAAATATTCTCTTAATGGTATCATCTTTTCTCCATAATCCACCGATTCCCTCCTCTACTCACACACGATCCTTTCTAAAAAATTACGATGTCTTCTGCTGGCTTCACTGCCAACTCTCCCCGTTAACCCACCGCCCCGGTGGCTGCTCCAACCACACCACTACCATCCCTTGTCCCGGTGACGGCCCATCACCACTTAACGCTTCGTCTCACATCCTTCAATTACTTTTCATGGCGTTTACAAGTGATGGCGCAACTAAACAGCCTCGGCCTCCTCGGTTATTTACAAGGCGATATCAAGTGTCCGGATCCCTCTGACAAGGCGGCATTCAACCTTTGGTTCCAACAAGATAAACTTCTTCTGGCGGCTCTTGTTGGATCCTTATCTCCCGAATTGGTCCCACTAATGCATTCTGCCAACACCTCTGCCATCGCCTGGGTATTACTCATGGGTGCGTTCGCTCGTCCGGACCGCACGTGTGTTCTTTCTCTAAAAAACGCGCTCAATTCCACCACTATAGATAGCCGCTCCGTGACTGAATATCTCACGGACATCAAAGCGAAAGTAGACAAAATTTCCATGCTTGATCGCCCTCTTCATCCCGACGACATCACTTTGTACGTCCTCAATGGTCTTGGTGCACAACACCGTGACATAGCCTCCTCAATCCGTCTCCATGAGAAGCCGATGACGTTTGCCAAACCCCATAGCACGCTGGTCACCCACGAGGCGTTCCTCCCCCGCTATGAAGCCGATGCTCACACTCTTGTTTCTACAACCAACACGACAGTTCAGAATCACCCGAATAATCAACACCATGATAACAACAATTATCAATCCAACCATGGTCGTGGACAGAACCGTGGACGGGGTGGTCGACACCACCGTGGTTGCGGTCGGGGTAATTTTTCGAATCATAATTCTTACCATTCTTATGCTGATCCGGTTATTTGTCAAATTTGTGCCAAACCAGGCTACTCGGCGCTCTCCTGCTACCGTCTCACATCCCTCCATCAGCCGAGTGCTCACATTGCTCGCACTCCCCCAACCCAACCCTCTTATCCGCAACAAAATTATTGGCTTGTTGACTCCGGATCCTCCCATAACTTAACCCTGGACCTTAAGAATCTCAACTTTCACTCTGAATACGACGACACCGATGAAGTCCAACTCGCTGATGGCAATGGGATGAATAGTACCTATACTAGTACGACTTTAATTCACTGTCCACCTTATGATTTTTGATTATCAAATGTTCTCTGTGTTCCTTCTACGAAACAGAACTTACTTTCTGTTCACCAATTCACCAAGGCGAACAATGTATCTATGAAATTATTTGCTGATTATTTTCTTGTGAAGGATCAAAATACGGGGGGGCCCTGGCGAAGGGCGTTTGCACTGACGGGGTGTATCATATTCGGACTCCTGCGTACTATCTCCAGTCCGAGAAAAAGTTTGCTTCCTTGGGCGTCAAAACCACGAAATCCATATGGCACTCGCGGTTGGGTTATCCTGGTTTCAGGACTAGGGCATTTTTAATTTTGAAATATAATTTACCGCTTTATAATAATTCCTCTACAAAGGAACGTTTTTGTGACTCGTGTTTTACGAGCAAGTCGACTCAGTTACCGTTTATGGATTCTTCATTTGTGGCATTATATCCACTACATTATGTTTATGCGGACGTTTGGGGTCCAACTGTGACATCTATTGATGGCTTTCTCTATTATTTTTTAGGGTCAATTGCGATCATCTCCCTATCGTTTGGGGTGTTTTGCGATGTGCCCCGTATCGTTTCAAATTTTGCACTTTTCTCCATTACGTTTCGTTAAGTGTGCGATTTTCCCCTGGACCGTTGACCGGTGGAATATTCCACCCGAGATTCCCAAACGTGCACAAAACGTGTCGGATGGAAGGGCATTTTCGTCCGACCAAGTTTGACTACTACTCCCTAACCTTTTGCGTGAACGTTTCCCCCTTAACGTTTGCATACTTTGAGCAGATTGCCCCCTAATGTTTGTCCAAGTTATGCAGATTGCCCCCTAAGGTTTGATTCATTTTATGTCATTACATATGTATGATTCTTTTATCTGAATCATATGGTTATATCTTTCTACTTTGGCTTTTGATTATATTCATATAGGCAGGAATGTAAAATTCATCAACTGATAACAAATCAAAATTTATTTGTTAACGTAGTTTACAGCTATTTGGATTACTAGTTGATAAATTAAAGTGGATTAAATAGTCCATTGTGGAATAGGAAATAATATTTCGTTTTCGAATAGTCTGCAAATCTTGCTAGCCGGATAAACCACATTTGAAAAACTAGGTGTAACAACCACAAATTCAAAAGGCATATAGAATCAACTTGCTCTATGGAGAGAATTGAGTTTGAGACTTTGGGGAATAATTTCACCTCTTTAACCAACTAGGCAATCCTCGCGGGCTTCGAATCTTAACCGTTTCATACAATTTTATCGGTTTATCATTGTTTTTCATGTCCGTATGTCACCAACCATGGTCCAAGTAGCACACTTAAGTATGCGATAATAACATCTTTTTAGGGAACTAAATGATAAACCCCAAAACACTATTGGATTTTGCAAACACAACTATACACTCAACGTTTAATAAGTAATCAACTCTCCGTGGGACGATAAATAATTTTTACTGGTTATAGTAAAGGATTACTAAGGTACACTATATTAACTATATATTATTCAGTAGGGAAAGAAATTCACCAAAAACGTAGATGACAGGTACATTAACCCGCTATAGAGACATTGTGGCAGTGCTAAAAAATAGAAGGAGAAGCTCATATAGAAAGATGGTTTCACCTACTGCATAACAATAACGAACGTATGCAACAATTTGTAACGAACAATCGATTGTCAGCAGATTTAAAGTGAGAAATTTCCCGAAGAAAATGAAAACCTATAAGAGGCGAACGTTATAGGGCAAATTTCTATTCTGGAGCAAACGTTAAGGGGGCAACCCGCTTAACTTGGACAGACGTTAGGGGGCTTACTGCTCAAAGTATGCAAATGTTAGGGGGGAAACGTTGGGGCAAAAGGTTAGGGGGGTAATAGTCAAAATTGGTCGGACAAAAATGCCCTTCTACCGGGCACATGCTGGGCACGTTTTGGAATCTCCGGTGAAATATTCCATCAGTCAACGTTCCAGGGGCAAACTGCACACTTAACGAAACATTAGGGGGCAAAGTGCAAAATTTGAGACGATAGGGGGCACATCACAAAATGCCTCAAACGATAGGGGGTGATCGCAATTGACCTTATTTTTTATTGGTTGATTTATTCGGTCGTTATTGCTGGTTATTTCCCATGACTTCTAAATCGCAGGTGTCTACTATTTTCCAGTAATTTAAACCCCTTGATCAAAATCAATTTGAATGATGAATCATCAATTTTATAGCGACAATGGGGGCGAATTTCTTGCTTTATGCCAATACTTCATTAGAAATGGCATAAGTTGGCTTATGACCGCTCCACACACCCCACAACAAAATGGGATTGCCAAACGGCGTCATCTTCACATTCTTGACACTTGCCGTGCACTCCCAATCCCATCTTCCGAATGAATTTTGGAGTCATGCCGTGCAAACTGCAGTCTTTTTAATAAATTGGATGTCGTCATCTGCCTTGAACAATACCACGCCTTTTCACAAATTGTTCAATCGGCAACCAAACTATTTGAGACTTCGCGTATTCGGGTGTTTGTGCTATCCTTGGATCAAACCATACGTTGCCAATAAACTCTCTTATCCATCTCGCCCGTGCTTATTTATTGGGTATTCTTTGGCACAATGCGCGTACAAATGCTTGGACCTAAGCTCCAATCGTCTCTTTATCTCTCGGTATGTCCGTTTTGTGAAGATCAATATCCTTTCTCGACTCCACCCATGCCCTCTTCCACCTCGTCGTATGCACCACTACCTTGTCTCTCGCCAATCATAAAATTACAGCCGTCCCGTTCGGCCTCGCCTCTAGCCGTCCCTCTCGATACTTCAACTCCCCCAGCCGCACTTGCATCCTCACGACTCTCCAGTCCATTACCACAGCCTTCTCCGCCATCTCCAACCACTTTACCCGCTGCCAACACTCATCCCATGTTGACTCGGGCAAAGAAAAATATATTCAAATCCAAAGTTGTGCATGCCGCCACCAAACATCCCACTGATCTGCCACTTGAACCCAGATGTGTTACTACCGCCATTAAGGACCCCAACTGGCACCTTGCGATGTCTCAAGAGTTCAACGCTCTTCAACATCATGGTACTTGGGAGTGGGTTCCGAAATCCGAGGCCCACAATATCATTGGATGCAAGTGGATTTTCCGTATCAAACGTAATCCAGACGGCTCCATTGAAAAATACAAAGCCCGACTCGTGGCCAAAGGCTTCCACCAACATCCCGGGATTGACTATGTCGAGACTTTTAGTCTCATTGTTAAACCAGTGACAATCTGTAACATTCTTTCCCTCGCGGTTTCCAACTCTTGGCCAATCCGCCAACTCGACGTCAGCAATGCCTTCTACACGGTTCTCTAATTAAGGAAGTTTTTATGCTTCAACCTCCCGGATTCATTGATCCCAAGTTTCTGAACCATGTGTTCTGCCTCCATAAATCTCTATATGGTCTCAAACTGGCACCCCGTGAATGGTTCAATGCCCTTCGTTCGTCGCTTCTCTTTCTCGGTTTTCTCCAGTCTCGTTCCGACTGTTTGCTATTCATCCTTTGTCGCGCTTCCACCTCCATTTTTCTCCTTGTTTATGTTGAGGATATTTTGATAACCGGCACCGGCACTGGCACCGACTCCACTCTCATTTCTTCTATTATTTCCCAACTTAATGCTTCATTCGCCGTCAAGGACTTGGGCTCACTTCATTATTTTCTTGGTATTAAGGCACTGCCGTGCAAAGAGGGTCTTCTTCTGTCACAACACAAGTACATTCACGATCTCCTTGTTCGTCACAATATAGACGGAGCTAAATCCATCTCCACACTGATGGCCACAACGATCGATCTATTCATCTCCTCTTCCCCTTGTGATCCGCACCTTTATCGACAAACCATCGGCGAGTTACAATATTTGTCTTTGACACGACCCGATATTGCTTTTTCGGTAAATTACCTTGCTCAATTCGTTGCTCATCCGCTCGAGATCCACTGGACTGCTGTCAATGCATTCTTTAATACCTCAAAGGATCCATTTCTCATGGTCGTCTCTTGCGACGATCTTCCACTACCCAACTCCATGCTTACTCTGACGATGATTGGGCAGGAAATCCCACAGATCGCACTTCCACCTTCGCCTTTGTTATTCTTCTCAGCAATAATCCCATATCTTGGAGTTCACAAAAACAACGAGCGGTTGCTCGTTCTTCTGCCGAAATTGAATATCGCGCCTTAGCTACAACGACGTCTGGAGTGCGATGGATACACAATTTACTCACCAAACTTGGCATCACCTTGCGCTCCAAACTGACCGTGTTTTGTGACAACATTGGTTCTTCTCATCTCTCTCTTCACCCGGTCATGCACTCTCGCATGAAACACATTGCCATCGACATTCACTTCATTCGCGACATCGTGGCCAAAGTACTTCTCGCGGTTTCTCACATAAGTACTCGAGATCAACTTGCCAATGTCCTCACTAAAGCTTTACATCGTTCTCGGTTCTCACTGTTACGTTCCAAACTCACCTTGGCTGACGCCACGAGGATCTTGAGGGGGCGTATTAGAAATATTATCTCTAGCGAATCTTCGGCCGGTAACAATGCGAATCAAATCCCATAATTCTAGAGATCATTGTCTATCCTTGTATAGTTTTTCCTTTACATAGATAAGCCTTTACTCTAGTATTTATATGACTTGTATCACGATCCTTTACTTACAAAAATATTCTCTTTAACAACCACAACAACAACCAAGACTATAATCCCAATTGATTGGGGAAGGATATATGAACCAAACCAGAATCACATATAGTCATTCGTATGAATTCTCATCTTCCACTCGTTCTTGTTGAGTAAAATGTTTTCACGTATGCTTCTAAGGTTCAGTTTACTTCGTATGACTTCATCCACGCTTTCTTTGGTTGTCCTCTATTTGTCGCCCCTAGGGCAAGCATCTCCACACGTCGCATAAGTGCTTCTATAGGTCTTCGTTGGAAGTGACAGTATCATCATAAGAGATTTTCTCGCATCTTCTCGTCGATGGGAGCCACCCAAAATTTCATCTGAAGTCTTCATTTCTTACCTTATCATTTCTCGTATTACCGCACATCCAACGTGACATGCACATTTCAGCTACACTCATCTTATGTGCATGAACGCTTGATTGCCCAACATCTTGATCTAAAATGCAAAGCATGCCTAATAGCACTCTGATAAAACTATCCCTTAAGTTTCAAAGGAAGATTATGGTCCACAAAATCCTTGTAGTGTTCTTCCATTTCACACGTTTAGCTTGAATACTATCTTTTTCTCCGTTTTGCTAGAGTATAGAGCCTAATCTTCAAAAGAAAGTTACGGTCGCAGAAAATCCATGTAGCGTTCTTCCATTCCTTTCAACCAGCTTCAATGCGATGGTTAACATCACTATCTATTTCTTCCATTTAAAAATATATCTATATATATATATATGTATATATGTATATATGTATATATGTATATATATACATATATATATATATATATCTATATACATATATATACATATATACATATATATATACATGTATATATATATATACATGTATATATATATATACATATATATATATATACACAAATATATATGTTCTTAGCGTGACGACAAAGTGTAAGATTTAAATTTTTACTAGAATATATTTTTGAAATTTCACTTCATGAGTGCATTATTGTTTCTCCACTACTATATAAAATATCAGCATTTTGAATTTTCAGTGGACTATCCACGTCCTACCTAAATTTAAGACGGTTTATTTTTCTTTGTTTTTGTTTTAAGCTTTACGATCATCAAAAACTTATACTTAAGTCTATAATTTGTTTCTTGGGTAACCTCTCTAGAATTTTTCGTATTAAGCGCTTGGAACATGTTCTTTAAACTATTGCTTTTACAAAGATGGCTTTCTTGTATCTTTTACTCACAAGATAGCCTTGTTAGGACCGCAAGTCCAACACGATTCAAACTCGATTGAACAGTCAGGACTGCCAAGTCCAACTAGATTTTATTTCCTTGTTTGCAAAATTATTTTAAAGGAAAATTCGGTTTTATTTACTTTGATTTATTTACTTAATTATTCGCTCTGAATTGTATGGTAATTATCTTTATTATGCGAGTGAATAATTAGGTAAATTTGTAAAGATTTAACTTGATCTTATAGTATCTTATCTTATGGAAAGTTAATCTTTATCAAACTCTTTATTATATCCTTAATTAATCTTTTCCTTGTGGAGTTCTCTTTTGTCTTTGGTGTGCAGAATATACGAAGATCATGAAGATCTTATCAAACGGAAACAAAGACTTATCAAAAGGAAGAATCGCCTTATCATGGAAAGATTCAGATATATTTGGAAAGATCCTGTCTCGACTGGATATGGAGACTCGCCGAGATTCAATGAGATCTTTCAGGAGAGCTATCCTATAAATAGTAGAAATCCTAGGAATCAATGTAGAACACTCGTGTAACAAAATATACATCTTTAGGTGTTCTTTTTTATTTTGATTTCTTCGTTTTCGCCCTCTTGAGTTAAATCAAGAACGTGAGAAGCCGACGAGAGTTGAAGGGAGTCCAACGGGAAAGGATTGCGCCAGTTAGAGGGATCTATACGTACGTGCAGTTCGCTTGGAAGCTTTCTCATAAGAAGATCGATACGGGAGTTTTGATCTTACGAGTCAAACGGAGTAGACGCGAAAAAGGTTCCGATGGTATCAACATTTGAGGGATTCGGTGTTAGAGTAAAACCAGTTGGTGTAATAACTTTTGTCCGTTGAAAGAAGTTTGATTCAGGCGAAAGCCTCGT
The DNA here is from genome assembly GCA_946800315.1 of Misopates orontium. NCBI lineage: Eukaryota > Viridiplantae > Streptophyta > Magnoliopsida > Lamiales > Plantaginaceae > Misopates > Misopates orontium. The sequence continues at coordinate 15,471,010 of OX326946.1, forward strand.
GGATGTAGGACATAGTCCAAACCACGTTAAAATCTGCTGTCTTACTTTACTGTCTTATATATATCTGTCTTACTTACCTGTCTAGACTAGGTATCGCAACTACTGCTAAAATGTAAAGTATTAGACCTAAAGATCTATCAATTGGCATCAAGAGCCTGTCATCTACTAACATTGGTGATATTCTGGTTTTATTTAGATCTTGCAGATTTGATGGCACAAAACGTTGAGGGATCATCATCATCAAAGCCGCCACTCTTAAATGAATTCAACAATTCATACTGGAAGGTCCGCATGACAACTTTCATCAAAAGGGAAAATCAGAAAGCGTGGAAAAGCATTCTCAAAGGATGGACTCCACCACTAGATAAATATGGAAAGCCGAAGCTGGAGCTCGACTGGTCTGATGCAGAAGATCTCGACGCGAGCTACAACTCCATTGAAATCAATGCAATTTTAAATGGAGTCGACCTAAATCAGTTCAAACTGATTCCAAAGTGTGAATCGGCCAAAGATGCATGGAATGCCCTTCGCGTTGCCCATGAAGGTACCCCATCCGTGAAAAGATCCAAAAGACAAATCCTTGGTACACGGTTTGAGGAACTCAAAATGGAGGATCATGAAACAATAGCTCAATACAATGCCAAACTAAGAGACATTGCAAATGAAGCTTTTCTCCTCGGTGATGAGTACAGTGAGTCCAAACTTGTTCAGAAAACTCTTCGCACTTTACCCTCAAGATTTGATATGAAAATTGAGGCGATTGAAGAAGCAAGAGACGTGGAGAACTCGTCACTCAAAGAGCTCATGCGTGCCCTTTCAACTTTCGAGTTGAAAAAGAATTTGAATGGAGTCACTAAAGGTGTTGCACTTAAAGCTGAAATCAAAGACAAACCTCAAAGTAACGATAAGGACGAGTTCGAGAAATCTGTCGCGTTTCTCTCCTAAGGACTCCGAAAGTTTTCCAAATGGAAAAATAAAGGTAAGGACACTTTCCCTTCTAACTCTGATAATTCATTAAAATCTTCCGCTGCTAATGATCTTAGCTACAAAAGAAGAGGAAAAGGTGTTCAATGCAGTGAATGCCAAGGCTATGGTCACATTCAAACTGACTGTGCAAATCTTCTCCCGAAGAATAAAGACAAAGCCATGGTGTACACTTAGAGTGATGGAGAGTCATCTGAAAGTGAAGATGAGGGAGGAGAAAAAGCAAATATTGCACTCTCCTCTGTCATTCGACCTGACTCATCACCTGTCGCGACTGACCAGGACGACTCCAAAACTGCCTATGAGAATAAAACGATGATATCCATATGCAGTGATGACGAGTCAGATTGTTGTGTTGATGAACCTGAAGAACGAACATTCTTTGCATTTTCTTCTTTTTTTGATCATGACTTACCACCTGTCTTGACTACTCAGGAAAACAGCTATGATACTGAGGACGATCATTCCCCTAATCCATTCGTGGAAATCAGACTCCTTTGAAATTTGTTGTTTTCAGAGATACGCAAGAACGTTGATTTCAAAAGACAAGTCACGGCCCTCAAAATTGATGTACACAGTATAAAAGAATCAATCACCATTTTTGAGGATTTGGAAACACACTTCCAAGATGTTCTTAAGGTTCTCAATAAGGTTGTCACAGACAATCAGGACAAGGAATCTGATCAAAGTACTAGTCCTATTGATACTGGTCTGGACAAGGAATTTGATCAAAGTCCTAGTACCATTCATGCTGGTCTTGGTTACCACCCACCGATCGGTCTAAGCAGAAAGATTCCTAGTTTATCTGATATAGATGATGATAGCTTAGCTCGTGATCTTAAATGCTCACAGTCTCATGTTTTTAATCGCAGGTCCAGTCCAACTAACAGGCCCAGTCCCGTTTGGTGGTCACGACCGACTCGCAAGGCCAGCAGAGCCTGTTATCATTGTGGTGGTCAAGGACATATTCGTTCACGCTGTCTTGACTTAAAACAGAACTCATCGAGGAGCACAACAAAGAAACCTGTTGGACCACGAGTCATGACAACTCGGAAGACTCCACGAAAAACAGTGTTAAAAGACTCCGATGAAGATTCTGAACCAACGAATCACATAAGGGTGAAATGTTCTAATCATAAAAATATTCATTTTGCATTTTCATCAGTTGAAAACGCCTCACCTGATTGTTGGTATCTTGACAGTGCATGCTCACATCACATGACAGGGAACAAAAACCTTTTGACTAACCTTTTGTCCAAGTGGAACAGTTCAGTTCGGAAATGGCAAAAAGGGTCAAGTGGTTGCAAAAGGAACACTCATTCTTAACGGATGTCCTATACTTAACGATGTGTTCCATGTTGATGGACTTGAGCAGAATTTGATTAGCATAAGCCAACTATGCGATCAAAAGATGGTTGTCACATTTACACAAGATGAATGTCATGTGGTTGATAACCAAAAGTTTTGTTTCTTTACAGGAAAGCGGACTGCTGAGAATTGCTATATCCTAAAGCAGTCACGACTCCCTACAAAACAGTTCACAAACTCTGTTTCAAAAAGACTTATTTCGCCTAAAGTTAGTGAACTAATTTGTTTTTATGGTTCGCAGGTTAGTCAAGGAGCCAATAGATTGGTCATAGATCAATCCAAGTGTGTCCAATCTCCTATCAAGGACCTTGACCATGAAACTGCTAAACATTTGATGGTTCCTGTGACAACTCCTACTAGGGTTGTCAATGAGACAAGAGGCAACTTTATAGACCTCAGTTTCTCCACTTTTGGAACAGGAAGTCATCTCTACCTAACTATGCATAATCTTTTCATATTACTTGATATTGGTTGGGTTGATCACATGCTTAAGAATTTTGTTTTTGTGCAAAGTGATATGTTGGTCTTTAGTAACCACAACTGTGTTATTATCATTGCTCATAATCATGTTAAGCACTTATGCACACAGCACACGAATTTATGGCACCATCTCATATGCGACTTAGGTGATAATGAATGTGCTGTCATTAAGCATGTCGCGACTGGAAGACAAACTGCTGTTATTTTTATGAAGAAACTTGTTTCACAAAGATTTGAGACCCTCAGAAAGTCTCTCAGCATTTGTCTCCACTAAGCGCTGGTCGCGTGCCCGATTTAACTGAGATATATTTATTTGTTGAACTAACTATCACGACTTACTTGCAGACCTGTTGGACAGCCGGTTTTGGAGCGTACTTAGAATTGCATTGATACACAGTGCACATCTTTCCCTCAGTTAAATCAGTGAAATCGAAGGATTTTGCAACAGGCAATTTTTGTTTTTTTTTTAATTTGTTTTTATAATCTCTTTGACATGGACATCGTCCACTTTTTCTACCTCATCACATCAAAAACAGAAGGATTGAGCATAAAAGAAAAGTATGAATGTACAAAAGAGTTATAAAAAGAAAAGAACAAAGAGAGCATGAGCCAAAAGAAAAAGTGCTTCAAAAGAAAAATATATGGAGGAAAAAGCTGCCTAAACTCAATGAATATGTGTGAAAGCATTCAATTCATATCTCACGGTCATCACAAAATTGAAAAGAGCTACCATATTCTATATAAAGTTGTGAGCGAAAGCTACCTCTATGCAAAAGGCTCAAAGTGTGTGTACAAGGTGCAATTGTATTGTTTGAAAAGAGATATCTTGCAAAACGATTTTTGCCCCTTTCAAATTCTCTTCCCTTTCATCGGTTTATCATATGAGAATTCACACACACACATTTTAATGTATTCATCTGGTTCATGAGTATTCTCCAGTTCCGACATGTTCTATACTCAGTCTTACAGTCTGTCATGACAGGGTGTCTCGACATCCACTTACACCAGTTGAATCGGTCCTCGGTAAGTTATGTGAGTAATTTGCTGAGTTACTTTTTTTTTTTTGTTTCTTTTAATTTGTGTTTTAATTTTTATTTTATTAAACAGGTGCATTTTTTATTTTTTATTTTGTCTTTAAAACGTGATATGTTTAATTTCGGCATGATTTGTTTCCCGCCTATGCTTTGCCGCGTTTTTTAGAAGAGATTGAGTTGCGTGTAAATCGTTGGAGTCTTTCCTTGATTAGTCTTGGTAAGAGTCCTATCACTTATGGGAAGTTGTGGATAATGATGATGGAAGATTTGACATTGATTTGATTCATCTATTTATATGTTTTACCTTATTATCATATCTTACGCAATCCTTACTATCTCTCTCTCTTGTGTTTATTTTTGGTGTGTGGTTTTTGTTTATGTCTTCTTTCTCACCTTCGATTCTCAAGAAAATCTTTAACATGGTGAAAAACAAGTCAACAGGTGAACCATCTCAGTCGACCCCACCAGTCGACCATGATAGTGCATCCTCCACGGGTTATGTTCCACCGGCCAGTGCTACTGCACCACCGCCGCCGCAAGACACCACACCACCACCACCGGCAACAGAGTCACCACCACGTGCCACATCTCCTCAGGCACGAGAGTTCTCTCCTCCTTTGGATGACTCTCACTTTGTTCCACCGCCGGAAGACGCTTCACCGTCACCAGCACCTGTTCCTGCATCCTCTCGCCGCCACACCGCCGCGGCCAAAGGGAAGCAGAAGGCTCAACCTTCAAAGCGCACCCCAACTGCTCGCCAAAAGTCCAAACCTGTTGCAGAGGGTGTCGCGAGCCGAGTCGGGACACGTACCAAGACTCCTACTCACAAACGTCCCCGATCCGCTGCTGCTGCCTCGGACACTGCTCCAATCGAGGTCTCTGACACCGATTCCAGCCCAGTACGCAAACAGCAGAAACGTCCAGCTCAGTCCTTGTCTGATCAGGACAACCAGTCAGGCTACCAGTCGGCCTCTGAGGAAGGCAGCCACGCCTAGACTGAAGAAGAAGATGAAGGAGGTTACGCCGTCCCTCCCCGTGTCTTACCGTCCAATGAGCCTTTCAGGGTGAAGAAGGCTATCTCCGATAGGTTTTACACTACTCATGCCAAACTCAAGTATACTCCTCTCACTGGCCGCATTCCTGTTCATGAAGTCCAACTTCATGACGATTCCTATTAGGGTACGGGGGTTATTGAGTTTTTGGAAGGGAGAGGGTTTCTTGAATCCACTCGCAGGGTGCAACCGTTGGTAACCCAGATTGTGTACGAATTCTATGCCAATCTGGTTACTCAACTAGGTGTTCCAGGCTCTACCAAGGAACATTCAGCGTATGTGAGGAAGTTCATCTTCAAGATCAGTCCTCAGATCCTGAACATATAGTTGGGGTCTACTGACGTACAAACCGGTCGCAACTCCGAGCTGGAACTGGAGGAAGACATGGACGCAGTCGCATCAAGCATAACCGGCCAACCCATGAAGTGGCCAATGAATGGAAATCTTCAGCGAGGTTCTCTTTTTCCTTGGTATGGTCTAATCTACGGTATAATGGTAAGGAATTGGTACCCTATGTCCCATACTTCTACTGTTAGTCCGTTAACTGCTTCGGTCTTGTTCCGTATTGGTTCGAATGCTCCCATTAATCTTGAGAAACTGGTCTTTGAGAGAATTCAACTTGAAGCATTCGACCATAAGATTAAGATGACCTTGGGCTATCCATCGCTGATCTACCGCACGCTCATATCTCAAATGGATATCCGGGTCAAGAAGGATAAGATGACGCGCCGCCCCAATCCTTATCATGCCCCGAGTCACCTTGTTCAAGCTCTACTCGGTTCTCCGATCCGGCGACCTGTCCGAACTGCCAGGGATGATGAAGCTGGACCGTCTGTTCCCCAGGGCAGTCTCGACAACCTACAGTCGCAACTTGCCCAGGTCATTACATTGTTGGAGTCCATAAACCAGTCCCTTCCCCAATTAGCGGCAAAGCCTTGACTAGTTCTGGCAAAATGGGGGAGTAAACAGAAAATGAAGAATGGGGGAGATTATGAAGAATGTGGGAGATCCTTCTCGGCTGCTGCTGTTTATCTTATGTTTTTATCTTAGTTTGTTTTATTTTTACCGCTTAAAAACAATTGCTTTTAACTGCTTATTTTATTAAGTTGTTTTGCGGATTGTTGCACTGCTGTTGCAACAAGTTTTTATTGCTGTCAAGACTAGTTAGTTGATTTATGTGCCTATCTCGTACTAACTTGTTTTATTTCAACATGTCTACATTTTCCTTGGGATTTAAAAGTGTTTTTGCCAAACAAGTCAATTGGGGGAGATTGTTAGGACCGCAAGTCCAATACGATTCAAACTCGACTGAACAGTCAGGACTGCCAGGTCCAACTAGATTTTATTTCCTTGTTTGCAAAATTATTTTAAAGGAAAATTCGGTTTTATTTACTTTGATTTATTTACTTAATTATTCGCTCTGAATTGTATGGTAATTATCTTTATTATGCGAGTGAATATTTAGGTGAGTTTGTAAAGATTTAACTTGATCTTATAGTATCTTATCTTGTGGAAAGTTAATCTTTATCAAACTTTTTATTATATCCTTAAGTAATCTTTTCCTTGTGGAGTTCTCTTTTGTCTTTGGTGTGCACAATATACGAAGATCATGAAGATCATATCAAACGGAAACAAAGACTTATCAAAAGGAAGAATCGCCTTATCATGGAAAGATTCGGATATATTTGAAAAGATCCTGTCTCGACTGGATATGGAGACTGGCCGAGATTCAAGGAGATCTTTCAGGAGAGCTATCCTATAAATAGTAGAAATCCTAGGAATCAATGTAGAACACTCGTGTAACAAAATATACATCTTTAGGTGTTCTCTTTTATTTTGATTTCTTAGTTTTCGCCCTCTTGAGTTAAATCAAGAACGTGAGAAGCCGACGAGAGTTGAAGGGAGTTCAACGGGAAAGGATTGCGCCAATTAGAGGGATCTATACGTACGTGCAGTTCGCTTGGAAGCTTTATCATAAGAAGATCGATACGGGAGTTTTGATCTTACGGGTCAAACGAAGTAGACGCGAAAAAGGTTCCGGTGGTATCAACATTTGAGGGATTCGGTGTTAGAGTAAAACCAGTTGGTGTAATAACTTTTGTCCGTTGAAAGAAATTTGTTTCAGGCGAAAGCCTCGTGGATGTAGGACATAGTCCGAACCACGTTAAAATCTGCTGTCTTACTTTACTGTCTTATATATATCTGTCTTACTTACCTGTCTAGACTAGGTATCGCAACTACTGCTAAAACATAAAGTATTAGACCTAAAGATCTATCAAGCCTTTAAGCATCAAATTTTGAAATTAACCATCTTCGTTTCTCTAGTCATTCTACCAAGTATACTCAATATAGTCGACACTTGGGAAAACTAATACTTACTTGGGTTCCGAAATTTCCACAGTGACAGAGAGTTGGAGAAGGGGATGGGGTGCCTAAGGACGAGGGGTTGGGAGTTTTATAAAATTCTAATATATTCCATAAACTCTTCCTACAAACTAGATTTAAGAAAGAAAATACAAACTACCAGCACCATGTAGGTAATTCATACGACACCTTTTTTTTCTTTTCTTTCTTTGTGTGTGTTTGAGTTTATTCATGAATTAGAAAAAATATATATGTACTAGTTTTATTCAGTTTCCATTATGAATAAATTATTTTTGAATATAGGTTCGTGAATCAGTAGTCTTCATTGTAATGTACGGACAATTTTGTGGGTCGTATGAAACTTGAAAAAAGTAAACAATAAGTTAAACAAAAAAGTATAAAAGTAGTTGTGAGGAAGGCGTGGCATTTATTTCTGAATTAAACGACATAACTCTGCATTAAATGACTATTGACTATTTTTATTAAGGGATAAAAGCATCAAACCCCCTATACTATAGGGGGTGTAGCGATTTGCTCCCTAAACTTTTTTTTTTTTGGCAACAAGCCCCCTGTACTATGGATAAACAAGACTTTTTGCCCCCTGGTCGAATTTTTGGCCAATTTTTGCCGGAATTTGAAACGTGAACATGAGAGTTCATTACTATTTAACCTCAAATTCAATAAAATGCCCTTTTTCACTTCGATTCTTGTTATATTTTCTTAATTTTCAAACCTTAGTTTAAATTATCCAAATTTAAGGTTTGAAAATTCAGAAAATATAACAAAAAATCAAAGTGAAAAGGGGGCATTTTATTGAATTTGAGGTTAAATAGTGATGAGCCATCATGTTCACGTTTCAAATTCTGGCGAAAATTGGCCGGAAATTCAATCAGGGGGCAAATTATTTTTTCAAGTCAATAGTTGAGGGGGCAAAGTGCTTATTTATCCATAGTACAGGGGGCTTGTTGCCAAAAAAAATAGTTGAGGGGGCAAATCGCTACACCCCCTATAGTATAGGGGGTTTAACGCTTTTATCCCTTTTATTAATTTTACTTTATTGATAATTTATTTGCGGGTGACTAGTTGGTTTGATTTAGTTGAGAGTCAAGTATTTAAACAAACACTAAACTATCATAAAAGTTTTTCGATAGGAAGCCATATGCATATTTGTAGTTTTTAATAAACTGTGTTTTCTTAGGATGACTACAAAGGGTAAATTTAGCACAAGATATGTTCAAATCTCAAACTCTCGGGTTCAAAGACCCCCACCATACCCGGTGATGTTTGTAAGCTTTGTAGAGCTATTTATGAATGATCAGTCTCCAAGGACTGATATTTCTTGCTGAAGGCTACATTATTCAGCTTGGTTATCAAGATTTCAGAACGGATTCTTCTCTATTTCTCTACCGATTTGTGGTTTCTTATTTTATGATGTATCTTGATTATGTTATTCTTAAATATAATGTTTAATTCCGAACTTATGACAAAACTTGAAGTAAGGAAAGATTTGTGACACTAAATGTTTTCTTGGGCATAGTAGCGGTACTTATTGCTCATGGACCTCTCCCCAACAACATGATTAATATTTATGACTTAATGGAGAAACCACTATAGATTGATTCAAACAAACATTATGCTTCCACTTGTATTTCTTTGATGCTAAGAAATGGTAATACTATTTTTGAAGCTACTAAACTTTGACAAAGCCTTGACGCCTTAGAGTATCTTTCTGTGACAAGGTATGATTCTTATTATGTTTGTTTTTACGAGAATGTGGAGGATCAGGCCTTGAGAGCAAGGAGCTTAACAAGAACCTGGACTCAAATGGATTAAAGAATATAACAAGAAGAAGAATACAGGCATATGGCAAAAGCCTCAAGTTCAGCAAAATCTAAAACTTTCCCTACCACAAGCATCATCATTAACAAAGTCAAGAACATTAGACGGACAAGAGGACCACCATCGCGCTCCAGTAGAACGAGCACCAAAATTTGCAAGTGCATCAGCCGCGTTGTTTCCTTCACAAAAAATTTGTGCAAAACCCGAAAATTGATAGAGTTCACTAATTGAAGACAAAGCCACCCCTCGACTTTGCAAAATCCGCGGTACCTTCTCCAAGTTAGAGATAAGTAAATTCACAACATCTGTTGAATCACTTTCCAACCAATATTACATCAAAAAGGGCGAGGCCGTAGAAGTTCAACGAGAGTTAAGTAGTAACAAGAAGCTGGGGGCCTTTTCAAGGAGAAATATCATAACTACTTAAGAAGGAATGGCGAGAATCAATCTAGACGAAATCAACTAAGAGATCTGTAACATCTATTTGATCTTGCATAATCATTTTCGACTACTAAAGCTCGTAAATGTCAAGTCTTTGGAAGGAGCTATAATTCCGGCACAAAATCCACCTCAGGGTCTTTCTACATTTACTAAAAGTACGAATCTAACCATCCAATGCAGGATGAACCTTCCACCTGCGTTTGTATTACTTTTGAAAAGCATAGCCACGCTTGGTGGACAAAAATCATACTTGTTCCTTTTGAAAAGCATGTCCACGTTAGGCATGCATATATTCTTCAGGACCGCTGGTGAGTGGCGTGGCCACGCATGACCCTCAGAAGCTTTTTGGGCGAGATCTTTTTACTTTTTTCTTTGAAATATTCTTGCTCAACACTTGCACTTTAATTTTCTCGCTTATTTTTAATGTTTAAAACAAAAGAAAAAAAAAAAACTAAAAGGCAATATAAAATTTTAGGTTGTGTCCCAAGAGCGTTGTTGTTTATCGTCGTTTGCTCGTCGTGGGTGGTGGATTAAGTTTTGTCCTTGGGTTTAGTTCCATTGATCATCAAATTTGATTCACATTCAGTTTTAGTGTTTCCCCCATTACTTTGTTCCAAATCTGGAGTCCAGCACTTTCGCCAAAAGGAGATGATTTAGCAATGATGTGCTCGATAAAGGGGCATTAACAACTTTTTGACCAATGCGCCTATCTAGTCACCTAAAAATATATGAGACATCCAACTAAAGGTTTAGAAACAGTCATACTTGAAGAAGATGACGAAGTCGATGAGGATGAAAGCTAGGATCACCAAGAAGACCAACAGAAACCAGCCCCATCTCCTGCCCATGTTTTGCCATCACTACCAAAGTAATCTCGACAACTGGATAAGAGAAGTCCTCGTGTATTTTTTTCATTTAGTTTTAGGGAATGAGGACATAGCTTTATTTATGTTTGGGGGGAAAATTGTGATTTTTATGTTTTTTCTAGTTTAATTCAGTATTTTCTTTGCAATCTAGTTTATTTGAGTTTTTAGTTTCTTGTTTTTATTTATTTCAGTTTAATAAGAGTTTTTACTATTTTTCACAAAAAAAAAAAATAGGTTTTAAGTGTCTATAGTGGTAGCATTGACAACGCTACTCACGACCTTCACAATGCCATAAAGAAACACATCAGCAAAATAAAGACCCGATGCCCATGTAATATTCAACTACTATCGCATTCCTATTAAAACAAAAGATACTATATAATTGTCTTTAAAAATCTTACAAACTCACCCAACCTCTTGCCCCTCCCCGGGCCTCGCGGTTTGGACTAGAACCTCAGTTGGTATCATTGTCAAACATGCAAATCATTGTTGAGCAAGTCATTATCATCCCGAAAAACATTTTGATAATTTATTTCTCAAAATCGAACCCTCTTTGCCGACATACTCACAAACCTCTGGCATGTACCCTGGGTAATATGGTTGTCATACGAGGTTGACTCATAGGAAACATCGTCTTCCTTGTCTATCACAATATTATGGAGAATACAGCAAACGAGAATAACCCTCGGTAACTTTTGTGTGTTGGGTCTCCACACGTCTCCTTGAGTTATTCTACAATTCTCCTTCAATTTCCCCAACGCTCTCTGAGCCACTGCATGAGTAGCAAGAAGCCTCTGATTAAAATCAGCTTTGATTTGTGATAGATTGTTCCCTTGAAATGGAGTGGCAAGTCATGGCAACAACGGATATCCCGAATCACCAAGTAGATATTCCCTCAACTCCGTTTCATCCGACAAAGTTAGCCTCTTCCCGTTCAATTTCTCTCCTTCTTGACATAGTTTGAAGAAATTTGAACTCTGAAGGACTAAAGAGCCAGATATTAGTCCTGGCCATCCGGTGACTATATCCCTAAATTTCAAATCAGGGTCCACGATCACCTGCAGCATCATGCTGTGATTCTTCTTGTGATCAAGCCAAGCATCTGCTTGTTTATCAGATGACGTCAAAAGCATTTTTATATGAGTGGTGTCGATTGCACCACAACAGTTTGGAAGCCCACGGATTTTCTCAAACTTTGATTTTACTTCTGTCATGTCTTGTTCGGTTGAAGGCCATTGGAGGTGGCAGAGACCCTGTATTTCAATGGCGTCTGTATAGCGCCACGTTACCTGAGATACAATTGAATGGTGTACCCCAAAGGATTCCCCGATTGAGATCAATGTATTGCCAGTCCCGAGTCTTCTTTGTGCTAAGGCCACCTGGTCATATATTGACACTGGATCTCCATTTTTAAAGTAGAAGTGTGGTTTACACATCATCTGGTCCTTTACTAGCGAACAAATATAACTGAAAGTTTTTTGGGACATTGAGAAAGCGTCTCTGAAATTGTCTAATCCATTTGAGGATGATGGATTTCCTGCAAAGTGGTAAATCGTGACGAAGAAAAATTTAGGGGTACCCGGTAGTATATTTAAGCAATAATAGATAAAAATAATAATAATAATTGCCTAACTTCATTAGAGAAAAGATAGTAAATCTGAGAGAAAGTATTGACTCTCTATAGAAAAATTCTATTGTTAATCAACTATCTCTAAGATGAGACATAATTGCGTAGGAATGGATAATATGTGCAATATAAAAAACTGTTATTTTGAGGCTTCATGTCTCATAACATTGAAGAGCTACATTTTGCTGTTTGTCTTGTGAAATGAGCAATAGTATAGTAAATATATCCAGTTCTCATTTCCATCTTAAACCTGAACCTTTTCAATGACTAGAACAGTACAACTGAACTTTTAGTGCAATGCAATTAAAAATATTTATATGCATACATGATGAAAGTCTCATATCAATAAAAAGTACTTCACAAAAAATTAGTGTAAAACGTTGATAAACTATCGTGAATGTATGCTCTGACAATGATGCCGCTAAGTGCGTCCGGTGTAATATCAACTGAATCAAATGGTGTTTCATGTATTTTTCTGCTTAAAAAACACAGAAATCGGTCTTGGAGAGTTCTATGCAATTGCACACACGAAGTTTCTCTATGTCCATTTATATCCTATTAGAAATTGGAGCTCTATGGAGAAATCTTATAGTTTTGAGTTATACCAGAAGAAATAAGTAGATAGATTTGATGCATGTTTCATTTTCATAAAGACAATGTACGAAAGAGCAGGAACTATTGGTTGAATAAAAACAGGAACTTTGTTCAATTTCCTATTATGTGTATTTTCTTTAATTTATTGAGGGGAAAGGCCATCTTATGCTTTCACAAGTGTGCACACATGAAAAGAAGAATGTAAATACCCCTCCTATTAATGTGCACAAACCTAGCGACACCCTGTCTCATTCTAGGATTGATCCACAAGTTCATTTCACTAATTTCTCTTGCCTTGCAGTGTATTCTGGTCTACCTTTCAAACTTGCCTTAATGCCAAGAATGAATATTCAGTTCTTCTCAACTGTCCCAATTGTTTGCGTTTATTATGGCAATGTGTAATGACAAACAAGAGTGTAAACCTCGATGTAAAAGCAATTCATAACAAAACGTTAGGCAATAAAATTCTCAAAATTTTTCATATGTGGAAATTACCATTTTAATTTAAAGTCAGCTGCAAATAATTATAAAACAAGCGGTATATCATAAAAACAATAATTTTAGCACAGCTAACACACAAAAGATCAGGTCAATAAAATTGGTAAAAGAAAAATGAAAATTTTAATTTTTCACATTTACCAGCAAATCTTTTTGATAAAGCATCCCACCATTCAGCAATGGCCTCCTCACAAACCAAAGGGTTCACTTCAGCTTTCAATCTTGTTTTATTTCCTCTCACAGGTGCCATCATTCAATTCAATCAAACCCTGCTTACTTTAGAATATCTCGACACGCACACAAAAAAAAAAAAAAAAAAAAAAAAATTTGTTAATTAGGACTGGAATATAACTAAAACCCATTTGTAATTAAACCCGATTTAATTCTAGGAAGCTAAAGAGATCATAAACAATCAAAAAAACATGGAATGCAAGGCACATATGGGTGATTAGTGACAGTGTGTTTTTTGCGTGTGTGTGAATTTTATCTTTTGGTGTTCTTGTAGCATGCAAATTGAAGAAGGTTTTTGTAGCAAAGATGCATGCCTTACAGGGCAGTTATGAGAAATCTAACGAAAGACAAATGTTTTGGGATAGTGTTTTTATTTACGACAACAATGTGCGTAGAAAACTAAAAGTCGAGACTGGAGAAAACTAATACTTAAATGGTTTCCAAAATCTCCAAAGTGACAGAGAGACAGAGAAGGGGATGGGGAGCTCTATAAATTTTTCTGGTATATAGATTCATGAAAATGTAGTCTAGAATGTATTGAATTTATAACACGGACAATTGTGTGGGTCGTGTGAAACGTGAAAGAAGTAAACGGTGAATTAAACCAAAAAGTATATAAGTAGTTGCCAGAAGGGCATGACATTTATTTTCGAATAAAACGACAACACTCCACATTAAATGACTAAAAAATATTTTTCTTAATTTTACTTTATTGATAAATTATTCGCGAGTTATTGTTATCTGAATAGTTGTTATGATTTAGTTTAAAGTTATTTTTTTAAATAAACTCAAGGTTATTAAATAATTGTTTTCGCTAGTAAGCAATTCGCATAGTAATTTTTACAAGGGTCAAGTGTGATCACCCCCTTAGCGTTTTACCCATTTTCCAATGTCTCACCTAACGTTTCAAAAAGAGATTAGCCCCCTAACGTTTTTAAAATGTGTGATTTGACCCATGAGTCGCACATATTAATAGTTTAGGGGTGACAGTGCAAAACAGGTCAAACGTTAAGAGGGTGATCGCATTTGACCCTTTCTACGATAACAACAACAACTAAGACTATAATCCCGATTAATTAGGGAAGGATATATGAACCAAACAAGAATCACATATAGTCGTTCACATGAATTCGCATCCTCCACTCATTCTTGTTAAGTAAATCTTCTTCACGTATGCTTCTAAGGTTCAGTTTACTTTGTATGACTTCATCGATGTTTTCTTTGGTCGTCTCCTGTTTGTCGCACCTAGGTCAAGCATCTCAGCACGTCGTACCAGTGATTCCATAGGTATTTGTTGCACGTGACCGAACCATTGTAAGAGACTTTCTCGAATCTTCTCGTCGATGGGAGCCACGCCTAATTTCTTCCGAATGTATTCATTTCTTACCTTATATATTCTCGTATAACCGCATATCGAACGTGACATGTGCATTTCAGCTACACTCATCTTATGTGCGTGAGTTCTCTTGATGTCCCAACATCTTGAGCTAAAATGCAAAGCATGCCTAAGATAAAAATTTCCCTTAAGGGTCATAGGAAGATTATGGTCGCACAAAATCCCTATAGCGCTCTTCTAGTTCATACGATCAGCTTGAATGCGATTGTTGACATCACTATCTATTTCTCCATTTTGCTGGATAATAGAGCCAAATCATCAAACGAAAGTTACGGTCGCACAAAATCTATGTAGCGCTCTTCCATTCCATTCAGCCAGCTTCAGTGCGATGGTTAACATCACTGTCTATTTCTTCCATTTAAAAAAAAAAATATGTTCTTAGCACGATGAAAAAGTGTAAATTTAAATTTGTACTATAATATATCTTTGAAATTTCACTTCATGAGTGCATTATTTTTTCTCTACTACTATATAAAATATCAGCATTTCAATTTTCAGTGGACTATCCGCGTATTACCTAAATTATGGCGGTTTCTTTTTCTTTGTTTTTTGTATTAAGCTTTACAGTCATCAAAAACTTATACTTAAGTCTAGAATTTGTTTCTTGGGTAACCTCTCTAGAATTCTAGTATTAAGCGCTTCGAACATGTTCTTTTAACTATTGCTTTTACAAAGATGGTTTTCTTGTTTCTTCCACTCACAAGAGATCTTTTGACCATCACATGTTGCAATTAACAATTTTCGTTCCCAAGTTAAGGTATGAAAAAAGAAACTGTGACAAGTTTAGGTAAAAAAATGCAATTTTCCCAGTTCTCATCAGAAAAAGAAATGGGAGACTCTTTGAGATGAAAAGGAAAAGAACAGAGAAATTGTCTTTTAAGGATTTTGATATTTTGATATTTTTTAAAAATTATTATAATTATAAAATTACTCCAACCTTCACAGTTGATTGTTATTTTCCTGACAATCAAAAGTGGAGTTGGATGAAAAATACCAGTGTCTGATGAGATTTATACTAGGATACGATTGAATGGAATTTGTGGAGGATCATGCATGGTGGATCGACAAAGATGTACGGGTGGAATCTCAATTGATTGTGTCTAAATTTAACAAAAAGAATTGATTGTGTCTTACAATTTCTACTATAACAATTTGAAATTGATAGTAAAAACTAAAATTCTGAAATCTTTTACACCTATGGTGTTTCCAAACGAGAATACCTCATATATATTGCATGAAAATCTTTCGCAGTACGATATCCACGCTTCTAGCTAGTAATATATGCAGAATACACAAGTATATTCAAGGTAACTGCTGATTTCTGTAACAGTCACAGAGCAGCAAAATAAAGACCCGATGCCCATGTAATTTCAACTACTATCGCATTCCTATTAAAATTGAAAATACTATATAATTGTGCTTAAAAATCTTAAAAACTACCCAACCTCTCCCCCCTCCCTGGCCTCGCGGCTTGGACTAGGTCAATCATGCATATCATTGTCGAGCAACTCGTTATCTTCCAAGTTCAAACGTTAAGAGGGTGATCGCAATTGACCCTTTTTAAGATAATAACAACAACCAAGACTGGAATCCCAATTAATTGGGGAAGGATATATGAACCAAACAAGATTAACATATAGTCATTCACATGAATTCTCATACTCCACTCATTCTTGTTGAGTAAAACGTCTTCACGTACGCTTCTAAGGTTCACTTTACTTTGTATGACTTCATCCATGTTTTCTTCAGTCAACCTCTGTTTGTCGCACCTAGATCAAGCGTCTTTGCACGTCGTACCGGTGCTTCTATAGGTCTTCGTTGCACGTGACCGTACCATCGTAAGAGACTTTCTCGCATCTTCTCGTCGATGGGAGCCACGCCTAATTTCTTCCGAATGTCGTCATTTCTTACCTTATATTTTCTCGTGTTACCGCACATCCAACTTGACATGCGCATTTCAGCTACACTCATCTTATGTGTGTGAATTCGCTTGATGTCCCAACATCTTGAGTTAAAATGCAAAGCATGCCTTAGATAAAACTTTCCCTTAAGAGTCATAGGAAGATTACGGTCAGCTTGACTCAGATTGTTGACATCACTATCTATTTCTCCATTTTGCTGGAATATAGAGCCTAATCATCAAACGAAAGTTACGGTCGCACAAAATCCATGTAGCGCTCTTCCATTCCTTTCAGCAAGCTTAAGTGCGATGGTTAACGTCACTATCTGTTCCTTCTATTTAAAAAAAAAAAAAATGTTCTTAGCACAACGACAAAGTGTAAATTTAAATTTGTACTAGAATATATCTTTGAAATTTCACTTCATGGGTGCATTATTATTTCTCCACTACTATATAAAATATCAGCATTTCATTTTTCAGTGGACTATCCACGTACTACCTAAATTTAAGACGACTTCTTTTTCTTTGTTTTTCGTATTAAGCTTTACAATCATCAAAAACTTATACTGAAGTCTATAATTTTTTTTTGGTGTAACATCTCTAGAATTTTTCGTAGTAAGCGCTTGGAACATGTTCTTTTAACAATTGCTTTTACAAAGATGGCTTTCTACCCGAGTCTTCTTAGTGCTAAGGCCACCTTGTCATATATTGACATTGGATCGCCATTTGTAAAGTTGAAGTGTGGTTAACACATCATCTGGTCCTTTACTAGCGAACAAATATAACTGAATGTATTTTGGGACATTGAGAAAGCGTTTCTGAAATTGTGTAATCCATGTGAGGATGATGGATTTCCTGCAAAGTGGTAATTGTGAAGAGGTAAAAGTTAGGAATGCCCGGTAGTATATTCAAGCAATACTAGATAATAATAGTACAACTGAACTTTTAGTGCAATGCAATTAAAAATATATTCTTGATGAAAGTCTCATATCAATAAAAAGTACTTCACACACAATTAGTGTAAAAAGTTGACAAAGTATCGTGAATGTATTGCTCTGACAATGATGGCAGCTAAGTGCATACGGTGTAATATAAGCTGAATCAAATGGTGTTCCATGTATTTTTCTGCTTGAATATAACCAAAAAACACAGAAATTGGTCTTGGAGAGGTCTATGTAACTGCACACGCAAAATTGGAGCTCACTAAGGAGACATCGGCAGATAGATTTGATGCAAGTTTCTTTTTCATATAGGCTCTATACAATGGACGAAAGAGCAGGAACTATTGATTGAATATAAAACAGGAAGCTTATTCAATTTCCTATCTTGTGTATTTTTGTTTGGTCTCACAAGTGCGCACGCACGAAAAGAAGAATGTAAATCCGCCTCTAATTAATTTGCACAAACCTAGCGACACTCTGTCTCATTCTAGGATCGATCCACAAGTTCAATTCACTAATTTCTCACGCCTGGCTATGTATTCTGGTCTACCTTTTAACCTTGCCTTAATGCCAAGAATGAATATTCAGTTCTTCTCAACTGTCTCAATTGTTTGCGTTTATTATGACAATGCGTAATGGAAAACAAGAGTGTAAATGTCGATGTAAGAGCAATTCGTAACAAAACGTTAGGCAATAAAGTTCTCAAAACTTTTCGTATCTGCAAAATTCCCATTTTAATTTAAAGTCAGCTACAAATAATTATAAAACAAGCGGTATATCCCGAAAACAATAAATTTAAAACAGAGCAAAACACACAAAAGATCAGGTCAATAAAATTGGTAAAACAATAATGAAAAATTTATTTTTCGCATATACCAGCAAATCTTTTTGATAAAGCATCACACCATTCAGCAGTAGCCTCCTCAGAAACCAAAGGGTTCACTTCAGCTTTCCTTCTTCTTTCGTTTCCTCTCACAGGTGCCATCACTCAATTCAATCAAACCCTGCCTACTTTAGAAAATCTAAAACACACACAAAAAAAACAAAAACTTTGTTAGGACTGAAATATAACTAAAATCCATTTGTAATTAAACCCGATTTAATTCCATGAACCTAAAGAGATCATAAACAATCAACAAAACATGGAATGCAAGGCACATATGGGTGATTAGTGACTGAATGTTTTTTTGCGTGTGTGTGAATTTTTTCTTTTGGTGTTATAGTAGAATGCAAATTGAAGAAGGTTTTTGTAGCACAGATGCCTTATAGGGAAGTTATGAGAAATGTAACGAAAGATAAATGTTTTGGGTTAGTGTTTTTATTTACGACAACAATGTGCGGAGAAAACTAATAGTCGAGACGGGAGAAAACTAATACTTACATGGGTTCCAAAATCTCCACAGTGACAGAGAGACAGAGAAGGGATGGGGAGCTTTATAGAGTTTTTTGGTATATAGGTTCAAGAAAATGTAGTCTAGATTGTATCGAATTTATAATACGGACAATTGTGTGGGTCGTGTGAAACGTGAAAGAAGAGAACAGTGAACTAAACCAAAAAGTATAAAAGTAGTTGGCAGAAGGGCGTGACATTTATTTTTGAATCAAACGACAGGACTCCACATTAAATGATTAATAACTATTTTTGTTAATTTTACTTTATTGATAAATTATTTGCGAGTTATAATTATCTGAATTAGTTGTTATGATTTAGTTTAAAGTTATTTTTTTAAATAAACCTAAGGTTATTATACAGGTTTTTTCGCTAGTAAGCAATTTGCATAGTAATTTTTACAAGGGTCAAGAGTGATCACCCTCTTAGCGTTTTACCCATTTTCCAATGTCTCACCTAACATTTCAAAAAGAGATTAGCCCCCTAACGTTGTTAAAATGTGTGATTTGACCCATGAGTCGCACATATTAATAGTTTAGGGCGGATGTTGCAAAACAGGTCTTAAGAGGGTGATCGCAATTGACCCTTTTTACGATAACAACAACCAAGACTGTAATCCCAATTAATTGGGGAAGGATATATGAACCAAACAAGATTCACATATAGTCATTCACATGAATTCTCATCCTCCACTCATTCTTGTTGAGTAAAACGTCTTACCGTACGCTTCTAAGGTTCACTTTACTTCGTATGACTCCATCCATGTTTTCTTCAGTCATCCTCTGTTTGTCGCACCTTGGTCAAGCGTCTTCGCACGTCGTACCAGTGCTTCTATAGGTCTTCGTTGCACGTGACCGTACCATCGTAAGAGACTTTCTCGCATCTTCTCGTCGATGGGAGCGACGGCTAATTTCTTCCGAATGTCTTCATTCTTACCTTATATTTTCTCGTGTTACCGCACATCCAACTTGACATGCACATTTCAGCTACACTCATCATATGTGCGTGAATTCGCTTGATGTCCCAACATCCTGAGCTAAAATGCAAAGCATGCCTTAGATAAAACTTTCCCTTAAGAGTCATAGGAAGATTACGGTCGCACTAAATTTCTGTAGCGCTCTTCTATTTCATACGGTGAGCTTGATTCCGATTGTTGACATCACTACCTATTTCTCCATTTTGCTGGAATATAGAGCCTAATCATCAAACGAAAGTTACGGTCGCACAAAATCCATGTAGCGCTCTTCCATTCCTTTCTGCCAGCTTCAGTGCGATGGTTAACATCACTATTTGTTTCTTCCATTTTAAAACGAAATATGTTCTTAGCACGACGACAAAGTGTAAATTTAAATTTGTACTAGAATATATCTTTGAAATTTCACTTCATGGGTGCATTATTATTTCTCCACTACTATATAAAATATCAGCATTTCAATTTTCAGTGGACTATCCACGTACTACCTAAATTTAAGACGACTTCTTTTTCTATGTTTTTCGTATTAAGCTTTACATTCATCGAAAACTTATACTGAAGTCTAGAATTTCTTTCTGGTGTAACCTCTCTAGAATTTTTCGTATTAAGCGCTTGGAACAAGTTCTTTTAACAATTGCTTTTACAATAATGCCTTTCTTGTATCTTCTACTCACAAGAGATATTTTAACCATCACATGTAGCAATTAACAATCTTCGTTGCCAAGTTAACGTATGAAAAAAGAAACTGTGAGAAGTTAAGGTATGAAAATGCAATTTTCCCAGTTCTCATCAGAAAAAGAAATGGCAGATTCTTTGAGATGACAAAAAAAACAACGGAGCAATTTGCCTTTAAGGATCTTGATATTTAGAATTTTGTTAAAAATTGTTATAATGTATAGAATTAC
Source organism: Misopates orontium (assembly GCA_946800315.1). Lineage (NCBI taxonomy): Eukaryota > Viridiplantae > Streptophyta > Magnoliopsida > Lamiales > Plantaginaceae > Misopates > Misopates orontium. The sequence goes on from OX326946.1 coordinate 15,491,893, forward strand.
TCCAACCTTCACAATTGACAGTTATTTAGTAGACAATCAAAATTGGAGGTGGGTGAAAAATAACTGTGTCTCATGATATGTACACTAGGACACGATTGAATGGGATAACGGAGAAATCATAGCATTGCTTAGTTTGTGCAGGATCATGCACGGTGGATCCACAAAGATATATGGATGGGAATCTCAATTGATTGTGTCTAAATTTAACAAAAAAATTGATTGTGTCTAACAATTTCTACTATACTAATTTGAAATTGATAGTAAAAACTAAAAATCTGAAAAAATTTACTCCTACCTTGATTCCAAACGGGAATACGTCATATATATTGCATGAACATCTTTTGCAGTACGATATCCACGCTTCTAGCTAGTAATATTGGCAGAATACACAATTATATTCAAGGTAACTGCTGATTTTTCTGTAACAGAGCAGCAAAATAAAGACCCGATGCCCATGTACTTTTCAACTACTATCGCATTCCTATTAAAATTGAAAATACTATATAACCGTGCATAAATATCTTAAAAACTACCCAACCTCTCCCCCCACCCTGGCCTCTGGGCTTGGACTAGGTCACTCATTCATATCATTGTCGAGCAACTCGTTATCTTCCGAGAAATATTTTGATAATCTATTTCTTGAAATCAAACCTTCGTTGTCGACATATTCACAAACCTCCGGCATGTACCCTGGATCATGGTTTTCATACGAGGTTGGCTCATCGGAAACATCGCCTTCCTTGTCCATCACAATATTATGGAGAATACAGCAAATGAGAATAACCCTCGGTATCTTTTGTGTGTCGGGTCTCCACATATCTCCTTGAATTATTCTCCAATTCTCCTTCAACTTAGCTAGCGCTCTCTGAGCCACTCCGTGAGTAGCAAGAAGCCTCTGATTAAAATCAGCTTTTATTTGTGATAGTTTGTTCCGTTGAAATGGAGTGACAAGCCATGGCAACAACGGATATCCTGAATCACCAAGTATATATTCCCTCAACTCCGTTTCATCCGATAAAGTTAGCCTCTTCCCGTTCAATTTTTCTCCTTCCTGACATAGTTTGAAGAAATTTGAACTCTGAAGGACTAAAGAATCAGATATTTGTCCCGGCCATCCGGTGACTATATCCCTAAATTTCAAATCAGGATCCAAGATCACCTGCAGCATCATGCTGTGATTCTTCTTGTAATCAACCCAAGCATCTGCTCCTTTATGAGATGATGTCAGTCCCATTTTTATATGAGTGGTGTCGATTGCACCACAACAATTTGGAAGCCCGCGGATTTTCTCAAACTTTGATTTTACATCTGTCGTGTCTTGTTCGGTTGATGGCCATTGAATATGGCAGAGACCATGTACCTCAATGGCGTCGATAAAGCGCCACGTTGCCTGAGATACGATCGAATGGTGAACCCCGAAGGATTCCCCAATCTAGACCAGTATATTGCCAGTCTCGAGTCTTCTTAGTGCTAAGCCCACCTTGTCATACATTGAAATTGGATCTCAATTTGTAAAGTTGAAGTGTGGTTTACACATCATCTGGTCCGTTACTAGCGAACAAATATAACTGAAAGTTTTTTGGGACATTGAGAAAGGGTTTCTGAAATTGTGTAATCCATGTGAGGATGATGGATTTCCTGCAAAGTGGTAAATTGTGAAGAAGAAAAAGTTAGGCATGCCCGGTAGTTTTCATGGAAGGCAATCCTGAATAGGATTCCCTCAAAAGACAATCTGATCCGACGAAGAATTATTCGCGCCTCAGACTCCATTTGCATCTCCTGCGGATTGTCTGAAGAAAGCGTTAATCGCATCTTTGTTGAATGCCCGTTCGCATATGAAACCTGGATGGAAGTCTTTAGATGGTTCGGTTTTTCTACGGTTTTTCATCACAACCTCTTCATTCATTTCCAGCACTTTCAGGGATTGGCTCATTCAAGGATCAACAAGAAGAAATGGAGCTGTCTCTCGACTATTATCATTTGGTGTATCTGGGGCATGCGTAATAGAGCTGTCTTTGATAGTGGTAGTGATAGAGTTTACTCTAGCTGTGTTGAGTTGATTAGAATTAAATCTTGGCTTTGGTTGAAAGCCAACTTTTTTGATTTTTGCTTTTCCTTTTCGGACTGGTGCACTTCACCCTTTTCGTGCATTGAGTGCTGATTTTCTGTAGGCGGTGAGCAGTACGTCTTGTACTTTTCCATCCCTTGTTTCTTATTTAATTTGTTGGCTGATTAAAAAAAAAAAAAAAGCAATACTAGATAATAATAGTACAACTGAACTTTTAGTGCAATGCAATTAAAAATATATACTGGATGAAAGTCTCATATCAATCAAAAGTACTTCACACACAATTAATGTAAAAAGTTGACAAAGTATCGTGAATGTATTGCTCACAATGATGCCAGCTAAGTGCATCTGGTGTAATATAAGCTGAATCAAATGGTGTTTCATGTATTTTTCTGCTTGAATATAACCAAAAAACACAGAAATTGGTCTTGGAGAGTTCTATGTAACTGCACACGCAAAATTGGAGCTCGCTAAGGAGACATCGGCAGATAGATTTGATGCAAGTTTCTTTTTCATATAGGCTCTATACAATGGACGAAAGAGCAGGAACTATTGATTGAATATAAAACAGGAAGTTTATTCAATTTCCTATCTTGTGTATTTTGTTTTGCTCTCACAAGTGCGCACGCACGAAAAGAAGAATGTAAATCTGCCTCTTATAAATTTGCACAAACCTAGCGACACCCTGTCTCATTCTAGGATCGATCCTCAAGTTCAATTCACTAATTTGTCATGCGTGGCTATGTATTCTGGTCTACCTTCCAACCTTGCCTTAATGCCAAGAATGAATATTCAGTTGTTCTCAACTGTCTCAATTGTTTGCGTTTATTATGACAATGCGTAATGACAAACAAGAGTGTAAATGTAGATGTAAGAGCAATTCGTGACAAAACGTTAGGCAATAAAGTTCTCAAAATTTTTCGTATATGGAAATTCCCATTTTAATTTAAAGTCAGCTACAAATAATTATAAAACAAGCGGTATATCCCGAAAACAATAAATTTAACATAGCAAAACACACAAAAGATCAGGTCAATAAAATTGGTAAAAGAAAAATGAAAAATTTAATTTTTCACATATACCACCAAATCTTTTTGATAAAGCATCCCACCATTCAGCAGTAGCCTCCTCAGAAACCAAAGGGTTCACTTCAGCTTTCCTTCTTCTTTCGTTTCCTCTCACAGGTGCCATCACTCAATTCAATCAAACCCTGCTTACTTTTGAAAATCTAGACACACACAAAAAAAACAAAAACATTGTTAGGACTGAAATATAACTAAAATCCATTTGTAATTAAACCCGATTTAATTCCATGAACCTAAAGAGATCATAAACAATCAACATAACATGGAATGCAAGGCACATATGGGTGGTTAGTGACTGAATGTTTTTTTGCGTGTGTGTGAATTTTTTCTTTTGGTGTTCTAGTAGAATGCAAATTGAATAAGGTTTTTGTAGCACAGATGCCTTATAGGGAAGTTATGAGAAATGTAACGAAAGACAAATGTTTTGGGTTAGTGTTTTTGTTTACGACAACTATGTGCGGACAAAACTAATAGTCGAGACGGGAGAAAACTAATACTTACATGGGTTTCAAAATCTCCACTGTGACAGAGAGACAGAGAAGGGATGGGGAGTTCTATAGAGTTTTTTGGTATATAGGTTCAAGAAAATGTAGTCTAGATTGTATCGAATTTATAATACGGACAATTGTGTGGGTCGTGTGAAACGTGAAAGAAGAGAACAGTGAACTAAACCAAAAAGTATAAAAGTAGTTGGCAAAAGGGCGTGACATTTATTTTCGAATCAAACGACAGGACTCCACATTAAATGGATAAATAACTATTTGTGTTAATTTTACTTTATTGATAAATTATTCGCGAGTTATTATTATCTGAATAGTTCTTCTGATTTAGTTTAGAGTCATGTTTTTAAATAAACCTAAGGTTATTACAAACGTTTTTTCGCTAGTACGCAATTTGCATAATGATTTTTTACAAGACTCAAATGTGATCAAGCCCTTAACTATTGGCCCATTTTCCAATGCCTCTCCTAAAGTTTGAAAAAGAGATTTGCCCCCTAACGTTGTTAAAAAATTGTGATTTTCCCCATGAGTCGCACATATTAATAGTTTAGGGGGGACATTGCAAAACAGGTCAAACGTTAAGAGGGTGATCGCAATTGACCCTTTTTACGATAACAACAACAACCAAGACTGTAATCCCAATTAATTGGGGAAAGATATATGAACCAAACAAGATTCACATATAGTCATTCACATGAATTCTCATTCTCCACTCATTCTTGTTGAGTAAAACGTCTTCACGTACGCTTCTAAGCTTCACTTTACTTCGTATGACTTCATCCATGCTTTCTTCAGTCATCCTCTGTTTGTCGCACCTAGGTCAAGCATCTTCGCACGTCGTACCGGTACTTCTATAGGTCTTCGTTACACGTGACCGTACCATCGTAAGAGACTTTCTCGCATCTTCTCGTCGATGGGAGCCACACCTATTTTTTTCCGAATGTCTTCATTTCTTACCTTATATTTTCTCGTGTTACCGCACATCCCACTTGACATGCGCATTTCAGCTACACTCATCTTATGTGCGTGAATTCGCTTGATGTCCCAACTTCTTGAGCTAAAATGCAAAGCTTGCCTCAGATAAAACTTTCCCTTAAGAGTCATAGGAGGATTACGGTCGCACTAAATTCCTGTAGCGCTATTCTATTTCGTACGGTCAGCTTGATTCCGATTGTTGACATCACTATCTATTTTCTCCATTTTGCTGGAATATAGAGCCTAATCATCAAACGAAAGTTATGGTTGCAGAAAATCCATGTAGCGCTCTTCCATTCCTTTCAGCCAGCTTCAGTGTGATGGTTAACATCACTATCTGTTTCTTCCATTTAAAAAAAAAATATATGTTCTTAGCACGACGACAAACTGTAAATTTAAATTTGTACTAGAATATATCTTTGAAATTTCACTTCATGGGTGCACTATTATTTCTCCACTACTATATAAAATATCTGCATTTCATTTTTCAGTGGACTATCCACGTACTACCTAAATTTAAGACGACTTCTTTTTCTTTGTTTTTCGTATTAAGCTTTACAATCATCAAAAACTTATACTGAAGTCTAGAATTTTTTTTATGTGCAACCGCTGTTGAATTTTTCGTATTAAGCGCTTGAAACATTCCATTGCTTTTACAAAGATGGCTTTCTTGTGTCTTCTACTCACAAGCGATCTTTTAACCATCACATGTTGCAACTAACAATCTTCGTTGCCATGTTAACGTATGAAAAAAGAAACTCTGACAAGTTAAGGTATAAAAATGCAATTTTCCTAGTTCTCATCAGAAAAAGTAATGGCAGATTCCTTGAGATGAAAAGAAATACAACGGAGCAATTTGCTTTTAAGGATCTTGATATTTAGAATTTTCCTAAAAATTGGTTTAATGTATAGAATTACTCCAACCTTCACAGTTATTTACTAGCGAAATTGGAGGTGGATGAAAAGTAACTGTGTCTCATGGTATTTACACTAGGACACGATTGAATCGGATAACGGAGAAATCATAGCATTTCTTAGTTTGTGCAGGATCATGCACAGTGGATCCACAAAGTTATATGGATGGGAATCTAAATTGATTGTGTCTAAATTTAACATAAAAAATTGATTCTGTCTAACGATTTCTACTATACTAATTTGAAATTAATAGTAAAAACTAAAAATCTGAAAAAATTTACACCTACTTTGATTCCAAACGAGAATACGTCATTTATATTGCATGAAAATCTTTTGCAGTACGATATCCACGCTTCTAGCTAGTACTATTGGCAGAATACACAATTATATTCAAGGTAACTGCTGATTTCTGTAATAGAGCAGGAAAATAAAGACTTGATGCCCATGTAATTTTCAACTACTATTGCATTCCTATTAAAATTGAAAATACTATATAGCCGTGCTTAAAAATCTTAAAAACTACCCAACCTATACTAGTCGATGGACCTGGTTGAGTAGATGGGCCAGGCTGAGTTGATGGGCCTGGCTAAGCAGAAGGGACTGGGCCCGATGCAAACTGACTCAACTGCTGGTGCATCTGGCTCCACTGCTCCTGCATCTGAGTGAACTGCCTCTGCATCTCAGAAAACTGCGCCTTCAACTGAGTGTTCTCTCACATAATCTCCTGCACAATGCCCTTCCCCTTCGTTGACTCCTTGCGAAGGGGAACACCAAAAGCCTCAAGATCCAAGTCATAGCCCAATCCCCTTAGCCTGTTCTTGTACGGCCCTCCTTGTGCATCTGCCAAACCGCCACGTCGAACTGGGGCCACTTCGACCTGTCAGTGCCGTGCACCTGTAGGCAGTGTCGGGTATAGTTCTCCTATAACAAAAATGCAAACTATTGTAAGTAATATGTATTATGTACATTAACTACTAACTATAAATGAGAAACTCACGTAAATGACCCGGTTCTGATGTTGATGAAATGATGCGACCCATCAGCATTTCTCGTGGTCCTGGTCGCCAACCATGTGTCCAGGTAGAAAACGGGTGTGTCCGGGATAGCTGCTTGCTGTTAATAACAAAACCAATACAAATAGACTCATTCAGATCCCAAAACAATATAATCACCATATATCAGCATCACAATGTCAACCATAATCAAGTCCCTGATTATTATCATAAATCGAAATGCATAATCCGAGTACAATCATAATCAAAATCATAATCATATTCATATATATGCAGAATTAAATCATAATCATGTTCATAATGAAAAACATAGTCATATTCATAATCAAAATCATAATCATATTGATAAACTAGTTATCCTAAAGTCAACTATTAAAACAATATAGACATTAGAATAATAATCTTACTTGTATTCATTATAACTACACTAATTCATATTTGCTCAATTAGGAGAAATATAAATGCAAACGTACCCATCTCCTGTGATGATCGTGCGTGCTGATAGAGCCCCCACGATAGTTGTAATCATTCCCCTTCTACTTGTTCGCCCTCGCCTTCTCCGACTTTTCTTTCGTCTCAACCTTGTCCCAATGGATAATGAACCAAGGAAGAATATGAGGGGGAATCCCACAGAGGTTATCCTGGTAACGCAGATCGTGTCGTCTACTAAAATAGCACGTCTTCGCCCTATTCACCTCACCCTTATAACAGTTGCGTGCAATCGTGGTGAGTCCTCTGTAAATCATATCAGTCTGGCTGGGATCGACTGCAAAAACAATTATAAACAGTTTGAATAATAGGGAAAACACTTTAGTCATAAAAATAAGTATATAAGTTAATTAGACACATATATATGTACCCGAAAATGATCCCAGAATGCCGCCATGTCCTCGTCAGAAATGTCGGAATAAGTCACCCATGGTCCAGTCATCAAGCTCTTCACCGTCTTGCTGATCGTGCGAACCACTCTCTGGCGATCATTTCATATGCCAAACTGATCCCTGGAGATTCAGATCCTGTCCTCTTCACGACAGGCAGGCTGATCCGCTACAGCCATACCCCGTACGGGTCGTCTGGGACCACTAGGGCCAGCTGTATCTGCGGGGCGTTCCTGTGATGGGCCAACTGCATCAGGGGTCGCCCTAGGGGGGACAGTCGGTGGTGGGCCCGCAGAAATAGTAGGGACAACTGGACGTGGTACACGAGCAGCTCCCTCTGATGATGTTGGAGATCCCACTAGATCGGCCCGATGGAGACCATGGGATATACGAGACCCTGCAGGTGTGCCAGCCGATCCTCCTGCAGGTGCCCCAACAGATCCTCCTGCTGACCCACTAGGAGATGGAACACCTGAATGATTGGCCGAGGGGCGGACACCGTCCCAAAAGGTATGCTGAAAGGCGCACTGGGTACAATGGCCGGTTGCAATGGAGGTGTCGACCCAGTCGGTGTCCGGTAGCGCGAGGTGGCCACAGATGGAGTAGAACCTGGCTGGTCATCACTAGGCGAAGACCGACTACGAGGTGCTGCTCTGGGAACAGCCTGTCCTGCTGCATTGCTCGGTATATGTCCATCTGCCCCACCAGCATTAGTAGACTGTCGTCTACGAGTCGTGATCTTCAATTTCCTCTTCGCTCCAGCGGAACCTGACTCACGCGGCGGCTGCTGATCTGCCATCTGTAACATTCACATACAATGTTAATCAATAACAGTAGCTAGCAAAAGATTCACTAATTATCAAAACGACAACAATAATTGTCTCTCCAATTTAATTACAACTAAAACTCGCCCTAAAACACCGAATAAACCAACTTAAAATGCATAACACCATATTTAGACATTAAAATTTCGATTGTACGTACTAATTAAATATCATCATAAACTCAATATAAACGATAAATTCCAAAACAAACAACATACGTGATGTATTATCCATTTAATTACATAGCATTAATGTCGTAACATGCAACATAAACGAATAATTACATAAACAACCGATAACACACAATTAAAACGATAATATCAACACGATTTAACGGCTATATATACTACAACAATATAATCACAAAAATATCAATCTATCACATGAAATAACTCCAAAACCCGATAAATACATAATACGAACGGTAAAAAACGTAAATAACACAATTTAATCGGTGAAAATAACTCCAGAACGCGATAACACATAATACGAACGGTAAAAAACAGAAATAACACAATTTAATAGGTGAAAGTAACTCGAAAACTTGATAAATACATAATACAAATGGTAAAAAACGTAAATAACACAATTTAATCGGTGAAAATTACGTAACTTACGAGTTATACGGACAAAATCGCGTTTATACGGACGAAATCGCATTTTTTGGACGAGAGAAATCGGATTTTTGGAAGAATTTTTGTTTGCAAAATGGGCAGAAACGGATTTCTTCCCATTTTATATGCTCGGGTTATTACAAACGAATTTTCCGTTTGTAATAAGGTTATTACAACGGAAAATCCGTTTGTAGTAACCGCATGCAATAGTGCTCGTCACTATTGCCGTTACTAGTGACGGACTGCCCGTTACTAGTACTGGGCGGGCACCAGAAACGGGCAGCCCGTTTCTGGTGCTCGACAGTCAACTGGGCGCCAATTTTTTTTCTGGCGCCCAAACTATTAGTGACGGAAATTCCGTCACTAATAGTTACCAATGGGAGATCTGTTTGTAGAAGTACTATTAGAAACGGAAAATCTGTTTCTAATAGTTTTCTCACTTTTACAAACGGACTTTCCGTTTGTATAAGTTTTTCTTCTTATACAAACGGAAAATCCGTTTGTAATAACCACCTTTTACAAACGGATTTTTGCCCGTTTGTAAAAGTTGATCTTTAATGAGCGTTTTTATTGTAGTGTTAGTATATCATATGAATATGTCATGTATCAGTTACTACATTTTTGTTTATTATTGTTACTTGATAATTTTGATGACTTTTGATATAGCACACTACTTCAATTCTACTTATCATTATGATTTAGAGCTTTCACACAAGCAAGAACTTTTGATTGCATTAAAGTGAGTAGTGCAAAAGCTTGAGCCCGATGTTAGTACAGCCGCAAAAGCTATTTCAAAGGTTGATCTTACTCTTTTTTTGATTTTATTATTTGTCAGCCCTTAAAACTAAGAAACAAGATACATATAATCTTATTTATTTAACTTATGCATCTTTTATTTAGGAAAAGTGCTTTCAGGATGCTATGTATGGTTTTGGAGACTCTATAACAATTAGAACTAGACAAAAAACTGATCCAGATATGATTTTTATTTTTATTTATTGTTTATATGGGATCTATATAGTTACTTATTGTGATAAATATGGAGAATTGTAACCTTAATTTTCAACTGAATGGTGGTTCATGTATGGCACTGATGCTCCAAACTTAAGAAAAGTGGCTTTAAAAGTTTTATCACAAACCGCTTCTTCCCGTGGATGTGAGAGGAATTGAAGCATATTTGCACAAATTCATACCAAAGTGTGCAATCGTCTCAGCTACCAAAAGTTAGAGAGATTAGTTTATGCTCGTTATAACATGAGACTTAATTGCGTCATCTTATGAAGGATAAAGCAAATGTTGATCGAAAATTCAACCGATTGACTTGAGTAATATCTTTTATGAGGATGGTATTATGACAGAGTGGTTACATGATACTGGAGATGCTCTTTTGGATGAATATGAGTATGATGGACAACCACGTTGGCTTAATTCTTTTCTAGCTACATGGTTTGAAAGACTAAGTGGTCAACCTCGAGCTAATGGAAGTTCAAGTAGGGGGAAGTCCATATTGTTAGATTTTGATGTCATGGAGGATGACGATGAATTTGATTTCTTAATGAGCGAAATAGCTAGAAAGAGATTTGAAGATACATGTGGTGATGAATTAACTCCTAAAGAAGATGATGTTACTGGTGATAAAAATGATTGCAATAATACGGTTGAAAGATGTGCAGAATACTTCTGGTCATCAAGGCATCTATTTCACTGAGGAACAATACTTTGATCATTCAACTCAAGATGAGGACCATGATACTCCCCGATCAAAATGTTAAGCACTATGTAGTAGGTAGTATATAAATGTATCTTTCTTTTAATACTCTAATATAAACTCCTATTTATTGTCATGATCATATGTTTAAAATTTTAAAGTAAATCAATAATGTCATTTTTTTTCTTTCACGTGTTTTCAATGTCAATGGCCTATGGTTTGGCTTCACTCTTATGTTCAATCGGCGCATTTGTAATCCTTTTTGAAGTCTTAATTTGGACATGAAACTAATATCGCTTAGTGATGGTGCTTTCATTTGTGCTATTTCAATTGCATGGTTTGTCTTTTTCCTATTGAATTGAAGACGTCGTTTTGGTTTTATCTCATATTACACAACCAGAAATTATGGAATCCCGTGTTTGGGGTATATTACATTTTTTGTGGTAGTATGGATGGGTTTCTAGCAAGAAGTTATATATTTTGATGTTTGAAATTTATTGTTTTAAACTTTCGAAACATTCAAAACGTTTCTATATTTGAACTAATCGAAACTAGTTCACGAAACAAAATTTTCAACCATGGTTTTACCGTGAATAAATTGGTTGACGTAGACTTCAAGTACAAAATTAAAAACTTTCTAGAAGTTGACCGAAATTGAAGAAATGAACCAAGTTTAGAAAAGCGTGTGAGTTGTGAGTTGTGTTCTCAAGAGCGGCCCAGATCAGCCGGTCGGGCCAGCTCAACCGCTAATCAACGGCTATTCCGGCCATTGCCGTTGGTTTTAGTCGGACTTCTCAAGGAATGGCAGCAAGCGGGAAAAATTGGTCTAGAATAGGCGACTCAATGATGCGTGTGGCGGCTAGAGATGCTGGTTCGCTCTGTCTTTCCGATTTTTCCTAAAAATGAAAAAGAAAAATCTAGCGTCTCTCCCTCTTGTCTGAATCGCGAATAAGAGAAGAAAAGGGGAGCCTAAGATTACAAGATCCTCTCCCTCCTATTTAGGAGGTGAAGCCTGAAAATCGGATGAAAGACAACAATGAAGAAAATAAGGCAAAAAGGGGAAGTGGAACTTAAAAGTATAAAACAAAACAATAAAAGGATTAAAGAGATTTCTTTGTGGGTATTGATTGGAGCAATTAATGAATACTAACTAATGCTCTGACTGGTTATAATTCAACATTTTTCAACATATAATTAAGTTATAAATTCTTATTATATGTTTGATTGATTGCTTCAAGTTCTAATTACCTTTTGTTGTGCCAAAATTAACTTAAATATAAGTGTTTAACTCATCCACTTAATAAGATTATTTAATCGAACACTTTATTATTTTATAAATATGAATAATCAAATAAAAATATAATGTGATGCAATAGCTATTGGAACATTAACCTTAAAAAAACTAGAAACATATATTGGTTGTTGTACTATATCCTTCAATCTCCAACTAAATTGTTATATTTACTAGCTAATTATGATTTAAAGTAAATGACATAAATGATGGAAATTTCGAATTATTTTCAAAGTTATGCTAAAGAAGTAATATTCATTATATACATTGTTAGGACCATGCGTCCGTACGATTTTAATTTACAAGTTTTGGAAATATTCTTTTATGGAAAATTGCATGTATTTTAGTTACCATATAATTCCTAAGAGTTTGCATGGAAATATAATTATATAAGGATAGGGATTGTTGGTAGTTACCTTATTATTCCTAGAGTTTGCATGGAAATAGAATTCTATATGATTAGGATTTGCATGGAAATAGAATTCCATATGATTAGGAATATTTGGTAAGATAGAACAGAATAAGATTTAGGAAATATCTTCTTTATCTTATGGAAACTAAATCTTTATTCTTTCTTATCTTTATCCGGTCTAACAAGCTTCCTATTGGAAGATTTTCTTGTTTCCTTGTGTGCAGATTATGAAGATCACGAAGAGATTAACATAAGGAAAGATTCCGGATTTTTAGGAAGATTCGAGTCGCGACTGGAGTGGAAGACTGCATGCGCAAGACTTATCTTCTAAGGAGGGTTATCCTATAAATAGTAGAAGAACTAGGTTTTAGAACTTAGAACACACGTTTTAATTCATACACATTGTAACGTGTTCTCGTTTTTATATTTCTTAGTTTTTATAAGTGTCGAACGAAGAAGTGGGATACTTCGGATAAAAAGAAGTGGGATACTTCACCGCACGTGATCAAACCAACGAGAGTTGAAGGGAGTTCAACGGGAAAGGATTGCACCAGCAAGAGGGATTCTGTGCGTACGTGCTTTAGCCGCTTGACGGTTTGATCATAAGAAGGTCGACGGGAGGTTGATCTTACGGGTTCAAACGGAGTAGCGATAAAAGTGTTACTATATGTATCGAAGCACTAGAGGGAGTCTGGGTGTTAGATTAAAGCTTGCCTGTAGTTGTAAACAACTTTTGATCAGTGAAAGAGGTTTGAATTCTTGGGCGAAAGCCTCGTGGATGTAGGACGGGAGTCCGAACCACGTTAAATCTATGTCTTTATTTTTACTGTCTCTTTACCTGTCTAGACTAGGTAACACGGCTCATTGCTTAAAAGTAAAAATAATTGACTTTAAGATCTAACAATTGGCATCAAGAGCTTGACACCGTTTTTGGTGAAAGATCTTGTAGTGTTTTAGATCTTGCAAATGGCACAAAACGTTGAAGGAACGTTTGCATCAAAGCCGCCGCTTCTTAATGAGTTTAACTACTCATATTGGAAATTTCGGATGAAAGCCTTCATGAAACGAGAAAATCAGAAGGCCTGTAAAAGCATTCTTAGAGGATGGGTCCCACCAAAAGGAGAGAATTGCAAATTCAAGGACGAACTTGACTGGACGGATGCAGAAGACAGGGACGCGAGTCACAACTCCATCGCACTCAATTCTATTCTTAATGGAGTCGACCTCAACCAGTATAAACTCATCTCCTCATGCGAATCTGCCAAAGATGCATGGAACGCTCTTCAAATTGCTCATGAAGGAACAACATCAGTGAAGCGATCAAAGAGACAAATCCTTGGAACGCGATTTTAAGAACTCAAGATGGAAGAGCATGAGACCATTGCGTAATTCAATGCCAAACTTCGTGAGATTGCAAACGAAGGTTTCCTTCTTGGAGATGATTACAATGATGCAAAGCTTGTGTAGAAAACTCTCAGGTTATTACCAGCTAGATTTGACATGAAAATCGAGGCTATTGAAGAATCAAGAGATGTCGAGAATCTACCACTTGAGGAGTTAACGGGAGCATTTTCCACCTTTGAGATAAAGAAGAACATGAATGTTTCTACTCAAAAGGGTGTTGCTTTGAAAGCCGAGGTAACTGAGTTATCTCAAGATCATGAGAAGGAAGATTTTGAGAAAACCGTTGCTTTACTGACTAAAAGCATGCGCAAATATCCAAACGCATGGAAAAAGAAAGGTATGAACACAAATCCCTGAAACTCTGATAATTCATCGAATTCATCAAACACTTCCGCTGCTAATGATCTTAGTATCAAAAGAATGGGAAAAGGTGTTCAATGCAGGGAATGTCAAGGCTTTGGTCATGTTCGAGCTGATTGTGGAAATCTACTTCCAAAGAACAAAAAAAGACCAATGATTACCACTTGGGGCGACAAGGAATCGGATGAGGAAGAGGAAGAATCTGGAAATCAAGAAAACATGGCACTCTCTTCTATTACTTGTCTTGACTCTTATCCAGTCTCGACTACTCCGGATGACTCAGTTGATTATCTTGAAAGCAAAACAATGATATCCATAGGGAGTGATGACGAGTCAAACGAAGACGATGATGATCAAAGAAAAGGAGATATCTTCGCATTTTCATCCATCGTTGATACTGATTCCACGTCTGTCGCGACTGATTATGACGACCCTGTTGGAAAATCAAAGACTGAGACGTCTTGAAGATATGGTCATTGATCTTGCCAAATCAAACTTCAATCTCAGAAGAGAAGTGAGTACTCTCAAAATTGATGCTGAAGGAGCTAAAGAGACGATTCGCTTGTTCGAGAATCTGCACAAAGATCTTCTAAATGAATCGGAAAAACTTCAAAAGACTCTCGAGAAGTCTGATGACACAGATCATGAGTCAGATTTCTGTCAACCTTGTAGCAGTCGTACTGGTCTCGGTTATCCCTCTAGGGATACTCAAAACAGGGAGAAGTCTAGTTTCTCATTCATGAAAAGTGAGAAGGTAAGAAGTGCTCGTAATAAAAATCACTCACGATTTCATGTTTCTGATCGCAGGTTCACTCCAGTATGTCACAACTGCGGTATTGAAGGACATATTCGTCCAAGCTGTCCAAAGCTCAAAGCAAAAATCATTCAAGGACAGAATACCAAAGTCAGTCAGGCAGAGAGTCTCGACAGCAAGGACAACTCACAAAAACAGAAGCATAAATGACTCTAAAGATGAAGCTAAGGCAGCACACCATGGAAGAATGAAACGTATCTTTGCATTTTCCTCTATACACAATGATTCTTCCAATTGCTGGTATCTTGATAGTGCATGCTCATACCACATGACAGGAAACAAAGACTTTTTGACTAACTATGTAATTGATCCTAAGGGAACAGTTAGGTTTAGTAATGGTAAAAAGGGTCAAATTGTTGGAAAAGGAACTCTCAATATCAAAGGGTTTCCATTAATTTATAATGTTTTCCATGTCACAGGTCTTTAAACACAATTTGATTAGCATTAGTCAACTGTGTGACCAGAAGATGTTGGTTATCTTCACTCAAGAAGAATGTCATGTTACTAATGATCAGAATACTTGTGTATTTACAGGAAAGCGGACTGCCGAGAACTGCTATACACTGATGCAGTCACGACTACCCATCAAACAGTTTACTCATCACACTTTGAATGTTTTCAATTTGCCTACACGTAGTAAACTGATGATTTTTGGTCTTATGCAGGATAATCAGGGGGATAATGGATTGTCACTCTATTCCAAATCTGCTCTTAATTGTTTCATTCGTTTTGTTGAACTTGGAATCCCTAAACAGTTAAAATCTCCTATGATAACTTGCATCTTCATCAACATGTGTGATTTTCATAGCATGAGAGGGAGCTTTAGTTGTCTATCGAATGATAAATCTATCATAATCTTAAATGTTGATGATGTGAACATTATGCTTAAAGACTATGGAAGGTTGATTAATAATCTGCTTGTATCATGTGTGAACACTCATGCGCTTAACACTGTTAACTATCCTGTTCAACATGCACGCATTAAGCAGATAGATCAAAGGGACCACTTCATTTGTGATTTGATAAAGTCTAGAACTGTAGTCATTAAGCTAGTCGCGACAGAGAGACAGTCTAAAGATATGTTCTTAAAGGCACCTGTTCCACAATGCTTTGAGACCTTCAAAAAGTCTCTTGGCACTTGCCATCACTAAGCCTGTCGCTATGCCTAATTTAACTGGGATGTTTTTGTTTATTGTCGAACTAACTGTCATGACTCATATTGCAGATTTATCACAGCAGTTTGTTTTGGAGCTCGATCTGACCAGTGTTACTTACTCAGTGCTCCATTCCCCAGTTAAATATGTAAAATCAAAGGATTTTGCAAATGGCAATTTTTGTTTCTTTTTGTTTATTCTTGGACTTGGATAATAATCCACTTTTGCTACCTCACACATCAAAAACAGAAGTTTTGAGAATAAAAAAGATGTTTGAGTGTGCAAAAAAGAGCTTGAAAAGAAAAAGAAAAGAGAATATGAGCCGAAAAGATTCATGTGCTTCAAAAGAAAAAAATAAAAGGAGGAAAAAGCTGCCTAAACTCAATGAATATGTGTGAAAGCTTTCAATTCTTATCTCACGGTCGTCGTTCATTGAAAAAGAGTTACCATATTCTATATAAAGTCCATGAGCGAAAGCTATCTCCTTACAAAAGGCTCAAATATGTGTGTTAAGGTACGAATGTCTAGTTTGAAAAGAGATATATCTTGTTACAATTGTTGCCTTTTTCAAATTCTCTTCTTCTTCATCATATATCATACTTGAGAATTTAAAGCACACATTGTTTTGTGATTATCTGGTAAATGAGAAAGCTTTGGGCAGACTGTTTGTGAGCGAGTCGCTGAAGCTGTCATAACAGGGTGTTCTTCCAAACACACAAACCAGGTAAATCAGGTCCTCGGTAAGTCGTGTGGCACTTGCTGAGTTTCTTTTTGTTTGTTGTATTTATTTATTGCTTTTTTTAAAAAAATAATAAATAAATAAAAAAATTATTAAGTGGTGCGAATCTTTTATTATTATCCGAATATTTGTCTCTTAAGTGCAATTCTCTTAATTATGGCAGCTTCGACCGCCAAAATATTATGCCGCGTGATTCAAGTCTTTTGGATAGGGTGTTTGATTGATAACGTGATTCTGTTTCCTATTTTCTTGGAAGTTGAGTCTATATGGAAACTTTATGATAGAGCTTGAGATTGATTTGACCTTAGCTTGTGCATATCATTATATATATCTATCTCTCGTCTCTCTCACATATCACTATCTCTCAAACATCTCCGATTTTATTATCTTTCTCTTATCACCATCTTTCTTTTTTCTTTCGATCTAACAATGGTGAAAAGTAAGAAAATGGGAGGATCATCTCTATCACCACCAGTTGCTGATCCCAGTCGTGACTCCTCCACCGACGCCAACCCGAGGAGGTCCTTGCACCGGTGCCATTACAAGTCCAAATTCCACCGGATTTTGTTCCGCCATCAAAACGATCTGCGAAGAACAAGCGCACATCCTCCTCCGCACCACCGCCGCTGAGTGATGCCCAGCCACCACCACCATCACCACCGGCACATTCTGACTCATTGTCCATTGCACTGTCAATAAGGGAACCGAAATCATCTCCTCCACGAGATTCCGCACCCCCACATCATGACTCACTAAACAGGGTCACGACCCCGCCTGCTCATTCACCGTCTCAATCACCACAGGCGACTAATCATGAACCCTCTTGCAAGCAATCTGCTGCTGCAAAGGGTAAGAAAAAGGCACAACCATCAGAGCGCCCACCTGTTCGACAAAAGGCCTCACCGGTCTCCACCAAAGTCGCGACTGGAGTCACGACTCGTGCAAGCAGGGGAAAGCAGCTCATTCCCAAAAAGCATCTTAGAAAGACGGTATCCGATGCTGCCAGTGCTGGGGGATCCTCCCCAACTGATGTGTCTGACTCATCCTCAAGTCCTGTTCGCAAACATCCTAGACGAGAAAAGGAATCACCTTCTGCTACGGGTGATAATGATGATGATGTTGAGAACAAGGAAGCTGTTGAAGAGGATGCTGATGGTGGCTATGGAGTTCCTCCACGGGTCAAACCTTCTCCTGAACCGTTTGTTGTTGGATCGGCATGCTCCGAACGGTTTTACACGGGCGAAGCTAAACAGAGGTACAAGAAATTTCTTGACCGTGTACCAGTAAAGGAGGTTCCATTGCATGAGGGATCATATGCACCATCTGGGATAGTTGAGTTTCTGGAATGTCGTGGCTTTCTTGAGTCCACCCGCCAAGTCCAACCATTTGTGACACGCATTGTTCACGAGTTTTATGCAAACTTGGATACACAACTTGGAGTTGCGGGATAGGCAAAGGAGTTTTCGGTGTTTGTCACTGGTCATATCTTCCAATTCAGCCCGACAATATTGAATCTTTACCTTGGAACACCAGATGTCCAGACTGATTGCGACTCTGAGATGCAACATGAGGTAGACATGGATGCAGTCGCGACACCTCTCACAAACAGCCCTTGGCCTAAGAAGGGTAATCTGTCCCGCAGATTACTAACCCCACGGTATGGTTTGATTTTTAGTATTATGATTCGAAATTGGTTTCCATTGTCCCATGCTTCTACTTTGAATCATATTACGGCTTCGGGGTTGTTCCGCATTGGCACAAACGCTCCTATTAACTTGGGAAAAATGATTTTCGAGCGGATTCGCCTGGAAGCCTTTGATCAATCCATCAAGATGACGCTTGGATATCCATCCTTGATCTACCGCGCACTTACTGCCCAGATGGATATTCGCGCACCCCGAGACAAGTTGACAAAGAAGCTGAATCCTTTGAGAGTCGCTGCACATCATATAGCTGCTTTGTCATCACCATCTTCCCAGCCTGCTGCTGCTCAAGCTGGTCCATCTGTTCCCACGGGGAGTCTCGACAACATCGAGAAACAACTCGCCCGAGTGATTGAACTGTTGCAGTCCATGAACGAGTCACTTGCCGAGATTGCGGACAAGTCTTGACCGGTTCTGGCAAAATGGGGGAGTAGAGGAAAAAGATGGATGCTGGAAGTCTGGGGGAGAGCAATGAGATTGGGGGAGATCTGCTCATTTTTTTGTTATGAACAAATTATTTTATTATTCTGCATTTATTTCATTTTATGAACTAGTACTTAGTTTATTTCTAAAAAGCCTACCCACCTCAAAATGTTGTGTTTAATCACATTAAATATTATTCTGCATTTATTTCATTTTATGAACTAGTACTTAGTTTATTTCTGATGTTTTGTGGATGTTGCACTGCGTGTTGCAACAATGTTTTGATACCTGTCTAGACTGGTTAGAGGACTTCATTTTCTTATCTGTTTCGGTCTAACAGTTTTCTTGCAGCATACTTGGAATGTTCCTGGGCTTAAAATGTTTTGCCAAAACTAGTCAATTGGGGGAGATTGTTAGGACCATGCGTCCGTACGATTTTAATTTACAAGTTTTGGAATATTCTTTTATGGAAAATTGCATGTATTTTAGTTACCATATAATTCCTAAGAGTTTGCATTGAAATAGAATTATATAAGGATAGGGATTCTTGGTAGTTACCTTATTATTCCTAGAGTTTGCATGGAAATAGAATTCTATACGATTAGGATTTGCATGGAAATAGAATTCCATATGATTAGGAATATTTGGTAAGATAGAATAGAATAAGATTTAGGAAATTTCTTGTTTATCTTATGGAAACTAAATCTTTATTCTTTCTTATTTTTATCCGGTCTAACAAGCTTTCTATTGGAAGATTTGTTGTTTCCTTGTGTGCAGATTATGAAGATCACGAAGAGATTAACATAAGGAAAGATTCCGGATTTTTAGGAAGATTCGAGTCGCGACTGGAGTGGAAGACTGCATGCGCAAGACTTATCTTCTAAGGAGGGCTATCCTATAAATAGTAGAAGAACTAGGTTTTAGAACTTAGAACACACGATTTAATTCATACACATTGTAAGGTGTTCTCGTTTTTATATTTCTTAGTTTTTATAAGCGTCGAACGAAGAAGTGGGATACTTCAGGTAAAAAGAAGTGGGATACTTCACCGCACGTGATCAAACCAACGAGAGTTGAAGGGAGTTCAACGGGAAAGGATTGCACCAGCAAGAGGGATTCTGTGCGTACGTGCTTTAGCCGCTTGACGGTTTGGTCATAAGAAGGTCGACGGGAGGTTGATCTTACGGGTTCAAACAGAGTAGCGATAAAAGTGTTGCTATAGGTGTTGAAGCACTAGAGGGAGTTTGAGTGTTAGATTAAAGCTTGCCTGTAGTTGCAAACAACTTTTGATCAGTGAAAGAGGTTTTAATTCTTGGGCGAAAGCCTCGTGGATGTAGGACGGGAGTCCGAACCACGTTAAATCTGTGTCTTTATTTTTACTGTCTCTTTACCTGTCTAGACTAGGTACCACGACTCATTGCTTAAAAGTAAAAATAATTGACTTTAAGATCTAACATACATATTTTTATCAATTACTTACTTAAGAATTAAATTTGATGTTACAACATACCGGCTCAACCAGTGGTTGAACCGGTTAAGCCGATCGAACTGGTAACCAGTTAGATTACCGTTAGAATGACTGATCCGATTTTAAAAATATAGGTCTTGAGTTTCAACTATCAAACTCATCGGGAACCATTTTGATATTGAGAGTAAGTTACGGGACAAAATAACAATATTGCCATCCAAATATTCAGAAGTACAAAATGTGTCAAGCTTTTGATCGATCTGAGCTTAGAAATAAAAATAATGTTATCAAATTATACGAGTATAAACTTTCTTTATAAGCTTAAACCGTTCAAAGATCACACACAGCGGTGCACAGCTTCAAAAATGTAAAAAAAGATAACTAACGCCCTATAAATAGGAGCAAACTACACGTTCGCAGGACTTGAATGTCTATGTCATTACTACATTACAACTTACAAAGGAACTTACGACTGAAAGACTCTTTTAGCACTAAAATATTTCGACAAATAACTTCAGAAAGAAGTGCTTACTCTTACATTAGGCCCTTAATGAATATTGACTCCATCTTTAATCCTCCATTGATACTTTTTAATAGACTACTCAAATTCGAGAAACTGAGATTTTATGGGTTAAGGTTCCGGAGGAAAAGGGGATCGTAAAAATTGGATTTGTTTTTTTGCCCGAATTGTTGGCTGAAAGAAACGAGCGGCTACCCACTGTGAGTGTTAACTGTTAACTGCTTTGTTTCTTAATATTTCATGCGTTAAAAATAAATTAATTAAAATAGACTTTCTGAAAACAGAAAGAAGGGAGTGCGATTTAAATTCCTTCCCACGTGCCAGAATCCCTTCGGCACTCACATGCACGTCAGGTGACTTCTTCCAGTCAAAAAGGACAATTCCGGGAAAAAAAGATTGAGTATGAATTGTAAAATAAAATTAAGAGGCCAAAATTTCAAAAAATTTCAATAAAGTACTAAAGATGGAGTCAATACTCACTAGGAGACCAAAGTTACAAAAAAATCCAAAAAGATGGACGCGGACAAAAAGAACTTGTAACAAATGAAGGTGCTTCTAGGAAGCAACCCAAAATTGCTTCAACGACACAGAAAGCATTCTACCACTTTTTTCTTGCATAACCTGGAAAACTTCACATATTTCTTACTTTTTTATGTAACTAAATACACAAAAGCCATGACGTAGGTCCAAAGTATAACAGAAGTGCATGGATGTTTGTAAATGGAGGAAATCTGTACCGACACATTGTTGTTCGTTAGAATAAATTGAATGTACTTCCAAGTTTTTTCTGAAGTCTAGCCATGAGAGAATTGATTGGGCGCAAAGAAAAAATCCGCGAAGGTGCCATGAAGAAACTCGGCTAAAGAATCAAAGACGAGCACTCAATTCACTGAGAGGTACACTGGGCATAATTTACAAAACTAAATGGTCGGGACACGCAACGCAACGTGCTAACAATGAATCGCTTCACGTTCAATGTTGTTTTATATACTTCAATTCCTAGGACGAGTATAAAATTGGATGCTCCACAATTTGATCATCATATAAACCATTAGTAAGTCAATTCGCAGTTAGATATAAACCACCATTTGCAAAAACATTTACAAAACATACCACAGTATTAGTTTCCTAATACACATAAAACATGATTTCACATCAAACCTCCAAAGGAGGTTCAGTACTCTCATAGATTTAACTCTTCCTTCCCATAAATACGCTGAAGCTCACGAGTTGCTGCTTGGAATGATGCTAGAACAGGGAAAATAACGAATAATTAATGAGAAACTGCATGGTTGGGGGGGGGGGGGGGGAATATGAAAGTTCATACCTTTCCAAATACGGAAGGCTTTTTGATTAATAGGAGAACCAGTCACAGTCTGAATTGCATCGAATAACATACTTTCTGGGGTACTCCTTAACTCCTGAACTATCTGATAGATTTTTTTCCCACTCTGGAAGTATATGTGGTTGTTCGGGTGCTTTGTCTTGCAATTAGCATGACGTTCAAACTCATAAGCATTAAGTGCCTGTACACAAAAATGAACCTCACCGAACTAGAAGGTATATAGGTAAGTGATGCTTGCCATCTTTATCTAAAGGAAAGTGACACCGCTGCCTTACTTTTGAGTAACTACAAGATTGACACCCACAGAGATAGCCAGATCCTTTGATAATGCCGGGTAGCTCCTGTCAACATATAATACAAGATACACTAAGTCACTAAGAAAAGGAAGCAAAAGCTATGGCCAAATAGACAAATAATGTGCAGGAATTACCTCTCGTGAGACAGAAACATACCGCAGTGGCACCCCGTCAAGCATACCAGTCATCAATAAACTCCTGACATTAGATGGGAAGCTGCTTGGCGCTTCGCTACGAGCAGGTTTTGAATCTGGATTACTTTTCGACAAAGAGTTGAGTCGGGATTTAGGTGCCTGAGAGACGCTCGAAATAGCTTTTGATAGATCTTAGGTCTAATACTTTACGTTATAAGCAGTAGTTGCGGTACCTAGTCTAGACAGATAAGTAAGACAGGTAAGTAAGACAGTAAAGTAAGACAGCAGATTTTAACGTGGTTCGGACTATGTCCCACATCCACGAGGCTTTCGCCTGAATCAAACTTCTTTCAACGGACAAAAGTTATTACACCAACTGGTTTTACTCTAACACCGAATCCCTCTAATGTTGATACCACCAGAACCTTTTTCGCGCCTACTCCGTTTGACCCGTAAGACCAAAACTCCCGTAGTAATCTTCTTATGAGAATGCTTCCAAGCGAACTGCACGTACGTATAGATCCCTCTAACTGGAGCAATCCTTTCCCGTTGAACTCCCTTCAACTCTTGTCGGCTTCTCACGTTCTTGATGTAACTCAAGAGGGCGAAAACTAAGAAATCAAAATAAAGAGAACACCTAAAGATGTATATTTTGTTACACGAGTGTTCTACATTGATTCCTAGGATTTCTACTATTTATAGGATAGCTCTCCTGAAAGATATCCTTGAATCTCGGCTAGTCTCCATATCCAGTCGAGACAGGATCTTTCCAAATATATCCGAATCTTTCCATGATAAGGCGATCCTTCCTTTTGATAAGTCTTTGTTTCCGTTTGATTAGACCTTCATGATCTTCGTATATTCTGCACACCAAAGACAAAGAAGAACTCCACAAGGAATAGATTACTAAAGGATATAGTAAAGAGTTTGATAAAGATTAACTTTCCATAAGATAAGATACTATAAGATCAAGTTAAATCTTTACTAACTCACCTAAATATTCACGCGTCTAATAACAAGATAAATACCATATAAAACCGAGTGAATAATTAAGTAAATAAATCAAAGTAAATAAAATCGGATTTTCCTTTAAAATAATTTTGCAAACAAGGAAATAAAATCTAGTTGGACCTGGCAGTCCTGACTGTTCAACCGAGTTTGAAAGGTGTCGGACTTGCGGTCCTAACAATCTCCCCCAATTGACTTGTTTGGCAAAAACACTTTTAAATCCCCAAGGAAAATGTAGACATGCTGAAATAAAACAAGTTAGTAAGAGATAGGCATATAAATCAACTAACGTGTCTCGACAGCAATAAAAAAGTGTTGCAACAGCGGTGCAACACTCCGCAAAACAACTTAATAAAATAAGCAGTTAAATCATTGTTCTTAAGCGGAATAATAAAAACAAACTAAAATAAAAAACAAGATAAAACAGCAGCAGCCGGTTGAAATCTCCCCTATTCTTCAAGACTCCCCCATTCTACATATTCTGTTTACTCCCCCATTTTGCCAGAACTAGTCAAGGCTTTGCCGCTAATTGGGCAAGTGACTCGTTCATGGACTCCAACAGTGTAATGACCTGGGCAAGTTGCGACTGTAAGTTGTCGAGACTGCCCTGGGAAACAGACGGTCCAGCTTCATTATCCCTGGCAGTTGGAACAGGTCGCCGAATTGGAGAACCAAGTAGAGCTTGAACAAGGTGACTCGGGGCATGATAACGCGTAGGGCGGCTCGTCATCTTGTCCTTTGAGACCCGGATATCCATTTGAGATGTGAGCGTGCGATAGACCAATGATGGATAGTCTAAGGTCATCTTAACCTTATGGTCGAATGCTTCGAGTTGTAAACGTTCAAAGACCAGTTTCCTAAGATTAATGGGAGCATTCGAACCAATACGGAATAAGACAGAAGCAGTTAACGGACTAACAGTAGAAGTATGGGACATAGGGTACCAATTTCTTACCATTATACCGTAGATCAGACCATACCATGGAAGAAGGGAACCTCGCTGTAGATTTCCATTCTTTGGCCACTTCATGGGTTGGCCGGTTATGGTTGACGCGACTGCATCCATGTCTGCTTCCAGTTCCAACTCGGAGTCGCAACCGGTTTGTACGTCAGGAGACCCCAACTGCATGTTCAGAATTTGCGGACTGATCTTGAAGATGAACTTCCGGACAAATGCTGAATGTTCCTTGGCAGAGCCCGGAACGCCTAGTTGAGTATCCAGATTGGCGTAAAACTCATGCACAATCTGGATTACAAACGGTTGTACCCTGCGAGTGGATTCAAGAAACCCTCTCCCTTCCAAAAACTCAATAACACCCGTACCCTCATAAGAATCATCATGAAGTTGAACTTCACGAACAGGAATGCGGTCAGTGAGACCAGTATACCTCAGTTTGGCATGAGATGTGTAGAACCTGTCGGAAAATGCCTTTTTCACCCTGAAAGGCTCATCGGACGGTGGAACACGGGGAGGGACTGCAAAATCTCCTTCAGGTTCTTCTTCAGCCTGGGCGTGACTGCCTTCCTCAGAGGCCGACTGGTGGCCTGACTGGTTGTCCTGATCAGACAAGGACTGAGCTGAGCGTTTCTGCTGTTTGCGGACAGGGCTGGAATCTGAGTCAGAGAGCTCGATTGGAGCAGAGTCCGAGGCAGCAGGAGCAGATCGGGGACGTTTGGATACAGGAATCTTCTTGCGTGTCCCGACTCGGCTCGCGACACCCTCTGCAACAGGTTTGGACTTTTGGCGCTCACATGGGGTGCGCTTTGGAGGTTGAGCCTTCTGCTTCCCTTTAGCCGCGGCGGTGTGGCGGTGAGAGGATGCAGGAACAGGTGTAGGTGATGGCGAAGCGTCGTCCGGCATGGGAACAGAGTGCGAGTCATCCAAAGGAGGAGAGAACTCGTGTGCCTGAGGAGAAGTGGCACGGGGTGGTGACTCTGTTGACGGTGGTGGTGGTGTGGTGTCTTGTGGCGGTGCCTCAGAAGATGGCGGTGGAACAAAGTCCGCCGGAATTCTGATTTTGAGCGGCATTGGTTGCAAGACTTGGGACAACTCGTTGCCCGTGGTGGATGCACTGTCAGGGTCGACTGAGACGATTCACCTGATGACTTAGTTTTCACCATGTTAAATATTTTCTTGATAAACGTGGGTGAGAAAGAAGACATAAACACTAAACCACACACAAAAAAAAATTAACACACGAGAGAGAGAGAGTAGGATGGCGTGAGATATGATACAAGGGTAAGATATATAAATAGATGAAATCAAATCAATGTCATATCTTCTATAATCATTATCCACAACTTCCCATAAATGATAGGATCTTACCAAGACTCATCAAGGAAAGATTCCAACAAGATACGCAACTCAATCTCTACGAAATTAAAACGCGGCAAAGCATAGGCGGGAAACAAATTCATGCCGAAATTAAACATATCGCGTTTTAAAGACAAAATAAAAATAAAAATAAAAATGCACCTGTTTAATAAAAATTAAAATAAATTAAAACACAAATTAAAAGAAACAAACAGAAAGTAACTCAGCAAATTACTCACATAACTTACCGAGGACCGATTCAACTGGTGTAAGTGGATGTCGAGACACCCTGTCATGACAGACTATAAAACTGAGTATAAAGCAGGTCGAGACTGAAGCATACTCATGAACCAGATGAATACATTAAAACGTGTGTGTGTGAATTCTCATATGATAAACAGATGAAAGGGAAGAGAATTTGAAAGGGGCAAAAATCGTTTTGCAAGATATCTCTTTTCAAACAATACAATTGCACCTTGTACACACACTTTGAGCCTTTTGCATAGAGGTAGCTTTCGCACATAACTTTATATAGAATATGGTAGCTCTTTTCAATTTTGTGATGACCGTGAAATATGAATTGAATGCTTTCACTCATATTCATTGAGTTTAGGCAGCTTTTTCCTCCATATATTTTTCTTTTGAAGCACTTTTTCTTTTGGCTCATGCTCTCTTTGTTCTTTTCTTTTCACAACTCTTTTGATCACTCATACTTTTCTTTTCAGCTCAATTCTTCTGTTTTTAAAGTGATGAGGTATTAAAAGTGGACAAAGTCCATGTCAAAGAGATTATAAAAACAAAATAAAAACAAAAATTGCCCGTTGTAAAATCCTTCGATTTCACTGATTTAACTGAGGGAATGATGTGCACGTGTATCAATGCAGTTCTAAGTACGCTCCAGAACCGGCTGTCCAACAGGTCTGCAAGTAAGTCATGACAGTTAGTCCAACAAATAAAAACATCTCAGTTAAATCGGGCACGCGACCAGCGCTTAGTGGAGACAAATGCTGAGAGACTTTCTGAGGGTCTCAAAGCTTTTGTGAAACAAATTTCTTTATAAGAATAACAGCAGTTTGTCTTCCAGTCGCGACATGCTTAATGACAGCACATTCATTATCACCTAAATCACATAAGAGATTGTGCCATATATCCGTGTGCTGTGTGCATAAGTGCTTAACATGATTATGAGCAATGATAATAGCACAATTGTGGTTTCTAAAGACCAACACATCACTTTGCACAAAAACAAGATTCTTAAGCATGTGGTCAACCCAACCAATATCAAATGATATGACACGATTATGCATAGTTAGGTAGAGATGACTTCCTGTTCCAAAAGTGGAGAAACTGAGGTCTATGAAGTTGCCTCTTGACTCATTGACAACCCATGTAGGAGTTGTGACAGGAATCATCGACTGTTTTGCAGTTTCAAGATCAAGGTCCTTGATAGGATATTGAACGCACTTGGATTGACCTATGACCAATCTGTTGGCTCCTTGACTGACCTGCGAACCATAAAAACAACATAGTTCACTAACAAACGGAGAGATAGGTCTGTTTGAGACAGAGTTTGTGAACTGTTCTATAGGGAGTCGTGACTGCTTTAGAGTACAGCAATTTTCAGCAATCCGATTTCCTGAAAAAATACAAAACCTTTGGTTATCAAATACATGACATTCATCTTTACTTTCAGATGACTCTTCATCACTCCAGGTGCACACCATGGCTTTATCTTTATTCTTCGTGAGAAGATTTGCACAATCAGTTTGTATGTGACCATAGCCTTGGCATTCCCTGCATTGAACACCTTTTCCTCTTCTTTTGTAGCTAAGATCATTAGCAGCGGAAGATTTTAATGAATTATCAGAGTTAGAAGGGAAAGTGTTCGTACCTTTGTTTTTCCACTTGGAAAACTTTCGGAGTCCTTTGGAGAGAAACGCGACAGATTTCTCGAACTCGTCCTTGTCGTCACTTTGAGGTTTGTCTTTGATTTCAGCTTTAACTGCACCACCTTTTGAAGTGACTCCATTTAAATTCTTTTTCAACTCGAAAGTTGAGAGGGCACCCATGAGCTCTTCAAGTGACAAGTTTTCCACGTCTCTTGCTTCTTCAATCGCCTCAATTTTCATATCGAATCTTGAGGGTAAAGTGCGAAGAGTTTTCTGAACAAGTTTGGACTCACTGTACTTATCACCGAGGAGGAAGGCTTCATTAGCAATGTCTCTAAGTTTAGCATTGTATTGAGCTATTGTTTCATGATCCTCCATTTTGAGTTCCTCAAACCGTGTACCAAGGATTTGTCTTTTGGATCTTTTCACGGATGGGGTACCTTCATGGGCAACGCGGAGGGCGTTCCATGCATCTTTGGCCGATTCACACTTGGAGATCAGTTTGAACTGATTTAGGTCGACTCCATTTAAAATTGCATTGATTGCAATGGAGTTGTGGCTCTCGTCGAGATCTTCTGCGTCAGACCAGTCGAGCTCTAGCTTCGGCTTTCCATCTTTGTCTAGTGGTGGAGACCATCCTTTGAGAATGCTTTTCCACGCTTTCTGATTTTCCCTTTTGATGAAAGCTGTCATGCGGACCTTCCAGTATGAATAGTTAAATTCATTTAAGAGCGGCAGCTTTGATGATGATGATCCCTCAGCGTTTTGTGCCATCAAATCTGCAAGATCTAAATAAAACCAGAATCTCACCAATGTAAGTAGGTGATAGGCTCTTGATGCCAAATGATAGATCTTAGGTCTAATACTTTACGTTATAAGCAGTAGTTGCGGTACCTAGTCTAGACAGATAAGTAAGACAGAAAAGTAAGACAGTAAAGTAAGACAACAGATTTTAATGTTGTTCGGACTATGTCCTACATCCACGAGGCTTTCGCCTGAATCAAACTTCTTTCAACGAACAAAAGTTATTACACCAACTGGTTTTACTCTAACACCGAATCCCTCTAATGTTGATACCACCGGAACCTTTTTCGCGTCTACTCCGTTTGACCCGTAAGACCAAAACTCCCGTAGTGATCTTCTTATGAGAATGCTTCCAAGCGAACTGCACGTACGTATAGATCCCTCTAACTGGCGCAATCCTTTCCTGTTGAACTCCCTTCAACTCTTGTCGGCTTCTCACGTTCTTGATGTAACTCAAGAGGGCAAAAACTAAGAAATCAAAATAAAAGAGAACACCTAAAGATGTATATTTTGTTACACGAGTGTTCTACATTGATTCCTAGGATTTCTACTATTTATAGGATAGCTCTTCTGAAAGATATCCTTGAATCTCGGCTAGTATCCATATCCAGTCGAGATAGGATCTTTCCAAATATATCCGAATCTTTCCATGATAAGGCGATCCTTCCTTTTGATAAGTCTTTGTTTCCGTTTGATAAGATCTTCATGATCTTCGTATATTCTGCACACCAAAGACAAAGAAGAACTCCACAAGGAATAGATTACTAAAGGATATAGTAAAGAGTTTGACAAAGATTAACTTTCCATAAGATAAGATCTATAAGATCAAGTTAAATCTTTCCAAACTCACCTAAATATTCACGCGTCTAATAACAAGATAAATACCATATAAAATCGAGGGAATAATTAAGTAAATAAATCAAAGTAAATAAAACCGGATTGTCCTTTAAAATAATTTTGCAAACAAGGAAATAAAATCTAGTTGGACCTGGCAGTCCTGACTGTTCAACCGAGTTTGAAAGGTGTCGGACTTGCGGTCCTAACAGCTTTGGCTTTCGTTGTGTCCACCTTTTCTCCAGATACTTCTAAATTATGTACAGAAGAACTTTCATACAGTAAGGAATGGCCACTAACTGGCCTTTCTATTGCGTCCATTACAGGTTCATCTTCAGAACCACCAAACGACAAGGTCCTGGATTCCCCTTTACTATAGGAGTGGGTCACTGATATACTATAATCAATGCCTCTTGCAGAACGCATATTTTCTTTCCGCACCTCGTATGAGTGACCTATCAATGACACATTTCCTCCCATGGACATCGTAAAGGTGTTCTCATTTGCACTGCTGTAAGCCCTATCCAACGACGTCCCTGATTCATGCTTCCACAGTCCTTACCCTGATTAACTTTGACTTTTCTAGTTCTGCCAAGACTTTCTCTAGTTTCTGTGTTTTCAGGCTTGATAGCATACGCTCTTGATAAACCACCAGATGAACCACTCACACACTGTTCATCAAGTACTCGTTTACTCCCACTTGAACCATCTGCCCCATCAGCAATACTTCTCCCCATGAAGTTGACGGGACTCTTTGTCTCAGATCCAATTAGCCGATCCATGAATTGATACGGCGCTGATTGATATCCAGAAGAATTTTCCCAAGGAAGTACATTGGACATGTCGATTCCAGGTTCTGACTTGCTAACTGAAGTTTCTACAGTCTGCTTTTTGCTTGGAAAGAACTGTACTTCATCAACGTCTAAGAACCATCGCCGGCCGTGCTTTAGTTCCACATTGTCATCATTCACATGTTTGCCTCCCTTCGACACAAAAAATCCTTTCTCCTGAAATGACCAATGATTTGTGTCGTCAGGTAAATGACTCAAGGATGTGATATAGTTCACAGAGATTATAACGCCGATATTACAAAAGCACATATAACAACTTAATTAAAACTTTCAAGCTTCCACCATGTAAAATTCAAGATGTATCAAGTTATTCTAACTCGGCGATTTTAGACACACAAACTTGTATGACTAGAATGATTTAGCTACAAAGTCAGATTCTTTAAATGGGGCTAACTTTGTCAGTACATTCAGCTACCATATTAGATTTATAAATTACTAATAAAAAAAATTATGATTAAAAATTTCAAAGACAAACGTACCATTTTGGCGACTTTCACTTAATAAGTACCCTACAAGTGAGAAGAAGTGATTCAAAAGTATCAAATCTTTTGTCAGAATATTAAAAATTCAAAATTTTATGAGAAGATCAAAAGTTTAATCGAACTATTAGGCTGCTCTGCTTCAAACCTCAAATTTTCCGAAACCAAAAGACGAGAGCGTACCATAGAGTGCGAAAATGCGGAAACGGTAGCAATTAGCTGTTTATGTTTTTAAGGAAAATGAAATTTTAGGGTTCTATTTGTTTGTAGTTTGTTTGAGCAGTCGATTTTTTGCTCTTCGATGGATGTCTTTCCTGTAGCCAAGTAAACCGACTTTCTTTTCCTTTTCTCTTTATTCTTGAACTGCCCAAGATTTTATCTCTTAAGCAATAGCTATGAACATGGTTATTTTTGAGTGTTTGCAGGATTGGACCGAACATTGAACCGGTAATTTGACTGATTAATAACTTTAGTAGTTCAATCGATTGAATCACAGAGCGATATTATATTAATAAGTTTGAAATTGTGAATAAACTGGTCCAATATTAATTAAAGTGACCGGTTCAACATTTTTTTATATAAGAACATGTGTGGTATACAAATAAAGAAGAGTTAAAATTGCACATCAAATGAGAGCATTTGTATATAAAGTACAATTAGAGTGAATTTTAGAGATTATATATAAGAAAGAGTGCATAATCATATATTGTAGTTTATAAAGTTTGAACAAAAAAAATTAAAAACGTAAAATTTAAAAATAAAATAAAAAACTTAATTCTAAAGCTTATGATATTGGAGAAGTTAATCTTAATTGTCTATTATATATATTAAATATGTGTATATGACATTAAAAGTGATCTAGCTCAAATCGGTAAGAGCATGGTAATTTTGCTTAGTGGTCAAGGGTTTAAATCTTCTTCTCAACGAATATTCTATGTTTGAAAATAAATACATAAAATCGGTTCAACCAGTCAACTGGTTCACCGATTTAACCGATTCTTGATTAGGTGGGACCGGTCAGTCTATAACATTGGTATTTTCATCCACCCCCAATTTTGATTTTATGGTAGATAATTTGTGAAGGTTGGGGTAATTCTATACATTATAATAGTTTTTAAAAAAATTCTAAATATCAAGATCCTTAAAAGCCAATTTCTCGGTTCTTTTTATTTTCATCTCAAAGAGCCCGCCATTTCTTTTTCTGATGAGAGCTGAAAAAATTGCATTTTTGATAACTTAGCTTGGCAGATTACATTTTTGATACCCCAATTTGGCTTTTTATTTTCAATTTTGGTACTGATGTGGCGACGATTTCAAAAACTCCTTGGATTTTGCCACGGTGGACGAAATTTGGAGATTTGGACCTAGTCAAACATCCACCTCACCCAATTGGTGAGTTGGACGCCACGTGGACTTAAAAAAACAAATAAATATTAAACAATTACCAAAACAAGCTAAAAATTCAATAAATATAAACTAAATTTTGAAATTTAAAAGTAATTTTAAAAGTCTTTTCCGATTTCATAAATTTAGTATTAATTGAAAAACAAAAAAAAAAGAAATAAAGAGAGAGAGAGAGAGAGAGAGAGAGAGAGAGAGAGAGAGATAAGATTTGGAATTCTTTTGTTGGTGCAACTTGGTGGGGTCAGGGTTTATTGCGATTGAACAAGGCAATAAAATTGAATCACAATCGTTGCTTTGAATTGCAGGCATCAAGACAAGGATGAAAGAGAAGTGTTCAAATTGGATTAGACCGGGGGCAGCGGATGAAGAAGCGACCGGCGGCTGGCACTAGGTACACTTGCGGGGAGTACAAGTGGTGCCGACCGCGGTGAATCGGGGAAGACGATCTCCCTCGACTTTATTTTCTTTTTATTTTTTATTTTTTAATTCATACTAAATTTATGAAATTAGAAAAACCTTTTAAAATTACTTTTAAATTTTAAATTTAGTTTATATTTGTTGAAATGAGATTGTTCTTTCATTTTTTTGGTTATCATTTAATATTTATTTGTATTTTTTAAGTTCACGTGGCGTCCAACTCACCAATTGGGTGAGGTGGATATTTGACTGGGTCCAAATCTCCAAATTTCGTTCACCGTGGCAAAATCTGACGAGTTTTTTGAATCGCAGCCACATGAGTACCGAAATTGAAAAAAAAAAGCCAATTTGAGGTATAAAAAACTTGATCTGTCAAGTTAAGGTATGAAAAAAGAAACTGTGGCAAGTTCAGGTATAAAAATGCAATTTTCCCAGTTCTCATCGGAAAAAGAAATGGCAGACTCTTTGAGATGCAAAGAAAAAGAACGTAGAAATTGGCTTTTAAGTATCTTGATATTTAGATTTTCTTACAAAATAATTGTACTGTATAGAATTACTCTAACCATCACAGTTGACAGTTATTTACCAGACAATCAAAATTGGAGGTGGATGAAAAATACCAGTGTCTCATGAGATTTACGCTAGGATACGGTTGAATGGGATAACGAAGAAATCATAGCATTGCTTAATTTGTGGAGGATCATGCACGGTGGATCGACATAGATATATGGATGGGAATCTCAATTGATTGTGTCTAAATTTAACAAACAAAATTGATTGTGTCTAACAATTTTTACTATAACAATTTGAATTTGATAGTAAAATCTACAAACTAAAAATCAGAATTTTTTTACACCTATTGTGATTCCAAACGAGAATACGTCATATTTATTGCATGAAAATCTTTGCAGTACGATATCCACGCTTCTAGCTAGTAATATTTGCGGAATACACAAGTATATTCAAGGTAACTGTTGATTTCTGTAACAGAGCAGCAAAATAAAGACCCGATGCCAATGTAATTTTCAACTACTATCGCATTCCTATTAAAATTGAAAATACCATATAATTGTGTTTAAAAATCTTAAAAACTACCCAACCTCTCCCCTCTCCCCTGGCTCGCGGCTTGGACTAGGTCACTCATGCATATCATTGTCGAGAAAATTGTTATCTCATGAGAAATATTTTGATAATCTATTTCTCAAAAATAAACCTTCTTTCTCGACATATTCACAAACATTCGGCATGTATCCTGGATCATGGTTGACATACAAGGTTGGCTCATAGGTAACGTCGCCTTCCTTGTCTATCACAATATTATGGAGGATACAGCAAACAAGAATAACCCTTGGCATCTTTTGTGTGTCGAGTCTCCACATATCTCCTTGAATTACTCTCCAATTCTCCTTCAACTTCGCCAACGCTCTCTGAGCCACTCCATGAGTAGCAAAAAGCCTCTGATTAAAATCAGCTTTGATTTGTGATAGATTGTTCCCTTGAAATGGAGTGGCAAGCCATGGCAACAACGGATATCCCGAATCACCAAGTATATATTCCCTCAACTCCGTTTCATCCGACAAAGTTAGCGTCTTCCCGTTCAATTTCTCTCCTTCCTGACATAGTTTGAAGAAATTTGAACTCTGAAGGACTAAAGAGTCAGATATTTGTCCTGGCCATCCGGTGACTATATCCCTAAATTTCAAATCAGGGTCCACGATCACCTGCAGCATCATGCTGTGATTCTTCTTGTGATCAAGCCAAGCATCTGCTTCTTTATCAGATGATGTCAAAACCATTTTTATATGAGTGGTGTCGATTGCACCACAACAGTTTGGAAGCCCACGGATTTTCTCAAACTTTGATTTTACTTCTGTCATGTCTTGTTCGGTTGAAGGCCATTGGAGGTGGCAGAGACCCTGTATTTCAATGGCGTCTATAAAGCGCCATGTTACCTGAGATACAATTGAATGGTGTACCCCAAAGGATTCCCCGATTGAGATCAATGTATTGCCAGTCCCAAGTCTTCTTAGTGCTAAGGCCACCTGGTCATATATTGACACTGGATCTCCATTTTTAAAGTAGAAGTGTGGTTTACACATCATCTGGTCCTTTACTAGCGAACAAATATAACTGAAAGTTTTTTGGGACATTGAGAAAGCGTCTCTGAAATTGTCTAATGCATGTGAGGATGATGGATTTCCTGCAAAGTGGTAAATCGTGATGAAGAAAAATTTAGGGGTACCTGGTAGTATATTCAAGCAATAATAGATAATAATAGTAAAAAGACAGTACAACTGAACTTTTAGTGCAATGCAGTTAAAAATATTTTCTTGATGAATGTATTGCTCTGAAAATGATGCCAGCTAGCTAAGTGCAATATCAGCTGAATCAGATGGTTTTCATGTATTTTTCTGCTTAAATATAACCAAAAAACACAGAAATTGGTCTTGGAGAGTTCTATGTAATTTCACACACAAAATTGTACCTCGCTATGGAGAAATCTAACAGTTTTGAGTTATACCAGAAGACACCAGCAGATAGATTTGATGGATTTTAGTTTATTCAATTTCCTATTATGTGTATTTTCTTTTGCTTTCACAAGTGCATGCGTACGCACGAAATGAAGAATGTAAATCTGTCTCATTCTAGGATCGATCCACAAGCTCCATTTACTAATTTCTCATGCCTTGCCTTAATGCCAAGAATGAATGTTCAGTTGTTCTCAACTGTCTCACCAACAATAAAGAGTTTCAAATAGTGCTTATTGTTTGTTTTTATTATGAAAGTGTGTAATGACGAACAAGAGTGCAATTTTCGTAGTAAGAGCAATTCATAACAAAACGTTAGGCAATAAAATTCTCCAAATTTTTCATATGTGGAAATTCCCATTTTAATTTAAAGTCAGCTACAAATAATTATAAAACAAGTAGTATATCATAAAAATAACAAATTGAACATAGCGAAACACACAAAAGATCAGGTCAATAAAATTGGTAAAAGAAAAGTGAAAAATTTAATTTTTCACATTTACCAGCAAATCTTTTTGATAAAGCATCCCACCATTCAGCAGTGGCCTCCTCAGAAACCAAAGGGTTCACTTCAGCTTTGCTTCTTCTTTTATTTCCTCTCACAGGTGCCATCACTCAATTCAATCAAACCCTGCTTAATTAAGAAAATCTAACCCAAAAAAAAAAAAAAAAAGCTTTGTTAGGAACCTAAAGAGATCATAAACAATCAACAAAACACGGAACATGCAATGCACATATGGGTGATTAGTGAATGTGTGTTTTTTGGCGTGTATGTGAATTTTTTTCTTTTGGTGTTTTTGTAGCATCAAAATTGACAAAGGTTTTTGTAGCACAGATGCCTTAGGGAAGTTATGAGAAATCTAACGAAAGAAAAATTTTTTGGATTAGTGTTTTGTTTACGACAACAATGTCTGGAGAAAACTAATAGTCGAGATTGGAGAAAAATTAATACTTACATGGGTTCCAGAATCTCCACGGTGACTGAGAGAGAGAGAGAGAAGGAGATGGAGAGCTCTATAATTTTTTATTTTTTTTGTATATAGGTTCATGAGAATGTAGTCTAGATTGTATCAAATTTATAATACGAACAATTGTGTGGGTCGTGTGAAACGTGAAAGAAGTAAACGGTGAATTAAACCAAAAAGTATAAAAGTAGTTACCAGAAGGGCGTGACATTTATTTTCCAACCAAACGACAGCACTCCATAATAAATGAATAATAACTATTTTTCTTAATATTACTTTATTGATAAATTATTCGCGAGTTATAGTTATCTGAATAGTTGTTATGCTTTAGTTTAGAGTCATGTTTTTAAATAACCTAAGGTTATTATAAAAGTTTATTTTCGCTAGTAAGCAATTTGCATAGTAATTTTTACAAGGGTCAAGTGTGATTACCATTTAACGTTCGACCCATTTTCCAATGTGTCTCCTAACGTTTGAAAAAGGAATTTGCCCTCTAACGTTGTTAAAATGTGCAATTTTCCCCATGAGTCACACATATTAATAGGTTAGAGGTACAATATTTCAAAACGGGTCAAAGGTTAAGAGGGTGATCGCAATTGACCCTTTTTACGACAACAATAACAACAAACAATACAAGAAAATGTAGCAATACCTACAAAAAAATTACTCACCATTGTTATGTTTTTTGTATTATAGATCAATGGGGTCAGAAAAGTTCCTAACAAGCTTTTGTTACTATAGGCCTTGTTAGCATAAAGTTGTGTCAGCAATGGTTACAGATTAATTACTCACCAAGAACGAGGTCAAGGAAATCAGTCACCACGTAGGGTCAAAATAATCTGTGACCATGACGTGGGCTCAGATAAATTTGTAGCCATGCATTAATATTAAAGAAAAGTTAAAATATAAAAAAAGGCGTGGCGTCAGACTATTCTAACGCCACGGTTTTTTCTTTTTTTTTTAAAAAAAAATGGCGTGGCATCAGAATCGTTTGGTGCCACGGTTTTTTTCTTTTATTTTTAAAAAACCGTGGTTTCAGACAATTCTCTCACCACGTTTGTACCATGGTGACTGATTATTTTAACCCAACGGTTTTTTTCTTTTTTTTTTTTTAAAAAAAAGGTGGCGTCAGAATTTTATGACCCTTTATATTTTTATTTTTTAAAAACCTTACCGCCACTTTTTTGCCAAAATTTTCAATTTTTTCAATTTGGTGGGATTTTTCCCTCCACCTTGTTATATATATATATATATATATATATATATATATATATATATATATATATATATATATATATAAATTATTTTATTTTAATAAATTCTCTTTAACATTTTTTAAAGAAACAAAATATATTTTGTATAACATTTAACTAGTTGTTTATCATAAATATCAATTCATATGTATTAACATATATATTATATAGATGTGTGTATTAATATATTATAACATGCATTATATATATAAATATATATATATATATATATATATATATATATATATATATATATATAATATAAACATCTTATATATAACACGTAAGCAAAAACGAGAGAGATAGAGGAAAGGATTTTCGGATTTTAGAGGGATAGGAGAGGATTTTCTATTTTTTGAGAAGAGGCGATGAAGAGATGAAGTTTGTGAAAAATGGGGTATTTTATAGATATATGAAATTGTGGTGAGAGATTTTTCTTAACCCCATTAGTATCACATGGATTGTGCCCCCAATGGGGTCAAAAAATTATGTCACCATTGATATCATATGGCTTGTGCTTTTGTGGGGTCAGAATAATCTCTCACCGTGTTCACACATGGTGAAAGATTTTTTTGACCCCACAAACTTTAAAGCAATGGTGAGAGATTATTTTCACTCCACAAACTTTAAAGCAATGGTGACAGATTATTTTCACCTCACACTTAGCAATAAATAAATCTATCACCATGTATATCTATGGTGACAGATTTTTTTGAAGCTATACAGATATGACACTCATATCACAAATTTCTTATCTTCTTCCCTCATTTCCCCCATTTTCATCCCCAAAAACCTCCATCTCCAATTTTTTTTTTCAACAAACTCTCCAAAAAATTTGCTTAGTAGGTAATTTTAATACATTTACTGTGTTTTGTTGGCTTGATTTTACTTGCTAAAATTCAAATATTTATTTACTGAAAATTATTATGTTTTAGCATGCAATTTAATTATTCTGATACGATAGTTGGATTTTCTGTGGTATGATCATCAGTGGTATATTGTTTGTATGTTTATAAATAGTTTTTAGTGCATTTTTAACTGTTTTAATTAAGTGTTAAATATTTTTGCATATGTACATAAATGTTGTAGTGATTTATTTTCCCATTTTAATAATAGACAACCCCACACGTTATTGTTTATTAATTAATGGTAGTTTTTGGTGTTTGTAATAGGTTATAAAATGTATAACAACGAAAACTGAAGTTGGATGTACGAAAGATTAAATCGTGGTGGTGTTGATGGTTATTTGAATCCTGTTTTTGAAGCCGGTGTGGAAGTTTTTTTAGACCACGCATTTAGTGCAACACAATTTTTACGAAATGGCAAAGCTCGGTGCCCTTGCATTAGATGTTATAATAGGAAATTTGGTAGTAGAGATGACATTCAGTTTCATCTTTACAACCATGGATTTTTGCCTCAATACTACGTATGGATTGGGCATGGTGAAATTCGAAGGCCTGAGGAGGGGTTTGATACAAATATGGGGTTTGATACAAACATGGAGGAGTCTTCATGTAGGCATAACCTTACGAGATCGACAAAGAGAGATGGTCGAAGATGCATTTGCTAGCCGATTCGAGAATGTAAATGATTTTGAGATTGGAAACGAACAACCGAATAGGGAGGCACAAGCATTCTTCCAGATGTTGCGTGAGGCCGAGGAGCCCATACGAGCGGGAGAGGGAAACACAGTATTGGGATGGGTCACTAAATTTCTCAATAACAAGGTACGCCACTCTATCCCTAATGTGGCATGCAAAAAGAACATAGTTGTTTGGGGCTGAGTCCTGAAGATCGACAGAGGATGCCCGACAGTATGTATAGCATGCAGAAATATATGAACTGATTGGGGCTGGGCTACCAAACATTTGATGTCTGCATTAACAATTGCGTTTTATTTTATGGCGAGTACGTAGATAGTAAGTATACGGTGTGTCCTGAATGTCATGAAGCCAGGTTCGAAGAGAGGCTGAATTCACATAATAGAGCGAAGTTGGTTGGTCGCAAGAAGCTATGGTATCTACCATTGACGCTACGTCTGCAACAACTGTACATGTCTCGCGTGAATGTGGAACACATGATGTGGCATCTGAAATTTCAGATAAACAGTGATCAAATGATCCATCTTGCATCTGGAGAAGCTTGGAAATCCTTTGGTGCAACACACACAGATCTTTCTAATGAGCCGCGCAATGTTAGACTTGGCATTTGCACTTATCGATTTAACCCGTTTACGAACTCTGCCGTTCTATACTCTTGTTGGCCTGTCTTTGTCACGCCGCATAATCTTCCGCCTGATCTTTCCATGAGGCAAGAATACATCTTTTTGAGTTTGTTGATATCTGGACTCAGAAGCCCGGGGAAGAACATAGATGTTTTGTTTCGACCATTGATTGATGAGCTGAAATCAGGAAGCAAAATTTCATAATGCATTCAGCTGGTATGTGGACCATTACTGATTTCCCGGGGTATGGCATGTTTTCCCAGTGGAGTACCCATGGAAGGTTGGCATCTCCATATTGTATGGAGGGGACTAAAGCATTTCAGCTGAAGCACGGGAGAAAGAACTATTTTTTTGACTGTCATCGACGTTTCTTGCCAACTGACCATCCTTTCAAGGACAACACCACTGATTTCCTAAAAGGCAAGACAGAAGAGTCTTTCCCCTTGATGAGAAGATCCGGGGAAGAGATGCGACAACATGTAGAGTTCTTGCTAAATATTCCGTTCGACAACAAAAATATCATCATTCAAGGTTTAGGAAAAGAGTACAATTGGAACTAGAGAAGTATATTCTGGGAACTACCTATTGGTGCACTAACATGATACGCCACAACTTAGACGTAATGCATTGCGAAATGAACTTCTTCGATAATATGAAAAACACGGTGATGGATAATCCAGAGAAGATAGCTTGAATGGGAGAAAAGATTTGCAGTTGTTAACGAGCCGACATGAGTTGTTCTTGGGGGTGGGTCGAAGTGGTAGAGTTGCCAAGAAAAAAGCCAAGTACTGCTTGAGTAAAGAGCAAAATAAATTGGTGTGTAAATGGTTGCGGGGTTTGCGGTTCCCTGATGGGTATGCTTCTAACATTTCACGATGTGTTCATATAGACCAACTTAAACTAGTTGGGATGAAAAGTCAAGACTGTCACGTGTTCATGCAAAGATTTTTGCTTCTTGCATTTTGTGACTTATTACCGAATAATGTTTGGGGTCCATTAGTGGAGGTTAGCAACTTTTCCAGAGAATTTGAGCGCCCCTGAAGTTCGAAATTCCGATATGGCCACGCTCGAGGTATCAATAGTGGAGACGATGTGCAAGTTGGAAAAAATATTTCTACCAACTTTCTTTTATTCAATGGAGCATTTGGCGATTCATCTATCGTGGGAACCGAAGGTCGGCGGACTGGTTCAATATAGGTGGATGTAGCCATTTGAGAGGTAACAAGTTTTGGTTTATTACGCATTACTATATTTATAGTTAGTAAAGTATATATATTTAATAAACTGGACATGTTTCGTACCAGGTGCATGCTAGTTTTGAAGAGATCAACGGGTAATAAAGCGAGAATAGAAGGGTCGATTGTGAAGGCCAATATTACGAGGGAGATTACTAACTTTTGTCCAGTATATTTTGGACCAGGAGTAGAAACACGTCATAACCGCCTGAATAGGAATGAGGTTGAGAGGTCTCTGAATTTGAGCGATGAGTTGTCCGTCTTTCAAAATAAAGGAAAACATATGGGGAGGCGAGACATATCACGCAATTTGACCCTTGCCGAGCATAGAGCCGCTGAGTTATACGTCCTTCTTAA
Source organism: Misopates orontium (assembly GCA_946800315.1). Taxonomy (NCBI): domain Eukaryota; kingdom Viridiplantae; phylum Streptophyta; class Magnoliopsida; order Lamiales; family Plantaginaceae; genus Misopates; species Misopates orontium. The sequence goes on from OX326946.1 coordinate 15,533,098, forward strand.
CTGCACTGAGGTCAAACCGTGGATAAGGTATTTATTATATTATGATCGGTCATTATATGAGTTCCTATATATATATATATATATATATATATATATATATATATATATACATATGTAATTTAAGTTATTTATATGTGACATGTTGTTTGAACACGAGATGTATTTCGATGTCCTGGATCATGTGATTCAGGAAAGGCGCAACACTTATTTTGTGGATTGGTTCAAAGAGACTATCAATTCTGGGCGTTACACGGTTGACCAATGCCTTCACGCTTTAGTACACAGTCTAGTCTTAAGAGTAAAAACATTCAAGGCGTTTAAGATTAACGGGTTTCTGTTTCCATGTTGAGGAGCATGGGATGGACAAGAAGACGATGAATAGTGGCGTATATCTTAAGGGAAATGTGGAGGGATCAGATGATATGATCTACTATGGCATGCTACAGGAAATTATATAGTTGGAATACTGGGGTAGTGGTGAATTAAAGAGTAGTGTACGGTTCAAGTGTGACTGGTACGATATCTACGGGGGGATGGTAGTTCATCCTATTTACCGATTGGTGGATATTAATCCGCAAAGGCGATTAGAAACTGGAGCGGCTGAACCGTGTATACTTGCAAGACAGGAACATCAAGTGTATTACACACAATACCCTTCCCAACAAAACGCGAGTAGAAGAGGGTGGTGGGCTGTGTGTACCACAAGGGCAACATAGTCGTCGATGCTACTTCTATATTTTGGGATGAAAATGCAACTGTTGTCCTGCCCGTTCCTGACTTGGGTTCGGTACGTCTCATAGACGACAAAATTCAGCAAGTTGATGATGTATATGAAGAGGATGAGGAGGATGAATATGGCAATGTAATTGAAGAGGTGGGCGATGATTCCGAGCCTGAAGATGACAACCTCGATGATGACCCTGATTATGTTTAGATTTAGCATTTAGATTTCAAATTGTGATGCATGTATTTTTATTGAATTAATGATGAGATGATTGTGTGACCTTGTGGACTGTTTTTAATATGGGATAAAGGCATCAAACCCCCTATACTATAGGGGGTGTAGCGATTTGCCCCCTGAAATTATTTTTTTTGACAACAAGCCCCCTATACTATGGATAAACAAGACTTTTTGCCCCCTGGTCGAATTTTCGGCCAAATTTTGCTAGAATTTGAAACATGAACATGAGGGTTCATTACTATTAAACCTCAAATTCAATAAAATGCCCTTTTTTCACTTCGATTCTTGTTATATTTTCTTAATTTTCAAACCTTAGTCTAAATTATCCAAATTTAACGCTTCAAACATCCTATGTTGTGGCGCCATGTTATACGGTGCAGTGACCACATGCTTTCTAGAAGCAGTATTTGATTGGCCTGGGACTGATCTTGCCATGCCTTTCGCCTTCCCTATCCTCTGTTGCGAGGGATCGATCTGTCGTCTATCTGCCATCTGTTATATAGCAACACAAATAATTGTTAATAAACAACATATAACATTTGAAGCTCCAATAAAAAGCTACACATGAATAATAATAGTCATAAAAGTGTTAAATACTAATATAATCATGACATTTTATTTAACTACAAATTTAATTTTGCAATTTTTTGCTAAATTTTAAGTTTTTCGTAAATTCCATAATATTTCTTAACTTTTCCTAATTTTTATAAAAAATTCCATCACTTTTACTAAAACTATCCTAATTAAAATGAAATTATCCTAATTACTACTAATTATAGAACGAGTACACATATATAATCATGATTTACCTAGCTCAGCTTAATTACTAATTAATTTTAATCAAATTACTATGAAATTTATAATTTTATTACTAATTATATAGTAATTGTCACTAAAGTGTTAATTACTAATATAATCATGACATTTTATTTACCTAAAAATTTAATTTTGCAATTTTATACTTGATGTGGGGTATTTTCGTCTGGATACGTGTCCGCTCTCCAACACTCCACGTCAGACTGCTTTAGTTTTTGCTGGATGCTTAAACATCTTTTGAGTTCAGAACCTGCACTCAACACCACACGTAAACTAAGCCGGTGCCTCCTCCGGCGAAGGCACTCCGACGCTCAAGTCAGATAGGTCGGAATTTGAGGTATTGTTGTCAGGGACAATAGCTCGAAATTATAGGTCGAATTATGCCCAAATAGGTCGAATTTAGGCTCTATAGGTCGAAATAGCACACCTCGAAATGGTATTGAGAACCGTGATGAGGAAACCCGAATAGATCGAATTACCCTCAAATAGCTCGAAATACACTCTATATAGATCGAACAAGAGCTATTGCAATATAGCTCGAATTATTGCTCTATAGCTCGAATTCGATGTATATAGCTCGAAATTAAATGCTAGAAAATAAAAACGTACCTTAGAATGAGGCATGGGACCCCCTTATATAGTAATAAGAGTCCTTATTCGTCCAAAAGTGCAATCCAAGTAGAACTATGACTCAAATAGGTCGAATTAGAGCTATTTTGAGATAGCTCGAATTGGTCCTTCAAATAGGTCGAATTGGGCCTCAAATAGGTCGAATTTGGGCCCACATAGCTCGAACTGGACTCCTGAGCCTCAAATAGATCGGACTTTAGCCCATATAGCTCGAATTGGGCTTTTGGGCCTTCAAATAGATCTTATTTGAGCCCATATAGCTCGGATTGGGCTTATATAGCTCGAATCGGGCCTTTTCGGGCCCAAATAGATCTCGCTTGGGCTCAATTTGGGCCTACTTGGGCCAATTTCTGAGTTTTGCCTTGAATTGTAATTTTGCATTAAAAAATAATGGTGCTGACGTGGCATAATATGTCCCGAAATACGTTGGTGTATTGTATCAGATATTATGACGTGGCGGTACCGAAATATGGTACATCATGGAGTCCCCCAGTTCATAAGAGTAATGTGTACAAACATTGGTCATATGAACTAGAAAGAAGTCACATAACCGAGAATCGTGCAACGAGATCGGCGTCGGCGTAAAAAACCAAGAATTTGACCAAAAATATCAAAATTCGAAAATAGGTCGAATTTACTATTTTTGGTAACTCGAATTGGTATAGGTCGAATTTATCTTTGAAAAAGACAACTCGAATGCCAAAAAAAATTGTCCGTAAAATAGCTCGAATTTTACGTAAAATAGCTCGAATTTTACGTAAAATAGCTCGAATTTCATATTGGTCGAAATTGCCCTCCAAAAAGATACCTCGAATTTGCCGGAAAAATTTCCTGAAAATAGGTCGAATTTACAAATAGGTCGAATTTAGGGGCATTTTGGTAATTCCCGCATCATTTCGCCTATAAATACCTCACTCCCAGCTTCATTTCCTCATTTCGCGCCTAAGCATTCCTCCAGAGCTCTCAAGAAATAGCTCGAATTATTAGGTCAAAATTACTAAATATAGTAAATTTGCTGTGATAGCTCGAAATTGATCCCAAAATAATAAGTTTAGCGTTTTAGCTCGAAAAACCTCCAAATAGCTCGAAAAATCCCTCAAATAGATCGAAATTTGACGGAATACCTCGAAAAATCCACCAGTACTTATATCCTTTGGTAAGTTTCTTATAGATCGAAAATATAGCTCGAATTTCCTAAGGAAATTCGAGCTATAACACTTAGAAAATTTTTCAATTTTTGAAAAATTTTGAAAAATGCTAAAATTCAAATTTTTTGCACAGATTTGTTCACGACGGCGCGACTTCGACGTAACCGGTCTCCACGTCGTCCATCACCACCACGATCTCACCAATGGGCCTACTATAACGCACGTAATCCATCACGAGACTCTTCATACCGAAATCCTCGTGAATCAAACACAAGGCGTCCATTATCCCCAAATCGTCCTCGGCAACCAGAACCTGCTTGAATCCGATTGCCTGGCGCTCCAAAGCTTTTTGCACCTGCACAGAGGTCCTACGAGCAAATTCACCCGAACGAAGAAGTTTCTGTAGATCTAGACCCTCGTGCCGATAATCTTTCAACCTAAACTTCTTTTTATACGCGAGTTATTGATCTTGAGACTTCTGGTAGTAGTAGGGAAAGTAGTTGTGAGTCGTCTAAGTCGTCTAGGGCTAAGGATAATGCGTCGACTAGCGGCAGTAGTGACGACTCCAGTGATGAGACCTCATCTAGCAATGAGAGAAATAGCAATGATAGGGCGTCCGATATGGAGGTAAACGTAGACATCCTAGAAGATGACGAGGATGAACCGAACCCTCTCCCCATTGTGCCTTATTTACCTCTTGCTGATAATGTGCCCATACCTGCCGCAAACTCTACTGAACAACTTGCTCCGCCCAATTTGATTAATTTTGATCAGTTTCCTTCTTCCCTTCCTTATGATATAGCTTACTATCGTGATACTTACGACATCCATGATACCTATGAAATTATCATTCCTGGGCCAGATGATAGGATAAACAACCCGCCCGAAGGATGTCTCACTATATTTAGTAGCTATCTTCATTGTGGGTTACGTTTTCCCATTTTCCCTATAGTCTCAGAAATCATGTCCTCGCTCAATTCCTCTCCTTCACATTTTGCCCCCAACGCATACACACAGATGTATGCTTATGCGATGCTGACCCGCGTGTTTGACCTCCCGTGCTCTGTAGCGGGTTTTTGGCAATTATTTATAGTGAAATTCCGTAACAGAGGTGTAGACGCCGGGTTTTACTATCTGAGCTCGCGAAAGAAGCAATGCTTCCTATCTGATCTACAGACGAGCTTCGGGGCTCACCGGAAGAAACAGTGGTTTTTCATCAAGGAATCCAAGCCTCAGCAATTCTGATTCAAGCGGCTTTGGACGGACGCCCGTCCATCGCCGAGACGCCCCGATCCTCCTGTCTATACCCTGACGGTGATTAAAAACTTGAAAGAACATCAATTTGATGCTTCTGAGTTGACCACCACCCTAGTGTTGCGGGCCGGCGGGTATACTTATCGTGCGGGCGTTGAGCCTTCTGTCTTTGGTATAACATTATGCATGTTTTTGTTCTACTTATTTGTTGATTTTATGTCTTCCTTTGTTGTCTTCTAACCTTTGCATTTTGCGATTTTCAGAGCGCATCGTTATGGACAAGACGAAGAAGAGGCTGGCCGCTATGAAGCGTGGCGCAAACGCTCCTCAATCCTCAGTGCCCATTCATGAGAAGACCAGTCGTCGTGGTGCGAAGACGGCTGGCACCAGTTTGAGGGGCGGCAGTGCTCCTACTCCTTCCACCGCAGCTGTCTCGACTCGAGGGTAGGGACGTGGTAGGGGTTCTGCTCCGACCCCTGTTCCTGCTCCAGCTCCAGTGCCTGAGACTGTTCCTTCTCAGTCGACTGCTGAGGCTGCTCCTGGATCACCACCTGGCGGTACTGAGCCGATCCTTCCGGATCTTTCTCCTTCATCAGCACCTTCGACTGAAAGAGTGCATCTTTCCTCCGTTGCTGAAGCGGCTCGTTGCTTCAATGAGGCCAACCCTGAGGTAGCAACCAGAAAGAGGTCTGCTACTGCTGAGGAGATCCGACGGGGTAAGCGCGTTGCGCAGGACAGGGCTTATGATGGTGACGATCTCGACATCGACGTTGAGGAGATCGTGCGAGCTTCGGTCGAATCAGGGCAGTTCACACTGAAGGACACTACTGCCCTTCGACTAATCAAAGGATTCATGCTTGACTTCGACCGTCAGCTCTATTACCAGGCGATGGGCCATGAGAAGCTGGTCAGCCGCACTGCCTTGTCTATGTGTGAGGTTTGTGTATTTATAAGCTTTCCTTGATCTCTGTTTTATACCTGTATTAGAATATTACTGACTTTTTCCCTCTTTTGTAGTTCTTGTCAACTTTCAGACCATGGCGGAGAATTTGAACATGATGATGACGACTCAAGATCAGCAGAGGGCTCTGATGGATAGGCACCTCTCTTCAGCCTTGCAAGCTCAACGACTGGAGAAACAAGCCAAGGAGGTGAAGGATGAAGTTGAGAAGCATCTTGTCGCCGCCGTTGACGAACTGAAGGCAGTGCAGGCTGAGCTGGAAGCCCTGAAAACTGCTAAAGCTGCCGTTGACAAGGAGCTCGCCGAGGAGAAGTGACTATCCAGCCAGCTCACCAACGACTGCCAGCATGCCACGGCCCTTGTTGACGATCACGTTGACACTATCCGGACGATGAAGGATGCCGCTGCTGCTGCTGAGGCAGAACGTTTGAGGCTCGAGGCTGAGCTAGCTAATGCACAAGCTCGCCTCGCGACTGCTGAAGAGGATGGCTACAACAGGGCCAGGACTGAGGTATTCCTATTGTACTTGACTTGATTTCTTTTTCCTTGAGGTTTTGTGTTACTTACTTACTTTTCCTCTACTTGGTTCGTAGGAGCTTCCCGATGAAGACAAGGTGATGGTGGCCATCGAGTTCTTCCGCTCGGCCACATGGAAGCAGATTGCTATGGAGAGGGGCGGTTTTGATACGACCAAGGGCTACAACATGGCCCTTGATGACATCGTCGCCCGAGGTGCCCTTGCTCCTGGGTTCAAGAGGGAGGATTTCAATGTCCTCAACTGCCTGAATGAGGATGACACGGAGGTCGGTGAATCCTCTAGTGCTGCTGCTGCCGATCCTACTCTTGCCGATCCGCCTCCTGTTGAACCTGCTACGACTTTGGACGGTGACGAGCCGAAGCATGATCCCTTCACCTTCTTCTATCCTCTCCGGCAGGTATGGCTCTCTGACTTTGCCGACGAGCAGCCATCCACGTCCACTGCCGCTGCTGCTGCCGCTGCTGCTCCAGATGAGCCCCTGGAGGAGGGTGAGATGGGTTTCGACCCTCAGGTCTTGGATCAACCTGCTGATGGCGATCAGCCTATGCCTGATGCTACTGTTGCCGCTCCTGCTCCTCGTCAGATTTCCCCTGTTGATGATACTGGGCCCCTGAACGAGTCATTTGCGGATATCCAAGAGCAGAGCGAGGGTGCCGTGAAGTCTCTTGGGCTGAATCTGCTTCCTTGATCTCTCAGAGTGGCCTGCGTGCCCTTATTTTTGGCGTCTGTGCCTTGTTTTTAGTATTTTCGAACATCTTTTCTTACCGTACAGAACATTAGCATTAGTACATTCTTTCCGTACAGTATATCTTGCTAACATTTGCGCGATTTTAGCGCTTATCCCTTGCTAGTACAGTTTTGACTTGAAAAGTCTTTTGAATGTCTTTACTTTGTCTCGTTACATCTTCACTCATATGTGTCTACTTTTTAAGTTTAAATTTGTTACTTGCTAAAACACTTAAGTTTTATGAACAAGTTTGTGTGAGAGTGCGAGAACTTGTGCTCGACTCTATGCGGCTTGTGCTCAGTGTGCGAAGCTAATGTTCGCGCTTGTGAAGCTAAGTTCGCGGGAATACGAGAACTTGTGCTTGATTCCACGAGGCTTGTGCTCGTTGTGCAAAGCTGTGTTTGCGCTTGCGAAGCTATGTTTGCGGGAGTACGAGGACTTGTGCTCGACTCCACGAGGCTAGTGCTCGTTGTGCAAAGCTTTGTTTGCGCTTGCGAAGCTATGTTCGCGGGAGTGCCAGGACTTGTGCTTGACTCCACGAGGCTAGTGCTCGTTGTGCAAAGCTATGTTTGCGCTTGCAAAGCTATGTTCGCGGGAGTGCAAGGACTTGTGCTTGACTCCACGAGGCTAGTGCTCGTTGTGCAAAGCTATGTTTGCGCTTGCGAAGCTATGTTCGCGGGAGTGCAAGGACTAGTGCTTGACTCCACGAGGCTAGTGCTCATTGTACGAAGCTAAGTTCGTTTTGATTAAGTTTTTAAACTTAAAGCTTGTAGACAGTATGAGTTTATCTTCATGTTTCTTGATAGATTGTAATCTTGCGGGTAAATAGTAGGCAACGGCTAAACTTGAATAAAATAAGAGATTTTATTAGTTTTGGGACTGAGCTCGAGTAACTTCCCAGTTGCCTACGTATCCCGCCGTATATAGGTTGGCTAGGAATCAAGTCCCCGTAGTTCGCTGCTAACTATTACAATGAGAATCCACGTAGAGGGACTCGTAATTCGTAAAAGAATAAGCGAATGAAGTATTGAAACTACGGTCCTATCGTGCCACAAGGCCATTAGAAAACTAGTGTTCTAACTATAAAACCTTTGTAAGTTTTGACGTTCCAGGGGCGTGATAAAGTCATTCCACCCAATTCTTGTAAGTAATAATATCCTTTTGAGCTTGCTTTCTCCACTCTGTAAGGTCCTTCCCAGTTCGGCTTCAACTTTCCAACATGCTTGGTAGATTCAACTTTTCTAAGTACCAAGTCCCCCACTTGAAAGTTCCTGAAACGAACTTTGTTGTCATATGCTTTCGCCATCATAGATTTATACGCTTGAGTACGTTGGTATGCTGTTTCCCTTGTTGCTCCGATCAACTCCAAATCCATTTGTCTTGCCCTTAATGCCTGCTACGCATCATATGTAACAATACGATACGTTGGCATTCCAATCTCAACGGGTATCACTGCTTCAGATCCATATGTCAATAAGTATGGAGTTTCTCCTGTAGAGGTACGAGGAGTTGTGCGATATGCCCATAATATTCCTGGTAGCTCGTCCGCCCAGTTTCCTCCTTCTCCCTCCAGCCTTTTCTCCAAACTCTTCACTAATGTGTTGTTAGTGGCCTCCACTTGCCCATTTGCTTCGGGATGCGTAACGGATGTAAAACGTTGCTCAATTTTCATGTCTTTGCACCAGTCCTGAATCTTAAAACCTTGGAACTGCCTTCCATTGTCGGAAATTAAGACCCTTGGTATTCCAAATCGACAAACGATGTTTTTCCAGATGAATTGTTTCACATTAGCCTCAGTAATGTTTACAAGTGCTTCAGCTTCAACCCACTTCGTATAGTACTCGACTGCCACCAATAACCATTTTCTACCTCCCGTAGCCTTAGGCATTGGTCCAACAATATCTATTCCCCATTGATCAAACGGACATCCATAACTCACCGTTGTCACAGGTTGTGCAGGTGTATGAATGATCTTCGCATGCAATTGACAGCTTCTACACTTCCTAGAGTAATCCATAGCATCTCTCATAATAGTTGGCCAGAAATATCCTTGTCGGAGTATTTTCTGGGCCAAAGATCGTCCTCCTGAGTGATTTCCGCAACTTCCTTCATGAATTTCTCGTAAAACTTGTTTTGCCTGTGAGGGAGATAGGCATCTCAAGAGTGGTCCCTCGAAAGACCGTTTGTACAGTTCGCCATTGAACATAGTAAATCTTGCAGATTTGTACTTGAGCCTTCTGATCGCTTGAGGATCATTAGGTAAGTTCCCGTTCTGAAAATAATCAATAATCTCATCCTTCCAACATGCCTCTATCTCTACTGGCAGAGCGTAGTCCAATGCTTGCGTTGATTTTGACTCAACTCCTTTGCCGATAGAGGGCTGCTCCGAAGCCAATAGAGTTACTCGCCTTTCATCAAACACTTCGGCGGTACTTGCAAATTGTGACAAAGAGTCAGCGCATTCATTCTCCGCTCGAGGGATCTGCGAGATAGAGAAAGTATCGAAGTTTGATGTCGCCTCCTTCAATTTTTCGAGATACTTTACTATTGCAGCCTCTTTCGCCTCATATCTTTCTTCAAATTGATTAGCAATCAATTGTGAATCCGTGAATGCTACAAGGTTCGTTATACCTAACGATTTTGCCATTTGGATGCCAGCAAGCATAGCCTCATATTCCGCTTGATTGTTCGTCACTTGAAAATTTAGCCTTATTGCATAGTCAAATTCTCTACCATCCGCCGGTTTTAGGTAAATTCCTGCACCTCCAGCGTCATTTGTGGACGATCCATCTACATGCAACGTCCAAGTTCCCCTTGCAACTATAGGTTTGTCACTTTTGACCTCTTCTGTTACCATTGCTACATCAAGCGCTTGCTCCGCCTCTGAGATAGTTTCAGCCACAAAGTCCGCTAATCTTTGTGCTTTAATCGTTGTTTTCGGCATGTACTCCAAGCCATATTCTCCTAACTCGATTGCCCACTTCACCAGCCTCCCAGATGTCTCCGGTTTTGCCATAACTTGTTTCAGTGGTTGATTAGTTAAGACAGTAACCGGATGTGATTGAAAATATGGTCTTACCTTTCGTGCAGTTATCACAAGTGTGTATGCTAGCTTTTCGATCTCCAGATAATTCACCTCTGCCCCATTCAACACTTTGCTAACATAGTAGATAGGCAAATGTTTCTTGTCTTCCTCGCGCACCAATACTGTGCTTAGTGAATGCTTAGTTATGGCCAAGTAAAGATATAGCATCTCATTGTCCTTGGGCTTAGATAGTAATGGTGGTGTCGTAAGGTACACCTTCAATTGGCGAAAAGCCTCTTCACAATCATCAGTCTAGACAAACTTAGGTGTCTTACGTAACTTCTTGAAAAAAGGTAAACTCTTTTCTGCAGAATGTGACATAAATCGACTAAGTGCCGTGATCCTCCCCACCAATCGTTGCACCTCTCGAACAGACTTGGGGGATGGTAAATCCATTATAGCTTTAATCTTGTCAGGGTTAGCTTTCATTCCTCTCTCATTAACCATGTACCCCAGAAATTTTCCAGCCTTAACACCAAAAGTGCACTTCTTGGGATTTAGCTTTATCCCGTATTGTTTCATGATACCAAAAGCCTCTTCCAAATGTTCTACGTGATCTTCCGCCTTTAGGCTTTTGATAAGCATGTCATCAATGTAAACCTCCATAGTCTTGCCGATTTGATAGTCAAACATCTTGGCAACCAACCTCTGAAAGGTTGCTCCTGCGTTCTTCAAACCAAACGACATCACCTTGTAACAGTATATCCCTCTGTCAGTGATAAAGGCCGTTTTATGTTGATCCTTTACTGCCATTAGTATTTGGTGGAAACCGCTCTGCGCATCACAAAGACTTAGCAGCGCACACCCTGCTGTAGAGTCAACTACGAGATCAATCCTTGGCAAAGGAAAAGGATCTCGTGGGCAATGTTTGTTCAAGTCGGTGTAGTCCACGCACATCCTCCATACGGTCGGCTTCTTTGGAACAAGTACAACGTTGCTTAGCCATTCAGAGTATCGCACTTCGAATATATGGCCTGCAGCAAGCTTTGTTTGTACTTCCAACTCCGCAGCCTTGTTCTTTTCATCACCAAACTGTCTCTTCTTCTGTCGGATGGGTTTAGCATTTGGGTTAACATTCATGTGATGTACCACAACTCGAGGATCTATCCCTTTCAAGTCCGAGTCCGTCCATGCGAATACATCAAAGTTTCTTCGCAGGCATTCCAACAGTGCCTTCTCAATCTCCGGAGTCAACTCGCTTCCAATTTTAATGATCTTGTCAGGCTCATCATTCGACAAAATCACCTCCTTAAACTCTCCCGAAGGTTTCAGACGCTCCATCTCCATCTTCTTTTTATAGCGCAACGTCGTTTTGTCTTCTTTTTCTTCCTCCACCTTCTTCAAGGAGTCCTCAATACTGGGAGGAGTAGGATCCTCCTGCATCATCTCTTGGTCCACTTGCGTAGCAAGCACCATCTCCGTATCAACTTGTTTTCCTATTTCCGGCGTCTCCACTGGATGTATGTCAATCATCGCGACATTTGGATATGTTTTTGCCTTGATAGGTTTAGTCGATGTAACATAACAACTCCAAGAATCACGATAGTTTGTAGTGAGTTCAGCAACTCCACCAGGCGTTGGAAATTTGACCTTCTGATGCACCGTAGAGATGATCATAGCAAATGCCGTTATCCCAGGCCTTCCAATCAGCACGTTGTATGCAAACGGTATGTCAACTATAAGATATTCCACATTCAGTGTTCTCCTCTTCAGATTCACGCCAAAAGATGTTGGCAACATGATCCTTCCAATGGGTTTAACTTCGCTTCCATCAAATCCCACTAGTGGTGAGTTAACATCAGTGTTCTCGTATTGTCCAAGCTTCATTTGTTGTAAAGCATCCATGAAGATGATGTTGGACGAACATCCATTATCAATCATTATCCTTTTTACCCCGTGATTTGTAATTACTGCGGAAACCACCATAGGGCAATTCAAGTATTGTGCTTCCTTAGCTTGTGAAGACAAGCTGTCGAAATCGCTATCGTCGAATGTGATTCTTGTATCCAACTTGTCCACTGCAAAGACAAGATCTATCTCAGGACGCTTCAGTCGTTCATTGTATATATCTCGTGAGATGCGTTTTCTACTTTTGGCTGAGTCTGCGCCAGTAGGTCCGCCAGCAATCACATTGACTCCATTCTCGATATCATCATTCCCATTACCCCTTTTACGCTTTGGTTCATCCTTCTTCTCGTGCGGGGATCTATCTCGCTTGCGTCCACATGACGCCTTCTCTTGACGTGACTCTCTATTCTCAAGGATGTACTCGACGAGTTTCCCCTCTTGAATGAGTCGTTCAATCTCGTTCTTTAGGGCCTTGGATTCGTTAGTAAAATGCCCATTCTGCCTGTGGAACTTGCAATATTTCTTCGACACTTTGGTCTCCTCCGTCTCTCGGAACGGTTTAGGGGTTCTCAGCAACCCGCTATCTTTCTCTATGGCGTAGATTTCGCCAATTTGCTTCCTCAACGGAGTATAATTGTCAAATTTCTTAAAGGGTTGTCGATTGCGATCACGATCTTTGCCCCTTAACTCTTTCCTCGAATCTCTATCTTTATTCTCCTTGCCCCATTGAATTCTTGGCGAGTCCATCAACCCTTGATTCATGGTTGCCTCCTCGACTTCAATGACCTTACTAGCAAGGTCCATCACTTGCTCAATGGAATCAGGTGTGTTCCATGTTATTACTTCAATCAGCTTCTTGCTCCGGCAACGATGCTCCAATACAGAGATGACCAAGTCAACATTGGGAGCATTTACTCTACCAATCTCCAGATTCAAACGTTCGATATACCTCCCCAAAGGTTCATCAGGTCCTCTATAGATATTAAACAGCGTGCTTGGAGATTTCTTCTTTATCCGATAAGTAGCAAACTTCTTTACGAACATGGTCCTAAATTGTTCAGATGATTCAATTGAACCCGAGCGTAAGTTTTTGAACCATTCCTTTGCTGGACCTCTCAGACTGAGCGAAATAAGTTTCTCCCTCATATTCTCTGCATACCCCAAGACCTGCAAATCTCCATCTAACTCATCATAATGTGCTACTGGATCGGTATTTCCATCATACTTCTTCAAAACAGGAAGATTAGTTCCTTCCTTCAACGTCAAATTACTGATCGCCTCACAAAAGGGGTTTGGCCTCTCCCTTAGTGGAATATGTTCTGCAACAACAGGTTCCAATCTTGGTGCAACTCTTTCAGGCAAGTCCCTATCTCTTCCGGCAGTTCGACTTGCCGTGGGTCGATGATCAGGAACTCTCTGCCTAGAATTCACCTCTCCATCCCTTACTTCTCTATCTCGACCAGTTGCTCGACTGGGAGCTCTGTTAGCATTAGTCCTCACTGAACGAGGATTCCTCCTTTCAAGCGAGGGAGATGGATCCTTGGCCTTGTCATCCTAGTTTGCGTATAATGCCTTGAATCATCACGACGCTGGGTCGGATGAGTCCTTCCTTGCTGCGGTGCCGCAGGCTGTATTGCTGGTTGTTGTGCTATTGGAGCCTGAACATTCTGTAGGACAGAAGTGTTAGCCAATTGCTGCACAATCATTGGAACCATAGTCCTTTGGAATGCCGCCATGATTTGATCCAACTGAGCGGAATTCAATAGCTGTTGTTCTGTGGGAGGAACTTCAGGTTGATTCGCTGTGTGAGTTGGAGGATCAAGGGGAGTGCTGAGCGCTGCCACTGATGTTCGCTCAGAAGCATCAGGTGCCCGATTATCATCCTCCCTCTGTGATCTAGTCCTTCCTGCCATTCCATTCTTATCTGTTGCTCTCCGTTGAGCCATTGAGTGTCAGTGTTTGTTACTAAGTGCGTATAGAGGTTCCCACAGATGGCGCCACTGATGTGGGGTATTTTCGTTTGGATACGTGTCCGCTCCTTGAACTCTGTCTCTACTGAACGGAAGGGAACCACATGAGGAATTGACCTTCTTTTCTTCTCGAAAGACCCCCAGGCACGTCAGACTGCTTTAGTTCCAGCTGGATGTTAAGCAGCTTTTGAGTTCAGAACCTGCACTCAACACCACACGTAAACTAAGTCGGTGCCTCCTCCGGCGAAGGCACTCCGACGCTCAAGTCAGATAGGTCGGAATTTGAGGTATTGTCGTCAGGGACAATAGCTCAAAATTACAGGTCGAATTATGCCCAAATAGGTTGAATTTAGGCTCTATAGGTCGAAATAGCACACCTCGAAATGGTATTGAGAACCGTGATGAGGAAACCCGAATAGATCGAATTACCCTCAAATAGCTCGAAATACACTCTATATAGATCGAACAAGAGCTATTGCAATATAGCTCGAATTATTGCTCTATAGCTCGAATTCGATGTATATAGCTCGAAATTCAATGCTAGAAAATAAAAACGTACCTTAGAATGAGGCATGGGACCCCCTTATATAGTAATAAGAGTCCTTATTCGTCCAAAAGTGCAATCCAAGTAGAACTATGACTCAAAATAGGTCGAATTAGAGCTATTTTGAGATAGCTCGAATTGGTCCTTCAAATAGGTCGAAGTGGGCCTCAAATAGGTCGAATTTGGGCCCATATAGCTCGAACTGGACTCCTGGGCCTCAAATAGATCGGACTTTAGCCCATATAGCTCGAAGTGGGCTTTTGGGCCTTCAAATAGTTCTTATTTGAGCCCATATAGCTCGGATTGGGCTTATATAGCTCGAATCAGGCCTTTTTGGGCCCAAATAGATCTCGCTTGGGCTCAATTTGGGCCTACTTGGGCCGATTTCCGAGTTTTGCCTTGAATTGTAATTTTGCATTAAAAAATAATGGTGCTGATGTGGCATAATATGTCCCGAAACACGTTCGTGTATTGTATCAGATATTATGACGTGGCGGTACCGAAATATGGTACATGAATACTAAATTTTAATCGTTTCCTGAATTCCATAATATTTCTTAACTTTTCCAAATTTTTATAACAAAATACCATCACTTTTACTAAAACTATCCTAATTAAAATGAAATTCTCCTAATTACTACTAATTATAGAATGGGTACACATATATAATCATGATTTACCTAGCTAAACTTAATTACTAATAAATTTTAATCAATTACTTTGAAATTTATAATTTTATTACTACTTATACAATAATTGTCATAAAAGTGTTCATACTAATATAATCATGACATTTTATTTAACTACAAATTTAATTTTCCTATTTTATGCTAAATTTTTATTTTTTCCTGAATTCCATAATATTTCTTAATTTTTTACAAAATTCGATAACTTTTACTAAAACTATCCTAATTAAAATGAAATTCTCCTAATTACTACTTATTATAGAATGAGTACACATATATAATCATGATTTACATAGCTAAACTTAATTACTAATTAATTTTAATCAATTTACTATGAAATTTATAATTTTATTACTAATTATACAATAATTGTCAGAAAAGTGTTAGTTACTAATATAATATGCCATTTAATTAACTACAAATTTAATTTTGCTATTCCTGACATAGTTTGATGAAATTTGAACTCTAAAGAACTAAAGTATCATATTTGTCCTGGCCATCCGGTGACTATATCCCTAAATCTCAAATCAGGGTCCACGATCACCTGCAGCATCATGGTGTGATTCTTCTTGTGATCAAGCCAACCATTGGCTTTTTTATCAGATGAAGTCAACCGTGTTTTTATATGAGTGGTGTCGATTGCACCACAACAATTTGGAAGCCCACGGATTTTCTCAAACTTTGATTTTACTTATGTCATGTCTTGTTCGGTTGAAGGCCATTGGAGGTGACCGAGACCGTGTATTTGAATGGCGTCGATAAAGCGTCACGTCTTCTTAGTGCCAAGGCCACCTGGTCATATATTGACATTTGATCTGCATTTGTAATGATGAAGTGTGGTTTACGCATCATCTGGTCCTTTACTAGCGAACAAATATAACTGAAAGTTTTTTGGGACATTGAGAAAGCGTTTCTGAAATTGTCTAATCCATGTGAGGATGATGGATTTCCTGCAAAGTGATAAATCATGATAAAGAAACAGAAAAACAGAAAAACTTTTAGTGCAATGCAATTAAAAATATTTTCTTGATGAAAGTCTCATATCAATAAAATGTAATTCGCACACAATTAATGTAAAAAGTTGATAAACTATCGTGAATGTATTGCTTTGACATTGACGCCAGCTAAGTGCATCCGGTGTAATATCAGCTGAATCAGATGGTGTTTCATGTATTTTTCTGCTTAAATATAACGAAACAACACAGAAATTGGTCTTGGAGAGTTCTATGTAATTGCACACACAAAATTGGAGATCGCTATGGAGAAATCTTATAGTTTTGAGTTATACCATAAGATATAGGCTCTATATACAATGTACGAAAGAGCAGGAACAATTGATTGAATAAAAAACAGGAACTTTATTCAATTTTCTATTATGTGTATTTTCTTTTGCTTTCACATGTGTGCACGCACGAAAAGAAGAATGTAAATCCGCCTCCAAATTAATTTGCACAAACCTAGCGACACCCTTTCTCATTCTTTTATTTCCTCAAGTTCAATTCACTAATTTCTCATGCATTGCTATGTATTCTGGTCTACCTTTCAACTTTGCCTTAATGCCAAGAATGAATATCCAATTCTTCTCAACAATAAAGAGTTTCAAATAATGCTTTTTGTTTGTTTTTATTATGACAAAGTGTAATGACAAACAAGAGTGTAAATGTCGTTGTAAGAGCAATTCATACCAAAACGTTAGGCAATAAAATTCGCAAAATTTTCATAAGTGGAAATTCCCATTTTAATTTAAAGTCAGCTACAAATAATTATAAAACAAGCAGTATATCATAAAAATAACAAATTTAACTTAACAAAACACACAAAAGATCAGGTCAATAAATTAGTAAAAAAATGAAGAATTTAATTTTTCACAGTTACCAGCAAATCTTTTTGACAAAGCATCCCAAAATTTAGTAGTGGCCTCCTCAGAAACCAAAGGGTTCACTCTAGCTTTTCTTCTTCTTTTATTTCCTCACACAGGTGCCATCACTCAATTCAGTCAGACCCTGCTTACTTTATAAAATCTAGACACACCCACAAAAAAAAAAAAAAAAAAAAAAAAAAAAAAAAAAAACTTTGTTAGGACTGGAATATAACTAAAACCCATTTGTAATTAAACCCGATTTAATTTCAAGAACCTAAATTGATCATAAACAATCAACAAAACATGGAATGCAAGGCACATAGGGTGATTAGTGACTGTTTTTTTGCGTGTGTGTGAATTTTTTCTTTTGGTGCTTTTGTAGCATGCAAATTGGAGAAGGTTTTTGTAGCATAGATGCCTTATAGGGAAGTTATGAGAAACCTAATGAAAGAAAAATATTTTGGGTTAGTGTTTTTGTTTAAGACGATAATGTGTGGAAAAAACTAATAGTCGAGACTGGAGAAAACTAATACTTACATGGGTTCCAAAATCTACACAGTGACAGAGTGAAAGAGAAGGGGATGGGGGAGCACTATAAATTTTTGTACTAAATAGGTTCATGAAAATGTAGTCTAGATTGTATCGAATTTATAATACGGACAAAGGTGTGAGTCGTGTGAAACGTGAAAGAAGTAAACGGTGAATTAAACCAAAAAGTATAGAAGCAGTTGCCAGAAGGGACAACACTCCACATTAAATGACTAATAACTCTTTTTCTTAATTTTACTTTATTGATAAATTATTCGCGAGTTATTGTTATCTGAATAGTTGTTATGATTTAGTTTAGAGTCATGTTGTTAAATAAACCTGAGGTTATTATAAAAGTTTTTTCACTAGTAAGAAACTTGCATAGTAAATTTTACAAGGGTCAAGTGTGATCACCCACTTAATGTTTGACACATTTTCCAATGTCTCTCCTAACGTTAGAGAAAGAGATTTGCCCCATAACGTTGTTAAAATGTGCGATTGTCCCCATGATTTCTTGATCGACCGTTCATTTTTTACACGTATCTTACTTTTCATCCATTAGATTTTTGGCTTTAGGAGGCAAGTCACACATATTAATAGGTTAAGGGGAACATTGCCAAGCGGGTCAAACATTAAGAGGGTGACAGGAAATTAACACTTGTTACGACTATTAGGAATATTATCTCCAGCGAATCTTTGGCCGATAACAATGCAAATCAAATCCCAGAATTCTAGAGATCATTGTATATCCTTGTATAATTTTCCCTTTTCGTAGATAAGCCTTTACTCTTTTATTTATATGACTTGCATCACGATTCTTAATTCAGTGAAAGTAGATACAAAAATATTCTCTTAATGGTATCATCTTTTCTCCATAATCCACCGATTCCCTCCTCTACTCACACACGATCCTTTCTAAAAAATTACCATGTCTTCCGCTGGCTTCACTGCCAACTCTCCCCGTTAACCCACCGCCCCGGTGGCTGCTCCAACCACACCACTACCATCCCTTGTCCCGGTGACGGCCCATCACCACTTAACGCTTCGTCTCACATCCTTCAATTACTTTTCATGGCGTTTACAAGTGATGGCGCAACTAAACAGCCTCGGCCTCCTCGGTTATTTACAAGGCGATATCAAGTGTCCGGATCCCTCTGACAAGGCGGCATTCAACCTTTGGTTCCAACAAGATAAACTTCTTCTGGCGGCTCTTGTTGGATCCTTATCTCCCGGATTGGTCCCACTAATGCATTCTGCCAACACCTCTGCCGACGCCTGGGTATTACTCATGGGTGCGTTCGCTCGTCCGGACCGCACGTGTGTTTTTTCTCTAAAAAACGCGCTCAATTCCACCACTATAGATAGCCGCTCTGTGACTGAATATCTCACGGACATCAAAGCGAAAGTAGACAAAATTTCCATGCTTGATCGCCCTCTTCATCCCGACGACATCACTTTGTACGTCCTCAATGGTCTTGGTGCACAACACCATGACATAGCCTCCTCAATCCGTCTCCATGAGAAGCCGATGACGTTTGCCAAACCCCATAGCACGCTGGTCACCCACGAGGCGTTCCTCCCCCGCTATGAAGCCGATGCTCACACTCTTGTTTCTACAACCAACACGACGGTTCAGAATCACCCGAATAATCAACACCATGATAACAACAATTATCAATCCAACCATGGTCGTGGACAGAACCGTGGACGGGGTGGTCGACACCACCGTGGTTGCGGTCGGGGTAATTTTTTGAATCATAATTCTTACCATTCTTATGCTGATCCGGTTATTTGTCAAATTTGTGCAAAACCAGGCTACTCGGTGCTCTCCTGCTACCGTCTCACATCCCTCCATCAGCCGAGTGCTCACATTGCTCGCACTCCCCCAACCCAACCCTCTTATCCGCAACAAAATTATTGGCTTGTCGACTCCGGATCCTCCCATAACTTAACCCCGGACCTTAAGAATCTCAACTTTCACTCTGAATATGACGGCACCGATGAAGTCCAACTCGCTGATGGCAATGGGATGAATATTCCTATACTAGTACGACTTTAATTCACTGTCCACCTTATGATTTTCGATTATCAAATGTTCTCTGTGTTCTTTCTACTAAACAGAACTTACTTTCTGTTCACCAATTCACCAATGCGAACAATGTATCTATGGAATTATTTGCTGATTATTTTCTTGTGAAGGATCAAAATTCGGGGGGCCCCTGGCGAAGGGCATTTGCACTGTCGGGGTGTATCATATTCGGACTCCTGCGTACTATCTCTAGTCCGAGAAAAAGTTTGCTTGCTTGGGCGTCAAAACCACGAAATCCATATGGCACTCGCGGTTTGGTCATCATGGTTTCAAGACTAGGGCACTTTTAATTTTGAAATATAATTTGCCGCTTTATAATAAGTCCTCTATGAAGGAACGTTTTTGTGACTCGTGTTTTAGCAAGTCGACTGAGTTACCGTTTATGGATTCTTCATTTGTGGCATTATATCCACTACATTATGTTTATGCGGACGTTTGGGGTCCAACTGTGACATCTATTGATGGCTTTCTCTATTATTTGTTAGGTCAATTGCGATCATCTCCCAATCGTTTGGGGCGTTTTGCGATGTGCCCCCTATCGTGTCAAATTTTGCACTTTGCTCCCTAACGTTTCGTTAAGTGTGCGATTTTCCCCTGGACCGTTGACCGGTGGAATATTCCACCCGAGATTCCCAAACGTGCCCAGCATGTGTTCGATGGAAGGGCATTTTCGTCTGACCAAGTTTGACTACTACTCCCTAACCTTTTGCGCGAACATTTCCCCCTTAACGTTTGCATACTTTGAGCAGATTGCCCCCTAAGGTTTGTCTGTGTTATGCAGATTGCCCCCTAACGTTTGATTCATTTTATGTCATTACATATGTATGATTCTTTTATCTGAATCATATGGTTATATCTTTCTACTTTGGCTTTTGATTATATTCATATAGGCAGGAATATAAAATTCATCAACTGATAACAAATCAAAATTTATTTGTTAACGTAGTTTACAGCTATTCGGATTACTAGTTGATAAATTAAAGTGGATTAAATAGTCCATTGTGGAATAGGAAATATTATTTCATTTTCCAATTGTCTGCAAATCTAGCTAGCCCGATAACCCACATTTGAAAAACTAGGTGTGACAACCACAAATTCAAAAGGCATATAGAATCAACTTGCTCTATAGAGAGAATTGAGTTTGAGACTTTGGGGAATAATTTCACCTCTTTAACCAACTAGGCAATCCTCGCGGGCTTAGAATCTTAATCGTTTCATACAATTTTATCGGTTTATCATTGTTTTTCATGTCAGTATGTCACCAACCATGGTCCAAGTAGCACACTTAAGTATGCGATAATAACATCTTTTTATGGAACTAAATGATAAACCCCAAAACACTATTGCATTTTCCAAACACAACTATACAAAAAACGTTTAATAAGTAATCAATTCTCCGTGGGATGATAAATAATTTTTACTGGTTATAGTAAAGGATTACTAAGGTACACTATATTAACTATATATTTTTCAGTAGGCAGAACGTTAGGGGGCAAATTTCTAGTCTGGAGCAAACGTTAGGGGGCTTACTACTCGAAGTATGCAAACGTTAGGGCGAAACGTTGGCGCAAAAGGTTAGGGGGTAATAGTCAAAATTGGTCGGACAAAAATGCCCTTCCGTTGGGCACCTGCTGGGCACGTTTTGGAATCTTCGGTGGAATATTCCATCAGTCAACGTTCCACGGGCAAACTGCACACTTAACGAAATGTTAGGGGGCAAAGTGCAAAATTTGAAACAATAGGGGGCACATCACAAAACACTGCAAACGATAGGGGGTGATCGCAATTGACCTTATTTTTTATTGGTTGATTTATTCAGTCGTTATTGGTGGTTATTTCCCATGACTTCTAAATTGCAGGTGTCCACTATTTTCCAGTAATTTAAACCCCTTGTTGAAAATCAATTTGAATGACGAATCATCAATTTTTAAAGCGACAATGGGGGCAAATTTCTTGCTTTATGCCAATACTTCATTAAAAATGGCATAAGTTGGCTTGTTGACACTTGCCATGCACTCCCAATCCCATCTTCCGAATGAATATTGGAGTCATGCCGTGCAAACTACAGTCTTTTTAATAAATCGGATGCAGTCATCTGCCTTGAACAATACCACGCCTTTTCACAAATTGTTCAATCGGCAACCAAACTATTTGAGACTTCGTGTATTCGGGTGTTTGTGCTATCCTTTGATCAAACCATACGTTGCCAGCAAACTCTCTTATCCATCTCGCCCGTGCTTATTTATTGGGTATTCTTTGTCACAATGCGCGTACAAATGCTTGGACCTAAGCTCCAATCGTCTCTTTATCTCTCGGTATGTTCGTTTTTGGGAAGATCAATATCCTCTCTCGACTCCACCCATGCCCTCTTCCACCTCGTCGTATGCACCGCTACCTTGTCTCTCACCAATCATTAAATTACAGCCGTCCCGTTCGGCCTCGCCTCCAGCCGTCCCTCTCGATACTTCAACTCCCCCAGCCGCACTTGCATTCTCACGACTCTCAAGTCCATTACCACAGCCTTCTCTGCCATCTCCAGCCACTTTACCCGCTGCCAACACTCATCTCATGTTGACTCGGGCGAAGAACAATATATTCAAAGCCGTGCATGCCGCCACCAAACATCCCACTAATCCGCCACTTGAATCCACGTGTGTTACTACCGCCATTAAAGACCCCAACTGGCACCTTGTGATGTCTCAAGAGTTCAACGCTCTTCAACATCATGGTACTTGGGAGTTGGTTCCAAAATCTGAGGCCCGCAATATCATTGGATGCCATTGGATTTTTCGTATCAAACGTAATCCAGACGGCTCTATTGAAAAATACAATGCCCGACTCGTCGCCAAAGGCTTCCACCAACGTCCCGGAATCGACTATGTCGATACTTTTAGTCCCATTGTTAAACCGGTGACAATCCATAACATTCTTTCCCTCGCGGTTTCCAACTCTTGCCCGATCCGCCAACTCGACGTCAGCAATGCCTTTCCACACGGTTCTCTAATTAAGGAAGTTTTTATGCTTCAACCTCCGGGATTCATTGATCCCAATTTTCTGAACCATGTGTTCTGCCTCCATAAATCTCTATATGGTCTCAAACTGGCACCCCGTGAATGGTTCAATGCCCTTCGTTCGTCGCTTCTCTGTCTTGGTTTTCTCCAGTCTCGTTCCGACTGTTCACTATTCATCCTTTGTCGCACTTTCACCTCCATTTTTCTCCTTGTTTATGTTGAGGATATTTTGATCACCGGCACCGGCACCGACTCCACTCTCATTTCTTCTATTATTTCCCAACTTAATGCTTCATTCGCAGTCAAAGACTTGGGCTCACTTCATTATTTTCTTGGTATTGAGGCACTGCCGTGCAAAGAGGGTCTTCTTCTGTAACAACACAAGTACATTCACGATCTCCTTGTTTGTCACAATATAGATGGAGCTAAATTCATCTCCACACCGATGGCCACAACGATCGACCGATCCATCTCCTCTTCCCCTTGTGATCCGCACCTTTATCGACAAACCATCGGCGAGTTACAATATTTGTCTTTGACACGACCCGATATTGCTTTTCCGGTAAATCGCCTTGCTCAATTCGTTGCTCATCCGCTCGAGATCCACTCGAGTGCTATCAAATGCATTCTTTGCTACCTCAAAGGATCCATTTCTCATGGTCGCCTCTTGCGACGATCTTCCACTACCCAACTCCATGCTTACTCTGACGACGATTGGGCAGGAAATCCCACAGATCGCACTTCCACCTTCGCCTTTGTTATTCTTCTAAGCAATAATCCCATATCTTGGAGTTCACAAAAACAACGAGCAGTTGCTCGTTCTTCTGCCGAAGCTGAATATCGCGCCTTTGCTACAACGGCGTCTGAAGTGCGATGGATACACAATTTACTCACCAAACTTGGCATCACCTTGCGCTCCAAACTGACCGTGTTTTGTGACAACATTGGTTCTACTAATCTCTCTCTTCACCCGGTCATGCACTCTCGCATGAAACACATTGCCATCGACATTCACTTCATTCGCGACATCGTGGCCAAAGGACTTCTCGCGTTTTCTCACGTAAGTACTCGATATCAACTTGCCGATGTCCTCACTAAAGCTTTACATCGTTCTCGCTTCTCATTGTTACGTTCCAAACTCGCCTTGGCTGACGGCACAGGGATCTTGCGGGGGCGTATTAGAAAAATTATCTCCGGCGAATCTTTGGCCGATAACAATGTGAATCAAATCCCATAATTCCAGAGATCATTGTATATCCTTGTATAGTTTTTCCGTTCCATAGATAAGCCTTTACTCTAGTATTTATATGACTTGTATCACGATTCTTTATTCAGTGAAAATACATACAAAAATATTCTCTTTAACAACAACAATAACCAAGACTATAATCCCAATTGATTGGGGAAGGATATACGAACCAAACCAGAATCACATATAGTCATTCGTATGAATTCTCATCTTCCACTCGTTCTTGTTGAGTAAAACGTTTTCACATATGCTTCTAAGGTTCAGTTTACTTCGTATGACTTCATCCACGCTTTCTTTGGTTGTCCTCTGTTTGTCGCCCCTAGGGCAAGCATCTCACACGTCGCACCAGTGCTTCTATAGGTCTTCGTTGTACGTGACCGTACCATCATAAGAGATTTTCTCGCATCTTCTCGTCGATGGGAGCCACCCAAAATGTCATCTGAATGTCTTCATTTCTTACCTTATCATTTCTCGTATTACCGCACATCCAACGTGACATACAAATTTCAGCTACACTCATCTTATGTGCATGAATTCGCTTGATAGCCCAAAATCTTGAGCTCAAATGCAAAGCATGCTAATAGCAGTCTGATAAAACTATCCCTTAAGTTTCAAAGGAAGATTATGGTCCACAAAATCCTTGTAGTGTTCTTCCATTTCACACGTTTAGCTTGAATACGATGGTTGACATCACTATCTTTTTCTCCGTTTTGCTAGAGTATAGAGCCTAATCTTCAAGAGAAAGTTACGGTCGCAGAAAATCCATGTAGCGTTGTTCCATTCCTTTCAACCAGCTTCAATGTGATGGTTGACATCACTATCTATTTCTTCCATTTAAAAATATATCTATATATATATATATATATATATATATATATATATAAAAGTATATATATATATATATAAGTATATATATATATATATATACATATATATATATATATACATATATATATATATATATATATGTTCTTAGCGTGACGACAAAGTGTAGATTGAAATTTGTACTAGAATATATTTTTGAAATTTCACTTCACGAGTGCATTATTGTTTCTCCACTACTATATAAAATATCAGCATTTTGAATTTTCAGTGGACTATCCACGTCCTACCTAAATTTAAGACGGTTTATTTTTCTT
This sequence comes from Misopates orontium, assembly GCA_946800315.1. Classification (NCBI taxonomy): domain Eukaryota; kingdom Viridiplantae; phylum Streptophyta; class Magnoliopsida; order Lamiales; family Plantaginaceae; genus Misopates; species Misopates orontium. The sequence continues at coordinate 15,558,143 of OX326946.1, forward strand.
TGTTTTTCGTTTTAAGCTTTACGATCATCAAAAACTTATACTTAAGTTTATAATTTGTTTCTTGGGTAACCTCTCTAGAATTTTTTGCATTAAGCGCTTGGAACATGTTCTTTAAACTATTGCTTTTACAAAGATGGCTTTGTGTATCTTTTACTCACAAACTAGCCTTTAAGCATCTAATTTTGAAATTAACAATCTTCGTTTCTCTAGTCATTCTACCAAGTACACGCAATATAGTCGACACTTAGGAAAACTAATACTTACTTGGGTTCCGAAATTTCCACAGTGACAGAGAGTTGGAGAAGGGGATGGGGTGCCTGGGGACGAGGGGTTGGGTGTTTTATAAAATTCTAATATATTCCATAAACTCTTCCTACAAACTAGATTTAAGAAAGAAAATACAAACTACCTGCACCATGTAGGTAGTTCATACGACACCTTTTTTTTCTTTTCTTTCTTTGTGTGTGTTTGAGTTTATTCATGAATTAGAAAAATACATATGTACTAGTTTTATTCAGTTTCCATTATGAATAAATAATTTTTGAATATAGGTTCGTGAATCAGTAGTCTCCACTGTAATACGGACAATTCTGTGGGTCGTATGAAACGTGAAAAAAGTAAACAATGAGTTAAACAAAAAGTATAAAAGTAGTTGTGAGGAAGGCGTGACATTTATTTCCGAATTAAACGACATAACTCTATATTAAATGACTAATAACTATTTTTATTAATTTTACTTTATTGATAAATTTTTTCCGGGTGACTAGTTGGTTTGATTTAGTTGAGAGTCAAGTATTTAAACAAACACTAAACTATCATAAAAGTTTTTCGATAGGAAGCCATATGCATATTTGTAGTTTTTAATAAACTCTGTTTTCTTAGCATGACGACAAAGGGTAAATTTAGCACAAGATATGTTCAAATCTCAAACTCTCGGGTTCAAAGACCCCCACCATTGACCCGGTGATGTTTGTAAGCTTTGTAGAGCTATTTATGAATGATCAGTCTCCAAGGACTGATATTTCTTGCTCAAGGCTACATTATTCAGCTTGGTTATCAAGATTTCAAAACGGATTCTTCTCTATTTCTCTATCGATTTGTGGTTTCTTATTTTATGATGTTTCTTGATTATGTTATTCTTAAATTCAATGTTTAGTTCCGAACTTATGACAAAACTTGAAGTAAGGAAAGATTTGTGACACTAAATGTTTTCTTGGGCATAGTAGCGATACTTATTGCTCATGGACCTCTCTCCCACAACATGATTAATATTTACGACTTAATGGAGAAACCACTATAGATTGATTCAAACAAACATTATGCTTCCACTTGTATTTCTTTGATGCTAAGAAATGATAATACTATTTTTGAAGCTACTAAACTTTGACAAATCCTTGACGCCTTAGAGTATCTTTCTGTGACAAGGTATGAGTCTTATTATGTTTGTTTTTACGTGAATGTGGAAGATCGGGCCTTGAGAGCAAGGAGCTTAACAAGAACCTGGACTCAAATGAATTAAAGAATATAACAAGAAGAAGAATACAGGCATATGGCAAAAGCCTCAAGTTCAGCAAAATCTAAAACTTTCCCTACCACAAGCATCATCATTAACAAAGTCAAGAACATTAGACGGACAAGAGGACCACCATTGCGCTCCAGTAGAACGAGCACCAAAATTTGCAAGTGCATCAGCCGCCTTGTTTCCTTCACAAAAAATGTGCAAAACCCGAAAATTGATAGAGTTGACTAATTGAAGACAAAGCCACCCATCGACTTTGCAAAATCCGCGGTACCTTCTCCAAGTTAGAGGTAAGTAAATTCACAACATCCGTTGAATCTCTTTCCAACCAATATTACATCAAAAAGGGCGAGGCCGTAGAAGTTCAACGAGAGTTAGCTAGTAACAAGAAGCTGGGGGCCTTTTTAAGGAGAAATATCATAACTACTTAAGAAGGAATGGCGAGAATCAATCTAGACGAAATCAACTAAGAGATCTGTAAGATCTATTTGATCTTGCATAATCATTTTCGACTACTAAAGCTCGTAAATGTCAAGCCTTTGGAAGGAGCTATAATTCCGGCACAAAATCCACCTCAGGGTCTTTCTACATTTACTAAAAGTACGAATCTAACCATCCAATGCAGGATGAACCTTCCACCTGCGTTTGTATTACTTTTGAAAAGCATAGCCACGCTTGGTGGACAAAAATCATACTTGTTACTTTTGAAAAGCATGTCCACGTTAGGCATGCATATATTCTTCAGGACCGCTGGTGAGTGGCGTGGCCACGCATGACCCTCAATAGCTTTTTGGGCGAGATCTTTGTACTTTTTTCTTTGAAATATTCTTGCTCGACACTTGCAGTTTAGTTTTCTCGCTTATTTTTAATGTTTAAAACAAAAGTTAACAAAAAAAAAAACTGAAAGGAAATATAAAAATTTAGGTTGTGTCCCAAGAGCGTTGTTGTTATCGTCGTTTGCTCGTCGTGGGTGGTGGATTAAGTTTTGTCCTTGGGTTCAGTTCCATCGATCATCAAATTTGATTCACATTCAGTTTTAGTGTTTCCCCCATTACTTTGTTCCAAAGCTGGAGTCCAGCACTTTAGCCAAAAGGAGATGATTTAGCAATGATGTGCTCGATAAAGGGGCATTAACAACTTTTTGACAAATGCGCCTATCTAGTCACCTAAAATATATGAGACATCCAACTAAAGGTTTAGAAACAGTCATACTTGAAGAAGATGACGAAGTCGATGAGATGAAAGCTAGGATCACCAAGAAGACCAACAGAAACCAGCTCCATCTCCTGCCCATGTTTTGCCATCACAACCAAAATAATCTCGACAACTGGATAAGAGAAGTCCTCGTGTATTTTTTTCATTTAGTTTTAGGCAATGAGGACATAGCTTTATTTAAGTTTGGGAGAAAATAGTGATTTTTATGTTTTTTCTAGTTAAATTCAGTATTTTCTTTGCAATCTAGTTTATTTGAGTTTTTAGTTTCTTGTTTTTATTTATTTTCAGTTTAATAAGAGTTTTTACTATTTTTCATAAAAAAAATAAAATAGTTTTTAGGTGTCTATAATGCTAGCATTGACAACGCTACTCACAACCTTCACAATGCCATAAAGAAACACAGCAGGAAAATAAAGACCCGATGCCCATGTAATATTCAACTACTATCTCATTCCTATTAAAACAAAACATACTATATAATTGTCTTTAAAAATCTTACAAACTCACCCAACCTCTTGCCCCTCCCCGGGCCTCGCGGTTTGGACTAGAACCTCAGTTGGTATCACTGTCAAACATGCAAATCATTGTCGAGCAAGTCATTATCATCCCGAAAAACATTTTGATAATTTATTTCTCAAAATCGAACCCTCTTCGCCGACATACTCACAAACCTCTGGCATGTACCCTGGATCATGGTTGCCATACGAGGTTGACTCATAGGAAACATCGTCTTCCTTGTCTATCACAATATTATGGAGAATACAGCAAACGAGAATAACCATCGGTAACTTTTGTGTGTCGGGTCTCCACACGTCTCCTTGAGTTATTCTACAATTCTCCTTCAATTTCCCCTACGCTCTCTGAGCCACTCCATGAGTAGCAAGAAGCCTCTGATTAAAATCAGCTTTGATTTGTTATAGTTTGTTCCCTTGAAATGGAATGACAAGCCATGGCAACTAAGGAAATCCCGAATCCCTAAGTATATATTCCCTTGACTCTATTTCGTCTGATAAAGTTATCCTCTTCCCATTCAATTTCTCTCCTTCCTGACATAGTTTAAAGAAATTTGAACTCTGTAGAACTAAAGAATCAGATATTTGGCCTGGCCATCCGGGTGACTATATCCCTAAATCTCAAATCAGGGTCCACGATCACCTGCAGCATCATGCTGTGATTCTTCTTGTGATCAAGCCAGCCATCGGCTTCTTTATCCGATGACGTCAACCGCATTTTTATATGAGTGGTGTCGATTGCACCACAACAATTTGGAAGCCCATGGATTTTCTCAAACTTTGATTTTACTTCTGTCATGTCTTGTTTGGTTGAAGGCCATTGGAGGTGGCAGAGACGCTGTATTTCAATGGCGTCGATAAAGCGCCACGTTACCTGAGATACGATTGAATGGTGAAACCCGAAGGATTCCCCAATCGAGATCAATGTATTGCCAGTCCCGGTCATCTTAGTGCTAAGGCCACCTTGTCATATATTGACACTGGATCTCCATTTGTAAAGTTGAAGTGTGGTTTACACATCATCCGGTCCTTTACTAGCTAACAAATATAACTGAAAGTTTTTTGGGAGATTGAGAAAGCGTTTCTGAAATTGTGTAATCCATGTGAGGATGATGGATTTCCTGCAAACTGGTAAATTTTTATGAAGAAAAAGTTAGGAATACCCGGTAGTATATTCAAGCAATAATAGATAATAATATTTTTGAATGAAATGGAGTTCGAGGGTGTCAAGCCTCGCAACTCAGCTTTATTAAAAGTGTAAAAATAGTGTCAAAGAATCAACGGAACCTAAAACATTCCCTATTACAATAATCGTCAAAAACAAAGGTACTAATAAATTGTGGATGTGACGACCACCAATAGTTTCCCGTGTGTTGTTTACCGAAGGCCGCTAAGGCATCCGCCGCCTTATTTCCTCCCGAAAAATGTGTGAAACACGATAGTGAATTGATTTCAAAAATCTTAAGGCATTGATCCAGCGACACCGAATTTTCCATGGTACTTTATCAGAATTATCTTTAACAAGATTGACCACATATGTAGAGTCACTCTCCAACCAAAGGTAATTCCAAGCAAGCTCCCGAGCTTTCTCCACTGCAAAAATCCTCGCCCAAATCTCTGCCTCAAAAGCATATACCAAGTCAAGGTGTGCAGCAAACGCCCCCAATGTGAAACCCCTTGTGTTGCGAAAAATTCCCCCGGCGCCGCCCTGTCCCGAAGTCCCAATCGAACAACCATCCGTGTTGCATTTGATCCAATTCTGTATAGGGGGATGCCAAGTCACTGAAATGATTTGAGGCGCCCATCTCGGTAACAGAGTGATGTTGAAGATCGTGAGAATGCGAAGATCCTCGGCTGAATGAGCACATCCTCATTTGAAGAACTCAACCTCCTTGATGTGTTTCCAGATTTGGCGCATGAAATTGTCAATATTCGGAACCAAATCCTCAAAAATGCATGCATTCCGAGTCTTCCAAAGCAACCAAATGCAAGATGCCACGGCAGTAGTCCAAAGCACCATGATTTGCGAGCTGAATTTAGCTTGTGCAGCATCATTAAGCAAACGCGAAACAGAATGATTTGTGGTGATGCTATGACAAAAAACACCAGAAATAGCTGTCCAGGCAGCCTTAGCAAAGGGGCAAGTAACCAGCAAATGATCCTTTTCTCGACACAACCGGCAAAGCGATACATAGTGTAATCCTTTTCTCTTGAGATTATCTTCAGTAGGTAAATAGCCCAAAGCCGCACGCCAACAAACCATCGACCGAGAAGGAGGAAGATACTCCTTCCATATAAATTTCTGCCATATAGTGGTCAGCGGGGTAACATCACGAAGGGCTTTATAAGCACTACGCACCTGGAAGTCCCCATTGGCTGTCAAAGCCCAACTGCAAAGATCCTCGCCCTCCTCCAAGAAGTGATATCCTTGAATATGCTCTGCCAAGGCGTGTGGAATTGTCACAGGAAGAACCAACTGATCATTTTGTATGTAGTCAGAAATTGTATCTCGAAGCAGGTGCCGATCGGTCAATGGTAAACCAAGCTGATCCGCTACGCAAGGAACGATCCAATTGTCGCACCAAAAATTACGTTGCGAAGCCTTTCCAATAAGCCAACGAACTGATTCTGAAATCAGTGTGCTACAGTGCCGCAAGGAACACCAAACCGAAGAAGTAAGGTACGCACACTTGAGTGTACCAATGCTACTAAATAGCCGATCTTTAATCATTTCCAGGAGGAAAGAATTTGAGACAGTACATTTCCAGAAAAGTTTAGCAACAAGAGACTTATTAAGAGCCGAAAGATCCTTGAGTCCGTTACCCCCTTCCACAGTCGATAAACAACATTTACTCCATGGCACCGTAACCAATTTACGCGTGTCAATGGAGCCTGTCCAAATAAAATTACGAATGGCCCGCTCCATGCGACGAATAAGGCTGATTGGCCATATATAAATAGAGAACGAGTGAATAAACGAACCTTGAATGACCGAATTAACCAGCGTGACTCTACCCGGCATCGAGAGTTTTGTTCCTTTCCAACTGGTAAATTTACTGAGAATTTTATCAGCAATCGGCTGCAACCATCTCTTTCTTGGACTCCCCCGAAACAATGGCACCCCAAGATAAGTAAAAGGAAAGTGAATTTGCTGCAGATTTGTTGAAGCAATAATCCGAGTCCGTCTTTGTAAAGAGATATAGTTGCTCAGACAAATCCCCGACTTTTCCCAGTTCACAATTTGTCCCGACAACTAAGCGTAGATGTCAAAAATCTTCTTTATTGCCTTGATATTTCGGTTTGTTGCCGCAGCAAACAACAACACATCATCTGCATACACAAATGTGCTGTGAACCTCGCACGAGCAGTATAATTCATGTCCTGCAATTTTCCATCATTAACGAACTTAGTAATAAGCCGACTAAGGAATTCCTCCGCAAGGACGAAAAGAAGAGGTGAGAGTGGATCTCTTTGACGAACCCCGCGAGTACAGCCAAAGTAACCGTGTGCTACTCCATTATGTAGAATAGAAAGCCTGGAGGTTGAAAAATTTCTTGTATCCACCTCCTAAATTTTGCTGAAAAACCAAACGCCGCAAGTACCTTCTCAATGAACCCCCAATCCATGGTATCGAATGCTTTTCGAATATCAATCTTTAACGCCATATTCCCCCAAAAAACTTTTTTATCCAGGGAATTAACCCCCTCAGAGGCAGCCGCTATGCATTGTGAAATATCCCTGCCATGTACAAACCCAAACTGGTTTATGGAGATTATTTTCGTTGCAAAGAGCGAGAGCCGAGTCGCCAAAATTTTGGTGATAATTTTGAAACAAAAGTTACTAAGAACAATTGGCCAAAAGTTCTCAATATGCACCGCATTTTTAACTTTAGGAATGAGGATCATGAAGCTCGAGTTTAGGCCTGTCGTCACCTGTCCATGCTCGAAAAAGTACCTGACACAGCGGCATGTGTCCTCACCCACAATATCCCAAAATGCCTGAAAAAACTTTCCAGTAAATCCATCCGGCTCTGGAGCACTACCACCATCCATGCCAAGAACAGTTTCATGAATCTCTTTATTCGTGGGTAGGTCGGTAAGTGCTGCATTATCCAAGTCTTCTACTAGATGAGGGATCACCTCGCCAATTAGACTCTCATTGACAATGGTGGCATTAGATGCCCGAAACAAACCCTCATAATAATCCTGCACATGATGCGCTATCTCGTTGCTATCCAGGGTAAGATTATCATTGATCATGAGGGAATTTATTCCAATTGTGGAATTTTTAATAGCGGCTGAGCGATGGAAGAACTCCAAATTTCTATCTCCAGCCGCCAACCAAGAGTTACGGCTCTTCTCTTTGTAAAAAATTTCTTGTTGTTTCAAAGCAAGATCCAGATCAGCGTGATCTTTCACCTCGAGACTAATATTCTGATCCGTAGCTCCATTCTCAGTGATTTCACGCTGAATTTCACCCAATGCCGCCTCTGCCGCAGTAATGTTATTTCCTAACAACCCAAAAACATTCTTATTCCAACTCTGGAGCGCCGTGCGGAGGATCTTAAGCTTGAGTAACAGCCCATGCATCGGGTGCATGTCAACTATTATTGGCCAATTGTCTTTGATAAATTGTCGAAGATCCGGGTGCGTCAACCACATCCCCTGAAAACGAAACCATGGCGAATTGAAGAGCAGTCCGGTGACGGGCGTCACCAGGGGAGAAGGAAGCCCGTAGGGTTCGCAATAATAGAGAATAATAATAATAATAATAATAATAATAATAATAATAATAATAATAATAATAATAATAATAATTGCCTAACTTCATTAGAGAAAAGATAGTAAATCTTAGAGAAAGTATTGACTCTCTATAGAAAAATTCTATTGTTAATCAACTTTCTCTAAAATGAGACTTAATTGCGTACGAATGGATAATCTGTGCAATATAAAAAACTGTTATTTTGAGGCTTCATGTCCCATAACATTGAAGAGCTACATTTTGCGGTTTGTCTTGTGAAATGAGCAATAGTATAGTAAATATATCCAGTTCTCATTCCATCTTAAACCTTAACCTTTTCAATGACTAGAACAGTACAACTGAACTTTTAGTGCAATGCAATTAAAAATATTTATATGCATACACCTACTTTCATGATGAAAGTCTCATATCAATAAAAAGTACTTCACAAACAATTAGTGTAAAACGTTGATAAACTATCGTGAATGTATTGCTCTGACAATGATGCCAGCTAAGTGCGTCCGGTGTAATATCAGCAGAATCAAATGGTGTTTCATGTATTTTTCTGCTTAAATTAACCAACAAAAAACACAGAAATCGGTCTTGGAGAGTTCTATGCAATTGCACACACGAAGTTTCTCTATGTCCATTTATATCCTATTAGAAATTGGAGCTCTCTATGGAGAGATCTTATAATTTTGAGTTATACCAGAAGACATCAGTAGATAGATTTGATGCATGTTTCTTTTCCATAAAGGCTAGACAATGTACGAAAGAGCAGGCACTATTGATTGAATAAAAACAGGAACTTTGTTCAATTTCCTATTATGTGTATTTTCTTTAATTTGTTGAGGAGAAAGGCCATCTTTTGCTTTCACAAGTGCGCACGCACGAAAAGAAGAATGTAAATCCCCCTCCTATTAATGTGCACAAACCTAGCGACACCCTGTCTCATTCTAGGATCGATCCACAAGTTCATTTCACTAATTTCCTTGTAGTGTATTCTGGTCTACCTTTCAACCTTGCCTTAATGCCAAGAATTAATATTCAGTTCTTCTCAACTGTCCCAATTTTTTGCGTTTATTATGGCAATGTGTAATGACACAAGACTGTAAACGTCGATGTAAGAGCAATTCATAACAAAACGTTAGGCAATAAAATTCTCAAAATTTTTCATATGTGGAAATTACCATTTTAATTTAAAGTCAGCTGCAAATAATTATAAAACAAGCGGTATATCATAAAAACAATAATTTTAGCACAGCTAACACACAAAAGATCAGGTCAATAAAATTGGTAAAAGAAAAATGAAAATTTTAATTTTTCACATTTACCAGCAAATCTTTTTGATAAAGCATCCCACCATTCAGCAATGGCCTCCTCACAAACCAAAGGGTTCACTTCAGCTTTCAATCTTGTTTTATTTCCTCTCACAGGTGCCATCATTCAATTCAATCAAACCCTGCTTACTTTAGAATATCTCGACACGCACACAAAAAAAAAAAAAAAAAAAAAAAATTTGTTAATTAGGACTGGAATATAACTAAAACCCATTTGTAATTAAACCCGATTTAATTCTAGGAAGCTAAAGAGATCATAAACAATCAACAAAACATGGAATGCAAGGCACATATGGGTGATTAGTGACAGTGTGTTTTTTGCGTGTGTGTGAATTTTTTCTTTTGGTGTTCTTGTAGCTTGCAAATTGAAGAAGGTTTTTGTAGCAAAGATGCATGCCTTATAGGGAAGTTATGAGAAATCTAACGAAAGACAAATGTTTTGGTTTAGTGTTTTTGTTTACGACAACAATGTGCGGAGAAAACTAAAAGTCGAGACTGGAGAAAACTAATACTTAAATGGTTTCCAAAATCTCCAAAGTGACAGAGAGACAGCGAAGGGGATGGGGAGCTCTATGAATTTTCTGGTATATAGATTCATGAAAATGTAGTCTAGATTGTGTCGAATTTATATCACGGACAACTGTGTGGGTCGTGTGAAACGTGAAAGAAGTAAACGGTGAATTAAACCAAAATGTATATAAGTAGTTGCCAGAAGGGCGTGACATTTATTTTCGAATAAAAGCAATTCACATAGTAATTTTTACAAGGGTCAAGTGTGATCACCCCCTTAGCATTTTACCCATTTTTCAATGTCTCACCTAACGTTTCAAAAAGAGATTAGCCCCCTAACGTTGTTAAAATGTGTGATTTGACCCATGAGTCGCACATATTCATAGTTTAGGGGTGCCAGTGCAAAACAGGTAAAACGTTAAGAGGGTGATCGCAATTGACCCTTTTTACGATAACAAAAAAAAAAAAAAGACTGTAATTCCAATTAATTGGGGAAGGATATATGAACCAAACAAGATTCAGATATAGTCATTCACATGAATTCTCATCCTCCACTCATTCTTGTTGAGTAAAACGTCTTCACGTACACTTCTAAAGTTTACTTTACTTCGTATGACTTCATCCATGTTTTGTTCAGTCATCCTCTGTTTGTCGCACCTAGGTTAAGCGTCTTTGCACGTCGTACCGGTGCTTCTATAGGTCTTCGTTGCACGTGACCGTACCATCGTAAGAGACTTTCTCGCATCTTCTCGTCGATGGGAACCACGCCTAATTTCTTCCGAATGTCTTCATTTCTTACCTTATATTTTCTCGTGTTACCGCACATCCAACTTGACATGCGCATTTCAGCTACATTCATCTTATGTGCGTGAATTCACTTGATGTCCCAACATCTTGAGCTAAAATGCAAAGCATGCCTAAGATAAAAATTTCCCTTAAGGGTCATAGGAAGGTTACGGTCGCACAAAATCTTTGTAGCGCTCTTCTAGTTCATACGATCAGCTTGAATGCGATTGTTGACATCACTATCTATTTCTCCATTTTGCTGGATAATAGAGCCAAATCATCAAACGAAAGTTACGGTCGCACAAAATCCATGTAGCGCTCTTCCATTCCTTTCAGCCAGCTTCAGTGCGATGGTTAATATCACTATCTATTTCTTCCATTTAAAAAAAAAAAAATGTTCTCAGCACGACGAAAAAGTGTAAATTTAAATTTGTACTAGAATATATTTTTGAAATTTCACTTCATGAGTGCATTATTGTTTCTCTACTACTATATAAATAATCAGCATTTCAATCTTCAGTGGACTATCCGCGTATTACCTAAATTATGGCGGTTTCTTTTTCTTTGTTTATTGTATTTAGCTTTACAGCCATCAAAAACTTATAATTAAGTCTAGAATTTGTTTCTTGGGGAACCTCTCTAGAATTCTCGTATTAAGCGCTTCGAACATGTTCTTTTAACTATTGCTTTTACAAAGATGGTTTTCTTGTTTCTTCCACTCACAAGAGATCTTTTGACCATCACATGATGCAATTAACAATCTTCGTTGCCAAGTTAAGGTATGAAAAAAGAAACTGTGACAAGTTTAGGTACAAAAATGCAATTTTCCCAGTTCTCATCAGAAAAAGAAATGGGAGACTCTTTGAGATGAAAAGAAAATCAACCGAGCAATTTGCGATTAAGGATCTTGATATTTAGAATTTGGTTAAAAATTCTAATCATGTATAGAATCACTCCAACCTTCACAATTGACAGTTATTTACTAGACAATCAAAATTGGAGGTGGATGAAAAATAACCGTGTCTCATGATATGTACACTAGGACACGATTGAATGGGATAACGGAGAAGTCATAGCATTTCTTAGTTTGTGCAGGATCATGCACGGTGGATCCACAAAGATATATGGATGGGAATCTCAATTGATTGTGTCTAAATTTAACAAAAAAAATTGATTGTGTCTAACAATTTCTACTATACTAATTTGAAATTGATAGTAAAAACTAAAAATCTGAAACAATTCACACCTACTTTGATTCCAAATGGGAATACGTCATATATATTGCATGAAAATCTTTTGCAGTACAATATCCACGCTTCTAGCTAGTAGTATTAATTGGCAGAATACACAATTATATTCAAGGGAACTGCTGATTTCTGTAACAGAGCAGCAAAATAAAGACCCGATGCCCATGTAATTTTCAACTACTATCGCATTCGTATTAAAATTGAAAATATTATATAACCGTGCTTAAATATCTTAAAAACTACCCAACCTCTCCCCCCACCCTGGCCTCGGGGCTTGGACTAGGTCACTCATTCATATCATTGTCGAGCAACTCAATATCTTCCGAGAAATATTTTGATAATCTATTTCTTAAAATCAAACCTTCGTTGTCGACATATTCACAAACCTCCGGCATGTACCCTGGATCATGGTTTACATAAGAGGTTGACTCATCGGAAACATCGCCTTCCTTGTCTATCACAATATTATGGAGAATACAGCAAACGAGAATAACCCTCGGTATCTTTTGTGTATCTCCTTGAATTATTCTCCAATTCTCCTTCAACTTCGCCAACGCTCTCTGAGCCACTCCGTGAGTAGCAAGAAACCTCTGATTAAAATCAGCTTTTATTTGTGATAGTTTGTTCCCTTGAAATGGAGTGACAAGCCATGGAAACAACGGATATCCTGAATCACCAAGTATATATTCCCTCAACTCCGTTTCATCCGATAAAGTTAGCCTCTTCCCAATCAATTTTTCTCCTTCCTGACATAGTTTGAAGATATTTGAACTCTGAAGGACTGAAGAATCAGATATTTGTCCCGGCCATCCCGTGACTATATCCCTAAATATCAAATCAGGGTCCAAGATCACCTGCAGCATCATGCTGTGATTCTTCTTGTGAGCAACCCAAGCATCTGCTCCTTTATGAGATGATGTCATTCCCATTTTTATATGAGTGGTGTCACTGCTCAAACTTTGATTTTACTTCTGTCATGTCTTGTTCGGTTGATGGCCATTGAATATGGCAGAGACCATGTACTTCAATGGCGTCGATAAAGCGTTACGTTACCTGAGATACGATTGAATGGTGAACCCCGAAGGATTCTCCAATCGAGACCAATGTATTGCCTGTCCCGAGTGTTCTTAGTGCTAAGGCCACCTTGTCCTATATTGACATTGGATCTCCATTTGTAAAGTTGAAGTGTGGTTTACACATCATCTGGTCCTTTATTACCGAACAAATATAACTGAAAGTTTTTTGGGACATTGAGAAAGCGTTTCTGAAATTGTGTAATCCATGTGAGGATCATGGATTTCCTGCAAACTGGTAAATTGTGAAGAAGAAAAAGTTAGGAATACTAGATAATAATAGTACAACTGAACTTTTAGTGCAATGCAATTAAAAATATATTCTTGATGAAAGTCTCATATAAATAAAAAGTACTTCACACAGAATTAGTGTAAAAAGTTGACAAAGTATCCTGAATGCATTGCTCTGACAATGATGCCAGCTAAGTGCATCCGGTGTAATATAAGCTGAATCAAATGGTGTTTCATGTATTTTTCTGCTTGAATATAACCAAAAAACACAGAAATGGGTCTTGGAGAGTTCTATGTAACTGCACACGCAAAATTGGAGCTCGCTAAGGAGACATTGGCAGATAGATTTGATGCAAGTTTCTTTTTCATATAGGCTCTATACAATGGACGAAAGAGCAGGAACTATTGATTGAATATAAAACAGGAAGTTTATTCAATTTCCTATCTTGTGTATTTTGTTTTGCTCTCACAAGTGCGCACGCACGAAAAGAAGAATGTAAATCTGCCTCTTATAAATTTGCACAAACCTAGCGACACCCTGTCTCATTCTAGGATAGATCCACAAGTTCAATTCACTAATTTGTCATGCCTGGCTATGTATTCTGGTCTACCTTTCAACCTTGCCTTAATGCCAAGAATGAATATTCAGTTCTTCTCAACTGTCTCAATTGTTTGCGTTTATTATGACAATGCGTAATGACAAACAAGAGTGTAAATGTCGATGTAAGAGAAATTCGTAACAAAACATTAGGCAATAAAGTTCTCAAAATTTTTCGTTTGTGGAAATTCCCATTTTAATTTAAAGTCAGCTACAAATAATTATAAAACAAGTGGTATATCCCGAAAACAATATATTTAACATAGCAAAACATACATAAGATCAGGTCAATAAAATTGGTAAAAGAAATATGAAAAATTTAATTTTTCACATATACCAGCAAATCTTTTTGATAAAGCATCCCACCATTCAGCAGTAGCCTCCTCAGAAACCAAAGGGTTCACTTCAGCTTTCCTTCTTCTTTCGTTTCCTCTCACAGGTGCCATCATTCAATTCAATCAAACCCTGCTTACTTTAGAAAATCTAGAACACACACAAAAAAAACAAAAACTTTGTTAGGACTGAAATATAACTAAAATCCGTTTGTAATTAAACCCGATTTAATTCCATGAACCTAAAGAGATCACAAACAATCAACAAAACATGGAATGCAAGGCACATATGGGTGATTATGTGACTGAATGTTTTTTTGCGTGTGTGTGAATTTTTTCTTTTCGTGTTCTAGTAGAATGCAAATTGAAGAAGGTGTTTGTAGCACAGATGCCTTATAGGGAAGTTATGAGAAATGTAACGAAAGACAAACGTTTTGGGTTAGTGTTTTTCTTTACGACAACAATGTGCGGAGAAAAGTAATAGTCGAGAGGGGAGAAAACTAATACTTTCATGGGTTCCAAAATCTCCACAGTGACAGAGAGACAGAGAAGGGATGGGGAGCTCTATAGAGTGTTTTGGTATATAGGTTCAAGAAAATGTAGTCTAGATTGTATCGAATTTATAATACGGACAATTGTGTGGGTCGTGTGAAACGTGAAAGAAGTAAACGGTGAATTAAACCAAAAAGTATAAAAGTAGTTGGCAGAAGGGCGTGACATTTATTTTCGAATCAAACGACAGGACTCCACATTAAATGATTAATAACTATTTTTGTTAATTTTAATTTATTGATAAATTATTCGTGAGTTATTATTATCTGAATAGTTGTTCTGATTTAGTTTAGAGTCATGTTTTTAAATAAACCTAAGGTTACTACAAACGTTTTTTTCGCTAGTACGCAATTTGCATAATGATTTTTTACAAGGCTCAAGTGTGATCACGCCCTTAACTATTGACCCATTTTCCAATGCCTCTCCTAAAGTTTGAAAAAGATATTTGCCCCCTAACGTTGTTAAAATTTGTGAGTTTCCCCATGAGTCGCACATATTAATAGTTCAGGGGGGACATTGCAAAATAGGTCAAACGTTAAGAGAGTGATTGCAATTGACCCTTTTTACGATAATAACAACAACCAAGACTGTAATCCCAATTAATTGGGGAAGGATATATGAACCAAACAAGATTCACATATAGTCATTCACATGAATTCTCATCCTCCACTCATTCTTGTTGAGTAAAACGTCTACACGTACGCTTCTATGGTTCACTTTACTTCGTATGACTTCATCCGTGTTTTCTTTAGGCATCCTCTGTTTGTCGCACCTAGTTCAAGCGTCATCGCACGTCGTACCAGTGCTTCTATAGGTCTTCGTTGCACGTGACCGTACCATCGTAAGAATCTTTCTCGCATCTTCTCGTCGATGGGAGCCACGCCTAATTTCTTCCGAATGTCTTCATTACTTACCTTAGATTTTCTCGTGTTACCGCACATCCAACTTCACATGCGCATTTCAGCTACACTCATCTTATGTGCGTGAATTCGCTTGATGTCCAAACATCTTGAGCAAAAATGCAAAGCATGCCTTAGATAAAACTTTCCCTTAAGAGTCATAGGAAGATTACGGTCGCACTAAATTCCTGTTGCGCTCTTCTATTTCATACGGTCAGCTTGATTCCAATTGTTGACATCACTGTCTATTTCTCCATTTTGCTGGAATATAGAGCCTAATCATCAAACGAAAGTTACGGTCGCACAAAATCCATGTAGCGCTCTTCCATTCCTTTCAGCCACCTTCAGTGCGATGGTTAATATCACTATCTGTTTCTTCCATTTAAAACAAAAAAAAACATGTTCTTAGCACGACGACAAAGTGTAAATTTAAATTTGTACTAGAATATATCTTTGAAATTTCACTTCATGGGTGCATTATTATTTCTCCACTACTATATAAAATATCAGCATTTCATTTTTCAGTGGACTATCCACGTACTACCTAATTTAAGACGACTTCTTTTTCTTTGTTTTCGTATTAAGCGTTACAATCATCAAAAACTTATACTGAAGTCTAGAATTTTTTTCTGGTGTAACCTCTCCAGAATTTTTCGTATTATGCGCTTGGAACATGTTCTTTTAACCATTGCTTTTACAATGATGGCTTTCTTGTGTCTTCTACTCACAAGAGATCTTGTAACCATCACATGTTGCAATTAACAATCTTCGTTGCCAAGTTAACGTATGAAAAAAGAAACTGTGACAAGTTAAGGTATAAAATTGCAATTTTCCCGGTTCTCATCAGAAAAAGAAATGGCAGATTCTTTGAGATGAAAAGGAAAACAACGGAGCGATTTTCCTTTAAGGATCTTTATATTGAGAATTCTGTTAAAAATTGTGATAATATATAGAATTACTCCAACCTTCACAATTGACAGTTATTTACTAGACAATAAAAATTGGAGGTGGACGAAAAATAACTGTCTCATGATATGTACACTAGGACACGATTGAATGGGATAACGGAGAAATCATAGCATTGCTTAGTTTGTGCAGGATCATGCACGGTGGATCCACAAAGATATATGGATGGGAATCTCAATTGATTGTGTTTAAATTTAACAAAAAAAATTGATTGTGTTTTCTACTATACTAATTTGAACTTGATAGTAAAAACTAAAAATCTGAAAAAATTTACACCTACTTTGATTCCAAACGGGAATACGTCATATATATTGCATGGACATATTTTGCAGTACGATATCCACGCTTCTAGCTAGTAGTTTGGCAGAATATACAATTATATTCAAGGTAACTGCTGATTTTTTCTGTAACAGAGCAGCAAAATAAAGACCCGATGCCCCTGTAATTTTCAACTACTATCGCATTCCTATTAAAATTGAAAATACTATATAACCGTGCTTAAATATCTTAAAAACTACCCAACCTCTCCCCCCACCCTGGCCTCGGGGCTTGGACTAGGTCACTCATTCATATCATTGTGAAGCAACTCGTTATCTTCCGAGAAATATTTTGATAATCTATTCTTAAAATCAAACCTTCGTTGTCGACATATTCACAAACCTCCGGCATGTACCCTGGATCATGGTTTACATAAGAGGTTGGATCATCGGATACATCGCGTTCCTTGTCTATCACAATATTATGGAGAATACAGCAAACGAGAATAACCCTCGGTATCTTTTGTGTGTTGGGTCTCCACATATCTCCTTGAATTATTGTTCAATTCTCCTTCAACTTCGCCAACGCTCTCTGAGCCACTCCGTGAGTAGCAAGAAACCTCTGATTAAAATCAGCTTTTATTTGTGATAGTTTGTTCCCTTGAAATGGAGTGACAAGCCATGGCATCAACGGATATCCTGAATCACAAAGAATATATTCCCTCAACTCCGTTTCATCCGATAAAGTTAGCCTCTTCCCGTTCAATTTTTCTCCTTCCTGACATAGTTTGAAGAAATTTGAACTCTGAAGGACTAAAGAAACAGATATTTGTCCCGGCCATCCGGTGACTATATCCCTAAATTTCAAATCAGGGTCCAAGATCACCTGCAGCATCATGCTGTGATTCTTCTTGTGATCAACCTAAGCATCTGCTCCTTCATGAGATGATGTCATTCCCATTTTTATATGAGTGGTGTCGATTGCACCACAACAATTTGGAATCCCGCGGATTTTCTCAAACTTTGATTTTACTTCTGTCACGTCTTGTTCGGTTGATGGCCATTGAATTGGGCAGAGACCATGTACTTCAGTGGCGTCGATAAAGCGCCACGTTACCTGAGATACGATTGAATGGTGAACCCCGAAGGATTCCCCAATCGAGACCAATGTATTGCCAGTCCCGAGTCTTCTTAGTGCTAAGGCCACCTTGTCATATATTGACATTGGATCTCCATTTGTAAAGTTGAAGTGTGGTTTACACAACATCTGGTCCTTTACTAGCGAACTAATATAACTGAAAGTTTTTTGGGACATTGAGAAAGCGTTTCTGAAATTGTGCAATCAATGTGAGGATGATGGATTTCCTGCAAAGTGGTAAATTGTGAAGAAGAAAAAGTTAGGAATACCCGGTAGTATATTCAAGCAATACTAGATAATAATAGTACAACTGAACTTTTAGTGCAATGCAATTAAAAATATATTATTGATGAAAGTCTCATATCAATAAAAAGTACTTCACATACAATTAGTGTAAAAAGTTGACAAAGTATCGTGAATGTATTGCTCTGACAATGATGCCAGCTAAGTGCATCCGGTGTAATATAAGCTGAATCAAATGGTGTTTCATGTATTTTTCTGCTTGAATATAACCAAAAAACACAGAAATTGGTCTTGGAGAGTTCTATGTAACTGCACACGCAAAATTGGAGCTCGCTAAGGAGACATCGGTAGATAGATTTGATGCAAGTTTCTTTTTCATATAGGCTCTATTCAATGGACGAAAGTGCAGGAACTATTGATTGAATATAAAACAGGAAGTTTATTCAATTTCCTATCTTGTGTATTTTCTTTTGCTCTCACAAGTGCGCACGCACGAAAAGAAGAATGTAAATCCACCTCTAAATAGTTTGCACAAACCTAGCGACACCCTGTCTCATTCTAGGATAGATCCACAAGTTCAATTCACTAATTTCTCATGCCTGGCTATGTATTCTGGTCTACCTTTCAACCTTGCCTTAATGCCAAGAATGAATATTCAGTTCTTCTCAACTGTCTCAATTGTTCGCGTTTATTATGACAATGCGTAATGACGAACAAGAGTGTAAATGCCGATGTAAGAGCAATTCGTAACAAAACGTTAGGCAATAAAGTTCTCAAAAATTTTCGTATGTGGAAATTCCCATTTTAATTTAAAGTCAGCTACAAATAATTATAAAACAAGCGGTATATCCCGAAAACAATAAATTGAACATAGCAAAACACACAAAAGATCAGGTCAACAAAATTGGTAGAAGAAAAATGAAAAATTAATTTTTCACATATACCAGCAAATCTTTTTGATAAAGCATCCCACCATTCAGCAGTAGCCTCCTCAGAAACCAAAGGGTTCACTTCAGCTTTCCTTCTTCTTTCTTCTCCTCTCACAGGTGCCATCACTCAATTCAATCAAACCCTGCTTACTTTAGAAAATCTAGACACACACAAAAAAAACAAATTACTTTGTTAGGACTGAAATATAACTAAAATCCATTTGTAATTAAACCCGATTTAATTCCATGAACCTAAAGAGATCATAAACAATCAACAAAACATGGAATGCAAGGCACATATGGGTGATTAGTGACAGAATGTTTTTTTGCGTGTGTGTGAATTTTTTCTTTTGGTGTTCTAGTAGAATGCAAATTGAAGAAGGTTTTTGTAGCACAGATGCCTTATAGGGAAGTTATGAGAAATGTAACGAAAGACAAATGTTTTGGGTTAGTGTTTTTGTGAGAGTTAGTTCAACAAAACAGAGTTAACTAAGAGCTAGGAGTCAGCAGATTTCAGGAGGGAAAGTTAGTTAGTTCGGTTGAGCTTACATTTTCTGTTATTTTGTAACCGTTTTTTGTGAGAATTTTTAACAGAATGTAGAGTAGTATATAGCTGAGGATTTCGATCACATTCTCAGTCATATTGTACACATTCTTTACCACACTTTTCTCCTCTCTTGTAAACACTTTGAAAACACATAATAGAAGCTGGTTTTGTTGCTCCCTTGGATGTAGATTAAGATCACATTGATCTTGATCGAACTAAGTAAGTCTTTGTGCATTGTGTTGTTGTGATTGCATAGTTTCATTTGATCGGTTTAGATTGTTAGTTTGTGTTGTTGTTTGTTCGATTGAATCCCTACAAACTGGTGCGGTGGGCGTGGATCAAATCGATCATGGTTTCAAAAAAGTTTGACGTGGAGAAATTCACAGGTTTAAACGATTTTGGCTTGTGGCGATTGAAGATGAGAGCGCTGCTTGTTCAACAAGGTTTGCTCGAAGCACTTGATGAATCAACCATGGACAAGGACATAGATGAAAAGGCGAAGAAGATGATTTTAGAAAAGGCACACTGTGCCATCATTTTGAGTCTTGGGGACAAAGTGCTGAGGCAAGTTTCAAAGGAGAGATCTGCAGCTGCTGTATGGTTGAAGCTCAAGAGTCTGTATATGACAAAATCTCTGGTAAACCGACTCTATCTCAAGCAAGTTCTTTATTCCTTTAAGATGCAAGAAGACAAATCTATAGATGAACAAATGGATTCATTCAACAAGGTGATCTTAGATCTAGAAAACATTGATGTTGGCATAGATGATGAGGATCAGGCTCTGATCCTGTTAAGTTCTTCACCAAAGTCATATACTCACTTTAAAGAAACTCTGATTTTTGAGAGAGAAGCTCTGACATTAGGTGAGGTTCAATCTGCCTTAAACACTAAGGAGTTGAATGAGAGGAATGATAACAAATCCTCTGTAAATGGTGAAGGATTAACTGTGAAGAGCAAGAATAGTAAGAAGGAGAAGAAAGGTGATAAAAAGAAAGATAAGGACAAGTCTCAGAATAAGAATGGGAGCAGTCCAAGAAAGTGTTATCATTGTCATAAGGAGGGACACATTAGAAGGTTCTGTCCAGATAGAATGGAGAACAAGAAGAATCTTATAAAAAACAAGAGTCAGGGGATGCTGCAATAGCTCTAAAGAGCTATGAATCAGCAGATGTTCTTATGGTATCTGAAAAGAATCTAGAAACTGAGTAGGTGATGGACTCAGGGTGTTCTTTCCACATGACACCTAGCAGGAGTTGGTTTGAGGAGTTTACAGAATTTGATGGAGGATATGTTCTGTTGGGAAACAACAAACATTGCAAGATTGCTGGTAGTGGGATGATCAGGTTCAAGATGCATCATGGACATGAAAGACTATTACAACAAGTCAAATATGTCTCTGATTTGAAGAGGAATCTGATCTCACTAGGAGAATTGGACAAGAAAGAATTCCAGTTCAGTTGCAAGAATGGAATCTTGAGAGAGTTCAAAGGACCAGTAGAAGTTATGAGAGGCCCCAGGGTAAATGGTCTTTACATACTTGAAGGATTTGTGTCAACAGGTACTGCAACACCTGTGTCAAGTACAATTCAGGAGAAAGTTCAACTTTGGCATAGAAGGCTTAGACATGTGAGTGAAAAGGGGTTGCTGGAGCTAAGTAAACATGGTCTTTTGGGTAAAGAAAAGCCTGGAAAGCTTGAATTCTGTGAGGATTGTGTATATGGAAAGCAAAGTAAAACGAGCTTCTCAAGTTCACAACATAGAACAAAAGGAACTTTGGACTATATACATGCAGACTTATGGGGGCCAGCAAGGACACCTTCTCATTCAGGAGCAAGGTATTTTCTGTGCTTAGTTGATGATTTTTCAAGGAAAATATGGATTTATACTCTAAAAACCAAGGATGAGGTGTTTGAGACCTTCAAGAACTTGATGACACTTGTACAAACCAGACAGAAAGAAAGGTAAAGAGGCTCAGAACAGATAATGGTTTGGAATTCTGCTCAAGTGAATTCAATGTTTTCTGTGAAAAGAGTGGTATAGTGAGGCATAGAACTGTAGCTGGTACACCTCAGCAAAATGGTCTAGCTGAGAGGTTTAATAGAACTCTGCTAGAGAGAGTGAGGTGCATGTTACATAGTGCCTCATTACCGAAAACTTTCTGGGCAGAAGCTGTAAACACAGTTGCATACTTGATAAATAGATGCCCCTCAAGAGCATTGGAGATGAAAACTCTAGAAGAAATCTGGTCTGGACATGCAACAAACTTAGAGAGATTGAGGGTATTTGGATGTGTTGCTTATGCACACATCAAACAGGGTGAGCTGGACACAAGAGCTTTGAAGTGTATATTCATTGGTTATCCAAGTGGAGTTAAAGGCTACAAGCTATGGTGTCTTGAAATAGGCCACAAGAAGTGTATAATAAGCAGAGATGTGGTGTTCAGAGAAGATGAAATGGCATACAAAAAGGATGCTATATAGAGAGGCTCAGAACACACACAAAACACAGCTGCACCAGATTCAATACAACAGTTTGAGGTGGAGCTTGAAAAAGAATCTGAGGTGAATCCACATGAACACTGGTTAACCGAAGATGAAGAAAATGAAGTTGAATCTTCTGAAGAAACTCGACATGATGACTCTCCAGTGCATGAAGGAAATGAGTCATATATGTTAACAAGGGATAGAACCAGAAGGCAACCAAAACCACCAAGAAGATATGGTTATGCAGATCTTATGGCATTCTCTCTGGTTGCTGTAAGTGAGGTTCTGCATGAAGAACCAAAGAGTTACAGTGAGGCAATGAGGTGCAAAGATAAGCATAAATGGCTTGGAGCCATGAAGGAAGAGATGAAATCTCTGAAAACAAACAAAACTTGGGAATTACAGAGGAAGCCTGCAGGTTCAAAAGTTGTTAGCTGTAAATGGATTTATAAGACGAAGCAAGGTATCCCTGGAGTTGAAGAAGGAAGATACAAAGCAAGACTGGTTGCTAGAAGCTTTACTTAGAGAGAAAGCATTGACTACAATGTTGTCTTCTCTCCAGTAGTGAAACACAGGTCCATTAGGATATTGCTGTCAATGGTAGCCAAACTCAATTTGGAACTTGAACAGATGATGTCAAGACTGCTTTCCTATATGGTAGCTTGATGAGGAGATATTCATGAAGCAACCTGACGGGTTCGAAGAAGAAGGTAAAGAGGATCATGTTTGCAAACCGAAAAGATCACTCTATGGCCTAAAACAATCACCAAGAATGTGGAATAGGAGATTTGATGAATTCATGACAGGTATTTACTTCAGAAGGAGCAAATATGATAACTGTGTGTATTTCAAGTTCAAGACAAATGGAGTGTTTGCTGTACTATTGTTGTATGCAGATGATATTCTACTTGTGAGTAACAACAAAGGAGCGATAGCAAGTATAAAGTCTCAGCTTAAAGGAGAATTTGAGATGAAAGACCTTGGTTATGCACAGAAGATCCTTGGTATGGAGATCAAAAGAGACAGAAGCAAAGGTTTGCTGTACTTATCTCAAGAAGAGTACCTGCTGAAGATTCTTGAGAAATTTGGAATGAGAGATGCTAAGGCTGTAACAACTCCAATGCAACAACAGATGAAACTTAGCACTGATCAGGGTCCAAAGTTTGAAGAAGAGAAGAAGGATATGGTGGATATACCATATGCTAGTGATGTGGGATCACTGATGTATGCTATGGTGTGCACTAGACCAGATTTAGCATACTCAGCGAGCATAGTTAGTAGATTCATGGGGAATCCTGGGAAGCCACACTGGAAGGCATTGAAATGGATCATGAGATACCTAAAGGCTACTTTGAACAAAGTGTTAGTCTTTGGTGGAGTCAGAAACAAACAGGTGTACATTGAATGATTTGTGGATTCAGATTATGCTGGGTGTTTGGACACCAGGAAATCATTAACTGGATATGTGTTTAATTCTTTTGGAACTGCAATAAGCTGGAAAGCAAGCCTTTCAAAGGTTGTTGCTTTATCTACTACAAAGGAAGAGTACATTGCACTTAAAAAAGCAGTAAAGGAAGCTCTGTGGCATGAAGGGATTGCAAAGGAGTTGAGGTTGCAAGAATAAGCTATTACAGTGTATTGTGATAATCAGAGTGCTATACATTTGTCAAGGAATCAAATGTATCATGAAAGAACAAAGCATGTAGACATTAAGCTACACTTTGTAAGAGAAATCTTGGCTAAAGAATCAGTGATGGTGAAGAAGGTTGATACTGAGGATAATCCTTCTGACTTGATCACTAAAGTCTTGCCAAGCAGGAAGTTTGAGTACTGCTTGGAGTTGATACAATTGGTTGGGAGATAGCCTGCATAAGGCTGGTGGAGTTGAAGACCACTGGTGTTAGAGTGTTGCTGAACTAAGGTGGAGATTTGTGAGAGTTAGTTCAACAAAACAGAGTTAACTAAGAGCTAGGAGTCAGCAGTTTTCAGGCCGGAAAGTTAGTTAGTTCGGTTGAGCTTACATTTTCTGTTATTTTGTAACCATTTTTGGTGAGAGTTTTTAACAGAATGTAGAGTAGTATATAGCTAAGGATTTCGATCACATTCTCAGTCATATTGTACACATTCTTGATCACACTTTTCTCCTCTCTTGTAAACACTCTGAAAACACATAATAGAAGCTGGTTTTGTTGCTCCCTTGGATGTAGATTAAGATCACATTGATCTTGATCGAACCAAGTAAATCTTTGTGCGTTGTGTTGTTGTGATTGCATAGTTTCATTTGATCGGTTTAGATTGTTAGTTTGTGTTGTTGTTTGTTCAATTGAATCCCTACAGTTTTTGTTTACGACAACAATGTGCGGAGAAAACTAATAGTCCAGACGGGAGAAAACTAATACTTACATGGGTTCCAAAATCTCCACAGTGACAGAGAGACAGAGAAGGGATGGGGAGCTCTATAGAGTTTTTTGGTATATAGGCTCAAGAAAATGTAGTCTAGATTGTATCGAATTTATAATACGGACAATTGTGTGGGTCATGTGAAACGTGAAAGAAGTAAACGGTGAATTAAACCAAAAAGTATAAACGTATTTGGCAGAAGGGCGTGACATTTATTTACGAATCAAACGACATTACTCCACATTTCTTTTTCATTTGATGCAAGTTTCTTATTCAATTTCCTATCTCGTGTATTTTCGTTTGCTCTCAAAAGTGCGCACGCACGAAAAGAAGAATGTAAATCAGCCTCTAATTAATTTGCACAAACCTAGCGACACCCTGTCTCATTCTAGGATCGATCCACAAGTTCAATTCACTAATTTCTCATGCCTGGCTATGTATTCTGGTCTACCTTTCAACCTTGCCTTAATGCCAAGAATGAATATTCAGTTCTTCTCAATTGTTTGCGTTTATTATGACAATGCGTAATGACAAACAAGAGTGTAAATGTCGATGTAAGAGCAATTCGTAACAAAACGTTAGGCAATAAAGTTCTCAAAATTTTTCGTATGTGGAAATTCCCATTTTAATTTAAAGTCAGCTACAAATAATTATAAAACAAGTGGTATATCCCGAAAACAATAAATTTAACATAGCAAAACATACATAAGATCAGGTCAATAAAATTGGTAAAAGAAAAATGAAAATTTAATTTTTCACATATACCAGCAAATCTTTTTGATAAAGCATCCCACCATTCAGCAGTAGCCTCCTCAGAAACCAAAGGGTTCACTTCAGCTTTCCTTCTTCTTTCGTTTCCTCTCACAGATGCCATCACTCAATTCAATCAAACCCTGCTTACTTTAAAAAATCTAGCTAGACACACACAAAAAAAAAAAAAAAAAAAAAAAAAAAAAAAAAAACTTTGTTAGGACTGAAATATAACTAAAATCCATTTGTAATTAAACCCAGTTTAATTCCATGAACCTAAAGAGATCATAAACCATCAACGAAACATGGAATGCAAGGCACATATGGGTGATTAGTGACTGAATGTTTTTTTGCGTGTGTGTGAATTTTTTCTTTTGGTGTTCTAGTAGAATGCAAATTGAAGAAGGTTTTTGTAGCACAGATGCCTTATAGGGAAGTTATGAGAAATGTAACGAAAGACAAATGTTTTGCGTTAGTGTTTTTGTTTACAATAACAATGTCCGGAGAAAACTAATAGTCGAGATGGGAGAAAACTAATACTTACATGGGTTCCAAAATCTCCACAGTGACAGAGAGACAGAGAAGGGATGGGGAGCTCTATAGAGTTTTTTGGTATATAGGCTCAAGAAAATGTAGTCTAGATTGTATCGAATTTATAATACGGACAATTGTGTGGGTCGTGTGAAACGTGAAAGAAGTAGACGGTGAATTAAACCAAAAAGTATAAAAGTAGTTGGCAGAAGGGCGTGACATTTATTTACGAATCAAACAACAGTACTCCACATTAAATGATTAATAACTATTTTTGTTAATTTTACTTTATTGATAAATTATTCGCGAGTTATTATTTTCTGAATAGTTGTTCTGGTTTAGTTTAGAGTCATGTTTTTAAATAAACCTAGGGTTATTACAAACGTTTGCTCGCTAGTACACATTTGCATAATGATTTTTTACAAGGCTCAAGTGTGATCACGCCTTTAACTATTGACCCATTTCCCAAGGCCTCTCCTAAAGTTTGAAAAAGAGATTTTCCCCCTAACGTTGTAAAAAATTTGTGATTTTCCCCATGAGTCACACATATTAATAGTTTAGGGGGGACATTGCAAAACAGGTCAAACGTTAAGATGGTGATCGTAATTGACCCTTTTTACGATAACAACAACAACAACCAAGACTGTAATCCCAATTAATTGGGGAAGGATATATGAACTAAACAAGATTCACATATAGTCATTCACATGAATTCTCATCCTACACTCATTCTTGTTGAGTAAAACGTCTACACGTATGCTTCTAAGGTTCACTTTACTTCGTATGACTTCATCCGTGTTTTCTTTAGTCATCCTCTGTTTGTTGCACATAGGTCAAGCGTCTTCGCACGTCGTACAGGTGCTTCTATAGGTCTTCGTTGCACGTGACCGTACCATCGTAAGAGACTTTCTCGCATCTTCTCGTCGATGGGAGCCACGCCTAATTTCTTCCGAATGTCTTCATTTCTTACCTTATATTTTCTCGTGTTACCGCACAGGCAACTTGACATGCGCATTTCAGCTACACTCATCTTATGTGCGTGAATTCGCTTGATGTCCCAACATCTTGAGCTAAAATGCAAAGCATGCCTTAGATAAAACTTTCCCTTAAGAGTCATAGGAAGATTACGGTCGCACTAAATTCGTGTAGCGCTCTTCTATTTCATACGGTCAGCTTCATTCCGATTGTTGACATCACTATCTATTTCTCCATTTTGCTGGAATATAGAGCCTAATAATCAAACGAAAGTTACGGTAGCACACAATCCATGTAGCGCTCTTCCATTCCTTTCAGCCAGCTTCAGTGCGATGGTTAACATCACTATCTGTTTCTTCCATTTTAAAAAACAATATGTTCTTAGCACGACGACAAAGTGTAAATTTAAATTTGTACTAGAATATATCTTTGAAATTTCACTTCGTAGGTGCATTATTATTTCTCCACTACTATATAAAATATCAGCATTTCATTTTTCAGTGGACTATCCACGTACTACCTAAATTTAAGACGACTTCTTTTTCTTTGTTTTTCGTATTAAGCTTTACAATCATCAAAACTTATATTGAAGTCTTGAATTTGTTTCTTGTGTAACCTCCGTAGAATTTTTTGTATTAAGCGCTTGGAACATGTTCTTTTGACCATTGCTTTTAGAAAGATGGCTTTCTTGTGTCTCCTACTCACAAGAGATCTTTTAACCATCACATGTTGCAACTACCAATCTTCGTTGCCAAGTTAACGTATGAAAAAAGAAACTGTTACAAGTTAAGGTATATGAAAAATAAAAATTGGAGGTGGATGAAAAATAAATGTGTCTCATGATATATACACTAGGACACGATTAAATGGGATAACGAAGAAATCATAGCATTGCTTAGTTTGTGCAGGATCATGCATAGTGGATCCACAAAGATATATGGATGGGAATCTAAATTGATTGTATCTAAATTTAACAAAAAAAATTGATTCTGTCTAACAATTTCTACTATACTAATTTGATATTAATAGTAAAAACTAAAAATCTGAAAACATTTACACCTACTTTGATTACAAACGAGAATACATCATATATATTGCATGAAAATCTTTCGCAGTACGATATCCACGCTTCTAGCTAGTAGTATTGGCAGAATACACAATTATATTCAAGGTAACTGCTGATTTCTGTAACAGAGCAGCAAAATAAAGACCCGATGCCCATGTAATTTTCAACTACTATCGCATTCCTATTAAAATTGAAAATACTATATAACCGTGCTTAAAAATCTTAAAAACTACCCAACCTCTCCCCCCTCCCTGGCCTCGGGGCTTGGACTAAGTTACTCATGCATATCATTGTCGAGCAACTAGTTATCTTCCTAGAAATATTTTGATAATCTATTTCTTAAAATCAAACCTTCGTTGTCGACATATTCACAAACCTCCGGCATGTACCCTGGATCATGGTTTACATACGAGGTTGGCTCATAGGAAATATTGCCTTCCTTGTCTATAACTATATTATGGAGAATACTTTTGTGTGTCGGGTCTCCACATATCTCCTTGATTTATTCTCCAATTCTCCTTCAACTTCGCCAACGCTCTCTGAGCCACTCCGTGAGTAGCAAGAAGCCACTGATTAAAATCAGCTTTTATTTGTGATAGTTTGTTCCCTGGAAATGGAGTGACAAGCCATGGCAACAACGGATATCCTGAATCACCAAGTATATATTCCCTCAACTCCGTTTCATCCGATAAAGTTATCCTTATCCCGTTCAATTTTTCTCCTTCCTGACATAGTTTGAAGAAATTTGAACTCTGAAGGACCAAAGAATCAGATTTTTGTCCCGGCATAAGGGATCTCCCTCGTGTATTCCTCCTCCTCTGATGTACTTGGAGAATCTGCATTACTCAACTTCATCAATTGGGTCATGGGAGTGGTAACTGATTGTGCATCCATCATGCCAAAATTTTCAAGAACTTTCCAGAAATAATCTTCTTGAGAAAGATACATCAACCATTTGCTTCTTTCTCTCCTGATTTCCAACCCCAAAATCTTCTTTGCTGAACAAAGATCCTTTATCTCAAATTCACCTCTCAACTGTGATTTGATGGTTGCAATTTCTCCTCTGCTACTGCTTACCAATAGAATATCATCTACATACAACAGTAGTATTTAAAATACTCCATTTCATACGAACTTATAGTATACACAATTGTCAAACTTGCCTCTTTGGAACTCAATGCTAGTCATGAACTCATCAAATCTTCTATTCTACATCCTTGGAGACTGCTTCAAGCCATACAGAGATATGTTCAGTTTGCACACGTGGTTTTCTCTTCCCTTCTCTGTAAACCCCTCAAGTTGCTTCATAAAGATCTCTTCGTCAAGTTCTCCATATCAAAAAGTTGTTTTAACATCCATTTACTCAAGTTCAAGATCAAACTTTGCCACCATTGACAGTAAAATCCTGATGGATCTGTGCTTCACCACTGGTGAGAAGACATCATTGTAAATCAACGAGCAGCGAGTCTTTCTTTGTATCTATAAACCATTTACAACTAACAACCTTAGACCTTGCACGCTTCACTTTCGCTTCTCAGGTATTGTTTTTCTTCAGAGAACTCATCTCTTCTCTCATAGATTTTATCCATTTATGCTTATCTTTACTTCTTACTGCCTCTTGATAGTGTCTAGGCTCTTTACTCAACACCTCATTAGCAGCTACAAGTGAATAAGCTAAGAGGTCAGCATATTGCCTTCTGGTTCTATCTTTAGTGAGCATGTATGATTCATCCTCTTGATGGTCAGTAGAATCATTTGGTTGAGGTGTCTCTTCCTGTTCTTCTTCATTACACAACCAGGTATCAGGTTGAGGTGCAATTCCTTCAGAACTGTGCTCTACCTCAAATTGTTGTCTTTCAATGGTTTTCTGATTTTATGTGGTAGTTTATGAGGTATATTGATTTCCATGATTCTTGTAAGCCATCTCATCCTCTCTGAATACTACATATCTACTCACAATACACTTTCTGAACCCAGGATCTAAGCACCAGAGATGACAGCTTTCATTCCAGTAGGATATCCTATAAACATACACTTTAGTGCTCTTTCTTATAGTTTATCTTGCTTCATGGGTGCATAAGCAATGCAACCAAAAACTCTTAACCTGTCAAAGTTAGGTGCATGACCTGACCAAACTTCTTCAGGTGTCTTCATATCCAAAGCTGTTGAATGACATCTTGTTTATCAGAAAGCAACCATGTTAACAGTTGCAACCCAGAAAGTCTTTGGTAATGAGGCATTGTGTAGCATGCACCTTACTGTCTCCAGTATGGTTTGAACCTCTCAACCATACCATTTTGCTATGGGGTACCTGCTACTGTCTTGTGCCTCACAATGCCCATCTTTCCACAAAATTCATTAAATTCAACTCAGCAAAACTCCAAACCATTGTCCATTTTCAATCTTTTAACCTTCCTGTCTGATTCTGAACCAAGGAACCAATTCTTGAATGTTTCATACAGTTCATTCTTTGTTTTTAGATTATATATCCAGATTTTTCTTGAGTAATCATCAACTAAACACAAGAAGTACCATGCTCCTGAATGAGAATGTGTTCTTGAAGGCCCCCACAGATCAACATCTATGTAATCTAGAAATCCCTTTGTTCTTTGTGTTGAACTAGAGAATCTTGTCCGGCAATATATACAATATTCACAAAACTCCAGCTTCTCAAGCTTCTCAGAGCCAAGAAGACCTTGCTTTCTCAATTCTAGCAATCCTTTCTCACTCACACGACCAAGCCTCTTGTGTCAACGTTGAACCTTGTTCTGTATTGCTACTAATGCAGGTGTTGTAGATCCTAGGGCTACCATCCCTTCAAGAATGTACGGACCATTAGTTTTGATTCCTTTCAACACTTCTACTGATCCTTTTAACACCTTCAGGATACCATTTTTGCAGTTGAATTAAAAACCCTTTTTGTCAAGTTCACCATATGGTATTAGGTTTCTCTTCAACTCAAGAATATATCTTACTTGTTGCAGTAATCTCTCATATCCATCATGAAGTCTGGACCTTATAGATTCACTTCCTACAATCTTACACGATTTGTTGTTCCCTAGCAGCACATAATCACCCTCCTTCTCTGCATACTTTTCAAACAATGCTCTAATTGGTATCATGTGAAAAGAGCAACCAGAGTCCATCACCAACTCAGTCTCAGGATTCTTGTCTGACGCCATTAGAACATCAGCTGACTCATAGCTATCCTGAGCTATAGCAGCATCATCAGATTCCTTAGTTTTCTCAGAGTTTTTCTTGTTCTTCAATCTCTCATGACGTAATCTTCTCACTGCTATCACTCTTACTTTCAGATTCTTTCCTCTAATTCTTCTTATCACCTCTCTTCACCTTTCTGCAATTCTTTCCCTTCACTATTTATCCTTCACCAATACCAGAAGCCTTAAAATCATTCCTCTCATTCAACTCTTTTCAGTTTAGTGCAGATTGCACTTCCTTCAATGTCAAACACTCTCTTCCATAGATCAGAGTCTCTCTAAAATGATTGTGAGACTTAGGCAAAGAACTCAATAATAACAGGCCTGATCTTTATCATCTAGACTCATATCAATGTTTTTTAGATCTAAGATCAGTTTATTGAATGCATCCATTTGTTCATCAATAGACTATCATCCTTCATCTTAAATGAATGCAATGCTTGCTTTAGGTAGAGGCGATTTACCAGTGACTTGTCATGTACAACCTCTCAAGCTTTCGCCACACCGCAACTGCAGATTTCTCCTTAGAAGCTTGTCTCAGTACCTTATCTCCAAGGCTCAAGATGATCGGACTGTGTGCTTTCTCCATTATCATATTCTTTGCCTTCTCATCCATGTCTTTATCCATGGAAGATTCATCCAGTGCTTCTACCAGTCCCTGTTGCACAAGAAGAGCACGCATATTCACTCGCCAAAGCCCAAAGTCATTTAATCCAGTGAATTTCTCCACATCAGACTTCGTCAACGCCATGATTGAAAGTTCCACGTTCTCCGCACCTATTTGTAGGGATTTTTAATCAAAATTGACGAATCTAAATAAACCTAACTGGACAAATGAATCAAAAAATGCAATCAACACACATGAACAGATGGATTTTACTTGGTTCGACAATGATCAAAGTGATCAAGTTCTATGTCCAAGGGAGCAAAGTTCGTGGTTTATTTCTGCAGATTGTCAGAGTGTTTTACAGATGAGAGAATGATCTACAAGTTGCTGAAAATGAGAGATCAAATCAGCCTATTTATACACACTAAATCGGCGTGAAAGTCGCGCTCAAAACCATCTCTCAGTTTCCTTAAAAAAACAAAATTTCTAACAACTTTTCTCTCCAAAATGAGCTTTCAACGTTTGGGCTATAATCAGGTGCAAAGCCATTGAGTTTTTGGACCACCTACACCCACACTATTTATCAATGATCAGTCTCCAAAGACTAATATTTTTTCCTCAAGGCTACATTATTCAGCTTGGTTATCAGGATTTCAAAGCAGATTCTTCTCTATCAATTTATAGTTTCTTAGTTTATGATGTATATTGATTATCTTATTCTTAAATCCAATTTTTAGTTACAAACTCATGACAAAACTTTAAGTAAGGAAATATTTGTGACACTAAATGGTTTCTTGGGCATTGTACCGGTTGCTCATGCACATCTCTCCCACAACATGATTAGTATTTATGAGTTAATGAAAAAACCACTATAGATTGATTCAAACAACCCATTATACTTCCACTTGTATTTCTTTGATGCTCAGTAATGATAATACTATTATTGAGGCTACTAAACTTTGACAAATCCTTGACGCCTTACAATGTCTTTCTGTTACAAGGTATGAGTCTCATTATGTTTGTTTTACGTGAAAGTGGAGGCTCGGGCCTTGAGAAGAAGAAGCTTAACAAGAACCAGACCTCAAATGGATTAAAGAATAAAACAAGAAGAAGAAATAGTGGCATACGACAAAAGCTGCAAGTTGCAAAATCTAAAACTTTACCTACCACACGTTGGATATATTGGATTTCAAAAATAGTGAGGCGTTAATCGATGAACGGGCATCAACTTGAATATATTGAACCTATGCCTTATCAAGGAGATAGCACAGCTAAGCTAGAACTCAAGAAAGAGGGTTCTTGAGGATCATAAGCCTTAGGAAAGGCTGCCAGATGAAATGGAATTTACGATGGAAGAAAAAAATACAGATTTCAATGATGATGAGTCCATTTTCAATATACATCTCCATTGAGATGTTGTACGAGAAATATCAGGCGGAGTATTTTGTACTTTGGGATCATAAGATTCTAGTTCAACGACTACGTCAAGCATTTTATCGAAAAATTCCCATCAATTTTCACAGCAAGCGTGGTAATGAGGAAAAACTTTGACACCTAAAAATGGAGGGACCATGACCAGATAGTTTGGTAAAGCATCAGCCATGGCTAATTAAAAGATGAAAAAGAGTTGAAGGCCGAATTTGAAATCCGAAGAGGACTTCTATAATTTGAGGAGCTGAAGGAAGAGAAGGCATCAATTGTTCCCTCTATTTTCTAAACAAAAATAATTTTAGCAATTATCTAAGAAATTTTGTAATAGGAATGTTATTGTTGTTTTGAAATTCATTATGTACTTAATTACGAGTGTATGTACTTAGGAAACAAGGTTGTTTTGTGTAGCTAAACAAGTAACTCCTCTCTACAGGGTTATCTATTATGTAATAAACAAGTTTCCACTTATAAATAAAATCCTAGCTTTGCCTGGGCATGCTATCTTTCTTTTAAATTTCAATCGAACATTCTAGAGAGTATCATTTACACCCTAGAGTAGGAAAACAAACCAGGGTTGAGTTGTGTGTCACTGTAGGAGTCATTTCAGAACCATCAGTTGCGATCATGCGGTTTGTACTTCGGAGCCACTGTAAAACTTGGTGGATGACCCGACGGTATTGAGGTCAAAGTTAGGCACTACTCAATTTTTTTTTTATTTGAAATTTATTAATGAAAGCATGCTCGGCCTGATATGGTCATTATTGAATATTTCCAATTTTTGGAGTTAGATAAACAATTTATCTAAATCTTTAGGGACCCAGCTTTAAATTATACTTTATTTAATTCAAAATTGTAAGACCTTTAAAGTACAAGTGTTTTTATGTGTTGAGTGTGGTTCGACACTCTTAAGTTCAGTTAGAAGACAACAAAACATAACAGAAGCAGAGTTAGTTTTTCAGTTAAAAGTGAGTAGAGTCACTTGGCGGGAAAAACGGTTTTTGCTGTTAGTTGTAAGCAGTTATTAACTGATTTTTGAATGCGATCGTTGAGCTCAAGTTGTTGTGTATATAAGCAACTGAGTTGGCGTTCATTTGCAGCTAGTCATACACTTTTTCATCACTTGTAAATCTCTGAAACAGTTGAATAAAATCTCCTTTGCTCCTTGGATGTAGATTGAGCGATCACATTGATTTCTCAATCGAACCAAGTAAAATCTGTGTTGTTCTTGTTTGTTTATTGATCTGCGAGTGTTCTTGTGAGGTTGAGAGTATATAATCTGATTGTTTAGCACGAGTTTGATCGAGTTAGATTCAACCTGATTGGTTTGAGATTGGTTTAATTCACAACAAATTGGTGCGGTGAACGTGGAGATCAAACCATGGCATCTGCTAAATTCTATGTGGAGGAGTTTACCGGTTTAAACGATTTTGGATTGTGGCGTGTGAAGATGAGAGCACTCTTAGTGCAACAGGGTCTTCTTGATGCTTTAGATGAGTCATCTATTGATGCAGAAATGGATGGCAAAGCAAAGAAGATAATGCTGGAGAAGGCACACAGTGCCATCATTCTGTGTCTTGGAGATAAGGTGTTGAGACAAGTCTCTAAGGAGAGATCTGCTGCTGCGATCTGGCTCAAATTGGAGAGCCTTTACACGACAAAATCCCTGGTAAATTGGTTGTACCTTAAGCAAGCTTTATACTCGTTCCAAATGCAGGATGATAAACCTGTTGAAGAACAAATGGATGTGTTTAACAAACTGATCTTGGATCTTCAAAATATTGATGTTACTTTGGATGATGAAGATCAAGCTTTGTTGTTGCTGAGCTCATTCCCTAAATCACATAGTCATTTCAGAGAAACTCTGATCTATGGAAGAGAATCTCTGACTTTAACTGAAGTGCAATCTGCACTGAACTCTAAGGAGTTGAGTGAGAGGAATGAGGGTAAACCTGTGTAAAAGGTGAAGGTCTCATTGTAAAAGGCAAAAATCAGAAGAAACAGAACAAGTTTGACGAAAAGAAGGAGAAAGAGGCATCTAAGAAGGAGGATAGCAGTGAAAAAAAATGTTATCACTGTCACAAACCACGTCACATTAGAAGATTTTGTCCTGAGAGGCAAAAGGGCAAGAATCCTCATAAAATTGGTGGTTCAGGTGATGCAGCAAAGCTCAAGATGGCTATGAATCTGTTGATGTCCTTATGGTGTCTGAGAATGATCCAGAAAGGGAGTGGGTGATGGATTCAGGGTGCTCATCCCACATGACACCTAATAGGATGTGGTTTGAGGAGTATGCAGAGAGAGAAGGTGGTCTGGTGTTGTTAGGGAATAACAAACCGTGCAAGATAGTTGGTATTGGTTAAGTGAGGTTCAAAATGAATGATGGTCAAATCAGATTACTCACTGAAGTGAGATATGTACCAGACTTGAAGAGAAATTTGATTTCACTTGGTGAACTTAGGAGGAAAGGCTTTCAATTCAAAGGAAAAGATGGAGTTCTCAAAGTTACAAAAGGATCTGTGCTGGCAATGAAGGGTCTAAGGAAGAATGGACTTTATTCATTCCAAGGAGAAGTTTTTATAGGCTCTACAGAAGGTTGGCACATGTGAGTGAAAGAGGGTTGGTTGAGCTGAGCAAACAAGGGCTCTTGGGATCAAAGAAGCTGGAGAAGCTTAGCTTCTGTGAGAATTGTGTGTTTGGAAAAGCATGTAAGCTGAAATCCTCCACAGGACAGCAAAGAACCAAAGAAACTCTGGATTACATTCACTCTGACTTATGGGGTCCTTCAAGAACTCCATCTCACTCTGGTGCAAGGTACTTTCTCTGTATATTAGATGATTATTCCAGAAAAATATGGTTATACACTCTCAAAACTAAGGATGAAGTCTTTGAAACGTTTAAGACTTGGATAACTCTAGTACAAAACTAAACATCTAAGAAAGTTAAAAGACTGAGAACAGATAATGGTTTAGAGTTTTTCTCTGAGTTGTTTAACAATTTATGTAAAGAGCATGGTATTGCAAGGCATAGAACAGTTGCAGGAACACCTCAGCAGAATGGTTTAGCTGAGAGGTTCAATAGAACTATCCTTGAGAGGGTCAGGTGCATGCTTCATAGTGCAGCTCTACTAAAGATATTCTGGGCAGAAGCTGTTGTTATAGCAGGTTACTTGATAAATAGATGCCCTTCTACTGAACTCAGCATGAAAACACCTGAAGAAATATGGTCAGGACATCCTCTTGATCTTAGTAGAGTGAAGGTATTTGGTTGCTTGGCTTATGCACACATCAAGCAAGACAAGCTAGAGCCAAGAGCTCTAAAATGTATGTTCATTGGGTATCCTGAGGGGTAAAGGATACAAGCTGTGGTGTCTTGAGGATGGTCATAAGAAGTGTTTAACAAGCAGAGATGTAGTGTTCAATGAATCTGAAATGGTATACAAAAGGAAGGATTCAAAGAATGATACAGGAAGCAACAAAACTGAAAGCTCACTTGAGAAATACCAAAATGAGGTGGAGTCTGGTTCTGTGGAATTGATACCTCAACCAGAAGCTTGGCTTTTAGATGATGATGAGCAATCTGATTAATCTCTTGATACACCAGAGATACAGGAAGCTGATGAAACCTATATGCTTACTAGAGTCAGAATCAGAAGGCAAACTAAACCACCTACCAAATATGGATATGCACACTTTCTGGCATATTCATTTGTTGCAGCCAGTGGTGTTCTAGAAGAAGAGCCTAAAGATTATAAATCAGCTCTGAAAAGTAAAGATAGACACAAATGGATAGTTGCTATGAAGGAAGAGATGAACTCCCTGAAGAAAAATGTAACATGGGAACTGGTAAAGAAGCCTGCAGGTTCAAAGATAGTGAGCTGTAAATGGATTTTCAAAAGAAAGCAAGGGATTCTTGGTGTTGAATCATAGAGATTTAAGGCACGGTTGGTTGCTAAGGGTTTCACACAGAGAGAAGGCATTGACTACAATGATGTTTTCTCTCCAGTGGTAAAGCAAGACCAATAAGGATTTTGTTGGCTATGGTAGCCAAGTTTGATCTAGAACTTGAACAAATGGATGTAAGAACAACATTCTTGTATGAAGAACTGGATGAAATTATTCTAATGAAACAACCTGAAGGCTTTGAGGTGAGCAAAGAGGATGAAGTGTGGAAACTGAAGAGATCTCTCTATGGCCTTAAGCAATCATCTAGACAGTGGAACAAGAGGTTTGATGAGTTCATGAATAGAATAAGGTTCTGCAGGAGCAAGTTTGATAGTTGTGTTTACTATAAATTCAACTCAAATGAAGACTTTGCTATACTAATATTGTATACGGATGATATCTTGATAGTGAGCAACAACATCAAAGAGATATCAGGGATCAAAGGAAGTCTGAAGAAGGAGTTGGAAATGGAAGAGTTAGGATCTGCTAAGAAGATTCTTGGGATGGAGATAAGAGGAGACAGGCACAAGGGTGTGCTATTCTTGTCACAGAAGGAGTACTTGAGGAAGGTACTTGAAAAGTTTGGTATGTCTGAAGCTAAGTCTGTGAGTACACCTCTCTCACAGCAATTCAAACTGTGAATTGACCAGTGACCAGTCTCCTAAGATTGCAGAAAAAGAGGATGAAATGAGGAACATTCCTTATGCAAATGCTGTGGGATCTTTGATGTATGCTATGGTCAGCACAAGGCCTGATATAGCATATGCAGTAAGTATGGTTAGTAGGTTCATGGCAAGCCCAGGAAAGTCACATTAGCAAGCTCTCAAGAGGATTTTGAGATACATAAGAGGCACCTTCGACAAGGTGTTAACATACGGTGGAGCTGAGAGTCAGTGATGAGATCACAGGGTTTGTGGACTCTGACTATGCTGGATGTTTGGACACTCGAAAGTCCTTAACTGGCTATTTCTTTTACACCATTCGGAACAGCTATTAGCTGGAAAGCTAACTTGCAAAAGGTGGTAGTTTTGTCAACCACAGAAGCTGAATATATTGCTCTTACAGAAGCAATCAAAGAAGATTTGTGGCTTGAGGGGATAGCTAAGGAGCTGAAGATTCAGAAGCAGGTTATTGCAGTGCATTGTGATAACCAAAGTGCTATACATCTGTCTAAAAATCAGATGTTTCATGAGAGAACAAAGCATGTAGACATCAAGCTACAGTTTGTGAGGGAAATAGTGGCAAGAGGAGATGTGTTAATCAAGAAGATTTCTATAGAACACAACCTCTCTAATATGATCACCAAGGTGCTTCCAAGCAGCAAGTTTTTCTGTTGTTTGGAGTTGATAAACTTGAGGGATCAGCAACTGTTGAGCTAGGTGGAGTGCAGGAGGTTTGATGTGAAGAGATGTGAACCAGGGTGGAGGATTGTTGAGTGTGGTTAGACACTCTTAAGTTCAGTTAGAAGACATCAAATCATAACAGAAGCAAAGTTAGTTTTTTCAATTAAAAGTGAGCAGAGTCACTTGGCGGGAAAAACGGTTTTGGTTGTTAGTTGTAAGCTGTTATTAACTGATTTTTGAATGCGATCGTTGAGCTCAAGTTGTTGTATATATAAGCAACTGAGTTGGCGTTCATTTGCAGCTAGTCACACACTTCTTCATCACTTGGAAATCTCTGAAAACAGTTGTATAGAATCTCCTTTGCTCCTTGGATGTAGATTGAGCGATCACATTGATTTCTCAATCGAACGAAGTAAAATCTGTGTTGTTCTTGTTTGTTGATTGATCTGTGAGTGTTCTTGTGAGGTTGAGAGTTTATAATCTGATTGTTTTGCACGAGTTTGATCGAGTTAGATTCAACCTGATTTGTTTGAGATTGATTTAATTCACAACATTATGCAAATACAAGTGAAAAGTGACCAAGTAGGTTGTCCGCATGCCGGAGCTAAGAATACTTCCATAGATATATGGATGGGAATCTCAATAGATTCTTTTAACATTTTGAGCCTCTCTTATATTTTTGTATGTAACAATTTCTACTATAATCATTACACTATATAAAAAAACACTAACAATTTGAAATTGATAGTAAAAATCTGGAAAAAGATTTACACCCATTGTTATTTCGAAAGAGAATAAGGCATTGACAACAATAACAATGACCAGTGTTTCTTATTAGTTAACATAGACTATGTAGTCCAAACGAGAATAACGTCATATACTGCATGAAAATGGAGCCAAGGGTTCCAAGTGTGGGAAGGGGGAAACCTTTCGCTAATATCCACTATTTGCATAATACACAAGTATATCCAAGGTAAAAGTTGATTTCTGTAACAGAGCAGCAAAGTGAGGGAAAATCATATTTTTTATATCCTAACTTGGCACCTTTTCTTTTTTCATACCTTTATTTGGCAGATCACGATTTTGTTACCCCAATTTGGCAATTTTTCAATTTTGGTACTCTGATGGTGGCGATTTCAATGTCTTGCCGGAATTTTTCACGTGGTACTGAATTTGAGGATTTTGATCCCGGTCACCCTCCGACTCACCCACTTTCCACCTTGGATTTTGTTTTTTTTTTTATTTTATTATTTTTTTCCACCTGCCATCTAAGGTGGCAAGTGGATGAGTTGGGAGTTTGACTGGTGTCAAATTTACGTGAAAAATTCAGGCGAGATATTGAAATCGCCGCCGCCAGAGTACCAAAATTGAAAAAAAATGCAAAATTAGGGTATCGAAAACGTGAGGTGTCAAGTAAATGCATGAAAAAATAAATGGTGCCAAGTTAAGCTATCAAAAATGCAATTTTCTCGCAAAATGAAGACCCGATGCCCCTGTATTATTCAACTACTCCTATTAAAATTGAACATACTATATAATTGTCTGTAAAAATCTTAAAAACTAACCCAACTTCTTCCCCTTCCCTGGCCTCATGGCTTGGACTAGAACCTCAATTGGTCATCACTGTCACTCATACCAATCATTGTCGAGAAAATAGTTATCTTCCTAGAAAATTTTGATAATCTATTTCTCAAAATTGAACTCTCTTTGTCGTCATATTCACAAACCTCATGCATGTACCCTCTATCATGGTTGTCAAACCAGGATGGCTCATAGGAAAATTCGTCTTGCTTGTCTATCACAATATTATCAAGAATACAACAAACATGAATAACCCTCGGTAAATTTTGTATTTCGGGTCTCCACATGTCTCCTTGAATTATTCTCCAATTCTCCTTCCATTTCCCCAACGCTCTCTGAGCCACTCCATAAGTAGCAAGAAGCCTCTGATTAAAATCAACTTTGATTTGTGATAGTTTGTTCGTTGATATGGAATGACAAGCCATGGCAACAACAGAAATTCTAAATCCCCAAGTATGAATTCCCTTAACTCTACGTTAGCACCGTTGCGGGGAAATATCATTTTAAAGACAAAGATTCCAACTATTTCCTCGAAACTCTGCCCAGTTTTTTACTCCATTTTCAACTATTTTAAGTCGAAACTCTGTCCAATTTTCTACACTACTCCCAACAATTTTAAAATGATATTCTGCCAAAATTTCTCAAGATGGTGAGTACTGCTCTAGTTCATGGTGGTGGAGAAAAGCCGGAGAAATTTTCCAGTACTGATTTCAAAAGGTGGCAACAGAAGATGATGTTCTACCTCACGACCCTGCAACTAGCCCGGATGATGTCCGAGGATGCCCTACGGTGCCAGACGATGAACCAGATAAGCAGAAGAGGGTTGCTTTCGACGCATGGTTCCAAAGTGACTTTCTCTGTAGGAACTATATACTGAATAGATTAAATGACTCACTTTACAATATATATTGTTCAACAAAAACTACAAAGGAACCTGGACCTCCCTGGACAAGAAGTACAGAACGGAGGACGCTGGCTTGAAGAAATTCATAGTTGGCAAATTTCTGGACTTCAAGATAACTGACTCAAAGGCAGTGACGAGTCAAGTCCAAGATCTGCAACTGATCTTGCATGACTTAGATGCTGGTAATATGAGGCTCAACGAATATTTCCAAGTAGCTTGCATGATTGAGAAGCTACTACTTTCCTGGAAAGATTTTAAAAATTATCTGAAGCACGTAAGGAAGGAAATGGGTCTTGAAGACCTACTTGTGAGACTCCAGATTGAAGAAGATAATAGGAAGTCTGAGGCCAAAGCAAACAAAAATCCAATGGAGGCTAGAGCAAACTTGGTAGAGACAAAGCTAAACTCTAACAAGAAACGTAAGAAACAGAGGAATGGTGGTGACCCAAACAAGAAGAAAAAGAAATTCAAAGGGAACTGCCACAACTGTGGGATGCCAAACCACATGGTTAAAGATTGCCGACTAGCAAAGAAAGAAAATCAGCCCCAGCCAAAAAACCAAGTCAATGTAGCTGAAGACAAAAGCGTCCCAATTGACATGGGTAATCTTATAGCTTACTGTTGTGGTATTTGAAGCCAACATGGGGAAACTGGAAAAAATCTAGCTTGGGCTCGATGAGAGGTGGCGGTTCGTTTGTCAACTTTTTCTTTGCAAATTTTCCAGCTAACTGGTCGGCGGAGGATCTGTGGACAATTTTCAGAAGGTACATAAGCGCAGGAGAGTTGACAATTCCTCAAAAGAAGAATAAGCACGGCCACAGCTTTGGGTTCATTCGTTTCAGAGATGTCTCTGACGTGAAAAAACTTGAGACTCGGCTTGATTCGATATGGATCGGGGATCGAAAGTTGAAAGTGAACGTTGCAAGATTCCATAGAAGAAGTAGGGAGTACGAGGGAAGGATGAAAACCCCCAACAGGAGGCAATACGATGATGGAAACAGATCCAATTATAGGAGCAGTGAAGTAGCTCGGAGATTCAAGGAGTCATCGACATACGCGGAAGCCACAAGAAAGAAATATGCCTCAGATTTCCCTCCCCTTGAGCAGAAAATAAAAACTAAAGAGGACTTCAACCAGGAGTTTGGATTGGAATTCATGGTCAGAGAACACGACTACAAGTGGCTTAGTAGTGCGTACGTTGGTTATCTGAGGAAGATTGAACACATCCATAACATTCAAGAGCAAATAACAAGTGAAGGTTTTTTCTCGGTTAAGTGCTCTCCTATGGGTGGGAACCTTGTTCTTTTCAATGTCGGACGTCGCTCGAGAAAGATTTACGTGGGTGCAATGCCAAGGAATTCCTTTGCATGCATGGTGCATTGAATTCTTCAAGCAGATTTCAAGCACAGTTGGAAGGTTCATAAAATTGGATGGGATTTCATAATCAAAACAGAGAGTTGATGTTGCTCGTTTTCTTATTGCCACAATGAAACCTGATTGGAATGATTGAAGAATTGAGCTTTGAGGGGTTCTATGAACCGACGAGGAAAGTTTTTTCTCCCGATGACAGTTTGACGAATTCTGAATACTCCGGCTACAATTCAAGCGAATTTGAGGTTTTCGATGGCGAGAGTGTGGATGAAACGCGCATTGAAGAACTCGAGGAGGCTCAGTTAAGAATTACAGAAAAAGAGGCGCAATTAAGAATCTGTTCGTCTGAAATGCGTCAGGCAGGAGATGAGGTTTGTAATTGCAGTGAAAGAATCGATGCATCTACTAAAATGATTAAAAATAAAACTCAAACCTCATCTGGCACTACTTTGAAAATTCTTGAAAGAGCCTTGGGCCCCTCGGTTGCAGCCCAAAAGCAATCAGAGATAGAGCCTTAGGCCCAGTCTCCCGTATGCGACGCAAACCCACTTCGTATGATGGGCCGCATTTCCAACCATGGGCATGACACATCAGAAAGCCACTGCTCAACAGATGGTGCAGCCCAATTTCTCACCTAAAGAAGGCCCTAATGTGATTATTACCAAGGAGGGAAGAATCGAGTTTGCAAACAACATGAGTACTGATGCAAGGACCTCTGTTGACAGAAGAAACACAAAAAGAAACTCTTTTAAAATTGAGAAGAAGCTTACCAAGAAAATGGCGAAGAAAATTCAAAAAGAAAAATGGGCGAGAAGATCAAAGGTGGGGCTTCGAAGAAAGGAGGGGATCGATATGTCAAAGATATGGATATCAAACAAGACCTTGAAGATAAAGTCCTAATTCCTCAAAAAGGTATGTCATGGTTAAGTTCTACTGATGATAGTCATATTGCTTGTCGAAATGAAATTTAATTTAGAGGCAGAAAAATTGGGATTACTGGAGTTGAAAACGACAGAGAAGTTATTGATAAGCTGTCAGAGATGGAAGAGAGAGATTATGCGATATTCTGTAAGGAAAATCAAGAGAAGACAGTGGGAGGAGATGAAGTTGTTGTCTGATGAAAATTATCTCTTTTAACATTAGGGGTCTTGGGGGTGGGATAAAAAAAAAAGAGAAGTTAGGTCTTTGGTGACGAAGTTTAATTTAGACATGATATGTTTGCAGGAGACAAAAATGGGATTTATCAGTATGTCGCTCCATTTGGGGAGCGAGTGAGTGTGAATGGGTTTTCAAGGATGCTTCGGGAAGGTCGGGAGGACTGATTACAATTTGGAGGAAGGGAGTGTTTCATCTTGAAAATAAAATTGAAGTGGATGGGTTTCTTATCGTCGTTGGCCGCTGGATAAACTTGAATTTTCAGTGCTCAATTGTTAATATATATTCTCCTTGCCAACTTCGCAATAAGAGGAGACTTTGGGCAGATTTAATCAACTTAAAACAAGGACTACTTGCATGGAGTTGGTGTCTTCTTGGAGACTTTAACTCGGTTCGTTTTCCTCAAGAACGAAAAGGTCGAGGAATTCAAGTTGATTCACTTGAGATTGAGGAGTTCAATGACTTTATTAGCAACAATGGGTGTGCATGACCTCCCTCTGATTGGGAGGAAATACACGTGGGTCAGATCTGTTGATGCTGCAATGAGTCGCCTGGATAGGGTTCTTTTGTCCGATGAATGG
Organism: Misopates orontium; assembly: GCA_946800315.1. Lineage (NCBI taxonomy): Eukaryota > Viridiplantae > Streptophyta > Magnoliopsida > Lamiales > Plantaginaceae > Misopates > Misopates orontium. The sequence continues at coordinate 15,602,114 of OX326946.1, forward strand.
TTACGTCAATTGGAGGATATTGGGCCGTGGGGTTTGGAAATGAGTGTCTCAGATCATTGCCCCATTCTTCTGAAGAATAAAAAAGAAGACTGGGGTCCAACTCCATTTCGAACTCTCGATTGCTGGTTTGATCATAAAGAATTTATTCCATTTGTGACTAGTCAGTGGAAAGCATCAACATTCAGGGGTCGGCTGCATACACTTTAAAAGAAAAATGTAAAACGTTGAAAAAAGAATTGAAGTGGTGGAACAACCATGTTTTTGGGGTTATTGATAGAAGGATTCTAAATGCGAAAGAGGAAATCAAAATACTTGATGTTAAAGGTAACAACAAATGTTATCCAGTGAGGAGATTCTCAAAAGAAGAAATGTCACAGAACTTTGGCAGGCAATGCGGTCAAAAGAAAGCCTCTTGTACCAAAAATCAAGAATCAAATGGTTGTCCGAAGGAGATGTTAATTCGAAGTTTTTTCACAGATGTATCAATATCCGGAGGAAAAAGAACGCCATCTTAGGTATCATCGATAGATGGTACGAGGAACCGAATGAAATTAAGAATAAACTTATAGAGCATTTTTCAAATCTTTTTAAGGAGGAAGCAAGGAGTAGGCCGAAGATCGGGAATTGAAACTTTAAGCAGATCTCTGAAGTCGATAATCTAATGTTGACCGAGACCTTTACTGAAGAAGAGATCAAGGCAGCCATTTGGAATTGCGAAGGCACAAAAATCCCAGGCCCGGATGGGTATAATTTTAACTTTATTAAGCGTCTGTGGGAGGTTTTGAAAGACGACATTGTTAGTTTTTTCAATGATTTCCATCGCAATGGGAAAATGGTGAGGGGTGGAAATCCTTCTTTCATTGTCCTTATCCCTAAAAATCAGAATCCTCAGAATATTAATGAGTTCCGTCCTATCTCATTGATTGGTAGCATGTACAAGATGCTTGCGAAGGTGCTTGCTAATAGACTTCGTCGGGTTCTTAACTCGATTATCTCAGTTGAGCAATCTGCTTTCATTGGGAAAAGGCAAATTGTTGATTGTGTCTTGACAGCTAATGAGGTTGTTGACGATGTTAAGAGGAATGGCAAGTCATGTCTTATCTTGAAAGCAGACTTTGAGAAGGCCTTCGACTGCATTAGTTGGAATTTTCTGGACAATATGATGGAACATATGGGATTGTCTCTTACGTGGAGAGACTGGATTAAAGAATGTCTTCAATCGGCAACCATCTCCATCCTCGTTAATGGAAGCCCAACGAAAGAATTCACAGTTTCTCGAGGATTGAGGCAGGGGGATCCCCTGTCGCCACTCCTTTTTTTAATTGCAGCTGATGGCCTTAGCGGTTTACTCAAAAGATCTAAGGAATTGAATCTGTTTAAAGGCGCTGAAATTGGAAGGGATAGGATGGAGGTTACTCACCTACAATTCGCAGACGACACCATGTTATTTTGTGAGAATAACAGCCGTAGTATCTGGGTTATAAAAGCGATCTTAAGGAACTTCGAGCTTATATCTGGGCTTAAGGTGAACTTTCTTAAAAGCTGCATATATGGGATTAATGTGACTCAGTCTGATATTCAAGAACATGCTACAGTCCTAAGGTGCAAAATCGGGAACCTTTCCTTTTATTTACCTTGGGCTGCCGGTAGGAGCGAACCCCCGAAGGGTTGAAACGTGGAAACCAGTGGTTAAATTGTTCAAGAACAAACTCTCAGATTGGACGGGAATCAACATTTCCTTTGGTGGTAAAATTGTTCTTCTCAATTCAGTTTTGACAGATTTACCCGTTTACTACTTTTCAATGTTTAAGGCTCCAAAGAAAATTATCAAAGAGCTCACAAGTTTGCAGCGACGTTTCTTGTGGGGAGGGACTGAAGAAAGAAAAAGAATTGCATGGATCAATTGGAATTTAATTTGCAAAACCAAAGAGTCGGGAGGTTTAAATGTTAGAGAGCTTGAATCTTTTAATTTGGCATTATTTTTTAAATGGAAATGGAAACTTTTGCAGGTCGGAAACGGTCTTTGGAGAGACATCATTCTCTCAAAGTATGGGCATCAGTCCAGTTCATGCATTCAACCAACCGTTGTTCCTTACTCGGCGTCGAATTGGTGGAAAGATCTAATGAACAACAATCAAGGACAGCTTAATAGTCTTTTGGTTTCGTGACGGGCTAACAAGAGTTGTTAGCGATGGAAAAGATACGAGCTTCTGGAAATCTTCTTGGATTGGAAGCGAGCCTCTATCTTTGAGATTTCCACGCCTGTTCAATATTGCTACCGACAAGGATTGTTCTATTGCTGAAAAGGGGGAATGGCATAACCACTGCTGGAGATGGGTCTGGCGTTGGAGGAGAGACCTATTTGAATGGGAACAACAAGTACTCACTGAACTTATTTGTGTGCTTCAAGGTTTTAGTCCCAATGATATTAACCAAGATGTTTGGAGATGGAATGCAGACCCTTCAGGTCTTTATACAGTTCGTTCGGCCTACGATTTGATCAATCGCACTTCTAATGAAAGTAAAGACCCTTCTTTAAGAAAACTTTGGGCTGCTAAAGTTCCACCAAAGGTTACTGCGTTTGTGTGGAAGGCGATCAATGATCAAATTCCAACCAGATTGAACTTATCTAAGAGAGGGTTGGGGAGTAATCTCGAATGTTCTTTATGTGGGGAATCAGAAGAGGGCACTGATCATTTGTTCTACGAATGCACTATTACATATAGAGTTTGGATGAGTATTTACGAGTGGTTTGGATTTTCCACTGCCTTGATATGGGGAATGAAGAAGCATTTTCTACAAAACTTTTACCTCTGGCCGAGCAAGAAAGGAAGAGCAGCTTGGTGTTGCTTGTGGTTTTCTGTTATTTGGCTTTTGTGGAAAGCTAGGAACAAGAAAGTCTTTGAAAATGTTCAACTTGACCATATGAAACTTGTTGATCATGTGAAGGCTCAATCATGGACATGGATTAGAGCTAGGAATCAAAGCTTTTGCTTTTCTTATGTGGATTGGTATAGTTGTCCGAAGGAGTGTTTAATTAGAGGGAGTTGATGTTTGGGTTCTGATTTTTTTCATGTAGCTTCTTCACAGGGTATTTCTTATACTCTGTCTCATGTTTCTTTAAATGAAATTTTGTTTTGCTGATCAAAAAAAATTTGAAGCCAACATGGTGGATAATCCGACGGATTGGTTCGTCTATACTGGTGCAGCTTGTCACATCTGGTCCAATAGGAAAATGTTCTCATACTACAAAGTAATCAGTGGAAGGAAGCTGTATATGGGAAATTTAAACACCTCAGATATTATGGGGTGCGACAAATTAGTACTAAAGATGACTTCTGGCAAGGAGCTGACCCTAGTTGATGTACTGCATATCCCCGGGTATACGAAAGAATTTGATATCCGGTTCTGCAATTGTTAGTAATGGATTTAGTCTAGCGTTTGATTCTGGAAAGTTTGTGCTCCCTAAGAATGGGCAGTTTATAGGCAAAAGTTACATAGTGAACAAGCAAAGTTACGTAGTGAACATAATGTTCAAAACAAATGTAATGGTTGTAAAACGTACCATTGTTGACATTGCTAATAAAGATAAAGATTATATTTACTTGGCTGAGTGTTCAAATTTATGGCACGTTAGATTAGGACATGTCAATTTTAATACTCTTAGTAAGCTTGTAAATTTAGAATTATTGCCTTCATTTATTTTTGATTCTCGGAATAAATGTGAGATTTATGTAGAGGCAAAATTAACTAAAACTCAGTTTCCTTATGTGGAAAGGAACATTGAACCTCTAGACTTAATTCATAGTGATATCTGTGAGTTAGAATTTGTGCAAACTAGAGGTGGCAAGAAGTGCTTTATTACTTCTATTGATGATTGCACACGATATTTACTGTTTATTTACTTAAAAGCAAAGACGAAGCTCTTGAAGCTTTTAAAGTCTACAAACTTGAGGTTGAAAATAAACTTAGCAAAAGTATAAAAACTATCTGCAGTGATAGAGGTGGAGACTATGGAGCTCCATTTGATGAATTTTGTGCTTCCTCAGGCATTATCCATCAAACGACAACTCCTTATTCACCGCAATCAAATGGTATAACTGAACGCAAAAACCGAACTCTTAAGGAGATGATGAATGCTATGTTGATCAGTTTTGGTTTACCCCAGAATTTGGGGGGGGGGGGGAATGCAATCCTCTCCAGCAAATCATATATTAAATAAACTACCTCATAAAATTAGAAATAAAACCCCTTTTGAATTATGGAAAGGTCGAAAACCTTCCTACAAATACTTAAAAGTGTGGGAGTGTTTAGCTAAGGTAGAAGTACCTAAACCTAAGCAAGTAAAAATATGGCCAAAGACTGTTGATTGCATATTCATTGGATATGCTCATAACATTAGTGCATATCGCTTCTTAGTACATAAATCACTAATTTCCAATATCAATGAAAATATGATTATCGAATCAAGGAATGCAGGATTCTTTGAAGATGTCTATCCTTGCAAAGAAAGGAAAGAATCTGTTCCACTTAAAAGAACCAATGAAGCTGGAAGAGGTGATGTCGTGAAGAAGGCATATCTAGCAACCGAGGCACATTGTCGACTTATGTGGGCTTTATCAAAAACCTTGAATCACATTGTCTTTGCCTCCACCTTTATATATATATATATATATATATATATATATATATATATATATATATATATATGTATATATATATATAGTGTTTTTTTAATAAATTCTCTTTAACATTATTTAAAGAAACAAAATATGTTTTGTATAACATATAACTTGTTGTTTACAATAAATATCAATTTATATGTATTAACATATATATTATATAGATGTTTATATTAATATATTATAGCATGCATTATATATATATATATATATTATGAACTCCAAAATAACTATATAACTAATATAACACCCGAAGAGAAAGAGAGAGAGAGAGAGAGAGAGAGAGAGAGAGAGAGAGAGAGAGAGAGAGAGAGAGAGAGAGAGAGAGAGAGAGAGAGGAGAGGAATTTTTTGATTTGAGAGGGGGAGAGGAGATGAAGTTTGTGAAAAATGAAGTATTTTTATAGATATGAAATTGTGGGAGGAAATTTTTTTGACCCCATGGCATCACACAGATTGTGCCTTAGTTGGGGTCCAAAAATTCAGAAATGGTGACAGATTGTGCTTTTCTGGGGTTAGAATAATCTTTCTCCATATTCAGAAATGGTGACAGATTATTTTGACCTCACAAACTTTAAAGCAATAGTAACAAATTATTCTTACACCACACGTAGGAATAAATAAATATGTCACCATATAAATCTATAGTGACATATTGTTTTGCCCCTATACAGATATGACACTCATATCACAGATTTCTTATCGTGTTCCCTCATTTCCCCCATTTTCTTCCATTTTCTCCCGTTTTCATCCCCAAAAACCTCCATCTCCAAAAAATCTATCCAACAAACTCTCCGAAAATTGGGTGAGACTCTATTGCTAACAATTCGAAGCAATTAGTAGGTAATTTGAATACATTTACTGTGTTTTGTTGGCTTGATTTTACTTGCTAAAACACGGATATCTATTTATTAAAAATTATTAAGTTTTAGCATGGTATTAAATTATTGAAATTACGATAGTTGAATTTGCTATGGTATCATCAATGTTATTTTTGTATATTTACAAATGGTTTTTTAGTGCATGTTAACTATTTTAATTAAGTGTTAATTATTTTTGCATATGCATCAATGTTCATGTGATATATTTGTTTTCTTGTTTTAATAATAGACAACCCCAGGCGTGATTGTTTATTAATGGTAGTTTTTGGTGTTTGTAATATGTTATAAAATGTATAACAACGAAGACCAAGTTTGGATGTACGAAAGATTAAATACTGGTGGTGATGATTGTTATTTGAATCCTGTTTTTGAAGCCGGTGTGGAAAATTTTTTCAGACCACGCATTAGGTGCAACACAATCATTATGAAAGGACAAAGCTAGGTGCCTTGCATTAGATGTTATAACAGGAGATTTGGGAGTAGAGATTGGATTCAGCTTCATCTTTACCAGTGGGGATTTTTGCCTCAATATATGGACTGGGCAAGGTGAAATTCAAAGGCTCGACGAAGGGTTTGATACAAATGTGGGGTTTGATACAAATGTGGGGGAGTCGTCTAAGCGTAACGTAAGGGATCGACAAAGAGAGATGGTCGAAGATGCATTTGCTGGCCGATTTGAAAATATAAGCGATTTTGAAATTTGAAACGAACAACCAAATAGAGAGGTACAAGCCTTTTTCCAGATGTTGGGTGAGGACGAGGAGCACATACGAGCGGGTGAGGAAAAGACAATATTGGGATGGGTCGCTGAATTTCTCGATAACAAGGTACTCCACTCTATCTCTATTGTAGCGTACGAAAAAGAACATACAACTGGTACGCCAATGGCTTAGTCCTGAAGATCGACAGAGGATGCCCGACAGTATGTATAGCATGCAAAAATTTATGAACCGAATGAGGCTGGGCTACCAAACATTTGATGTTTGCGTTAACAATTGCTTTTTATTTTATGGCGAGTACACAGATAGTAAGTATACGGTATTTCCTGAATGCGATGAAGACAGGTTCGAAGAGAGACTGAATTCAAATAACAGAGCAAAGTTGGTTGGTCGCAAGAAACTATGGTACCTACAGTTGACGCCACATCTGCAACGACTCTACATGTCTCACGTCAATGTAGAACACATGATGTGGCATCTGAAATGTCGGAGAGACAGTGAACAAATGATTCATCCTGCATCTGGTGAAGCTTGGAAATCCTTTGATACAACACACAAAGATTTTGCTAATGAGCCGCGCAATGTTAGACTTGGCATTTTCACTGATAGATTGAACCCGTTTACGAACTCTGTCGTTCCATACTCTTGTTGGCCTGTCTTTGTCACGCCGTATAATCTTCCGCATGATCTTTGCATGAGGCAAGAATACATTTTTCAGTTTTTTATATCTGGACCCAGAAGCCCGGGGAAGAACATAGATGTTCTGCTTCGACCACTGATTGATGAATTGAAATCGGAGGTCGGGGTTGAGACGTACGACAGCTTTAGGAAGAAAAATTTTCTAATGTGTGCAACTGTTATGTGGACCATCACTGTTTTCCAGGGTATGACATGTTTTCGCAGTGGAGTACCCATGGCAGGTTGTCATGCCCATATTATATAGAGGGGACTAAATCATTTAGCTGAAGCACGGGAGAAAGAACTATTTTTTCGATTGTCATCGACGCTTCTTTCCAGTGGACCACCCTTTTAGCGACAACACCACTGATTTCCTAAAAGGAAAGACAGAAGAGTCTTTGCCCTTGTTGAGATGATCCGGGGAAGAGATGCGACAACAGGTAGAGTTCTTGCCAAATATTCCGTTCGGCAACAAAAGTATGATCATTCAAGGTTTTGGAAAAATCACAATTGGCACCGGAGAAGTATATTCTGGGAACTACCATATTGGTGCACTAACATGATTCGTCACAACTTAGACGTGATGCATTGCGAAAAGAACTTCTTTGATAATATCAAAAACACGGTGATGGATGATCCAGAGAAGACTAAGGATAACTTGAATGCCAGAAAAGATTTGCAGTTGTTAACGAGCCAACGGGATTTGTTCTTACGTGAGGGTCGAGGTGGGACAGTTCTCAAGAGAAAAGCCAAGTACTTCTTGGCTAAAGAGCAAAAGAAATTGGTGTGTGAATGGTTGCGGGGTTTGCGGTTCCCTGATGGGTATGCTTCTAACATTTCACGATGTGTTCATATGGACCAACTTAAACTAGTTGGGATGAAAAGTCAAGACTGTCACGTGTTCATGCAAAGATTGTTGCCTATTGCATTTCGTGACTTATTATCGGATAGTGTTTGGGGTCCATTAGTGGAGGTTAGCAACTTTCTTAGAGCTTTAAACGCCCCTGAAGTTCGAAATTCTGATATGAGACGCTCAAGGTATCAGTAGTGGAGACGATGTGCAAGTTGGAAAAAATATTTCCTCCAGCTTTCTTTGATTCGATGGAGTATTTAGCGATTCATTTACCGTGGGAAGCGAGGTCGGCAAACCGGTTCAATATAAGCGGATGTACCTATCTGAAAGGTAACATTTTTTGGTTTATTATTCATTTCTATTTTTTTAGTTAGTTTAGTATATTTAACGAATTGAATTTGTTTCATACCAGGTGCATGCTAGTTTTGAAGAGATCAGTTGGAAATAAAGCGAGAATAGAAGAGTCGATTGTGAAGGCCAATATTACTAGGGAAATTACTCTTTTGTACAATTTATTTCGGATCAGAAGTAGAAACACGTTTAAACCGTCTGAATATGAATGAGCTTGACAGGTCTCTGAATTTGAGCGATGAGTTGTCCGTCTTTCAAAATAATGGAAAACCTATGGGAAGCCAAGATAGATCACGTAATTTGACAATTGCAGAGCACATAGCCTTTGAGTTATACGTCCTTCTTAACTGCACTGAGGTTGAACCGTGGCTAAGGTATTTATATTTTTATCATATGTCCTTATATGCGTTCCTATATACATATATATATATATATATATATATATATATATATATATATATATATATATATATATATATATAATTTACTCACATACACTAAGTTATTTATCTGTAACAGTTTGTTTGAATATGAGATGTGTTCCGGTATGCCGGATCATGTGATTCAGGAAAGGCGCAACACTTATTTCGTGGATTGGTTCAAAGAGACTGTCAAGTTCGGGCTTTACACGGTTGATCAACGCCTTCGCGCTTTAGTACACAACCCACTACTAAGAGTAAAAACATTCAAGGCGTTTAAGATTAACAGTTTCCATTTCCACATTGAGGAGCATGGAAGGGATAAAAGGACGAGGAATAGGTGCGTTTATTTGAAGGGGAATGTTGGGGGATTAGAGGATATGATCTACTATAGCATGCTACATGAATTATAGAGTTGTAATACTGGGGTAGTGGTGAATTAAAGAGTATTATACTGCTCAAGTGTGACTGGTATGATATCTACGAGGAGATGACAGTACATCCTAGTGACCGGTGGTGGGCTGTGTGTACAACAAGGGAAAGATACGTTGTCGATACTACTTCTATATATCAGGACGGAAATGCAGCTGTTGTCATGCCCGTTTCTGAATTGGGTCCAGAACATCTCGCACACGACGAAATTCAGGAAGTTGCTGATGTATATGAAATGATTAGGAGGACGAATATGGCGATGTAAATGAAGAGACGGGCGATGATTCTCAGCTTGAAGAGGACAACATCAATGATGACCTGATTATATTTATATTCAGCATTTCGCTTTCAATTTGTAATGCGTGTACTTTTCTTGAACTGATGATGAGATAATTGTGTTAACTTGTTGACGATTTATAATATTTAGCGAAAATATCTATTATAAAACTAACAAAAACAAAGAAACGGTTAAAACGTATTAATTAATAATTTAATTTGACTAATACAACCATAAATAACTCAAAAGTAACACAATTAAACACTACAAACTAAGTAAATAAATGTTCAACTACAATGTATCAAAATGGAAATGCAGGGGGATCGGCGCCATCTCCTAGGTCGAGGGGTTGACTCCCAGGCTGGTGAACCTGAGTAGTCCTAGTCTCTGGCTTTTGGGGGGGTGTAAGTCCTTTGTAGCGGAGTCTGCACGCGCTGCGAGTCAAAGCTACTCATGATTGCATGCTGATCGGGAAACGCAGGCTGCGCAGGCCCAGTAGGTGGCTGTCCCGGGAAAACTTGGGCGCTTACTCGTAGTAGCATTGTCTCCATCTAGTCGTGTCTATCATGACTCCTCCGTATCTCTTCTCGCAAGCCCACGATTTCCACGTCTTTAGGATTGTAGTAGCTGCTACTCGTTGACGCCCAACTGTTATCCTTATATCTTGGGTACTTTCATACCTCGAACCCTGGGTACTCTCGATCCCCATGAGTCGGAATACCTGAAAATCAAAACATGTGTTGTATCACATTTCAAACAATAACAATCAAGATATAGACAGTATCACAATATGAGCATATAAAGTTATTACCAGGCATCATGTTCTTGCTTCCGCCCCCTATCGCCTCCGACCACCTCTTAACATCCAATCGGGGCCACTCTACATCTGTATATGCCGCTCCTAGATCCGCGACATAATTTTCCTTGTTTAAAAATTAATTATAGAAAAGTTAATCAAACCAATTTCATTTCGCACAAATGAATATTTAAAACTGTCACTTTAATTTAAAGTTGAAATTACTTACATACGCCCTCTGGTCCTTCTCGTTCGTCCAAACCTCCCATCCGTCCTGGAGTTTTTTGCATTTTGCCTCTTTCAATGCGTCATGGTGCTTGATCGTGTTTGGTTTGCCCTCGTACTCTCTGCATGTTCAATCATACATAATTGGAAATGAGATCACTAATTTAAAGTAAATAAACACTAATAGAAAGTTATACCTAAATTAAAAACTTACCATTTTTGCCTTTACTTTTCTATACGTCTCGACTCGCCAAACCAAGTCGGTTCTGGTGCCTTGGCCTTATCCGCTCGAGCTATCTCCCTTCGTCTCTGGGCCCGCTCACTCTTCCAGTAGGCAATATAATGCGGGACCCATTCCTTGAGCATCCAATAATTACGAATCTTCTTCATCCCCGGATTATTCTCCTTCATCATCCAATATCTCTTAGCACGATGCACCTCAGAACGAATCTCTTGGAACAAATGTTGTGGTACGCTCTTCTAATTCTGACACCGTCCCTCTCACTCCACTGATATGTCGCCTGAAATTCAATAAACTATCATACGTGGTTAATATAATATAGTCATAATGCATATAATATAAAATTATACTTCATATAAATATCACAAAACATAATTACCACAAATCTATTCCAGGCCGCCTCCCGATCGTCCTTCGAAAACTGACCATACATGAGGTAGGGTGCATGCATATTCGCCTTCAAATTGGCGAAATTGTGCCTACCAATTTGTCACTGCCAGTTATTTCCCCAATTAAATGGTTGACATAAAGCCTTCGCCTCTGAGATGGGTCTGTCGGGGTATGCTCAGGGATAGTCCCCCCATGATACACAACACCATCTACCTTATGATCACCATCCACGTCACCCTCCTCGTCATGACCCACTGGACCATCCTCATCATCAGTCCGGGCATCCGCGTCATCCCCTAAATGCACCCCCTCTGTATCTCGCCATAATACACTGACAGCGCCTTTCAAAGCTACACCCTGTGATCCTGATAACTGAGCCTCGGGATCAACTGCTAAATTACCTCCTTCCAGTTGCCAAATAACGAGGTGAAACTGATTTGTTCAGCTGCTGTCGATGGCCCACTTCCATCGACAGGGATTGTTGTGGATGTAACTGGCCGCTAGGCTGACCTACCATGCCCTGCTTATGGTTGGCCGTGGTGAGATACTGTGCGGGATTAGCATAGGGGCCCGTGTTCCCTACATTCGCCTGAGACTGCAACATGGTTGTATATGCCTGGTTTTGATACATGTTAATCGTGGGGATCCTATGTTCTTCTCACGTACTGTGGGGGTTTCTCAAAGCTTCTAGCATCCCATGTTGTGGCATGTTATACGGTGTCGTGGCAACCTGTTGTCTAGAAGCAGCATTTGCCTGGACTGGGACCGATCCTGCCTTGCCTTTGCATTTACCCTGTTTTGAGGAATGGATCTGTCGTCTATCTCCCATCTGTTGTATAACAAACACAAATAATTGTTAATAAACAACATATTACAAAATGGAACTAAAAAACTAACAAATACTAAACATATACTACAAGCTCCAAATATATGCTAACAGTGGTATGAATATTTTCAAAGTATCTTATTTATGCTAATGGACCACGTAGTCAATAGCCTAATTTTTTATAAAATCAAACTAATGAATGATTTACCTGAATTTAACTAATTAAGTAGTAATCAAGTTACTTGATTACTAACTATGCAATAATAGACATAAAAGTGTTAATTACTAATAAAATAATGACAATTAATTGTACTACACATTTAATTTTGCTATTCTTTGCTAAATTTTAATTTCTCCTTAAATTTCATAATTTTCTTAACTTTTTCTAATTTTTATAACAATATTTCCTCATTTTTACTAAAACTATCCTATTTAAAATAAAATTCTCCTAATTACTACTAATAAAATGAGTACACATATATAATTATGATTTACTTAACTAATTAATTTAATCAAATTACTTTGTAATGTATAACTTGATTACTAATTATGTAGTATTTGTCATAAAAGTGTTAATTACTAATACAATCTTGACATTTAACTGTACTACACAATTTATTCTAGCTATTTTTTGTTAGATTTTAATCTTCTAATAAATATCCTAATTTTTCTTAAGTTTTCCTAATTCTTATAACAATATTCCATCGTTTTTACTAAAACTAGCCTAATTAAAATTAAATTCACCTAATTACTATTAATAAAATGAGTACACATATATAATCATGATTTACCTAAACTTAATTAACTAATTATTTTTAATCAAATTACTTTGTAATTTATAACTTTATTACTAATTATGCAATAATTGTCATAAAAGTATTAATTACTAATATAATCATGACATTTAATGGTGCTACACATTTATCCTAAATTTCATAATTTTTCTTAACTTTTCCTAATTTTTATAACAATATTCCCTCATTTTCACTAAAGTCCTAACTGAAATGAAATTCTCCAAATTACTACTAATAAAATGAGTACACACATATATAATGGTCATAATTATTCATTCTCTAATAACAAATAATGAAGACATGCATGCTTAAAATTCTAATTGGTACAATTGCATAAACAAATATAAAATACTAAATATTTAATAATAATTATAAAACAATCATATATATATATATCCCAAAAAATTAATAAAACAAGAAAATATCCAATAAAATCTACACTTTGCAAACAAATAATTATAAACTCTCCAAGCGCAACAATACATTTAAAATGCATACAAAGATTATAAAAAGAAAAATTTATAAAATCAAAAACATATAATTCAACCATAAAAAAATCGAACTTTTTCGCATTTTTTTTTTTGGATTTTTAAGGGGGGGGGGGGGGGGGGGGGGCGCAACTTGGGGGACGAAGATGAAAAATGGTGGTGGGGATAGAAAATTCTCCCCACCACGCGTACTACATTAAGCATGGCGTCAGATTTTTCCGAAGGCATGATCTGGACCGTTTAATCGTGGTGTCAAATTTTTTGACACCACGATATGCGGTCAAAAAATCTGACCGCATTCGGTGATGTCAAAAAAAGTTGACACCACATATAAACAGCCCAGATCATGCCTTGGGCATGATCTGCCGTTCAAGCGTGGTGTCAAATTATTTTGACACCACGGTTGTTACTTTATGAGGTCAGGTTTTTTGACCCCATGTATTTTGTTGAGGGACAAATTATTTTGTCACCATTTTATGCTATGGTGGCTGATTATTTTTCCTCCAGGCGTGCTAGATAAATATTTTGTCACTATTTTGTGCTACACATTTTTTTGACCCTATTGATTGAAATTCTCTTCCGGCAACAGATTTTTATCACCCACCATATTTCACTGTGTAATGACCCAAAATCTTGTTATAATGTTTGGTGTGTTTACTTCATAATTTAGTTTACCACAATGATTAGGAATAAGTTTGATATCTTTAATGAGTATTATCTGAAACTATTTGCATATAATTTGATTCATATTATCTATGTTGTCTTTTGTTTTAGACAGTAAATTTGTCACTTATTTGGCATGTATAAATGTTTCTTTGTTAATAAAATGGTAATGTATTTGTTGTTTATTGTTTAAATACGAAACCTTGCAATATTTAAATATACGTTTTAAACTTGGACTTTTTATACCAAAAGATTGAGTAGTTAATCTTAACATAAATAATCCCTTTTTCAACTATTAAGAGTTTATAAGTTTGCGTAAGACTAAATGGCCTAATTATTAGTTTATAATTTTGGTAATGGAATTGGACTTAAAGTGTAATAGGTTCTCCAGCATTCACGGATATCAAGGCACCATAGTTAATATCTTTGCCTTGTATATGATTTGTATCTATCTAGTATCTTAAATATACTTATCCTTTCTTTTTGTTATTTGTTTCCTAGTTTAATGGCAGTTGTTTTCGTATATACTCATGTACACGATTGATGAGGAATGGTAGTACAAAATCTTATTTTCGCAAAAATAGTCCCCTAATGTTTCTCTTTTGCAAAATTCGTCCTTTAATAATTTTAATAGCAGAATTGGTCCTCTAACTCTACACTCTCTGCAAAATTAGCCCCCTAACTATACACCCTTCGTAAAATTAATCTCCTAACTATACGCCCTTTCACAATTAATCCCCTAACTATAAACTCTTTGCAATTTATGCCCTCGGAAAATTTTAATGTTCGCCGGAAAATGTTGTATGACCAACACATGAGGATTAATCAAGGGCAGTTTAGATAATTTACAATTCTTCTCACGTGAGAGAAGAAATATGAGTTGCGAAACACGTTTTTTTTTTAGAACCTGACACCACAAAACACATGATACACTCCAAAATTGTGAATATAGGGGTTGGTTAGTGGGTTTTAATATGTTAGAAGTGAGAAAAAGTTTGGGAGAAAAAATGGTTCTGCCACCTGGGGCTTCTCACGTCTACGGTCACCAGAGGGCATAAATTGTGAATGGTGTATAGTTAGGGGACTAATTTTGCAATTAAATTCATTAAAGGACGAATTTTGCAAAAGAGAAAAGTTAGGGGACTGTTTTTGCAAAAAACCCAAAATGGTATAATTAATCCAAAGAAACAAAAAAGTTAATTCTTCATATTTCAATCTATGCCATGTAATTAGTGTCGATCATTGCATCACGTAAAGCGCCCACTCATGCCAAGATTTGTCTAGCGCCCTTAGAGTATCTACATGGATTTTTAACTTACATGATTTTGGGT
This sequence comes from Misopates orontium, assembly GCA_946800315.1. NCBI lineage: Eukaryota > Viridiplantae > Streptophyta > Magnoliopsida > Lamiales > Plantaginaceae > Misopates > Misopates orontium. The sequence goes on from OX326946.1 coordinate 15,617,159, forward strand.
TCAAGTAAGTAGTTCACTTTGCTTTTTATTTTATAACGTCTATTATTGTATTTATTGTATTTTGAAGATTGTCATGTTTTTATATACTTTTCGAAGTAGCTAAGAAAATGATTTTATTTTGGAAAGGAATCATGGATTTTTGTTTGAACTTGGATCAAGCATGTAAAAAGGTTATACTTTTCAAGATGATATGGAAGGATATTGGTTTTTCGTAAGATTGAACAAAATAGTAATTGTTAAAGTTCGAAAATCATAAGCTTAGAATCCCACTATTTTGAAAAATATTGATAATGTTCGAAAGATATTTTATTTTGGGCCACCAACGGGTATACAGTTGGAAAATATGTGGGCCGTCAATGGGCAAATGTTGAAAACTTTTGGGCCGTCAACGGGCAATATGGTTGAATCATGTGGGCCGCCAACGGGCTTCTGCTGGAAAACTTTTGAGCTGTCAACGAGCAATATCGTTGAATCATGTGGGCCTCCAACGGGCTACTGTTGGAAAACTTTTGGGTCGTCAATGGGCAATATCATTGAATCATGTGGGCCACCAACGGGTTACTGTTGGAAAAAATTTGGGCTATCAACGGGCAATATCGTTGAATCATGTGGACCGCCAACAGGCTACTGTTGGAAAACTTCTGGCCTGCCAGTGGGCTAAAACTGGATTAAGAATATTAAATATTACAAATTATGCGACTCCTGAAAGTGAAATTTCATAAAGTAAAAGAAATGGAGTTTTTCTTGTGTATATATTGTTATTGATTTTATTATTGTCTGCGTGCGCTATCTTTAAAAAGCTTTTCAAAATTGTGCTGGATCCGATAGTTAAGTACTATGAACTACTTATTGAGTTTGCAACCTACCCCTTGCAATGTTTTTTTTTCAGATTTAGTTTGGCATTTTGGGAGCTACGAGATCGTGTTTAGGATTATAATCGAGTCTCAAGTTTGAAGTCATGCATTAGAAGGGATTTTGTAATTTTATCAAGGATCGTTACTGCATTTAGTTATCATTGTTCACATTGTATTGTTCAGTATTTAGTTTTAAATATCCATTGAAATATTAGATGCTCTACACCAAAGTTTGTAAAGGAGTATTTTCTTAAATTTTGAAGGTATAAATCTGATCATGTTGTTTTTAGTCATGACGCTTCCGCAAGCTTTTAAATAAAATGTTTTTTTATTTCAAGGGCTTCGTGTTGCCTTTTGTTCTTTTTTCTTGGTGACACAACCATCACGCCATGTTTTTCATCTTTTCAAATCTGGGGCGTGACACACTGCCTATTGCAATGTTTTCTTGTAGTGATCCAATTCTTCTGTGTCAAATTATGTGTTACTCTACGTGCTATTATTGGATGTATGACATGTGTAAGTTAACACATGGTATGATCTTAATGCACGGGTTGATGGGTGGCTTGAGAAATAAATAATTAATTGAATATTTACCTTATAATTATTACATGTGTCATCAATCTCTACTGGTAGCACAACACTACTTTGACACGGAAGATTATGTCACTAAATGTAAAGGAACGCTCTTTAGGAGTTTTTTTCATAAATGTAATTGCAATAAACATTCAACGAAGAAAATAAAAATCCAAACTCTAATTCCTAAAAACATTGCACGCAAATATCATGATACCTATATACAACTGACTTGTGGAACGGGCAAATCATGGTCATTTATTGTGTGACAAAAATGTCAATTGACCCTCAATTATGCAAATCTTTGGTTTTTTACTACAACATATATTAGGACCAATTTTGATTCCCTATTTTAAATTCTTTAAACTAAGATTTTTGTTCTTATTTTTAATAAATAACAAAAATAATTTCATATATATTAGAAGATTTTTGTTTTTATTAGCGCCTTGTATTTTTGCTCATAGGCAAACCTTTGTATTGACCAACTTTATGACTTCGAATGATATGACTGCATTTATTGATCAAAAAGAAAAACTAAAATGGGTCCCAGGTAAGATTTTTTTAAGCCACAGAAAGGCTCAATGCACGTTTCCGAACTACAAAAAGATTTTATGTTTAAAATTTCGAAATGGTATAACAGATTCATACTTTTTGTCCTAGTTTTTTTATTGACTATTTTCACTATACATTTCATTAAAATTCTTTTGCGTCTTGTCATGCTATTTTTGAGATTTTATGGCGTAAAAAGGATTAGTACTCTTTTCATGGCGTAAACAAAGCATCCATTTGGCATATCATCCTAAAAGATAAGACCTCCATTTAGTTTGAAAGCATGCATGAAACATTTATGTAGTTTGTAACCTGTCAACAAGAGATTCAAATACTCTACTCAAAATTTCCTCCATTAAGTTGGAAGTAACTCTGTTAATTTTTTATAAAATGAGTAAAGTGCCCTTTCTTGATGCCACAAGTGTTTTAGTTATTTCCCAAACATGCTTTCTCTTTCATTTGGAAATAATTAAAAGGGATAAAAGCATTAAAACCCCCTATACTTTATCCCATGTTGCACCTTGCCCCATATTCTTTTATTTTTGGCAACTTGCCCCCTGTATTATGAATAAATAAGCACTTTGCCCCCAGAGTCGTTTTTTCACCATTGGATTTCAACACGTGTCAACATTGTTTGCCGTTGGATTTGGACCTAGGGGACAAAGTGCTTATTTATCCATAGTACAGGGGGCAAGTTGCCAAAAATAAAAGGATAGAGGGCAAAGTGCAATCGAGGGCATAGTATAGGGGGTTTAACGCTTTTATCCCTACTTAAAACTTACCAAACTAGCAACGTATCTTTACAAATAATATTGTTAGTATTCACAATCTTAAATACGGCAAGTGCATTTACTATAATTTTCTAAAGTACATTCTCATGTCCAATTCGAAATTATTAAATTTTCCGTAACAATGTTTTGCTATCTAGAAATGCAATTCACAATCTTAAGTAAAGACAATATGCGTAACTGTTATTTTCCGAGCATGTTTTCCTGTGCTAAGTTGAAATTATTATAAATTTCCACTACAATGACTAGCTATCTATACAAGTGATGCCTATTTATATATCACAACCTTATAATATCTGTGCATCGGTTTAATTCTTCTGTGATAATGCGTATGTTACTGTCGTACTACTAGATATATGACACATGTACGTAGCCCTTGGAATGATATTAATGCATGCTCTAATGTGTATTATAGAGAAATAAGAAATTAGATTTTTACCATATACTTATTATAGGTGCAATAAATCTAGCTGTTACACAGAGATCGGCGCACTATTTTAGCACATAAGATTTTGTACTAGGATTTTTTTGGGTAAATACAAAGAAAGAAAAATGTAGAGGAGCACTCTTTAGGAATATTTTTTCACTTAATGTTTTTCTATATCTAATGAGAAAACTAAGAAAGTGCAATAAATATATATTGAACAACAAAAATAAAATGCAAATTTGAATTCCTAGAAACATAATACGCATATTTCATGATACCTACATATACTCACACACATAACAACTAAGTATAACTTGTCTTCTCTTTTGGTACATATAAGAACCTAACCCAGGAAAGAAAAACTATTCCAAAATGACAAGAAAAAGCGTAACCCTCGCACATATCACCGATGACGAGATTCTCATGCGCCAACGCCTTGAGAAGATTGAGAATGAAATTGTTCAACTCAGGAGGGAGAACAAGCTCAAGGAATTGAACATTTTCTTGGGGCGATGCATGATCGGAAAAGCAAGCATCCAGGATTTGGACCCACATGATGTGGCTGATATGCGTTTGGTCATCAACCAATATTGCGAAAGGCTTGAATCCAGAATGAATGGATCAAAGCAAGCTGATAAACAAAACTAGTCTATTGTATCTGTTTCGGTCGTGGACACCTAGGCAATCTATGATCCTTTAATAAAGTTCACGGCTTGGGCTGATTTTTGAGTTTAGGTTTCTTTCCGAACTTATTAATTTTGAGTTTCAATTTTTGAAGAAGAGTTTACAAACAACACCTTAATTATAAAAATAACTAAAAAAATCCATAGAATAGACTTTCCCGTTATTCCCAAAAATTGAGTCAGAATTCCGCATCTAACGTGTGTGTTTTAGACTTTTTGAGGGTTGACTATGTTTCTATGAATAATTACGCGGAACAGTGGACTATGAAACAAAAATGCAAGTTAATCTCGGAGACTTAATCTGGTACTTCGGCACAAGAAATGCAACGAGTCATGAACTAGTGCAATAGGGAAATTAAATTTGATTTTGTGCATTGGGAAGTAATGCAACGACCAACGAGAATGTTGCAGATAGAGATTAAATTTTGACAAATATTCTAAAGAGATGAGATTACAAATAAAGCTATAAGTGGAACATATATCCGTATATGTGCAAAACAGTGCTAATGTCAATTTTATAGTACCCTTCATGCAAATTACTGAATGTACGTCTGAAATTAAAGTGATAACTTCAATTAATAGTTCAATTGAAAAGTGAGGGGGGGGGGGGGGGGGGGCAATATTTATAGTGGAGTTCTAAAATCAGCATATATATATATATAAGACAAAGATATGAATCTAGACATGCTACGTCTTAATCTGAATATGATGATGGCAAGCCAGTATGATTTACCATTGTCGACTTATGTGGGATTTAACTTATTTTGAGTTTCAGTTTCCGAAGAAGAATTTACAAACAATACCTTAATTATCAGTAAAAAATTCAGTAGGATGGACTTTCCCCGTTATTCCTAAGAATCGAGTCAGAATTCCGCATTTACCTTTGTATATGAATAAATTACTGATGCTCAGTTTCTACTATGCAATTATAGGAGTTCGCAAGTTGCTAATATTTCAAAATCAAAGGGTTGAAGATTTATGGCATGCATCAAGATAAGCACAATATCCTGTTGCGGAAATTCCCAACTGGATTAATCTTTTGATTCGATATAGCACAGGATGGAGTGGAGAATTCAGTTGGCAAGGCCTACTCTAATTGCTGAGGCCAGGTCCTGCAGATTTCGTTTTTGCAGCTCTTTCCGTGCCCACTCCTGGAAACCCATCAACATAAGTCCTAAACCATGAGCAACAAGGATCCGGTAAGCCAAATTCAACAATTTTGCATGGGCAATATATCTTTGCTTCACATGGTAAAGTTGACTAAGCTTTCCTACCGAAAAATGCATAAAACCCCCCATTTTTTTAAAAAACTTACATCAAACCTCGTTGTGTTTGTTTTCCCACATTTTTTAAAAAAACTTACCTTTTTTTCTTTTTTTTTTTTTTTGTGTGTTTGACTTCATTAATTAGAAAAATATTTACATTTTATTCAATTTCAATTGTGAATAAATTGTTTTTGAATATAGGTTCGTGAATATGTAATCTTGATTGTACGACGAACAATTGTGTGGGCCGAGTGAAACGTGAAAAAAAATAAACAATGAGTTAAACAAAAAAAGTATAAAAGTAGTTGCGAAGAAGGCGTGACATTTATTTCCGATGTAAAGGACATCACTCCACATTAAATGACTAACAACTATTTTTATTAACTTTACTTTATTAATAAATTATTCGTGTGTGAATAGTTGGTTTGATTTAGTTGAGAGTCAAGCATTTAAACATACACTAAAGTATATCTTATAAAAGTTTTTTTGATAGTAAGCCATTTGCATATTAGTGGTTAAATTTAGCACAAGAGATGTTCAAATCTCAAACTCTAGGGTTCAAAGACCCCCACCAATGACCCGGTGATGTTTGTAAGCTTTGTAGAGCTATTTATGAATGATCAGTCTCCAAGGACTAATATTTCTTCCTCAAGGCTACATTATTCAGCTTGCTTATCAAGATTTCAAAGCGGATTCTTCTCTATTTCTCTATGAATTCGTGGTTTCTTATTTTATGATGCATATTGATTATCTTATTCTCTTCAATTCAATGTTTAGTTCGAAACTTATGACAAAACTTGAAGTAAGGAAAGATTTGTGACACTAAGTTTTTTCTTTGGCATTGTAGCGGTACTTGTTGCTCATGGACCTCTCTCCCACAACATGATTAATATTTATGACTTAATGGAAAAACCTCAATAGATTGATTCAAACAAACCATTATCCTTCCACTTGTATTTCTTTGATACTCAGTAATGATTATACTATTGTTGAGGCTGCTAAACTTGACAACTCCTTGACGCCTTACATTAACTTTATGTGACGAGGTGAGAGTCTTATTATGTTTTTTTTTTTACGTGACAGTGGAGGCTCGGGCCTCGAGAGCAAGGAGCAAGAACCGGGACTCAAATGGATTAAAGAGTAAAACAAGAAGAAGAATACAAGCATACGGAAAAGGTCGCAAGTTTCGCAATATCTAAAATTTTCCCTACCACAAGCATCATTATTGACAAAGTCAATAACATTATCATTTTCAGTGAATACATTTCGTTGCCACGACGAAACAGAATGATAACTTCGTTGCATTTGCAACAGCTCCAATCCCCTTTTTCATATCTGGGTGTACCTTTATTTAAGGGTAGCCCCCGCAAAAGATGGTTGCAACCAGTCGCGGACAAAATTCTCAGCAAATTTTCTAATTGGAAGGGCACGAGCCTCTCTATGCCAGGTCATGTTACACTAGTGAACTCGGTTATCTAGGAGTCCTTCATTCATTCATTCTCAATTTACAAGTGGCCAGCCTTATTCGACGTATGGGACGGGCTATTCACAATTTTGTTTGGACGGGTTCTATTGACACGAAAAAATTACTCACCGTCAAATGGACTCAATGTTTTCTTCCTATTGTAGAAGGTGGGCTCGGCCTCAAGGATTTAACGGCGCTCAATATTGCTCTTGTTTCAAAATTTTATTGGCGATGTATCGAAGCAAAATCCTTCCCGCTGGGTTTATTAAAAGATTCGGTGCTAAAAAATTTTTGGAGGGGTAAGTTCGCTAAAACGCACATATTTATCTTCGTCGATTCGGTGCTCGCTTCGGCACTGTGAGGGGTTTATCTCGACCGATATACGCTGGTTGATCGCCAGGAACTCACCCCGGAACTTTCGAAATGATAACTGGATTTTTCCATGCATAGCAGATCGTCTCGGCCTTACGCATGAGGAGCGGTTGCAGCTAACTGACTCTATTTCAAGTATTTTTCAGCATGGCGAATGGAATTTTCCGGAGGTTATTCCAAGAACTTTGCAAGCTGATATTCAAGAACATTGTTTTTTTGACAATGATCAGGATGTTTGTGTGTGGGCTCTCACTTCCGATGGTGAATTTGATGTGCGCAGCGCCTATAAAGATCTTCGGGAGGTAAATTCTTTAAATCCTCATTGGTATAAGTTTTTATGGAAAGAATACCTTCCTCCTTCTCGCTCGATGGTTTGTTGGCGGGCGGCACTGGGGCGTCTTCCTACAGAAGATGTGCTTATGAAAAAGGGGTTTCATTATGCTTTTGTATGTCGTTTATGCTACTCATCTACAGAATCAATCAATCATTTGTTCGTTCACTGTAACTTTGCAAAGACTGCCTGGCATGTTATCTCGAATATCTTTTGTCACCGACTTAACTTGGATCATTCTATCACATCCTTGTTAGCGGCAGCGGATTCAGCTAAGTTTACCTCGCAGATTATGGCGCTTTGGACGACGGCGATTGCAACTTGTATATGGCTTCTTTGGAAACTCGGAATGCTTGCATTTTTTAGGATCACATCCCGGATATTCATCTCTTCTTGCGGCAATTATGGAATGCAATAAAGGAAACTGAGTTTTTTCGAGTTGGTTGCGCTCACTCGGCAGAGGATTTTCACATTCTTCGCATCTTTGGTGTAACTCTTCTGCCAAGAAAATCACAAAAAATCTTTTCTGTTGTTTGGCACCCACCGATTCAACAATGGATAAAGTGTAACACTGATGGGAGTTCGACGGAACCCCGGGCTTTGGGGGAGCCGGAGGAGTTTTTCGGAACGCCAGGGGATTTTCATTGGGGGCGTTTTCCACTCACCTGGAGAACATATTTGCATTTAGGCAGAAATCTGGGCAGTCATTTATGCCATGGATAGGGCCAAGGAACGTCACTAGAGTTATATTTGGCTGGAGAGCGATTCAACATTTGTTGTGAATCTGATTAAGGGTGAAGTCTATGGTGGGGGGAGTACCACTGCTCCCCCCACCTTAAATCGCGACACGTGGCAGTAAAGTTATTTTAAATTACTTTTTAGGAATAATATTTACTTACCAGCCAAATTATGACACGTGTAATATCATAGGAAATATTTTAAAGAACACTCTCTCTCATCCAACCCTGGTTAACCATGTACGGGATGTTGAAAAAAAATGGCGGAAATAAATTTTTTGGCTCAATTCAAATTTGAAATTTTATTAGATCTGAGTTACACTTTAGAACTTTTGGTAGCGAGAAAGTGGAAAATAGAGATGGCTTCTACATTCAGCGGCTCTTTTCACACGAACATTGCAGAAGGACGGAAAATCGAAGGGCTTATTTGTGCATAAGGGGCTCTGCTGAAAACAAAACAATCTTCAGAAATTTTCTGCAGCCAATTTCGTCCAATTCGGGTTTAGGCTTCTTACATATGGATTAGCAAAGGTGATTTCTCTTTGTTTGGACAACTAAATTTGCACTGATTTAGGGAAAAATCAGAAATTAGGGCTCGCGATTTCAAAGAGCTATGGATTTTGCTTATTTTGCATCTATGCTTATGTTTTATTTAGATTTATCGCTTTATACTATAGAGTGATATTATGTACTAAACTGTTTATTGTTGAATATTTGTGGTATTGGCTTGTAAACTTTAGACGTTCCCGTAGGGTAATTGAGTGAGAGTTTAAGTGACTTTGGTTTCTCTTTCGTCTTTCTTCTTCTCGGTGTGTGTGGGTGAGAGGGGGTGGGTGGGGGTTTCAGTCTTTGAAGCTTAAGATGCAATATGAAATTCTGGCTCATTATTAATTAGAGTTCTGGACCATTTTACAAGATTTATGTATGAAACTTTGGCACTGTAATTTCTGATTTTTATATAAAACATTCCATGTTAGTGATTTTATATAACTTATTCACTGCTAATGGCATTTCCATGAGCAATGTATAGAGTGTGATTTCCTACTCTGTGTTATGCTAATGTTGAGGTGAGGGTTAATATCACCTTGTTAATAAGGTTCTGATTCCTCTTATGTTTATCTTATCATCATCATTGAGGGATATTTCTTTCAAACTTTTACTTGCAGGTTGTTGATGCAATTCTAAAGAAGTTCCCTAATATTGGAGGTATGTTGAATTATGAGATGCGAGTTTATTCTTTACAAGAAATGTGGCTTAGAGTACATTTTCTATAGATCTCAAGTTCCTTCTAGTATTTTGCTGAATTACGACTCTTGGCCCCTCTTTTGTTAGATTAGACTTACAAGACTCCCTTGTTGTTTGATATTTGATTGGGTACTGATGAAAGTGTTAGCTACAATTGCATGAAAATCACAAGTGAATTTGGGCAGGTAATTATCAGTTTCTTCAGTTGAAAGCAATTATTTGTCATTGTTTTGAACTCTATTCCCATTCTTTTGTTTACACAAACACGAAAACTTAGTTGTGCAGTGCGTGAAAGTGGTTCAGTTTGCTAAACTAGTCAAAGAACCAAAGAGGAAACAAGCAAAATATGTGCTATTACTGGGTGGATTAGAATTCTGGTGGAGAATGTCTGACTTGTGCTTTGTATAAGTTAGTAAGGTAAGTTAATAATTTATTTGATGCTCAAGTAATTTCCTTATGGTATTTCTCTTTAACTTGCACTTATTAAATCTAATTTGAAACAGGATAATCTATCATTTGATGTGTTTGAGTGGATTGATCATGCAATGTGTCCAAGCAGTGCTAATTACTCCTAGATCATTCCAGGATTCCTGCAGAAGATTGATAAGTTGGAAGCAAAGGCACGAGGACATAAATGAGGAAGATAGAGAAGTAGAAAATAGCTATAGTAGTGTACAAAAGCGGCGAGAGGCGCTCAAAGTACTTGAAATTTAGTTTTGTTATAAGCCGGATATTATTCATTTTCATGACGAAAATGAACTTGGGATTCAGAATGGTGTAAAACATCCGTATTTCTCGAAGTGAGAATATGTGAATTTTTATGGAATATGGATATCATGTTTGAATTTTTGTATTATTATGGTTATCGATGCTTATAAGATGAATCAAGTCTTTTTATGCATCAATTTTGGTTTATGAATATTTAAGGATGTTATTTATATTTCATGCATTGAATATAGATGCATGCCAATTGAAATTTTATTTAGTTATAACTCGGTATTTTGCATTTTTCTTATGTTTAGTTGTTGAAAAATCTGGTGGAAAGGAACATGGGATTACATGTGCTGAAATGCAGCTGCTACAAAATGCATCTAAAGCAGCAGCAAGTTGCTGCTCATTCAACTTATTTGTTGTTGTCGCAATGAACAAAGATTTAGTTAAAAGCAGCAGCAATTTGTTGCTGCGTTAGCTTCATTTCAATAGCAACAGCTGCTGCTTTATTTCATTGCAGCAACTGCTGTTTTTGTTCATTGCAGCAACAGCTTACTGCTGCTATTTTAATGCTAAAAAAAAAATATACACCAGAAACATGGCAAAATGAAATTTGCTCAAACATACACCAGAAACATGGCAAAATGAAATTGCTCAAACATACACCAGAAACATGGCAAAATGAAATTTCTCAAACATACACCAGAAACATGGCAAAATAAAATCTAAAATAACCAGAAATAATATGGAACTCAACTAATGATTAGGGCATCCAAATAACATGGTATTCAACTCAAAATACAAAATCACATCCTATGGCCTCCAATTCATTAGCAAAAACATCAGATTATAAACGCCAAATAATTGTTTAAAACCATCAACACCTCCAGCTATCTATTGTGACAGTTTTAAATCGGCATTATCAAAAATCGTACATCACTTGACAAGCATTTTTCCTCAGGTAGGTGGTCTCCATCCTACAATATATATAGTTGAGCATTAAAATTAGTCAGTTTGGAAGAAAATGAGTTTGAAGAGTACAATTCTCAGATTATTATTTAGAAACAAACCTGTGGCATATTCAAATTTAGTGCTCCAAATGGATAAGCATTTCCAAAACTCCTTCCCATGTTGACATTTCATCCTATATCACGAACCACATGACTCATAGTTTCTACACATGGTTGGACATTTCTTGCTTCTTGTGAGTATCCAGAATCAACTTGTGAGGGTTGATCCACTCTCACACTTTGTGAGCTTTGACTTCCATGCTTCATTGATTTAGTTCTTTCTGAAAATAAAGAAGTAAATTAGTTTAAAAACACAATAATATAAGAAATATTAGATATTTAATTTCTCCATACTTACTTGAAGTTTCTGTCTTTCCTTTCATTTTCCTTTTTTTAACATCCCAATGACGCTTCTGAACATTTGTGACTCCTCTCGACTTTGCTGTTAGAGGATCACGCACAAGGGGGGCATTTCCTTCCCCGAGAGCCAAACCAACATGTGTACTGGAATCATTTAGGTTCTGATTTGCATTCCATTCATCTATTTCTTCTTTAGCACATGCAATATGTTTTGTCAAAATCTCTCGGGTCTCTCCGTGAGCTTTGGCATGCATTGCAGTTTCTTGAACCTCCTTCATTGCATGAGTAACAAATGCCATTTCATATGTATAATTTTGGCCAGCTTGAGTGCCATCTTTCCCCCTCCACTTTTGGCAGCTTTGGTCCATCTTTTTCTTATGTATTTCTCCGAAATAAAACACACATTCAAAGCATCGAAAACTTTTAAAACATGACAACAAAATATGCCAATTGTTTCAAACTTGTGGCAACTACATTTTATGTCAAATTCTTGAGGATCATACTGAACAATTCTATATCTTGAGCTTTGGCCATGTGACTTCACTTGGAAACATAATAATGAAGAATCAATAGAAGTGACCTGTCGTGGAGCCCCAATTCTCATTGTCTCTATTAATTCTTTTTCAAACAACTTATACATATTCGTTGTGTAGACTTCAACAACACACTCCAATAGGGGGGATTTTACAAGTGGTGTAGGCTTGTTGTGGCGACATGATGTATCATTTTCTTTTTCTCTTATCCTCCAACTATTTAAAACTTCTTCATAACTAGTAACACAATTGAGCAAAGAAGATGTTTTGTTCCCTATTTGTTTTTTCAAAGCTGAATTCGTACCCTCACTCCTCGATGTAGCCAAGAGCCCGGCGCTAAAAATCTGACGACTAAAAGCAGTAGCCCATCTGTGGCGAAGCTTATACATTATCTTAAACCAGTGTTCCCCTCCAATTCTGTAGTTATCCACCATTTCCTTCCATGTGGCCTCAAACTCTTCTTCGGACTCACAATATTTCATGCACTTAACTCATAAATGGTGAAATTCTGGCTCATTATTCAAACCCCCAAAATGTGATGGGGCATTTTGATTTATGTGCCATTGACATAATCTGTGATGTGCATCAGGAAACACTTTATCAATTGCATTCATCATCGCTTGGCATTGGTCCGTAAAAATTACTCCAGGTTGTTTTCCACCCATGGACTTAAGAAACTCCTTAAACAACCATTCAAAAGAACTTTGTGTTTCATCGGACATAAGAGCAAAACCAAACATAATATTTTCATTATGATGATTAATTCCCACAAAAGGGGCACAAATCAATTCATATTTATTTGTTCGGTAAGTAGTGTCAAACGAAAGTAAATCACCAAAACAGTCAAAATCAATTTTACTTTGATAATCCCTACAAAAGAAATTCATAAGTCTTTGATCATCATCCACTTCCATTTTCCAATAAAATTCAGACTCATTATTGGACTTGTCTACAAAGTGTTGTAGTAACTGCATAGCATCACCATTTTCAACTTTCGTCTTTCTATATAGACAATTCAATGCGTCTTTTCGAAGGAACCCCAAATTTTCTCTTCCATGTGCCGCACTTTCTAAAAACCCAAAGGCTTTAAAAGGAGGTATCCCAGTCTTCACCATTGACGTTAATATCAATTCTTGCTCATCTGTTAAATTCCTACTAGATCTAAGTAAATATGTTTGGTCGGAAGCATACAGTTCATGAGTATGTTCCTTATCAAATTTAGTCACCTTCCACACATCCCCCTTTCTTCTTGCAATTTTAAGCTTTGCTTTGCAATCACATCTAAATGATAACTTTTGATATTTTGGCACCCTATGTGCAGAACGCTTATCATTTTTTGCACCTTCACAAGAACAAAGGAAAAATTTTCCTTGGAGTAACCCACACCCATCTTTGAATCTGATGCCTTTACCTTTCCTTACACTGAACCCCTTCACATTTGCATATTTACAATATAATGCAAATGCAATATGCTCATTTTCTACAATGTTCCCAATTTCCAATCTTTTTTCCACTTCCTCTAAAGTTAATTCCGCAGATTGTACCTGATTTGTAGCTTGTAAATCATCATCATCATCGGACATTAGCGGCTCTTCAAATAGATCTTCGTCGCAATTATCTTCTCCTTCATTCTCATTTTCGCAATTCATGTCTACACAAGAAACAATAAGATGCTATAAATATTCTATATCCCTGGAATCATACCTAAAACATGTTTTGATATTTCATACCTGAAAATTCAGGAAAATCATTTGTTCCAGAAGACTTTTCCATCATAGGATATTTAACCTGATTATAAAAGAGAACCAATATTTTAGATTCACTGTGCATCATAATAAACTAATAGAATCCAAAGTTCACTAATGTGCAAAAGAGTAAACATAATTTCACCTAATCTAAAATTACAGTATTTGGTTAGAATTTCCAGAATTTCATGATACATGTATATAGTCGTTAAGTGCCTGCCCGATAAAATAAGGACTACACTGTCCAAAAGGAAAAATCGGAGGACTTTTTATATGAAATACTACTTCATCGGTTGAGATTTTATTGCACTCATATTTATATATACTTTATGGGGTTTTCAATTCCTACCACCACTCCCTTTTGGAACATAGCAACCTGCCTTCTAATACAGTACATGTACAGTGATAATTTAACTCTCTTACTAATTACATTTATTTGGATGCAATTAGAATCCAAGCAAAAACACAATAATCAGAAATATGTAACCAAACAAATAGAATTTTTCGATTTTGAGACACATTATAGAATCTTAGGCAAGATAAATGATCTAAACCATATTATAAACTAAAAGAACGACTAACACCCAAATCACAAAAAGATTTTCACTCTTTTTTCTTAAAACCCATGTCTTCCTTGTTATTGCTATATATAAGTTAGGGCAAACAAACTAGCAGAACAAATGGAACAAAGTTTTGAAAGTTTACCTGAGATGGTAGCTACGGCGGTGTGCAGCTATACCGGCGAAAATGAAGGGAGAAGAGAGAGTGCAGCGGTAATTTTCAGAGTGTTTTGACTGCTCTGGTTCTACAGATCTAGTTTTACTATACTCTCATTTAACCATGGTAAGTTACAATGGTTAGGAAAAAGATTTTTTAAAAAATAAAATCTGGTCTTGACAGATGTCAAAATATGGCTGGAGCAGAGCTTTAATACAAAAGAAAAAGAGAAAGCATTTTTAAAGCCACGTGTCGCGATTTAAGGTGGGGGGAGCAGTGGTACTCCCCCCACCATAGACTTCACCCTGATTAAGATGAATTCGGACAAGGTTCCTTGGAGGTTACGAGGCCGATGGATTGGAACTTTGCAATTTATTAGCTCTATACATTTTCGGGTTTCTCACATCTTCAGGGAAGGAAACAAAGCGGCGGATGCTTTGGCAAATTATGGACAGCAACATTCGGGTAGCACATGGTGGGCGTCACACCCTCAGTTTATTAGTGGTTTTATTTTTCATGATCTATGTAATAGTGAATCTTTTCGATTCCGCTAATTCTTTCTTGAACTCTTTGTTGGTACATTTTTTGTTATTTATATATCTGAGTTCGGGGACGCTCCTCGTACTCCATTTTATTCAAAAAAAAAAAGTGAATGTAGGTGAGATGAACGAAGTGAATTCAATGACCTCCATGATGAACAGAAAAACAGAGAGAGTTTATTCAATGAGGATCAAATGTGTGAAGTGAACGAGTGAGTACAAAATGAGCTGAGATACAACTTATATACTGAACTGAAAAACGGTTATAACTAACTCATCTAACAAACTACTCTAACTAACTAGAGTTAGGTGAGCTGGCAGCTGCGGTTGATGAGTTGGCATGAGCTGAGTCATTCTTCTCCTAATACCATTGCACTCCTGCAGAATGAGCGCCAAAATTTGCAAGTGCATAGCCGCCTTGCTTCCTTCACGAAAAATGTGCGAAGCCCGAAAATTGATAGAGTTCAATAGTTGAAGACAAGCCACCCATCGACTTCGCAAAATCCACAGTACATTCTCCGAGTTAGAGGTGAGTAAATTGACAACATACATTGAATCTCTTTCCACCAAATATTACATCAAAAAGGGCGACGCATTAGAAGTTTAAGTCAGTTCGCTTAGTTTGTTTTCTCACTTTTCCTTTTTTCCAATTTCGATAGTCTAGATGTTGAGAATTCTCTCTCAATCTTGTAACACGCAATCGTCAATTCTCTCGACAATCATCAATAAAATTCTTTTGTTCTTCATTCAATCGATTTTAGATTCGATTTTGATATTCTAATATGTTCAAAACAAAAGAACAACAAAAACAACCAAAAAAACTGAAAAGGCAATATAAAAATTTGGGTTGTGTCCCAAGAGCGTTGTTGTTTATCGTCGTTTGCTCGTCATTGGTGGTGGATTAAGTTTTGTCCTTGAGTTCAGTTCCATCGATCATCAAATTTGATTCACATTCAGTTTTAGTGTTTCCCCCGTTACTTTGTTCCAATGCTGGAGTCCAGCACTTTCGCCAAAATGAGATGATTTAGCAATGATGTGTTCGATAAAGGGGCATTAGCAAGTTTTCGACTGATGCGCCTATCTATTTACCTAAAATATATGAAACATCCAACTAAATGTTCAGAAACACTCATACTTGAAGAAGATGATGAAGTTGAGGATGAAAGCTAGGATCACCAAGAAGACGAACAGAAACCAGTTCCATCGTCTCCTGCCCATGTTTTGCCTTCACAACCGAAGTAATCTCGACCACTGGATAAATGAAGTCCTCAGGTATTTTTTTCATTTACTCTTAGGCAATGAGGACATAGCTTTATTTAAGTTTGGGGAGAAAGTTGTGATGTTTATGTTTTTTTCTAGTTAAATTCAGTATTTTCTTTGCATGCTAGTATATTTTAGGTCTTAGTTTCTTGTTTTTATTTATTTTCAGTTTAATAAAAGTTTTTACTTTTTTTTCGAAAAAAAAAATTATTTTTAAGTTTCTATCGTGCTAGCATTGACGATGCTACTCACAACCTTCACAATGCCATAAAGAAACAGAGCAGCAAAATAAAGACCCGATGCCAGGGGCGGACCCAAGTAGTGGGCTAGGGTGGGCTGGAGCCCGGGGTCAAACTTTGGCCCAAATTCAATAGGTATGGATATGTAATTGCGTAGTCCACTTTAAAAATAATATAGAGATATTATGAAGGTCCAAATGAGTTTACCCAACAAAACAATTACACTTTGGGTCAAATAAACCCACATCTTAACAAAATTAAAAAAAAAAAAACTCAATCCACTAAATCATCCATGTACAATTCAATTATCATTTTTTTGTTATTTTTCATCAAATAGATAAATGATGTTTATTGTGCATACAAATCCTAGTGATCTTTTTGAATATACATTGAAATTAGGTTTTATTTTATGTTATAAATTTTTATTTTAGTTGAAATTGATTGAGAGAGTATGAGAGTGGGACTAATATAATCTTTTTTATGCACCTAAGATGTTTGTTGGATATTATTTTTTTTTGTAATTTAGATGTTTAATGGAATCTAAGCAAAAACCGTAAAAAGCTATTATATGTCTTGGTTGATGGATTAAGGTAGTAACTAATACATATTATTCATTCTAACTTAATACATTTAATATTTTTATTTTTAATATATATTTTAATTAATTTCATTAAGTAAAAAATAGCCCGATGTGGAAAAAAATCCTAGTTCCGCCCTTGCCCGATGCCCATGTAATATTCAACTACTATCACATTCCTATTAAAACTAAACATACTATATAATTGTGTTTAAAAATCTTAAAAACTCACCCAACCTCTTCCCCCTCCCTAGCCTCGCGGTTTGGACTAGAACCTCAGTTGGTCTTCATTGTCGAGCAAGTAGTTATCATCCCGAGAAATATTTTGATAATCTATTTCTCAAAATGGAACCCTCTTTTTCGACATATTCACAAACCTCCGGCATGTACCCTGGATCATGGTTATCGTAGGAGGTTGATTCATAGGAAACATTGTCTTCCTTGTCTATCACAATATTATGGAGAATACAGCAAACGAGAATAACCCTCGGTAACTTTTGTGCGTCGGGTCTCCACATATCTCCTTGCATTATTCTCCGATTCTCCTTCAACTTAGCCAACGCGCTCTGAGCCACTCCGTGAGTAGCAAGAAGCCTCTGATTAAAATCAGCTTTCTTTTGTGATAGTTTGTTCCCTTCAAATGGAGGGACAAGCCATGGCAACAACGGGTATCCCAAATCACCAAGTATATATCCCCTCAACTCCGTTTCATCCGATATAGTTAGCCTCTTGCCGTTCAATTTCTCTCCTTCATGACATAGGTTGAAGAAATTTGAACTCTGAAGAACTAAAGATTCATATATTTGTCCTGGCCATCCGGTGACTATATCCCTAAATCTCAAATCAGGGTCCACGATCACCTGCATCATGCTGTGATTCTTCTTGTGATCAACCCAAGCATCTGCTCCTTTATGAGATGATGTCATTCCCATTTTTATATGAGTGGTGTCGATTGCACCACAACAGTTTGGAAGCCCACGGATTTTCTCAAACTTTGATTTTACTTCTGTCATGTCTTGTTCGGTTGAAGGCCATTGGAGGTGGCAGAGACCCTGTATTTCAATGGCGTCTATAAAGCGTCACGTTACCTGAGATACAATTGAATGGTGTACCCCAAAGGATTCCCCGATTGACATCAATGTATTGCCAGTCCCGAGTCTTCTTAGTGCTAAGGCCACCTGGTCATATATTGACACTGGATCTCCATTTGTAAAGTAGAAGTGTGGTTTACACATCATCTGGTCCTTTACTAGCGAACAAATATAACTGAAAGTTTTTTGGGACATTGAGAAAGCGTTTCTGAAATTGTCTAATCCATGTGAGGATGATGGATTTCCTTCAAAGTGGTAAATCGTGATGACGAAAAAGTTAGGAATACCCGGTAGTATATTCAAGCAATAATAGATAATAATAATAATTGCCTAAGTTCATTATAGAAAAGATAGTAAATTTTAGAGAAAGTATTGACTCTCTCTGGAAAAATTCTATAGTTAATCAATTTTCTCTAAATGAGACTTAATTGCGTATGAATGGATAATCTGTGCGTTATAAAAATCTGGTTATTTTGAGGCTTCATGTCCCATAAGATTGAAATGAGCAATAGTATAGTAAATATATCCAGTTCTCGTTTCCATCCTAAACTGAACCTTTTCAATGAATAGAACAGTACAACTGAACTTTTAGTGCAATGCAATTGAAAATATTTACATGCATACGTAAAAGTCTCATATCAATAAAGTACTTCACACACAATTAGTGTAAAACGTTGATAAACTATCGTGAATGTATTGCTCTGACAATGATGCCAGCTAAGTGCGTCCGGTGTAATATCAGCTGAATCAAACGGTGTTGGCCTTGGAGAGTTCTTTGTAATTGCACACACAAAGTTTCTCTATGTATTTGATGCATGTTTCTTTTTCATATAGGTTATACATGAAAGAGTTCTATGTTTGATGTACGAAAGAGCAGGAACTATTGATTGAATAAAAACAGGAACTTTATTCAATTTCCTATTACGTGTACGCATGAAAACAAAAATGTAAATCCGCCTCCAAATTAATTTGCGCAAGCCTAGCGACACCCTGTCTCATTCTAGGATCAATCCACAAGTTCAATTCACTAATTTCTCATGCCTTGCCTTAATGCCTTAATTTACTAACGATAAAGAGTTCACAAAATAGTCTTTATTGTTAATTTTATTATGACATTGTGCAATGACAAACAAGAGCGAAAATATTGTTGTAAGAGCAAGTGTCAAACTCTTTATGCAGACACCCGAAATGACAAGATCAACGAACTTGCTCAGGAAATTATTTGGCACACAATCTTATGTATAAGGGCCAATGGCGATCACCCCCTATCGTTTGGGGTGTTTTGCAAAGTGCCCCTAATGTTTCAAAAAGAGCACTTTGCCCCCTAGCATTTGTAAATTTGCCCCCCGAGTCCTTATCTACATTTCATTTTTGCCACGTGGCTATCTTTTCATCCGTTAGATTTGGCATCAGGGGACAAATCGCACATTTTTACAAACGTTAGGGGGCAAAGTGCTCTTTTTGAAACGTTAGGGAGCACTTCACAAAACACCCCAAACGTTAAGGGGCAAAATGCAATTGACCCTATATATAATGGGAAAAGAGAAATATCAAAATCTAATAAAGTTCATATACAATAAAGAAAAACTCCCATTTTAATTAAAAGTCAGCTACAAATAACTAGAAAATGAGCAAGAATATCAAAAAATAACAAATTTAGGATAGCAAAACGCACAAAAGATCAGGTCAATAAAATTGGTACAAAAAGAAGAAGAAAATTTAATTTTTCACATTTATGAGCAAATCTTTTTGAGAAAGCAGTGGACTCCTCAGAAACCAAAGGGTTCACTTCAGCTTTCGTTCTTGTTTTACTTCCTCTCACAGGTGCCATCACTCAATTCAATCAAACCCTGCTTCCTTTAGAATATCTAGACCAAAAAAATAAAAAAAAACTTTGTTATGACTGAAATATAACTAAAACCAATTTGTAATTAAACACGATTTAATTCCATCTACCTAAAGAGATCATAAACAATCAAGAAACCATGGAACATGCAAGCGACATATATATGGATGATTAGTGACTGTGTGTCAATGGTGTGTGTTTTTTTGTGTGCGTGAATTTTTTCTTTTGGTGTTTTTGTAGCATGCAAATTGAAGAAGGTTTTTGTAGCACAGATGCCTTAGAGGGAAGTTATGAGAAAACCTAACGAAAGACAAATGTTTTGGGTTAGTGTTTTTGTTTAAGACAATAATGTGTGGAGAAAACTAATAGTCACCGGAGAAAACTGATACTTACATGGGTTCCAAAATCTTCACAGTGACAGTGAGATAGAGAAGGGGATGGGGAGCTTTATAAATTTTCTTGGTTTATAGGTTCAAGAATATGTACTCTAGATTGTATCGAATTTATAATACGGACAATTGTGTGGGTCCTGTGAAACGTGACAAAAGTAAAGGTGAATTAAACCAAAAAATATAAAAGTAGTTGACTAAAAGGCATGACATTTATTTTCGAATCAAACGACAGCACTCCACATTTAATGACTAATAACTACTTTTCTTAATTTTACTTTATGGATAAATAATTCGCGTGTTATTGTTATCTGAATAGTTGTTATGATTTAGTTTAGAGTTATGGTTTTACATAAACCCTGAGGACATTATTAAAGTTTTTTTTGCTAGTCAGCAATTTGTATGGTAATTTTTACAAGGGTCAAGTGTGATCGCCCCCTAAACGTTTGACCCATTTTCCAATGTCTCTCCTAACGTTTGAAAAAGAGATTTGGCCCCTAACGTTGTTCAAATATGCAATTTTCCCGTGAGTCCTTGATGAACCGTTTAATTTTTACACGTTTCTATCTTTGCATCCATTAGATTTTGGTATTATGGGACAAGTTGCACATTTTCATAGGTTAGGGGGACATTGCAAAACGGGTCAAATGTTAAGGGGGTGATCATTATTGTACCCTATTACGACAACAACAACAACCAAGACTATAATCCCAATTAATTGGGGAACTATATATGAACCAAGAAAGAACTACATATAGTCATTCACATGAATTATCATCCTCCACTAGTTCTTGTTGAGTAAAACGCCTTCATGTATGCTTCGAAGGTTCATTTTATTTCGTATTACTTCATCCATGTTTTTTGTAGAGATTTCAGTCAATTTAAACGAATTGGATGATCTAATCTATTCAACAAATGAATCAACACATTCAAACCACAAAATTAGAACAATAAACAACACCGAAGATTACTTGGTTCAGCAATGATCAAGGTGATCAAAGCCTACATTCAAGGGAGCAAAGTAGTTTTTTATTTCTGTAGAATCTGAGAGTGAAATACAGAGGATAGATCAATCTTCTTAAGCTACTCAAAATTATCTCTGAAATAGCCTATTTATATGCACAAAATAGGCGTACAAGTCACACTCAAAACCAGGTCATAAATTCTGTTAAACAGAATTCTACTCACAATGCATAACTGCATTTCCCGCCTAAAGTTTCTAACTAACTTTGAGTTGTGACTTGGTGCATAGCCATCGAGTTTCTGGATCATCTGCACCCACATTTTCTTCGGTCGTCATCTGTTTGTCGCCCCCTAGCCCTAGCATCTCCACACTTTGTACCGGTGCTTCCATAGGTCTTCGTTGCACGTGACTGTACCATCGTAAGAGATTTTCTCGCATTTTCTTGTCGATGGGAGCCACGCCTACTTTCTTTCGAATGTCTTCATTTCTTGCCCTATCTTTTCTCATGTTACAATGTGACACACGCATTTCAGCCAGGCTCATCTTACGTGTGTGAATTCGCTTGATGGCTCAAAATATTGAGCTAAAATACAAACCATGCCTAATAGCGGTCTGATAAAACTTTCCGTTAAGTTTCAGTGGAAGATTACGGTCGCACAAAATCCCTTTAGCGCTCTTCCATTTTATACGATCAACGTGAATGCGATGGTTGACATCACTATATATTTCTCCATTTTGCTGGAGTATTAAGCCTAATCTTCAAACGAAAGTTACGCTCACACAAAATCCATGTACCGGTCTTCTATTCCTTTCAGCCAGCTTCAGTGTGATGGTTAACATCACTATCTATTTCTTCCATTTTAGAAAAAAAGTATATATTCTCTTAGCATTATTGTTTTAACGACGACAAAGTGGAAATTTTAATTTGTACTAGAATATATCTTTGAAATTTCACTTCATGCGCGCATTATTGTTTTCCACTACTATATAAAATATCACCATTTCAATTTTCAGTGGACTATCCACGTAGTACCTAAATTTAAGACGATTTCTTTTTCTTTGTTTTTCGTATTTAGCTTTGTGATCATCAAAGACTTATACTTAAGTCAAGAATTTGTTTCTTGGGTAACCACTCTAGCATTTTTTGGATTAAGCGCTTGGAACATGTTCTTTTAACTTTTGTTTTTACAAAGATGACTTTCTTGTATCTTCTACTCACAAGAGAGCTTTTAACCATATCACATGTTGCAATTAACAATCTTTGTTGCTCTAGACGTTCTACCAAGTTCACTCAATATAGTCGACACTGGGGAAAACTAATACTTACTTGGGTTCCAAAATTTCCACAGTGACAGAGAGGCGGAGAAGGGGATGGGGTGCCTCGGGGGAGAGGGATTGGGAGTTTTATATTGGTTAATAACGACTTGGAGAACTATAAGATTAAAAATGGAGAGAGTTGGAGATGTTGAACATTGAAAAGGATGAAGAAAAAAAAAAGAGAAGCCTAAATCAATGTTAAAGTGAAATGATCAAGTCTACAAGCCCATAATAAATATTAAAGTTTTGGGGTGATACTTAAAAATAAAAATAAAGAGTGAACGAAAGCAAGGGTAATGAACTTAAAAGAAACAAAAGT
The DNA here is from genome assembly GCA_946800315.1 of Misopates orontium. Classification (NCBI taxonomy): domain Eukaryota; kingdom Viridiplantae; phylum Streptophyta; class Magnoliopsida; order Lamiales; family Plantaginaceae; genus Misopates; species Misopates orontium. Next base: position 15,640,065 of record OX326946.1, read on the forward strand.
TATGCTATATATATATGCTACATATATATATATATATATATATATATATATATATATATATATATATATATATATATATACATAGAGAGAGAGAGAGAGAGAGAGAGAGTTGTAGAAGCTGATAAGTGAGTTTGAGAGAAAAGTGTGAAAGGAAAACAATAGAGGGAAGAAATACAAGAAAAATAGTGAAGTTCGTGTGTAAACAAACTTTTCTAGCTTTGTGTTTTTCTTGTGCTTTATCCTGTTACGAGCCAAAACACTAGCCTAGCATAACAAGCTCATTAAATCCTAAGTGATCTTTGATGAATCTCTTCTACATTAGTTGAGAGAAAATGTGAAAATTAGAGGATTTGGTGAGGTTGTCAATGTTTGTGAAACTCGTTTCTATAAAATCGATCAAGAGGTTAACTTCACCTTCATGAGAAAATTGTCTACACCACTACGCATAAAAGAACTTGAATGAGATTTTTTATTAACTTTCATGTTAAGACTTGTTTATTTGATTGCTCTAACTAATCACATGATTTTGATGTAATTATGAGATCTTCTGAATAACATATCCTACTACGATCATGAGGTATTGTTAACTAGTTTGAGTTATTTTTCTTTCTTCTTTTTGCTCAAGGGCGAGCAAAATAAAAGTTGAGGGGTGTTGATATGCGTTGTATTTCTTTACTTTTATGATGTCGTTTTAGTTGCTTTTGTTCCTTTTTCGAGTCTTTATGTTTATGTTGTATTATGTAGGTCTTGAGTCTAAGAGTGTAGTAGATAGTAAACAAAATATAGACAGAGAAGAAAAATGAGACCAACATAGCTAACTAAAAGTTTAACAAAGTGAATAGAAGAAGAAAGAGGAACTTCCCAAGCAGCAGTGACAACGCTGCCCAACGAAGAGCACTGATGATGCTAGCAACACATCATTGACAACAGTACGGGAGAGTGTGACCATGATACCTCAAAAATCATGCAAATTGAGTCAAATCTTCCAGAATCAGTATTCAACAAGGAATATAACTTTCAAGAGCATGGTGGTCAAAAGTAACTCTAAAAAAACATCCACAAAAGGTTTTAAAGAGTCTCACAATCAAAATACTTAAGAATGCATAATTTAGAGATTAGAATAGTTTTAGTTATCAGTTTTCTTTTCTTTTTTCCTCTTAGGTTTAGTTTGCTTTTTGTAAGAATTCTTGAACAATGATCTAAAATCAGAAACATGTATCTTATCGACATTGTGCTAGGCTAAAGTCACTATTGTTCCGAATTTGTTGGAGTCATTTTAGATGGATATCTATTCTATGACTTTTCAGTATTTTAATTTTGTTAATTTGGGTTTTTCTATTTATGATGATTGTCCTGATTGAATGCTTTCATGTGTAGTAACTAGCTACCATTGATGAATAATCTTGTTATATGAAATGATGCTATTATCCCATTTACTGCACTATTTGGTGTGATTGCCGAATTAATAATTTTGTAGTTGCAATTCGTATGGTAATTCATAAATTTGTCTATACTTATTACATTCATTATAATTTTTGCAATTCTAATATTGATGTTTTTGATTATGATAGGTGTGGTGGGTCCAGGAAGCTCTGCAAGATTTGCCAGAGAGGTTTCTAGTCTATATGATTTATTTGCTAGTTTTCACTCGGTGTTTTAGTGATATGACCATTTAATCTAAAACAACAGAAGGAATCACCGCATTAAACACTAACTCAAAGATGCATGAATAATTATATCAAGCATTACAAGATATACTTGTCTATGAATGGTAATCCAATCTCCAATGAAACTTGAATTTTGAATAACATTTCAATTATCTCTCATTTATTATTTTTACAATTTATTGCCTATTATTTGTTAGTAAAAATCTCTCGAAACTATCTTGTTTATTTTAGTGTTCTTATAGCTTAAATACTTAAAGTAGAATAAAAGTTAGATTAGTTCTCCAGTTGATTGATTTTCTTCATGGGATACGTATTCGAGGCAGTTATCCTTACTTTATTATATTACTTGAGACTAGTCGACTTGCAACTAAAGTGTTGCTTGTTCTGAACACGTCAATAGTCATATGTTGAAAAACTCACTAGTATATAAGGGGCCGATACAAGGATCAAACCCATACACTACATGCATTTTGTGACAAACAATGCATGATCTATGATTGGATGATAGAGGTAGATTAAAAGTGATTATTGATGTGTCCAAAATATACACTTTTAGCACACTCATTTACTTTTTTCACTGTTTTGTACATATTTTACTTGAGTCTATTTAGTTGATTTCTTTTATTTTTGTGTTTAGAAGTCTTGTTGACAAAAATAAGCAAAAAGGAAAAAACAAAAATAAAAACAGCGCCAATTTATGGAATTTAATGGGAACAGATCCAGAAGAATCATAAACGAGGCTATACATCATTGGAATTCTAGGGATATCTATTTTCTGACGCAAAAAGCAGATCACGATTCCGACATCTACAGAAGCAGTGATAGCCAAAACGGTAAAGACACGCAAACCTGGAAAGCTGCTGGACCCGCAAAACGCGACTTTGATGATAAAGGGGATTCTAGCGTTCGAGTCTGAAGTTGAGGTGAATCGTTGTAGAGGGATGAAAGAGGAGGTCAACACGAGAAACAGAGTGATAATAGATCGTCTATATCAAAAGTTATCAAGAACATGGCAAACTGTCGCCGAAAAGCACTTCTATTTGATCGCGATTGCTCGCGAATTTTTGACAGAAGGTTGCCCTAATTTTGGGAACTTCTATGCGATCGCACGGAAACTTTTATGTGATATCATAGCCCCAAAAAGAAAGGATTTTCAGCTGATTTTGTTCCCTAATGAAACTCAAAGTCTCCCCAACACTTTCACCTATAAATACAAGTCATTACGGTACAAAAATACAAGCTTTCAGCAGTCATTCTAAAGAGAAAAAGTCATTAGATTAGGATTTATTATTTTTTTATTATTTTTACTGTGTTCTTTTTTATTTTTCTAGAATTAGGATGTAGCCTAATTACTCTATGTGGAACTCTTTCTTTATTAATTGAAAGATTGATTGACTTTTTAGTGATTTATATATCTTATTCTTAATGCTTTTATGTGCGTCGCAAACACATGATTGTTAGATAAACTGTGGTAGACTCCCCAAAATAATCAGAAGTTTAGATCTCATAAGATATGAACATTGCATTGAGTGTGAGATTGAAAACCTATCGGATGATGTAGTGATACTTTTCGAAGGTAATATGGATAAATGCATCTAGAGGAAAAGAGTCGATGTGTACCATTCTAATAGACATGTGAGAGGATTCGTGAACTACTACCGATCACAATTAAAAAGAATTTACTTGTATTTCAATTATGTATTCTTATGAAATTAATTAGATAGCAATCGAGGTCAACTATAGATGATTATAGTCAAAACAGTAGCATTATTCTTTCTTGTTAGTTATTGCTCTATTTATTTTTTGTTCGTCTATTATTAGAAATCCGATAAAAGCGGTAAACTCCCTATACTATGCCCCTAATTGCACTTAGTCCCCTTATCCTTTTAATTTTGGCAGCTTGCCCCATGTACTACGGATATATAAGCACTTTGCCCCCTGAGTCCATCCAACGGCATAAAATGTTGACACGTGTTCAAATTCAAAGGTGAAAAAATGACTCGAGGGGTAAATTGTTTATTTATCCATAGCATAGGGGGCAAGTTTCCAAACATAAAAAGATAAGGGGAAAAATGCAATAGGGGGTAAAGTATAGGGGGTTAAATGCTTTTATCCCTTTAATTTATTCAAATAGATTAATTATTTGCGTCAATAGTTATCGTTAGATAGTCTTTATGGGATCGATATTCTGGTGTTGTAATTTAGAACTCTGTATCAGTTGTGAACGTAAACTTGCGGTAATAAATTGCCATTTAGTGTTGGGCGATCAATTTTATGCTTAGTTAAAATTCCCATGTTTATCGTTATTGGAGAGGACTAGTGTGTACTCTGGTCTTCTAGATCCATTAAGTACTAAAGGTGTTATGGTAGTCATGTGATCTGAAATAAAATTTGGAACTATCTACATTACACAATAACTCAATGATCTTAGTAATTATAGAGAAGTGACTATAAGTCCTAGTGTGTGAGGATAAATCCTACTAATTACATATTTTATTTAATTATTTATTTATTTTTCTTTTGTAGTTCGTTAATTTAAATCAAATCCAACCACCACCACCCCCCCCCCCCACCCCCTACCCCCCATGCGTTCTTTACCACAATTTAATATAGAAGAGTTAGGGTAAACTGCTTAAAACCCCCAACCTATGGGGTGTTCCATAATGTGCCTCCTAAACTACAAAAAAGAGCAATCTATCCCCTAACCTTTTAAAATTTGTGCAAAATGCCTCCTGGTCAACTTTCCGGCAAAAAGTTTGACCAAGGGGCATTTCGCACAAATTCTAAAGATTGGGGGTAGATTGCTCTTTTTTGTAGTTCAAGGTGCACATTGTGAAACACCCCATAGGTTGGGGGTTTTAAGCGTTTTACCCAAATAGTTAAGTGAAACTAATTTATGTGGATTGCATCTTTCTCTATGCAATAGATATTCTTACTTTATTACTTATGACTCGTTGCACGTTTTTTCCGCATCAACACGCAAGCACATGTTTTTTCATACGAGTGAGATACATAGAGAGAATTGCGACACAAACAGAAAAATTGAAGATTTTAGAGGTTCCAAGCAAGAACATAAAAATTCCTTCACAAATTTAGTTTCTTCTTCTATCCTTCTATATATGTTAATGAAATGGTAATTGAGTATATGAAGGATATATGTTAATGACATGGTAATTGAATATATGCATATGTTCTTAGAGCAGCCAAACTTCTTGTATCTAGACACTACAAGAAAATGTTCAAATAGAAAGGGCATATCGAAAGGGAATTGGATTCACCTTCTAAATAACTGGAAAATTTAATAAAAATTAAAAAATAATATGATAGAAAGGGAAAAATTCCTTTCCGTGCTAAAAAACGGACAAATCCGTTTCTATGTTATACAAAATTAATAAAAAAAAGAAAAGAAAAGAACTGAGAAACAGAAATCGTCCTTTCTTTCACCGGATACGGCCGATTTCGTTTCTCTCCTTTAAGAAAGAGACTCAGCCCTTTCTCCATGTTAAAATTCCCTTTCTCTACTCAATTACTTTTCCCCCCACCTTCTTCCTCCACTCCCGCGACATTTCTCCTTTCTTCTTCACTCCCGCAAATTTTTTCTTTCTTCTTCATGCAATTTTCACTTTTTTCACAATTTTCAGTCTTTTTGTTGAAGAAATCGACAATAGAGTCAAAATTGAGGCTAATTTGTCCCCCAATTTCACTCCCGTGAATTCACTGTCGCGATTCGGAGAGGGAGTAGTGCTGTTAATTCAGGGTTTAGGGGATAATCAGTGCCGCTTCAGTTTGTCCGTTCATCTCTTCAGGTTACACACTGAAGCTACTCAAAAATCTCTGCATAAATAAATGCTCTATTATTCACTTATTTTTAAGCTCGAAAATTCTGTTTTGACAGGTACAATTAGGGGAAGTGGTAGAGCGGTTTTATTCATAATACTCCACTCTCAAACTAGCATCAGGTAAAACTGTGATGAGCTCGTGGATACACTATTATTTTTTTCATTTTTTTTAACTGTTGCACTGGCTGTTCTGTGGACATTTTGCTGTTTTAGAATGTTAATTTTGTGTTTGGAGTAGCCATGGGTGATTCTGATTAACTGTTGGTGATTCTGATTAACTGTTGGTATACTGTGAATATGTAAAATTGGAGGTGTATGCTTTGTAAAATGTTAATTTGAGGCGGTGAATCCACTGCCTCAATATAGGTTTTTGAGGCAGTGGATTCACTGCCTCAAATTGGATGTTTTCAATTTGAAAACATGGAGTTTGAGGCAGTGAATCCACTGCCTCAAACACCTATATTGAGGCAGTGAATTCACTGCCTCAAATTGGATGTTTACCATATGAAAACATTGAGTTTGAGGCTGTGAGATTCACTGCCTCAAACTCAATGTTTTTAAGCGTAAAACGTGCAATTTGAGGCAGTGAATCCACTGCCTCAATATAGGTGCTTGAGGCAGTGAATTCACTGCCTCAAATTGTATGTTTTCAAACTGAAAACATAAAGTTTGACGCAGTATGTTTTCAAGTGTAAAACATAGTTATGAAGTTGATTTTTTAGATGAAAAACGTAGGAAAACAGAGGAGGATTTGATGGAGAGTTGGTGTTGTTATTGTTTGAGATGAGAAGTGGTAGTGTTTCTATATATAGGTCATTGAATTTAATAAGTTTTTGGTATGAGAACCAAGTTGGATTGAAAGTAGCTTGTAGTTTAGTTTCATAAGTTATATCTAAACGAATTCATTGTCAATACATGCATTTCTTATCTTTTGGTTTTTACTTGATTTGATAATATTGATTTAACTAATACTAGTATAATTTTATTTTAGATGGATAACAGGAATCCTATGACTGACAGAGGTGGACGTGCAACGAACATTACATATAGCAGAGGCAGAGGTAGAGGGAGGAATCAGGCGATGTCTCGGGCACCCACGAACCAGATTCCCTGACAGTGGCTGGAGTTCAGGGTACTTTTGGAGGGGTAATGCAGCCAGAGCCGTCTGAATCAGGATATCCCGATGGTATCCCGATGTATGGAGGTGGCACATCTACTCATTTTACGTAGTCTGCTCTATCACCATCCCCTCGTTTTTCAGGAACACCGGTCCGAGTGCATCATTCATTTGGCGGTGGGCACATCTCGTCTTCATCACAGGGATCACATTCAGCCTCAATGCCAGCAAATGCCTTGCATCAACAAGCAGAAACGAGGGGAGAGAAGGTGATCTGGAGGTTGATGGGGTGCTTGAGTACAAAGATGGATCACGAGGCCGTACCAAAGGCCTTCAGCCCCCGCCAATCCAATAGAGAGGCATTGGATTTCATTCCATCGGAGTGGGGGGTTTAGAAATTCGGGGACGGTTAATGGCACAATTGGCGCAAACTTGAGGAACATGTGCAAAAATGTTTACTTGACATACGGCCAGTGGTTGGATCAGGACACAGAAGCGTGTTGGCAAAGATTTAAGGTAGTTAAAAATTTGTTATTTTTATTAGTTTTAAGATAGGTTACTTATTTTTAGCATGTATGGATATTAATTAAGCTTCTATATGGTTGATATTGCAGAATACTTTTCAATGGGAACCAGAGTTGGAAATGCGTGTACGTGCGCTATACAATAAGGTTGCTCGGGAGCGATTCAGTGGGTCGGTGAATTATGCCAAGAGGTGGTGGCAGAAATGTTGTAAGAATCCTGATCATGCTAGGAAACACAAAGTCTGGATACCCGAAGAATTACTGAGGGGCTATATCAATTATTGGAAGTCCCCTGAAGCTGAACAGAAGTCAATTCAAGCTTCAGAGAACCGCGATAAAGGAGAGAAGGTTCACTACTTAGGAGGCTCAATTGGTATTGATGGCCATAGGGAGAAACTGGTGTGTTTCTCATGATTAGCATGTTGATTTTGGACTTTACCACTTTGACGTGTAGTTTAATATTATAAATGCTTTCTTTTTAAGTGAAATTGTGAAATAATTTCACTTTAATCCTTGTTTTGTGAAATGATTGTGGTTTAACACTTGATTAGTGCAAGTAATTGTATTTTAGTGAATGGATTGTGTTGATGTTGATTTCATAGATTTCATTTGAGTGTTGATTTTGTGAATGGATTGTGATGGTTTTGATTAGATGGATTTCATCGATTGTTGACGGTACATTGATTTTATGAATGCATTGGATTGTGTTGCTTTTCTGAATGTTCATCACATGCAAGATTTCATTGAATTTGAGGTAGTGAATTCACTGCCTCAAATTGGATGTTTTCCAATTGAAAACATGGAGTTTGAGGCAGTGAGTTCTCACTGCCTCAAACTTTATGTTTTCAAGTTGAAAACATACAATTTGAGGCAGTTAATTCACTGCCTCAATATAGGTGTTTGAGGCAGTGAATTCACTGCCTCAAATTCTCAGTTTTCAATTTGTAAACAGAGAATATGAGGCAGTGAAAATTTCACTGCCTCAAACACTATGTTTTCAAATTGAAAACAGAGGATTTAATACTCTATTTGTGCAAGTATTTGTAGTTTAGTTTAGTGCTTATTTTATAGTTTCTAATCCATTAAATTGCAGGCCTTAAAACTAAATGTTGATCCGGATGATGTTCCATTTCATTTGGTCTGGAGAGCAACTCATGTCAAGATAATGGACGATGGAACTAAGGTGTGGGCTAATCCGAGAGTGAAGCAGGCATACGTGAGTATAAAATTTAGATTGTTCTGTATATTTTTTAATGTAGTTTATGAAGTATGTTTACGTGAATGGATTCTATTAACAGGATGCTTACATTGCTTATTGCCAAAATAAGTGGACATCTGAAGCCGATTGGCCCATTTGGGATTTGGAAAAGTGGTTGGAGATTACTGGGCCGGTAAAGAAGAATAGGTTGTCTGGCTTGCCTACAAGTGGTGATCCTGAACTATTAGGAATCCAGGTTCGCAAACACCCAAAGTACATTCATGTCGAATCGAGCAGTACAAGACGCGACTACGAGGGCCAGATTAAACACCTACAGTCGTCTAACGAGGAGTTGTAGAAGGGTAATGAAGACTTGAAGTCTTGGTTGGCAGTGATTTCTGAGAAGGTGGGCATGCCTATCCCTGCACAGTTTCAGACGTCAAGTGCGGAGACCTGTTATGTGTCGACGGAACCTCATGTTAACTCCACCCACCACACGGCAAATCATGGTCCCCGGCAGGAGAATGACGACGTGTACAGGCCAGGACCACCAGATAACGACGTTCGACCACTGCAAGATCCACATGGTTCCGAGCTTCATCGTAATAGCCGACCAGGAGGTATTGACGAGCATGTTGATTTTAGAGATTATGCTTTTTAGAGCTAGTGATATATATACATTTTTGTTTATCGAATGTATTTAGTACTACTCTAACCTACATAGGTTGATTTTGTTATTTTATTACTAATCTAGTCGTGAATGTCAATTCATTTTGAAATGTTAATTGTGAGTTGGTTCATTTTGTGAATGTGGGAACCGGTGTTGAATTTTTGAATATGGGAACCGGTGTTGAATTTGTGAATATGGGAACCGGTGTTGATTTTGTGAATATGGGAACCGGTGTTGATTTTGTGAATATGGGAACCATTGTTGATTTTGCGAATAGATTGTGTTGAACTGTGATTTCATGGATTGTGTTTAATGTTTTAATTTTGTGAATGGATGTTGGTGATTTTGTGGACATTTGTGAATGGATAGTACTGTTGATTTTGTGAATAGATTGTGTTGAATTTGATAGAATGGATTGTGTTGATTTGATGGACATTTGTGAATGCATTGAAAGTGTTTATTGTGTGAATGTGAATGTCATGGATAGAGTTTGAGGGAAACTCTATGTTTTCAAATTGAGAACATAAGAAATTGAGGCAGTGAATTCGCACTGCCTCAAACCATATGTTTTCAAATTGAAAACATAAGAAACTGAAGCAGTGAATCCACTGCTTCACATTCTCTGTTTTCAATTTGAAAACATAGAGTTTGAGAAAGTTAAAATTCACTGCTTCAAATCATATATACTGAACCCAATTAAGATATCATCAAATATAATTAACTTGGTTTTCACAAATGTAAAATTCAATTTTGAAACACGTTTTCACAAATATATTCAATAAACTAACAAGAAAATTACATATAATCGGTGTCATCTTCATCGTCGCATTCTAAAACATCGTCTGCCTCTTCATATACTTCACGGACGTATTCTTCTTCAACTTGAGCATTGTCATTATCTTCGACACATACAAATTCATCATCGGCCAATAATATGTTGTTATCGTTCACATTGAATTCACTGTTCTGTTCAAAGAAGTGCCTATGTCTTGGTAGACATTTGTTGTTGGCGAAACAGAAACAGAGGTTATGTCAACTACATATCTAGCTCTCGTTGTACAAACTCACCACCATCCTCTTCTTCTTGCACCTTGTTGAGATGGATAAGTCATATAATACACCTGTTTTTCCTGACTTGCAAGAACAAATGGTTCAGATGTACCTGTCGAAAGGCGCTTTCCAGGATTTATGTCCACCAAACCATAAGTTGGATGCGTTCTCATTCCATGATAAATGTCGAACCAATCACATTTGAAAAGAGTGACATTTTGTAGATGTCCACTTCCCCAATAATCCAGTTCTACCACCTCCTGCAGCATTCCGAGAAAAATTCTTTCTGGTGGATCACCGGTACTCGCCTTAACATAAACTCCATTGTTCATTGTTTTTCTGCTTGTGCCATATGACAGTGTATAAAATCTGAATCCATTCACGGTATACCATTTATAACTTCGAGCTTTGTAATTGTGACCGTATGCTAATCCACGAATTTGAGGATCCACATCATATCGCCCGGAGTACACAGCCTCTTTGAACCACTCAACAAAATGATTGTTGCGCATTGAGTCAATCTCGCTCTCCCGAACCCCCCTTGCACACCTCTTCGTCAAACAACCTATCAAAGTAATAAATCCACGTTTCAAGTTAATCTATGCGTATGTCATATGAATGATTACTACAAGTCAACTTTATACGTACAAATTGGTACCTTAGCCAACATTCCACTTCCGGACAATTCAGAAGAATATAAAGCTCAGCCGCTTGATACTCCGCCTGTGTCAAATTCTTGTTACTACCACGTCCCAAGGCCTTCCCTCTTTTATGAAAGATAGAAATTGTAGATTCATTATTATTTTGATCCATCTCAACCTCGTTTCTGTTCAAACGATTCGCCCTAGTTTCAACACCATATTCAAAATAATGTGATGAAAAGTTAGCAATTTCACTATGACATACGCCTCGCAAATTGACCCTTCTACACGAGCCTTGTTTCCCGCATCCCTCTTCAATTCAAACATGCGCTTAACACTAAGATAAAATAAAAATTAGTGCTATAAACAAAAAATGTATTTGTGAAATAAATATAGAAAATTACTAGTTACCTTTCAAATGGGTACATCCACCTATATCGAACAGTTGCACCAACTTTTGCTTCCCAAGGAAGGTGTATTGCCAAATGCTCCATCGAATTGAAAAAATGATGGAGGAAATATCTTTTCTAGTTTGCACATTGTCACCACAATTGAACTCCTCCATGTCCGATTTTCGTAGTTCAGTAGCACACAAAGCTCTGAAAAAATTACTAACCTTGACTAGTGGACCCCAAACACTATCTGGCAAGAAGTCGCGAAATGCAATTGGCATCAATCTTTCCATAAAAACGTGGCAGTCATGACTTTTCATCCCAGTCAGCCGAAGATGTTGCATTTGAACACACCTTGAGATGTTAGATGCATATCCATCTGGAAATCGAAGACCACGTAACCATTCCAATACTTTAATCTTTTGATCTTTACTCAGACAATACACTGCTTTACGCTTGTACAGTTTACCATCTCTCCTTGTTTGCAAAAACAAACTTCTTCGATTTGTTAACAACCGTAAATCTCGTCTGACATTCATGTTGTCTTTCGTTTTATCCGGATCGTCCATCATTGTATTCTTGATATTGTCAAAAAAGTTCTTCTCACAATGCATCGCGTCCAAGTTATGACGGCTTAAGTTCTTTTCCCAATAAGGAAGTTCCCAAAAGATACTTTTGTGACACCAATTGTGTTCTTTACCAAATCCATCAATATGATCTCGACTGGTACCAAAATCAACATCTTGAAGAAGCTATGTTTGTCTTTTTATTTCACAACCTGGTCTTCTCAAGATAGGTGCATCTGTCTCCATTCGACCTTCCAAAAAATCATTAACATTCATTCTCCATGGATGGTCAATAGGCAGAAACCGACAATGACAATCGAAGAAGGAGGTTTTCCGACCGTGCTTCAGCTGAAACGATTTAGTGTCCTCCATACAATAGGGACAAGATAGTCGACTACATGTACTCCACTGGAAAAACATGCCATAGCCTGGATAATCACTGATCGTCCACATTACTACAACTCGCATTTGAAAATTCTCTTTTTGATGACTGTCGTATGTCTGGACACCTGACTCCCATAACACTTTTAGTTCATCAATTAACGGTCGGAGAAGCACGTCAATCTTTTTGCCCGGGATCTTTGGCCCAGAAATCAGTAGAGTAAGAAAGATGTACTCTTGCATGCACAAATCAGGAGGAAGGTTATACGGTGTCACAAAGACCGGCCAACACGAGTAAGGAATTGAAGAGTTTCTAAAAGGATTAAAACCATCCGTGCAAATTCCCACTCTAACATTACGCGATTCAGCAGCAAAATCAAGATATGTGGCATCGAACGATTTCCAAGCTTCACCACATGCAGGGTGAATCATTACATCACTATCTCCTCGACACTTTGTATGCCACGTCATGTGTTCAGCAGTGTTACGTGACATATACAATCTCTGTAGACGAGGTGTCAATGGTAAGTACCACAATTTGTTTCGTGCAATGAACTTCTTTTTAATCTCGCATGACTCATACCTCGATTTTCCGCATTCTGGACATGCTGTCCAACTATTACTCTCAAATTCTCCGTAGAACAGAAAACAATTGTTAACACAAACATCATAGGTTTTGTAACCGAGACCTAACCTCCTCATAAACCTCTTCACACTATACATAGAATCAGGCAGTTTGTGACGATCAGCAGGACTCAACAGTGTATGTGCGTGCTGTATAATCTTTTCGCAACCAAGATTTGTAATCTTACAAAGTATCTTGTTCGAGAGTAGTTGCGATACCCCTATGTGTATAGGCCCCTCTGCTTCCTGTAACATTTCAAAAAAATCTTTTGCCTCACAGTTGGGTTCTTCTTCGTGTTCATCCTGATTGTAATTCGTGTGTTGGAACTGGCCACCGAATACCTCTTCAACCATCTCTCTATACCGACCTCCTGCGTTGTCATGATGAGAAGATGACTCCCCAAAGTAAGTCGTAGGTGGTTCATAACTCATATCATCCTCGCCATGTGCAGACCACACGTAGTACTGAGGAACAAAACCCCACTTGTAAAGATGTGTCTGGATCTGTTCCCATCTCCCATTTTTACTATTACAACACCTTATGCACGGGCATTTAGCTTGTCCACGTGTTAACAACTGAGTTTGTTAAAATGCAAATTCTAAAAATCTGTAGACACCTTCTTGGAAATGACTAGTCAAATTTCGATTGTGATCCATTCTATCATACATCCAACTCCGATCTTGGTTGTTATGCATTGTGAGAATAATTTGGTTTAACAAATTAACTTAAATCAAATTAACAAATAATAATTTGATTCAACTTGAATATATCTATATTAAATTAAAGCTCATAAAAATTTCAAAGCTTAACTAATTTAAATGAACAATAATTTCAACATTTATGTCACATATCAATCAATTGATAAACTTCAAATTACATGATATATAGTACTAATTCTAGTTATTAATTAATTGTATTCATTTAAACAAACATCAAAATAAACAACAAAGAAATGAAATATATATGAAGGAAAAATACCTCTAGATGTCGAAGTTGTTGAAGGTCAACCTGAATATGTAAATTGAAAGCTTTTCTTAAAAAATAAAAATTTGAAGAGAATTTTTAAGGGGAAAAACGTAGTATTTTGTGAATGAAGAGGAATAGAAAAAATGTTGGAGAAGATGGGGAATGTGTGATGCAGAGAGGATAAGGAAAAATAGCTGTAAAGTAGAAGAAAGAGAATATTCCCTTTCTACCGAAGAAAGGGATTTAATCCCTTTCTACCAAAGAAAGGGATTTAATCTCTTTCTATGACAGAAAAGGAATATTCTCTTTCTTCCGCCTTAACATAAATACACGAGGATCATGCTTTTCGGGCATGATCCGCGTGAGTGTAGAAAGAGACTTGTCTCTTTCTAACATTTTGTTATATTCTATATATACACCCACATCACAATTTACCCTTACTCATCACCCTCAACATTTCTCCATCCATTTCTTTTTCATTTACCCATCATCCAAAATCCTTTAAATCAAACAATTGTGAAGATGATCATGGAAGCCATGGCAGCCCCCCAATTTCATAAAAAAATTCCGAGGCCAAGAACATCATGGAGGCCATGGCAGCCTTCTTCATCTTTTTTTTTTAATCCTTCGTTTTTTAATAGTTTTTGATATTTTTATGTAATTAATAATATTGTGTATTGTAGTTTCATTGATATATATAATATATAACATTGTTTCATTCATGAGATTTGTAGGTTTCATCCATGAAATTTTTATGTTTCATCCATGGTTAATAATGTATATTAATAGTATTTTGCTATTTCTTGTATAATAGTAGTTTTTACTTTTAATTAATTACATACTATAGTTAATTATAACATTTATAATATGTAAAATTGTGTAGATATATAATTTAAATGTGTTACAATTAATATATAAATACAACTATATATAATGTACTACAATTAGTTACAAGTTAAAAACTTAAAATTTATATTTTTAAATTCTAATTACAATATATAGAAAAGTGGCAGTAAAATGTCATTTTTTTAATTCACGAAAATGATCTGCGTGTATTTTTATTATTTCCGTAATAATAAATGGTATTATTTGTATCTACAATATTCAATTTACTAATTTTTTTTATTTTAAAAAATATTGTAGAAACGGATTATTTTGTTTCCCAGCTTTTCGAAATGTGAGAAAGGGAATGTTCCCTTTCTCAAATTTTCAGATCCCGCCGTTTTTTTTGCCAAATTTTTAAACTTTTTCAGAAAAAATCGAGAGAAACGGATTTGTCTCTTTCCCAAGTTTTCACAATTCACATTCTCGCCACTATCGCCAATTTGTTTTGCCTAAATATAGAAATAGCATAGAAAGGGACCTGGTTGTTTCTGTGTCAGAGAAAGTACCATTTCCCTTTCTATAGCAGAAAAAGATTTTTCTCTTTCTAGCCTAGAAATAGAATTATTTCCCCTTTCTGATTTTTCTTAGCAACCATACCTACTGAAACGGTTTATGGAAAGACCGTAATCCCTTTCTATTGCTCTTTAGAAAGCGATTTCTACCCTATGGAAAGGGATTTGAGTCATGGAGTACATAGAATCAATACAATGTTATATTTCTTCTTTGGATTTGGATGAATTGAATTAGACTTTAGATTTTTATTTAATTTTCAGTGCTTTTATATTCTTGATCATCACCATATATATTATTTTTGTTAGGACCGCAAGTCCGACAGCTTTCAAACTCGGTTGAACAGTCAGGACTGCCAGGTCCAACTAGATTTTATTTCCTTGTTTGTAAAATTATTTTAAAGGAAAATTCGGTTTTATTTACTTTGATTTATTTACTTATTTATTCACACGGTTTTATATGGTATTTATCTTGTTATTAGACGCGTGAATATTTAGGTGAGTTTGGAAAGATTTAACTTGATCTTATAGAATCTTATCTTATGGAAAGTTAATCTTTATCAAACTTTTTCCTATATCCTTTAGTAATCTATTCCTTGTGGAGTTCCTCTTTGTCTTTGATGTGCAGAATATACGAAGATCATGAAGATCTTATCAAACGGAAACAAAGACGTAGCAAAAGGAAGGATCGCCTTATCGTGGAAAGATTCGGATATATTTGGAAATATCCTGTCTCGACTGGATATGGAGACTAGCCGAGATTCAAGGATATCTTTCAGGAGAGCTATCCTATAAATAGTAGAAATCCTAGGAATCAATGTAGAACACTCGTGTAACAAAATATACATCTTTAGGTGTTCTCTTTTATTTTGATTTCTTAGTTTTCGCCCTCTTGACTTACATCAAGAACGTGAGAAGCCGACAAGAGTTGAAGGGAGTTCAACGGGAAAGGATTGCGCCAGTTAGAGGGATCTATACGTACGTGCAGTTCGCTTGGAAGCATTCTCATAAGAAGATCACTACGGGAGTTTTGGTCTTACGGGTCAAACGGAGTAGACGCGAAAAAGGTTCCGGTGGTATCAACATAAGAGGGATTCGGTGTTAAGAGTAAAACCAGTTGGTGTAATAACTTTTGTCCGTTGAAAGAAGTTTGATTCAGGCGAAAGCCTCGTGGATGTAGGACATAGTCCGAACCACGTTAAAATCTGTTGTCTTACTTTACTGTCTTACTTACCTATCTTACTTATCTGTCTAGACTAGGTACCGCAACTACTGTTTATAACGGAAAGTATTAGACCTAAGATCTATCATTTGGTATCAGAGCCTATCACCTACTTACATTGGTGAGATTCTGGTTTTATTTAGATCTTGCATATTTGATGGCACAAAACGTTGAGGGATCATCATCATCAAAGCCGCCGCTCTTAAATGAATTTAACTATTCATACTGGAAGGTCCGCATGACAGCTTTCATCAAAAGGGAAAATCAGAAAGCGTGGAAAAGCATTCTCAAATGATGGTCTCCACCACTAGACAAAGATGGAAAGCCGAAGCTAGAGCTCAACTGGTCTGACGCAGAAGATCTCGACGCGAGCCACAACTCCATTGCAATCAATGCAATTTTAAATGGAGTCGACCTAAATCAGTTCAAACTGATCTCCAAGTGTGAATCGGCCAAAGATGCATGGAACGCCCTCCGCGTTGCCCATGAAGGTACCCCATCCGTGAAAAGATCCAAAAGACAAATCCTTGGTACACGGTTTGAGGAACTCAAAATGGAGGATCATGAAACAATAGCTCAATACAATGCTAAACTTAGAGACATTGCTAATGAAGCCTTCCTCCTCGGTGATGAGTACAGTGAGTCCAAACTTATTCAGAAAACTCTTCGCACTTTACCCTCAAGATTCGATATGAAAATTGAGGCGATTGAAGAAGCAAGAGACGTGGAAAACTTGTCACTTGAAGAGCTCATGGGTGCCCTCTCAACTTTCGAGTTGAAAAAGAATTTAAATGGAGTCACTTCAAAAGGTGTTGCACTTAAAGCTGAAATCAAAGACAAACCTCAAAGTGACGACAAGGACGAGTTTGAGAAATCTGTCGCGTTTCTCTCCAAAGGACTCCGAAAGTTTTCCAAGTGGAAAAACAAAGGTACGAACACTTTCCCTTCTAACTCTGATAATTCATTAAAATCTTCCGATGCTAATGATCTTAGCTACAAAAGAAGAGGAAAAGGTGTTCAATGCAGGGAATGCCAAGGCTATGGTCACATACAAACTGATTGTGCAAATCTTCTCCCGAAGAATAAAGATAAAGCCATGGTGTGCACCTGGAGTGATGAAGAGTCATCTGAAAGTGAAGATGAAACAGGAGAAAAATCCAATATTGCACTCTCCTCTGTCATCAGACCTCCTGACTCATCACCTGTCGCGACTGACCAGGACAACTCCGAAACTGCTTCTCAGATTAAATCGATTACATCTATATGCAGTGATGACGAGTTAGATTGTTGCATTGATGAATCTGAAGAAAGAACATTTTTTGCATTTTCTTCTATCCTTAATCATGACTTACCACCTGTCTTGACTACTCAGGAAAACAGCGAAGATAATTCGGACGATAATTCCCCTGATCCATTTCGGGAAATCAGAATCCTTAGAAATATTTTGTTTTCAAAGATACGCAAGAACGTTGATCTAAATAGACAAGTCATGGCCCTCAGAAATAATGTACAAAACATAAAAGAATCTATCACCATTTTTGAGGATTTGGAATCACACTTCCAAGATGTTCTTAAGGTTCTCAATAAGACTGTCATACACAATCAGAACAAAGTTTCTGATCAAAGTCCTAGTCCCATTTTTAATCATGCTGGTCTTGGTTACCACCCACCGATCGGTCTAAGCAGGGAGATTCCTAGTATATCTGATATGGATAATGATAGCTTAGCACGTGATCCTAATTTCACACAGCCTCATGTTTTTTGCAGGTCCATTCAACCAAATAGGCCCAGTCCCGTTTGGTGGTCACGACGGATGCGCAAGTCAAGCAGAGCCTGTTATCATTGTGGTGGTCAAGGACATATTCGTTCATGTTGTCCTGACTTACAACAGAACTCATCAAGGAACACAGCAAAGAAACCTGTTGGACCACGAGTCCCGACATCTCGGAAGACTCCACGAAAAACAGTGTTTAAAGACTCCAATGAAGATTCTGAACCAACGAATCACATAAGGGTGAAATGTTCTAATCATAAAAACATTCATTTTGCATTTTCTTCTGTTGAAAACGCCTCACCTGATTGTTGGTATCTTGACAGTGCTTGCTCACATCACATGACAGGAAACAAAAACCTTTTGACCAACTATGTTACTAGTCCAAGTGGAACAGTTTAGTTCAGTAATGGTAAAAAGGGTCAAGTGGTTGCAAAAGGAACACTCATTCTTAGCGGGTGTCCTATACTTAATGATGTGTTCCATGTTGATGGACTTGAGCATAATTTGATTAGCATAAGCCAGCTATGCGATCAAAAGTTGGTTGTCACGTTTACACAAGATGAATGTCATGTATTTGATATCCAAAGGTTTTGTATTTTTTCAGGAAATCGGACTGCTGAAAATTGCTATACTCTAAAGCAGTCACGACTCCCTATAGAACAGTTCACAAACTCTGTCTCAAACAGACCTATCTCTCCGTTTGTTAGTGAACTATGTTGTTTTTATGGTTCGCAGGTCAGTCAAGGAGCCAACAGATTGGTCATAGGTCAATCCAAGTGCGTTCAATATCCTATCAAGGACCTTGATCTTGAAACTGCAGAACAGTCGATGATTCCTGTCACAACTCCTACATGGGTTGTCAATGAGACAAGAGGCAACTTCATAGACCTCAGTTTCTCCACTTTTGGAACAGGAAGTCATCTCTACCTAACTATGCATAATCGTGTCATATTATTTGATATTGGTTGGGTTGATCACATGTTTAAGAATCTTGTTTTTGTGCAAAGTGATGTGTTGGTCTTTAGTAACCACAATTGTGCTATTATCATTGCTCATAATCATGTTAAGCACTTATGCAAACAGCACACGGATATATGGCACCATCTCTTATGTGATTTAGGTGATAATGAATGTGTTGTCATTAAGCATGTCGCGACTGGAAGACAAACTGCTGTTATTCTTATAAAGAAAATTGTTTCACAAAGCTTTGAGACCCTCAGAAAGTCTCTCAGCATTTGTCTCCACTAAGCGCTGGTCGCGTGCCCGATTTAACTGAGATGTTTTTATTTGTTGGACTAACTATCATGACTTACTTGCAGACCTGTTGGACAGCCGGTTCTGGAGCGTACTTAGAACTGCATTGATACACAGTGCACATCATTCCCTCAGTTAAATCAGTGAAATAGAAGGATTTTGCAACGGGCAATTTTTGTTTTTATTTTGTTTTTATAATCTCTTTGACATGGACTTTGTCCACTTTTGCTACCTCATCACTTTAAAAACAGAAGAATTGAGCTGAAAAGGAAAGTATGAGTGATCAAAAGAGTTGTGAAAAGAAAAGAACAAAGAGAGCATGAGCCAAAAGAAAAAGTGCTTCAAAAGAAAAATATATGGAGGAAAAAGCTGCCTAAACTCAATGAATATGAGTGAAAGCATTCAATTCATATTTCACGGTCATCACAAAATTGAAAAGAGCTACCATATTCTATATAAAGTTATGTGCGAAAGCTACCTCTATGCAAAAGGCTCAAAGTGTGTGTACAAGGTGCAATTGTATTGTTTGAAAAGAGATATCTTGCAAAACGATTTTTGCCCCTTTCAAATTCTCTTCCCTTTCATCTGTTTATCATATGAGAATTCACACACACACATTTTAATGTATTCATCTGGTTCATGAGTATGCTTCAGTCTCGACCTGTTTTATACTCAGTCTTATAGTCTGTCATGACATGGTGTCTCGACATCCACTTACACCAGTTGAATCGGTCCTCGGTAAGTTATGTGAGTAATTTGCTGAGTTACTTTCTGTTTGTTTCTTTTAATTTGTGTTTTAATTTGTTTTAATTTTTATTTTATTAAACAGGTGCTTTTTATTTTATTTTGTCTTTAAAACGCGACATGTTTAATTTCGGCATGAATTTGTTTCCCGCCTATGCTTTGCCGCGTTTTAAATTTCGTAGAGATTGAGTTGCGTATCTTGTTGGAATCTTTCCTTGATGAGTCTTGGTAAGAGTCCTATCACTTATGGAAAGTTGTGGATAATGATTATAGAAGATATGACATTGATTTGATTTCATCTATTTATATATCTTACCTTTGTATCATATCTCACGCCATCCTACTATCTCTCTCTCTCGTGTATTCATATTTTGTTTGGTGTGTGGATTTGTGTTTATGTCTTCTTTCTCACCTACATTTATCAAAAAAATATTTAACATGGTGAAAACTAAGTCATCAGGTGAATCGTCTCAGTCGACCCCACCAGTCGACCCTGACAGTGCATCCACCATGGGCAACGAGTTGTCCCAAGTCTTGCAGCCACAACCGCTCAAAATCAGAATTCCGGCGGACTTTGTTCCACCGTCATCCTCCGAGGCACCGCCGCAAGACACCACACCACCACCACCGGCAACAGAGTCACCACCCCGTGCCACTTCTCCTCAGGCACGCGAGTTCTCTCCTCCCTTGGATGACTCGCACTCTGTTCCCCTGCCGGACGACGCTTCGCCGTCACCTGCACCTGTTCCTGCATCCTCACGCCGTCACACCGCCGCGGCTAAAGGGAAGCAGAAGGCTCTACCTCCGAAGCGCACCCCATCTGCTCGCCAAAAGTCCAAACCTGTTGCAGAGGGTGTCGCGAGCCGAGTCGGGACACGCAAGAAGATTCCTCTATCCAAACGTCCCCGATCCGCTCCTGCTGCCTCGGACTCTGCTCCAATCGAGCTCTCTGACTCAGATTCCAGCCCTGTCCGCTAACAGCAGAAACGCTCAGCTCAGTCCTTGTCTGATCAGGACAACCAGTTAGGCGACCAGTCGGCCTCAGAGGAAGGCAGTCACGCCCAGGCTGAAGAAGAAGCTAAAGGAGATTTTGCAGTCCCTCCCCGTGTTCCACCGTCCGATGAGCCTTTCAGGGTGAAAAAGGCATTTTCCGACAGGTTCTACACATCTCATGCCAAACTCAGGTATACTCGTCTCACTGATCGCATTCCTGTTCGTGAAGTTCAACTTCATGATGATTCTTATGAGGGTACGGGGGTTATTGAGTTTTTGGAAGGGAGAGGGTTTCTTGAATCCACTCGCAGGGTACAACCATTTGTAACCCAGATTGTGCATGAGTTTTACGCCAATCTGGATACTCAACTAGGCGTTCCGGGCTCAGCCAAGGAACATTCAGCATTTGTACGGAAGTTCATCTTCAAGATCAGTCCACAAATTCTGAACATGCAGTTGGGGTCTCCTGACGTACAAACCGGTCGCGACTCCGAGTTGGAACTGAAAGCAGACATGGATGCAGTCGCGTCAACCATAACCGGCCAACCCATGAAGTGGCCAAAGATTGGAAATCTACAGCGAGGTTCCTTTCTTCCATGGTATGGTCTGATCTACGGTATAATTGTAAGAAATTGGTACCCTATGTCCCATACTTCTACTGTTAGTCCGTTAACTGCTTATGTCTTATTCCGTATTGGATCGAATGCTCCCATTAATCTTGGGAAACTGGTCTTTGAGCGTTTACAACTTGAAGCATTCGACCACAAGGTAAAGATGACCTTAGGCTATCCATCATTGGTCTATCGCACGCTCACATCTCAAATGGATATCCAGGTCTCAAAGGACAAGATGACGAGCCACCCTAGGCCCTATAATGCCCCGAGTCACCTTGTTAAAGCTCTACTTGGTTCTCCGATCCGGCGTCCTGTCCCAACTGCCAGGGATAACGAAGCTGGACCGTCTGTTCCCCAGGGCAGTCTCGACAACATACAGTCGCAACTTGCACAGGTCATTACACTGTTGGAGTCCATGAACGAGTCACTTGCCCAATTAGCGGCAAAGCCTTGACTAGTTCTGGCAAAATGGGGGAGTAAACAGAATATGTAGAATGGGGGAGTCTTGAAGAATGGGGGAGATTTCTACTGGCTGCTGCTGTTTTATCTTGTTATTTTATTTTGTTTTGTTTTTATTAATCTGCTTATGAACAATGATTTAACTGCTTATTTTATTAAGTTGTTTTGCGGAGTGTTGCACCGCTGTTGCAACACGTTTTTATTGCTGTCGAGACTCGTTAGTTGATTTATGTGCCTATCTCTTACTAACTTGTTTTATTTCAGCATGTCTACATTTTCCTTGGGATTTAAAAGTGTTTTTGCCAAACAAGTCAACTGGGGGAGATTGTTAGGACCGCAAGTCCGACAGCTTTCAAACTCGGTTGAACAGTCAGGACTGCCAGGTCCAACTAGATTTTATTTCCTTGTTTGCAAAATTATTTTAAAGGAAAATTCGGTTTAATTTACTTTGATTTATTTACTTATTTATTCACACGGTTTTATATGGTATTTATCTTGTTATTAGACGCGTGAATATTTAGGTGAGTTTGGAAAGATTTAACTTGATCTTATAGTATCTTATCTTATGGAAAGTTAATCTTTATCAAACTCTTTCCTATATCCTTTAGTAATCTATTCCTTGTGGAGTTCCTCTTTGTCTTTGATGTGCAGAATATACGAAGATCCTGAAGATCTTATCAAACGGAAACAAAGACGTAGCAAAAGGAAGGATCGCCTTATCATGGAAAGATTCGGATATATTTGGAAAGATCCTGTCTCGACTGGATATGGAGACTAGCCGAGATTCAAGGATATCTTTCAGGAGAGCTATCCTATAAATAGTAGAAATCCTAGGAATCAATGTAGAACACTCGTGTAACAAAATATACAACCTTAGGTGTTCTCTTTTATTTTGATTTCTTAGTTTTCGCCCTCTTGAGTTACATCAAGAACGTGAGAAGCCGACAAGAGTTGAAGGGAGTTCAACGGGAAAGGATTGCGCCAGTTAGAGGGATCTATACGTACGTGCAGTTCGCTTGGAAGCATTCTCATAAGAAGATCACTACGGGAGTTTTGGTCTTACGGGTCAAACGGAGTAGACGCGAAAAAGGTTCCGGGTGGTATCAACATTAGAGGGATTCGGTGTTAGAGTAAAACTAGTTGGTGTAATAACTTTTGTCCGTTGAAAGAGGTTTGATTCAGGCGAAAGCCTCGTGGATGTCGGACATAGTCCGAACCACGTTAAAATCTGTTGTCTTACTTTACTGTCTTACTTATCTGTCTAGACTAGGTACCGCAACTACTGTTTATAACGTAAAGTATTAGACCTAAGATCTATCAATTTTAAATATGTGGTGTGTACTCAAGAGCGTAAGTATATATATAGAATATTATTTTGTGGATAATTAAACCATATGCTACTCTAGAAGAAAGAACTTGATATGCTCTTTGTTGCTATAAAAAGGTAGTTCAAAGATTGTAATATGCTTGATTCTCCAAAATTCAACTTATACTCTTTAGGCAATTGGATAATTGAAAGGCATAAGTTTAAATATTGATGAAGATGTAGCTTAAGATGTACAAGAACGCCTCCATTAAATACTTTAGCTCAAGAATTCCACTGATAGATTTAGAAGGATAAGCAGTTAGATTCTAGTGAAACTGAATCCTTAAATATTCTATCTCATCGATTACCTCTATTTGACTATTTCTTACCTTAGTTAGCAAAAATTTAAATTATTGATTTGTTCATCCAAGACAGAAAAGTTTTATTATATAATTACTAGATTGTACTCTGGGGTCAATACTTGACTCGTACACTTGAGAAAGTTCACATCAATTGGCACAGAGGTACTATTAGAATTACAAGAAAATATATTGTTGATTATATTAGTGGTAATGGGAATTGAAATGTATTTAGTACGGTTTATGAGTTCAGATTTTAAAACCATGTTCTTCTTTAGATTTGTAATTTGCGAGATAACTTTAGAATTTGAAATCTAGAACAATTTTACTTTTTCAAAATTTTAAACTTTTTCTTGTTTTGGGAATTTATTATTTTTTGATACATTCTAAATACTAATTTTATTATGGTGAAGGTGGAAGTTTAACCAATGCATGATTTGAGAAGTGGTTGAATATATTGAACCAATAAAATATGTAATATTTAATGTTCAGTCTATTTTCCAGAATGGTGTTTAGGAGTGACTTTTGTAAGTTATAATATGCAAAAATGGGTAAATCACTTTAAACCCCGCAATCAAAGGGGTATTTCAAAATGTACTCAAAGAACTACAAACAGAAAATAGAGAAGAGGATTTGGCTATTTACCTCATATATTATGCTAAATTGGAAAATTATCTTCCTGCGAAAAATAAATAAGCAAATTAACCACCCACCCCCTCCGCCGTTTTTCAAAATTTTAAACTTTTTCTTGTTTTGGGAATTTATTATTTTTTGTTGCATTCTAAATACTAATTTTATTTTGGGTGAAGGTGGAAGTTTAATCAATGCATGATTATCTTGTAAAATATTGAACAAATTATTATATACTTATTGTTAACCCATCTTAGCAATTTGAGATGTGGTTGAATTGATTGAACCAATGAAATATGTAATATTAAATGTTCCGTCTATTTTCCAGAACGGTGTTTAGGAGTGACTTTTGTAAGTTATAAAATCCAAAAATGGGTAAATCATTTTAAACCACGCAATCAATGGGGTATTTCAAAATGTACCCTAAGAACTACAAACAGAAAACAGAGAGGAGGATTTGGCAATTTATCCCATGTGTTATGCTAATATGGGAAATTACCTCCCTGCAAAAAATAAATAAGCAAATTACCCCCTCCCCCCCCCCCCCTCCCCTCCTCCCCCCGGTGATTGTACGAGCGAACTGAGAGTGGAAATAGTTTTTTAGGATAAAAAAGACATTTATACCCTTTGTTTCTCAAAAAGTATGTAAGTCTATGGTTTAATACTTTAACTTGTTAAAAAATGCAAAAACTAAAACTAAAATTTAAAAAATAAGTTATGATTACATAATATGTATGTTTATAATATTTTTCATACTTTTACTTGTAATCTTTAAAAGGAATGTTATAAATCAATTTGAAATTAAAAAAAAATATTAGAAATAACCAGGATATTTTGGTCATTAAATATAAAAAATAAACCCAAAAAGTTACAGGGAGGTGGTGTGTCAGTTTTTAAAATCACAGGGGGTAGTTACCTATTTATTTTTCACAAGGGGTAATTTGCTAATTTGACATAACACAGGGAGGTAAATTTCCAAAAACCCAAAAGAGAATAGCACCATAACCTATTGAAAAATGTGTGAAATGCCCCTTGACACAGTCTAACGGACCGAAATCCATGTCCAAGTCAAACGGTAGATCAACAATCCAAATAGCATTTTGTACATTTTTTAATAGATAGAGAGGCTATTTACTCGTTTTTATAATTAAGAGGCCATCGTGACTGACCTTATAGGTTAAAGGGTTTAAGTGATTTACCCTATAAAAATAGGAATACTTACTATGGATAGACATTCTCACCGTATGCATGTGTCATGCATACTGGAGCTAAATGGGTTTTTCTTTTCTTTTTGCAGATCAGCGAAAAACAAAAGCTTAATTTATTGAATAAAAATGGAGTATAATATAGCTAGATAGGGTTTAAATACATTACGAGATGTTTTTCCATACTTTCCGCATTCAGTTCTAGCTATTTCTGCACCTTCTGATCGACCTGAACAACATATACGGATCCCCGTAAGCTAGATAGGGTTTTGACTATTGACTGTGGTGCCAATATAAGATGCAGGGAACTCTTGATAACCTAGAATCAAGTAGGGTGTTTTTGCAATTAACTCTATCCAAAGCAAAAGAAGATCTACAGAACGATCTAAAGAAGAAAAAGAGAAAAAGAAAAAGAAGAAGAAGAAGAACACGTAATATATGTATATTATTAATGACTTAAGCATATTCAATAATGACAACAACAATTAAAAAAAGATAGGACATTGCAAGTGGGATAATGGGCGAAGCATATGCTGAGAAGATCCTCTCTCCACCAACCCAACCCATCGCACATTACACGTACCTTTTAAGTATAATGGTTATTATTATTCTCTCAAAAGGAACTGGTCCATCGTTGGCGTTCCTCTTTGAGAGGATGTCATCCATTTTCTCTCCATTCAACATTATTATCCCAACTACATTAATGGCATCGAAGCAACACATGAGCGGCAACACGTGGCACTCGGAGAGTAACGAGATGATCATGATGATGATATTTTGGTTTGGCGATTGAAAGTACCACTTCTTTTATCTGTTTGGGCAACTAAACTCCCTTTGGCAAATTATCCATCTCTTCTGTAATGAGAGGCTCAACTCCCTTCAGTTAAGCTTTTTGTATCATTAAATTTTGACAAAACTTTGGTTTATTTATTTCTTGGGAAATTAAATGTGTAAGATTTAGTTATGAACTTATGATATGATTGTTAATTTATGGGGTTTATACACTCACATGTTCGGAGCTGCTTCTCCTTTGCTATACTTAGTTTGATTTTGCTTTAGTCTGCATGTGGTTCCATTTCTGATATGAGCATGGGATTCTACATATCAACGAAAATTGTCTGCGACGAAAGAAATAATTAGTGGAATGATCCATCGATTCTCCGCTGAATTCTTAACTTGTGGATGGTTCAGAGATTGTATTTTTTTACTGATAACATTTTCGAGAATACTTTGTGCTTGAAATGATTTGGTAGTGTAACACACTGTCGAGTTGGCGACATATAAATGGTTTTTCCATCTCTCCAAAATACATATAAATCTAATTTACTATATTTCTAAAAGACTTGTATTGATTGGTCCAAAAATGACGCATTTACTTGTATCGATTCAATGGGACACATCAATTTCATAGTTATGTAGTCTAAAGAAAGTGATTGATTATATTTTGTAATATTATACTATAGATTATTAAATGTATTTAAACCAACAATTAAATTAACAAGATAACACATACTATATATATTTGAATGCCAATTAGTGCGTATAATGCAATTACCAATACCGTCGACTATGTTAACACTATTATAAGTCATGAAAAACTGTTATTCTTTCATGAATTGATGAATTTCGTAGCTTAGGATACTACAGAAGTTGCTACATACAACTTTTACACCAAAAAGTTGACCACCCAACACATACCAACTACAAAGTTGGTGAGCAATAAAGAATTGTTGGCCTAAAATTTCTATATTAACTTTATATATCTTATCAATAATCAGAACAAGAACAATGTGTCCAATAATTGACAAAAATCAGTACAAGAAGCCAAGTCCGTGATTCCAGCAGATGTTGTCAACACATATGTACCAAACTGCACTCAATGGGTGAGCTACTGTTGAATGAATAACATTTTGATCAGGAGCTGAAGATCAAACTTCAATCACAGTTAAGGGACGCATAGAAGACCTGGATGGGAGGAATGTCGCAGTCCAAGGCTCAATTTCTTCGAGACCAACATCAAACCGAGGGCTATAAACACCACACTTGTTCAACCTTCCATTTAACTCAACCACAATTTTCCTAGATCTGTGAATCATCAACGTATCCAAACTCTCCGATGTAACCTGTAAACCAGTACTTTTTCTTTCAAAGAAAAAAAAATCAAAAAAATATGATACAGAAGAATAAAAGAAATGAGATACCCAACCGCATTTTTAATGCAAGAGATATATATAGCATGCTTTTGCGTTACAAGAAGAAACTTGATAGTCACTTTGGGACAAGGCCTGATTGTGACCTGATGTTTTCCCCTCTTTTCTGCTTTATACATGTTGTTCGGAGCATCATGCAATCAGGGGCGGAATAAGGAATTTTTTTCACCCCGGGCTACTCTTAAATTATGTAATTTAAAAAAAAAAATTGATTACATTACCTTGGTGAGATTTACCTTGATAAAATGATGAAACTTGATTACATTACCTCGATAAAAGTTGAAATTGAGAATTGAAGTTTTGAAAACTACAAGGATGAAAACGCAAGAAGCAGGGTAGGAGCGGAAGTTTTTTTTTAACTTTACTATAGTTCTTTCTTTGTTTTTTTTCTTCTTTGAATCGGTTTGTTGTAGTTGTTGCTTAGTTTTTCACATATTGACCAACATTTCATATTGATATGCTAATGGGCTGAATTTATTTCTTTTGTTGATGAAGAAGTGAATTTGGTTGGGCCAGTTTGTATATATTATATTTGGCTGTTGATTGGACCTATTCATCTTACTCATGATATATTTAGTTGGGTTACATATGTATACCTATTGGACTTGGGGTCAAAAATTGACCCCGGGCGGTAGCCTACCCTAGCCCACAGCGTGGGTCCACCCCTGCATGCAATACACTTACTATCAACATGTTCCGAAAGAGGCTAATACAGAATCACATCAATGTTAATTAGACTTAACGGTTAAGACAATTTTTTAACATTCTAACCCAACTATGGGGTAAGTGACGTGAAACAAAACTCAAAACATATTGATGGTAAAGTGGCCATCCATCGGCTTGTTGTTCTAAGCAGGCATTAAACACTATGAACCGTAGAATCTGATGTGGTGTCTATCAACAAACAACTCTAATTTAGCATTCCCAGGATTCATTATCGGAAAATAATATTTTCCTTGTTTTGTAATTAATATGATTGTGCTTTATATACAAGAGTCGCAATCAACGAATATGATACTACCTAACAAGATAATTACAAAAGATATACAAGATGATTCAATATTGTCTACTACACCCCCGCAGTTAAAATGAGAAAAAGAAGAACGTTGGGATGGTCCCACAAGTCGTCGAAGATAAGTCAGAGGCGCCTTAGTGAAGATGTTGTCGATTTGATATCGAAAAGGTACACGGAGAAAATGAACTTGAACTAGGGAAACTTTCTCTCTGACTACGTGAATATCTCAATGTGTTTAGTGTGTAAATGGTGAACCGAGTTGAAAGATAGATTACACTAACATTGTCACAATAGATGATAGTTCCACAGGACACTGAAGTTCAGCAAAAGCTTGTGAAGCCAATCATGGCCACTCATTAAGATCAAGTATTAATCGCACGTGCACGAGCCACACGAAATATAGAGAAGCAGTGATTTATGCACAGAATATCGTGTCCTACGAAGACTATTCATCAGTGACTATAACTACAATCCATTTCACCACTAATCAAGATGTAAACATGCAATAAAGACATTGGAGTTTTATGATTGGTTTCATTATTAAATAATAAAACTAACAATAAATAATTCTTCTCTAAAGACTTGAATTTATGCATTCAATGCAGGTGGCCCGGGATGAGTTTCGGATCAGATGGTCAAATTTAAACTTAGTAAATATAGCCACCCTCGATACAGAGTACACCTCCTATATTATTCATGTGCATTTTAATTAAGAAATAAACATTCAATCTCTATGAATTTACCTCTTTGTTAGCAACATAGGATGTGCGACAATTTGTCAATAAAAGCACGTGTAGTGTATATTTTCTCTTCTTTCTTCACTCTAGTAATAACATACAGACAGCGATCATGGATTGAATTACGATTAATGATAATGATGGAGCCTTGGCACTTTTTTCTTGTTTTTCTTTTCACTTCTTTTTCCCTCACCTCACTTATCAGTTTTTAAAGCAATTACTTCTTCTTTTTTAGCATATCTTTTGTTTTTAATGTTCCTTTTCATTGATGCTATTTACCCTTTTCACAATTTTTTGAAGTAACGCCCCCAAACTTTTATGTTTGGTATGGGATTGGTGTACTTGACTTCTACACTTTTTCAAGGATATTACAACCTCACTCATTTGTTTTTTTCACCTTTCCATTTTTTTAACCTCTTCAACTCCTCCACTTTGGTCTCACATTTTCAAAAGCTTTATTCATTAATAAACGAATCTCCTAGAAAGGGTAAGGACAACTAATAATGTAGCAAATATGGTAGGTGAATGCGTTAATTCATAAAAAGAGTTATTCAACAAGGACTTCAGTGGGGTGCGGCAGAAAATTTTGTTTCTAAAGGTTTTGGGACTTGAAAGGCTCAATCGCAAATAAGAAAAGATGGCCAAATTCACTTCTTCAACAAATCTTAAAACTGCTGAACATGTCAAAATTGAGATGTTGTCAAAATTCACCACTCGTAACAGGTCGAATTTCAATCTGTATAGCTCGAAAATAGTGTAATTAATAAAGATTATGTACCTCATAATAACGATTAAGGTCTGTAGTTATAGGCATTTATTTTCTTAATTATCGGGATCTAATGGACCTGACCCATTAGGGTTTAGAACAAGTCGAAACTCACTTGTTTGGATAGCTTCGGTGACATTTTGCCTTAAATAACCATTTTGCATTAAAAATTAGTGGTGCATTTGTGGCATTATAGGCCCTAGTGGCACTGCTTGCTGTTGAAACGTGGTCGTACCGATATGGTATATCAATAATATTTTTGGAAGTGGCAACAAACTAATGTAAGGAATTTATCAATTCTACTGAATTGCCCATATTTATAGTAGATTCAGTGGCCAAAAAGTAAAGGTAAATAATTTATCATTTTTCACGAATTGTCATACTGAAAGTATACCTCTAGACAAATTAATGCAAGGATTTTTTCATTTTCCACGCACTGTCTGGAGTGAACTACAGTGACAAGTGACATCATTTCTCTTCAACTACCTCTACTAAAAATAATTTTAATTGCTATAACTTATATGAAATACATCATTTCTCTTCAACTACCTCTACTAAAAATAATTTTAATTGCTAAAATTATATGAATTACATCATTTATGTTCAACTACCTCTACTAAAAATAATTTGAGCAACAGTAAAATAATGTAAAGAATTTATAATTTATCCTGAACTACCATTGGTGAAATATTTTCAGTGCCAACACATTCTTTTTATGAAGAAGCAATAAAACATTTATTTACTGTAAAATAACTATTATAGTAAAAAGAACAAAAGATTAGGAAATACAAGTTATAACTGTAGAAATATCAAACCACAAAAGCGGTTGCATTCATGTAGGACACATGTCACAAGTATGGTACATTGTAGTAGTGTTATGTGCTGGTGCTTCCAATGAATTTTCTGATGTGTATTATGACAACACTCCTAATTTTGCTAGTAAATTTATAGTATGGTTAATTTTTCTGTAGCAAAGTATATAAATAAATATGGTGAATCTAGTCACTCCCGTCTTAATATCGAAGAAGACCTTCTTCCTCGAAATACAATTTAGCATAAAAAAAGAATTTGTAATACAATCAAATAGTTAATCTCAATAGCCTATGAAAAAAAGAGTCGATCCCTAAGAGCCCAAAGTTTTGCCTAGCTACTAGAAGAATGACCTATTGAGGTAGAGAATGTTGCAATTTCTCGTGAGTCTCTCATATTACCTCTAATCCTCGGATAACCACGGTTATTAGGATGATCCATCAACATTGAGCTGAAAAAACCAGAAAGGTGTGATTACAATCGGAAAAAGAGAATGGTGGTTGTGGCCGACTGTTAGCGATTAAGACTGAGGATTGTAAGGTATGGAGGTGGTGAAGGTAGAGGGCGTCGATTTGTTGGATGTGAAGGGGTTTGGAGTTGAAGAAAAGATTGTTACAAGCTTTCCAGGTGATCCATGCTAGGATAGTTCATATATATTGCAGGGTATAGGAAGCGACGCTAGGTGTGTGAGAGGGTGTTTGTTGTGTAACCTAGGTAGGGATGGGATGATGGTTTTTATAATTTAGCAGAATGGAGGAAACTGGGATAGTAGGTGTTCAAAAGTTTTGGTATGGGAGTGGAAGATAGGGAAAATTAGGTTATTGATTACTTGTTGAGAAAACAAGCATTGCATAATAGTTGCGCGGTACTATTGAAACAAAAGGTTTTTTGATATAATATTCTGGATATTTTTGTCATTCATATAGCAACTATTTATACAGTGCCATAAAGTCTAAACTAGGCAAGAAATAATGTACAAGAATAAAAGAATAAGACGAGCTAGTCCTAACAGCTAATTACTACAGCTAATTACACTAAATCAATAAGCAAAATAAGGAAACATATATTGACTGTGATTGCTCAAATCTTGGTCAATATTCTCCTATATTTCTAACACCGCCCCTCAAGCTCGTGAATCTATATCAATCATTCCCAGCTTGGATACATTTGAGTAAAACCCAGCCTTGAGTAAAGGTTTAGTAAGAATATCAGCTACTTGATCTTTTGAAGACACGTAGGAGAGTCTGATCTTTCCGCTTTCAATCTCTCACTTGATGAAATTCTTATCAGTGTGAACGTGCTTCATTCGATCATGCTGTATAGGATTATGCACATTTGCTATTGCGGACTGATTGTCACTATACAGTTGTATTTGACTTTCAACATCAATTTTCAGTTATGTTAGTAAATTGTCCAACCAAATTAGTTCACAAACTCCTTGTGCAATGGCACGATACTCTGCTTCGGCACTACTTCTTGACACCACTGTTTACTTTTTGCTTCTCCATGTGACCACATTTCACCAAAACTTGGTACAATACCATGTCGTTGATTTGCTATCTCCAATTGAACCAGCCTAATCTGCATCAGCAAACCCCTCAATCTTTCAGTTCTCAGATTTTCTGTAAAGCATTCATTTACCATGTGTTCTTTTCAGATATCTGAGAATATGATCAACTGCATTTTCATGTTGAAGAGTCGGAGCGTGCATAAATTGACTAACTACGCTAACACTATAGGCAATATCAGGCCTAGTGAGTGATAGATAGATTAGTTTTCCCACTATTCGTTGGTGCCTTTCTTTGTTTGCTGGAGGGTCATCTTCAATCAACTTTTGTTTCCTATTCTTTTCAAGTGGGGTAGATGCTGGTCGACAACCAATCTTGTCGGTCTCCTTTAGAAGGTCTAAAATATATTTCCTTTGTGAAATGAAGATGCCATATTTGCTTCTAGCAGTTTCCATTCCAAGAAAATGTTGTAGCTTTCCCAGATCTTTGACTTTGAATTCAGATTGCAGTAGCTGCTTCAGGTTGGTAATTTCGTCATCATCTCATGTGATCACCATATCGTTTACGTATAGAATCAAGATAGATCGTTTTCTGCTCCTTGACTCTTTAACAAACAATATATGATCAACTTGTCCTTGAGTATCTCCGAAATTCTTCATGACTGTGCTGAAACGAGTAAACCAAGCCCTGGGTGACTACTTTAACCCATACAATGACTTTTTCAGTTTGCATACTAATCCCATTTTCTCCTGTTGCTCAAAACCCGGGGGTAGCTTCATATAGACTTCTTCTTCTAACGTACCATTTAAGAAGGCATTTGACACATTCAGTTGATGTAATTCCCAATCAAGATCGGTTGCTATAGATAACATAACTCTAATGGAATTTAAGTTAGCAACGGGTGCAAAAGTTTCTTGATAGTCGATTCCATATGTCTGAGTATATCCTTGAGCAACCAATCGAGCTTTGTATCGCTCAATTATCCCTTCCTTGCCAACTTTTACAGTGAAGATCCACTTGCAGCCTACTACTTTCTTTCCCACAGGCATATCAACAACTTCCCAGGTCTTTTTTTCATGTAATGCCCTTCAATTCTTCCAATACTACTGCTTTCCACATTGGATCCTTCAAGGCGTCATGAATGGTTGAAGGAATATTGGTATTATCAATTTGAGATAAGAAAGCCCTGTGAGTGTTAGACAACTGATCATAGGACAAATGCTTTGAAATATGATGTTGAGTACAGGACCTTACCCCCTTTCGAATTGCAATAGGAACATCAAGATCATCTCTTGTAAGTTCATCCTGCTGCGATTCTTGTGGAGCATCTGAAATTGATTCCAACTGTTGGTTTTGCTCAGTGACACGTGGTCTCCTGGAATAGACATGTAAAGATGGTTCTCCCTCTTGAATAATTTGGGAATGGCTATGTTTTGTGTGGCTGGAGATACAATTGGTGATAGTAACTCAGAAGCAGGCAACATTGGGAGGGAGATGGATGGATCCCAATGATTTTCATCACTCAAATTCCCACCCTAAAGAGAGTCATGAGAATAGAGTGGCTGATCTTCAAGAAATGTGACATCATAAGAGATACAGAACCTTTTTGTGAGGGGGTCAAAGCATCTATACCCTTTATGTGTGGAAGGATAGCCCACAAATATGCACTTGAATGACTTTGGATCAATTTTTCCTATTGTGGGGCTCATATTGTGAACAAAGGAAGAGCACCCAAAGACTTTTGGAGGAAGGGAATTAATACTTGGGGAATGAAGGAATGCTTTCTGAGGGCACTGATTGGTGTCTGAAAGCTTGGTTTTTAGGGAAGTCGGTTTATCAGTTACGCAGCGGTTAAGATTGATTCCCCCAAAAATGAATGTAGAACACGACTAGAAAACATGATTGAACATGACACCACTAGATGGTGTCTGCTTTTATGTTCGGTGATCCCATTTTGTTGAGGAGTTGATGGACATGAACTTTGATGAAAGATACCATTTTCTCGGATATGTAGCTTCCTAGGATTTGAGAGAAATACTTTTCCCCATTGTCTGTTCGGAAAATATGAATATTGCTTTGAAATATATTTTTGATCATTTTGTGAAACTGTATAAAGACATGTGTAGCATCTCATTTGTGTTTCAAAAGAAAAACCCAACATGCACGAGTATGGTCATCTGTGAAAGTGATGAACCATCTCTTGCCAGATAGGTCTTCTGCCCGAGCAGCCCCTCAAATATCACTACGAACAATATGGAATGGTTTGGAGGGTTGGTATTCACGAATAGGATAGTATTTTTGTGTCTGTTTTGCGAGAATACACGACTCACAATCAAATGAAGAAACTTCTTTATTGATAAATAAGTTCGGATACAAGAGCTTCATATATTGAAAACTAAACATTTATGCCAAAGAATTACATTTGACTTTGACATACTTGAAGGAGAAAGTGATAGATATGAGGCTGGACATTGAGGAGAACTATTGAGGTAGTAGAGACCACGTTGCACTTTAGCATTGCCAATCATCTTCCCGGAACACTAGGGGTTTTCGCGGGCGGGTTTGGGGGGATTGTCGTTAAAAATGTGACCACAACCAAAATTTGCGGGTTACCAATTTGTCAACCCGAACGGGTAAAGTTAAAAACTAAAGCATGCGGGTTGAGCGGATTGCCGGCGGGTGGCAGGTTTAAATTATGAGAAAAATATAGTAATATTTCGGTATAAAAACAAAAACTAATTTATTTTGCGTTCTAAAAAACAACAAAAACAATACATAACTTAATAAAAATATTAAAACCACAACTTAACTTAATTAAAATAATAATATAAGGATGTAAACGGACATTTTATTCACGTACATTATAAAATAAACAATTTAGATTGATTCACAACCCAAAATACAACTATCAAACAACATAAACTAACAAAAAAAATTATATTATAAAAATGTTATAAATATACAATTATATGACTTCCGAAAATTTTCTTTGCTCCCTTCATTCCTTTATAAATATACAAACTAAGGGTGTATGCGGGCCGGTTGTTGCAGGTTGTCATTAAAAATGTGAGCATACCCTAAATTTGCGGGTTATCAATTTATCAACCCGGGCGGGTTAAGTTAGAAACTAAACCATGCGGGTTGCGGGTTCGACGGGTCATGTTTTGGCGGATCGGGCGGGTCATGAACACCCCTACCGAACAATGATCTTGTCCAGTCATATGATCGGAAGCGCCAGTGTCCATAATCCAATCATTCGAATCAGCTTTCTCGACTATATGAGCAGAAGGATTTCCATTACGTTGGCTTCGCGGTTTCTAGTCCTTTGGCTCCCCGTGAATCTTCCAGCAAGTTTCCCTCGTGTGGAAGGGTTTCTTGCAATGCTCGCACCAATGGCAGGCATCCTTATTTGTCTTGTGATTTTGAAAACGAGAGGAATCAAGGGCTAATCCTTGTGGTTGTTCTTCCTATGAAACTTCATGGTTTGATGTTAACATAACTCTTTGCCGACTTTCCTCCCTACGAACCTCAGAAAAGACTTCTTGCAGCGAAGGCAATGGCTCAATTCCAAGGATATGCCCCCTTACTTCATCAACATCCTTGTTAAGTCCTTGAAGAAAATCAAAAATTCGATCTTTTTCAAGAACTTGGTTGTACAGAACTCCATCGCCGCTGCACTTCCAAGGAATAGAATAAAACAAATCCATTTCCTGCCATAAATCAACTAACCGATTGTAATACTCAGTTATCGTTATTGTTCCTTGGCGGGTAATTCGAAGGATCGAGCGAATCTCAAAACACTGAGATGTATTCTCAAGATCCGAGTACATTTCCTGGACGCTTGTCTAGATCTCATGAGCATTGTTGTAAAATAAAAACGTTTAGCCGATTCGTGTTTCCATTGAGTTGATAAGCCATGCCATGACAATGGAGTTTTCTGTTTCCCATTGTTGATAAC
Source organism: Misopates orontium (assembly GCA_946800315.1). Classification (NCBI taxonomy): domain Eukaryota; kingdom Viridiplantae; phylum Streptophyta; class Magnoliopsida; order Lamiales; family Plantaginaceae; genus Misopates; species Misopates orontium. The sequence continues at coordinate 15,676,659 of OX326946.1, forward strand.
TTGCATCATCTGTTGATGGTTGATTAGTCTTGCTTATGAGATAACCTACGTTTCCTTTTTCCTCGGATGACCAGTAGAAGATTGATACAGTTCTCTGAAATTCGATCCATTTAGTTTGTGCTGGGTAATTTGCAAAGTACTGCCAAGATCAGGGGTAGAGAATGGAATAGATTTTGACATATATGAAGATGGATTGGGTGTGATTTGAGATGGGTTTGTTTAAGTCTCGAATCACACCCAATCCAACTAAGCAAAATAAGAAAATATATATTAACTGTGATTGCTCAAATCTTGGTCAAAATTCTCCTATATTTCTAACAACTATAACATAATGATTGCTAAAAGAAGTGTTTCTCCAAGAAAGTTTATGTGATTGTTCATTGTGCATATGATGGACGAAGATGGAACATGTACTCAAAATTGAGAAGTGGCCATTAGATGTCCACACCCTAGAGAAGTAGTCATCTTGGTCATCCAAGGTACGGGGGTCTTGAGCATATAGTAATATGATGGGGTAGAAATGGGCCAAAATTAAAGGGATCCCCGAAAGAGAGTTGGGGTCAATAACCTCACTTTTGGTGAGGGCAAATAAGTTAGGTGGAGTTCTTAGGATATACTCATCTATCGTGAAGTTACTCAACCACTTGATCAACTAGAAGTTAAAATGCATGTCGCAAGTGACGTGCCAATGTATGGATGTGATAGTTGGGTTGAAATAGGTCGACTGAGTTTCAACGCTAGTTATGGTTTACTCTAGTGTTTGCCGGGAAAATATGGCTATTATGATAATACTTTGTCGTGACAAGTTCAGCTTGCAAGGTAAGCAGCCTCCAACATAGCTTAAAAAGGAAGGCATTATTCATGGAAGGGAGAGATCGGATATCCAATCCTCCCTCGCTTTTAGGACGAAATACCATCTCTTAATTAACAAGAGCCCTTTAATTGGGTATTAGGAAAAAACTTTGTCAACTTAAAGGGTTCCCCAATGTGTAAGGAGTCTCTAGCGTAGCTTAAGAAAGAAGGCATTATACGACGAAAGGATAGATCGAATACCCGGTCCGCCTCAGTTTTAGATCGACATACCATCTCCCAATTAACAAGAGCCCTTCAATTTTGAGCTAAGGTTAGTATTCCATGAAAATTTTAGGTACAAGTTTTGATCTGCTTAAGGGTTTTTTGTGGTATTTTAAAAACATAAACAACGTGCGATGGTATGGGTGTGAAGGTAGACTTAATGAGGACCTACCTACCTAGAAAAGATGAAAGGCGATTACACCATATGCAATTTTGTGTTGTTGCTTGAGTGACAAAGGGGGTAAGCATTAAACTTTCGGTTGCCTGCCCATACTGGTAACCGAAATAATTGTTAGATATGTTATCTCTGTCATTTTCAGCTGGTTAAGCAAAGATTGTTGAAATTGTCCATTCACTCTAGGTCTAAAAGTAACTTTGGATTACGACCCAATAATCGTTTTTCCTACCACATGGAAAAAGGTAGTCAACTTGTTCTGCGGGATGTAGAGGGGTGCAGATCATTTCTTATGTTATATCACAAAACAAAAGGCAGTCATTCATGAAACTTATGATGGTTATGTGGGTCCCTTTTTACTAGCCTACATCACTTAATAAGACAGGTTATAAGAGCTAAAGATAGTGATATGGATAAACATATCCATGCACATAATAAATAAGTAAAGGGATAGAGGGTCCCTTTGACATAGGCCTTTGGACGCGCACTAGGTGTTGGAGCGATACTTTTTTTGTAAAAACTGTGAACAAGACTGAAGTGACATATATCATGATGAGTAGGATAAATTAGGGAAATCGAACGGCCTCAAGAGTACGTTGAATGAAGTCTCGAGTTAAATTGTCATAACCTTTTCCGATATCAAGCTTTAGAGCCTTATGCCCTTCTAAGCCATTTTGTTTTGATTGCAGAGTCTCCAAGAGCTCATGGGCCATCAGAATGTTGTTCGTAATTTATTGTCCTAGGACAAACGTATTCTGAAATGGTGGGATTGTGCTGATAAGAAAAGGTTAGATATAATTTTGTAGATGATGTTAGACAAGCTCATAGGTCTAATGTAGGTCACTTGAGTTATGTGATACCTCTTTGGGATAAGAATAATGGTGGTGTCATTGAGGTTCGTTGTAAGACTTTAATGGTGAAGAACTCAAACACATAAGTCATTACATATTAAGACATTTGATCAAAGTATTGTTGGTAAAAGTGTGCATTAAACCATCAGGTCCATATCCAATGCTCTTAACCGCGTGCCAAATTTTGTCAAGTGATGGGCAACACATGGCGAGTCGTACTTGCAACGAGTACTTTAGGTAGGTTGAATGAGTTGAAATGCATCGCTTGATTTTCTTAGGGTTTCCATAGTGTGGCTCTAATTTGCCATCCATGGGATTGTTGCAATGCATCCGTTGAACAGAAATCAGGGGCCTCCCTCAAATGCCATAAAATAATCCTCAGGGTTGATAAAGTGTAAGGTTGATATGAAGTTTCTAAATTTCTGTTAAGATTCGTTGACATTGGTCACTACAATGTGACTTGGATGATAAATGATTGCTTCCACGGTTAACGTATTAAGTCGAGCTAAGCGTTGGTAAATAGTGGGTGTGGTTCAAGATTTGTGTTGTTGTAGGTAGGTGCTTTGTTGGTTGTCTATTTATGTTGTGTTGTCAAACTCCTACAGCCAACTTTGTAAGGAAGTGTGTGGAGAGGTGTGTATAAGCTTTTGTTTGTATGTGAGATGGACAAGCCCCAAGACCTAACACTCCAATCCCACCTCCAAACACAACTGGCGCTTCAAAATTAACCCCTAGCCCGTCGCACAAAAAAACCAACACAATTCCAATAGGCCCTAAAGATATTACTATTCATGAGCCCATAAACCCATGGCCAGACCGCATAGCAAAAGTCCCCAACCAACCCAAAAATAAAAACAAGCCGCAAACAGTTAAAACCCACACATTAGGACATAGGGCATCATGGTAAGATTGTTTCACAGAATTGAGTGTTCAACTGTTCTTGAGGCATTGCTTGATATGGTTCTTCAGTTCTATACACAGACACACGCATAATTCAATATTGTTCTGTTTGGACCCAATGCATCTGCAGTTGAATGACCTCTTTTAGAAGTTATAATATACTTTGTTACTTAAGCCAATAACAAATTGTTATTTTCATTATGTACATTACCCTTAATAAGCATTTTTCTTAAAGAAAAATGTACAAGTATAGATGTGTTTTTGACCATAAAAGAACCCTCAGCTAGTTGCAATTGCAGGGCAATCACATGTAGAAAATGAGAAATTCCGCTACACAAAAAGAAAGGGAAAAAAAAATACAATGAGCTAGATTGTTGATTACTTTATAAAGATGGTTAATCCACCTTATCAGAGATGGGGATAGACTGCAAAAATTCCTTATCACCTATAAAATGGGATTTTGTTCTTTTTCCATTTTTATTTTTTTTTCATCTAAGTGAATAATAAAACATGCTGTCACATTCGAAAACTATCATTTACTAATTACTAAAAAAGAGAAGCGGCATTTTGATTTGGCAGTCCACTTCCCTTTTAGGATAATATTACTATTTTATCACTTTAGTCTCTATATCTTTGGAAGATCTCAATCAGATCAAAAAAGTATTGTAAAACTTTTACTTTACTCAAGATTATGGATATCATAAAACATATTAAAGAAAAACGCATTAAATCCAGAAAATTATTTACACTAAAAAGAGTTGCACACAGTTGCTATGTAAAAGTGAATAACCAACTGTCATGTTTTACAAAACTCTGTCAGTGAGCAGAGTTACCAACTAGTATGGAACTATGCCAAAACTACAGTTTCAGTATGGTTAATATATTTCTGACTTCCTAGTTCGCATCATCAAGATTCAAAAATGACCTTAAAAACTTAAGTGTTTATTGGCGAACGAAAGAATTCAGCACTAACAGAAACTGGACAAAAGCAAATTCTTAGTAGAAGCACTTTGGGTAGATATAAAAATAGTAACATGTTATGCAATTGCATTCTAAAAATCGTCCTTATTCATCGTCACCGGTGATATACTAGACATAATTGATAGACGCGCTCTTTTTTACCTTTTGCTGGGAAAAACTTGATATCATGCATGATCTGGTGTGGTGCTCGACTTGACAGATTCACCATTCAACATTCTTTGTTGGGCACGCCCCTGCATTAGACAGTCATCATCCTCTCTTAGACATTATAATTCAATCCAATTTAAATGATTTAAACGAATAATGCCCATGTCTAAGTTAGGTGTTGCACACATTGAGGAGAAAGATATTAAGAGAGTAAGTGTAGCAGTCAGTAGGCTCCGGCCTATTTGAAACCAGCAATTATTCCCTAGCTAATGTTTAAGTCAGTACATTATATACTATCTTCAGTAAGTGTCACAATGTCAAGAGAATACGTATGTGAACCGTTGCCGTGTTCTGTTAATGAACCTGGGTTACTAATGTTGATGCACCATCCAGGCTCTTTCTGGTCATCCATTCATTCTTTATGTTTGCCTTAACTTTACAGTTATGTTCTACCCATCTTTCTGACTGCATCGACAAATTTAGATGTCATGTATAAAGTCTTAAACCGTTTTCAGTGTTGTACAAGGCAAAGCCTACTACCTACTGTAAGAATCTTATATTTTTTCTTTATTCAAGCTATACTCATATTTTGAGCACGAATCTTACATTCAATACTATAAAATAACGTTTGTCTTGTAACAGACCCATTTTCTACAACTTTACTGGTATGTTATCAAGAAGCTTAACCCTGATCAACTCTTCTGTTTCTCCACCCAGCATGAATTTTTATGATTGATATACTTCTGATTTTTTATTTCTCCAAAACAATATAACCAAGGTTCAAACATTGATGGTTCATTATGATCTGCTGACCATCAAATTTGACAAAGTGATTCTCCCCAGTCCTCTATTTACTGAAATTGCACAAAACTGTATTATATTTTACCTACTTAATCTGAAACCTAGAATTTCAAAAATTTGCAAACCATATCTCTGCAACTTGTTAGCCCATATGCTCATTTCCTTGGTAAAAATTGCCAACAACAAACAATATAGGAGAAGTACCTCATCTTTGGACAACTCTAGGAGCTCACCGATTACTACAACAAAAAGTACAAACTTAAAGCAATTCCTTAATCCAAACCAATAATAACCGACAAGCAATTCAAATCACCACAAGTTATAACATTTGCATTACTTCATCTTATATATCGTGATTATAGTAAGAAAAATGGCACGATTTCCTACATCACCAATCTCTTAAATAGAACCGTTCTAGGTACTTCATCATATGTTGATATGTGCCATAAATATTGTGGAGGATTGATCCACGATTGAACGAGCTACAGAACGGTTGAGAGTGAGCTAAGAAGACAGCAAGAAGAAGCGGTTGAAAACCGTTAGTTAGTTAGCTGTTTTGAAAGTTATTTAAAACCGTTAGTTTGTTAGAGAGTGAGAGCTGGTTTTTGCAGCTGATTTGAGCGCGATTATCTCTGTGCATATAAGTCCGTTTCACTTCAGGTTTTTTGCATTGTAACACTTGTAACTTCAGCTAGAAACACTCTGTAAACACCACTTGATTTCGTTGAATAAAATCGACAGAAAACGCCCTTGGATGTAGGCTGTGATTCGGTTGATCACAGTTGAACCAAGTAAAAATCTTTGTGTTCTTGTTTTCGATTATGCTGCTTATTGATTCTTGGATTGTTTGTGTGCATTTTTGTGTGAGTTTTACATCAAATAGAAGTGAGATTTGATCTGCATTCTTAACAAATTGGTGCGGTGAGCGTGGATCGAGTGATCATGGCATCTGCTAAGTTTGATGTTGAGAAGTTCACAGGACAGAATGATTTTGGCTTGTGGAGACTGAAGATTAGGGCTCTGTTGGTTCAACAAGGATTGTTGGATGCACTTGATGAAGCATCCATCGACAAAGATATGGATGAGAAGACAAAGAAGATGATGCTGGAGAAAGCACATAGCGCTATCATCTTGAGCCTCGGTGACAAAGTGTTTCGACAAGTATCAAAGGAACGATCTGCTACAGGGGTATGGCTCAAACTTGAAAGTCTAGACATGACTAAGTCTCTGGTAAATCGACTTTACTTAAAACAAGCTCTGTATTCATTCAAAATGCATGAAGATAGATCTATAGAAGAATAGATGGATGAATTCAATAAGTTGATCTTAGATTTAGAGAATATTGAAGTTTCTTCAGATGAAGAAGATCAAGCTCTATTATTATTGAGTTCCTTACCAAAATCACATAGTCATTTTAAAGAAACACTCTTATATGGTAGAGAATCTCTGAGTCTTGATGAGGTGCAATCTGCTTTGAACTCTAGAGAGTTGAATGAAAGAAAGGAGAAGAAAGTTTCTGTAAATGGCGAGAGGTTGATTGTTAAGGGTAAAAACAACAAGAAAGGAGGCAAAGGTGACAAAAAGAAGGATAAGAATCCTCAGAATGATGGCAGGAAGGATAAGAAATGTTATCATTGCCATAAGGAGGGTCATATCAGGAGGTTTTGTCCAAAAAGGGTAAACAAGAAGGGCTCTGAGAAGCAGAAGCCTTCTGGTGATGCAGCCTTAGCACAAGATAGCTATGAATCAGCTGATGTGCTTATGGTTTCACAAAAGGATCCTGAGACACAGTGGGTGATGGATTCAGGATGTTCATACCACATGACACCAAAGAAGCACTGGTTTGAACATTTTGAGCAGATAGATGGAGGTATTGTGCTACTGGGAAACAACAAATCATGCAAAGTAACTGGTATTGGATCCATAAGGTTCAACTTACATGATGGTTTTGAGAGAATTCTAAATGAATTCAGGATGTTTATATGTACCTGATCTTAAGAGGAACTTGATTTCACTTGGTGAGTTGGATAAAAAGGGCCTTCAGTGATCAGAAATAAGTCATGGAGGGTTTGAGAGGTAATGGCTTGTATACACTGATTGGAAGTGTAGTTCAAGGAGCAACATCTCCTGCAGTAGCATCAAAACTCACAAATACAAGTTGTGGCATAAAAGATTGGCTCATGTGAGTGAAAAGGGTCTACTGGAATTGAGTAAACAAAGCTTGCTAGGTAAAGAGAAACTTGAGAAGCTGGTGTTCTGTGAGAATTGTGTGTTTGGTAAAGCACATAAGACAAGTTTCTCTGCAGCTCTGCAGCTCAACACAGAACAAAAGGGAGCCTGGATTACATTCATGCTAATTTGTGAGGTCCTTCAAGGACTCCGTCACATTCTGGAGCAAGGTATTTCTTGTGTATAGTTGATGATTACAGTAGAAAGATATAGTTTTACACCATGAGAACAAAGGATGAGGTGTTCAAGACTTTTAAAACTTGGTTAACTTTGGTTGAAAACCAGACAGAAAGGAAAGTAAAAAGGTTAAGAACAGATAATGGCTTGGAGTTTTGCTCTGAAGAATTCAATGAATTCTGTAAAGATCATGGTATTGCAAGGCACAGAACTGTTGCAGGTACACCACAACAGAATGGTCTTGCTGAGAGATTCAACAGAACCATCCTTGAACGGGTTAGATGTATGCTACTAAGTGCAGCATTGCCTAAGGTGTTTTGGGCAGAAGCAGTGGTGACTACTACTTATTTGATCAACAGGTGTCCTTCATCAGCTATAGGAATGAAAACTCCAGAGGAAATGTGGTCAGGTCATGTACCAGACCCAAGTATTCTCAAAGTATTTGGATGTGTGGCTTATGCACACAAACTGGAACCAAGAGCTATAAAATGTATGTTTATAGGTTTACCCTGAAGGAATGAAGGGCTATAAACTATGGTGTTTAGAAGCTGGCCACAGAAGGTGTATTGTGAGCAGAGATGTTGTGTTTAAAGAAGATGAGATAGCTCACAAAGCCAGCAACTCAGGTGGAGCAGAGGTGAAGATATCTACAGAATCAGAGAACTTAGGAGGAAATCAGATTGAGGTGGAGTTGTCAAGGAACGAGGCTCAAACTGATGAATGGTTATCTGAGGAAGAGGATGTCATTGAGCAACCTGATACTCCAACATAACAACCAGCAAATGATCAAGTTGAATCTGATCAGTACATGCTCACAAGGGACAGAACAAGGAGGCAAACTAAAGCTCCAGTCAGGTATGGTTGTGCTGACTTACTTGCATATTCTTTAGTTGCTGCAAGTGAGGTTTTGGATGAAGAACCACAGCATTATAAAGATGCCATAGCTAGAAGGGATAAACATAGATGGTTGGAAGCAATGAAGGATGAAATGAAATCCTTGAAAGTAAACAACACCTAGGAACTTACTCAGAAACCCCCTGGTGCAAAGATTGTGAGTAGTAGGTGGATTTTCAAAAGAAAACCAGGAATACCAGGTGTAGAAGAAGGGAGATATAAATCAAGGTTGGTAGCTAGAGGATTCACACAAAGGGAAGGTATAGATTACAATGATGTATTCTCTCCTGTGGTGAAGCATAGATCTATCAGGCTTTTATTATCTCTAGTTTGCTAAGTATGACTTAGAACTTGAACAACTTGATGTCAAAACTGCATTTTTGTATGGAGAGCTTGAAGAAACCATCTTGATGAAACAACCTGAGGGGTTTGAGGTGAAAGGAAAGGAAGATATGGTTTGCAAGCTGAAGAAATCATTATATGGTCTGAAACAATCTCCAAGGCAATGGAACAAGAGGTTTGATGAATTTATGAATCGAGTTGGGTACTCAAGGAGCAAATATGACAACTGAGTCTATTATAAATTCACAGCTACAGAAGATTTTCTTATTTTACTGCTGTATGTTGATGATATACTTATTGCAAGTAATAGTACAGAGGAAGTCGATGGAATGAAGAAGAACTTGAGCAGTGAATTTGAGATGAAAGATCTTGGTCAAGCAACCAAGATACTTGGCATGGAGATCAAAAGAAACAGGTCAAAAGGAGTGTTATATCTGTCACAGAAGACTTATTTACAGAAGGTTCTTGAGAAGTTTGGCATGACATATGCTAAAGCTGTAAACACACCTTTGTCTCAACAGCTGAAATTGAGCAGTGAGCAAGTACCTGTGACTGAAGAGGAAAAGGATTTCATGCAAAAATTCCCTACGCAAATGCAGTAGGATCACTGATGTATGCCATGGTTTGTACCAGGCCTGATCTGGCATATTCAATGAGTATTGTGAGCAGGTTTATCTCAAATCCAGGAAAGCAACATTGTAAGGCTTTGAAGTGGATTCTGAGGTACATAAAAGGAAGTATAAACAAGGTTTTGGTTTATGGTGAAGCTGGAAATCAGAGTGCAAAGGTTGAAGGCTTTGTTGACACTGATTATGCAGGATGTTTGGATACACGAAGTCCTTAACTAGTTATGTATTCACATCTCTTGGCATTGCAGTCGGTTGGAAGGCAAGTTTGCAGAAGGTGGTGGCTTTGTCAACAGCTGAAGCAGAGTACTTTGCCTTAACCGAAGCAGTGAAAGAAGCCTTATGGTTTGAAGGTATTGGCAGAGAATTGAGGTTTCAAGAGGAAGCAATCACAGTGTTCTGTGATAATCAAAGTGCCATTCACTTGACTAAAAACCAGATGTATCATGAACGTACTAAACATGTAGACATCAAGCTACATTTTGTGAGGGAGATCCTGGCAAAGGAGGCAGTGAAAGTGAAGAAGATTCACACTGATCATAACCCTTCAGACATGATTACTAAGGTTTTGCCAAACAAGAAGTTTAGCTATTGTTTGGAGTTGATCCATTTGATGGATGCTTAGCTTGAAGAAGGCTGGTGGAGTGGTGTTGGTTGTATGTTCAACTGGTGAATCAAGGTGGAGAATTGTGGAGGATTGATCCACGATTGAACGAGCTACAGAACGGTTGAGAGTGAGCTAAGAAGAGAGCAAGAAGAAGCGGTTGAAAACCGTTAGTTAGTTAGTTAGCTGTTTTGAAAGTTAGTTAAAACCGTTAGTTTGTTAGCGAGTGAGAGCTGATTTTTGCAGCTGATTTGAGCGCGATTATCTCTGTGTATATAAGTCCGTTTCACTTCAGGTTTTTTGCATTGTAACACTTGTAACTTCAGCTAGAAACACTCTGTAAACACCTCTTGATTTCGTTGAATAAAATCAACAGAAAACTCCCTTGGATGTAGGCCGTGATTCGGTTGATCACAGTTGAACCAAGTAAAAATCTTTGTGTTCTTGTTTTCGATTATGTTGCTTATTGATTCTTGGATTGTTTGTGTGCATTTGTGTGTGAGTTTTACATCAAATAGAAGTGAGATTTGATCTGCATTCTTAACAAATATAATCCTACCTTCTAGGATTATGGGATTCTATTTACAGCAGTTGATTTGCATAATCTCCTGGTGTAATTTCTTGCTATCCAATAAGTGAAAGTACTAGTCATTAGCCTTAATAAGTGATTGTAATTTCTTTTTTCTCGCATTGTTTATTGCTCTTTCCTCTTTGTCATGCTATTATATATTGTTGGAATACTATTGAATAAAGAAATCACTTTCAGACTCAAGTACTTCCTCTGTTTCTTTCGTCTGTCAATGTCTCTTCTTTCTCCCAAATTCTAACATATCAGTGGTACCGGAGCACGGTTCCGGTCATGGATACCCGTGGCAAAACCAATTCAGAATTCCGCAATAAAGTTAATAAAATTTTAGTAGGACACGAGTCAAGCTTTGATCAAGTTAACGCCAGTCTACAAACAGTGTTAACCGAGCCCCAAGCGCTGAAAGTCGTTCGAAGGCCAACAACTGTGCAATCTGATGCTAATCCTTTTGCTCCAAGAGAAATTTCACACTCTACACATGTTACTCGTCCTAACTCCAACAGTGACCATCACCATCACCATCTCAAATTATCTTTTCCAAAGTTCAACGGAGAAGACCCAACTGGTTGGATTTGTAAGGCTGAACAATATTTTGATTTCAGCAATATATCATCTGATAACCAAGTGCAGCTGGCATCTTTCCATCTAGAAGGCATTGCCCTTCAATGGCACCGGTGGTTGACAAAATTTCGAGGTCCGCTTACATGGGATGAATTTACAAAAGCTGTAATTCTTCATTTTGGCCCAACAGATTATGAAGACCCATCAGAAGCCTTAACTAGGTTGCGACAAACCACAACAGTAGCAGCTTACCAGGAGGTAGATGGATTGCCAGAAAGTTTCCTCATTGGTTGTTTCATTGCAGGACTTCGCGATGAAATTCGTTTGGACGTGAAAATTAAACAACCACGTACCATGTTAGATACGATTGGGGTTGCCAGCCAACCATTTCGTTCCCAGCCAGTTACAGCGGCATCTAAGTCAAACCTTAACTCAACACCACCAAATCAGCGCGTGAATACAACTTTGAGCACTGTATCTCCATCATTTCGTCGAATTACTAATCAAGAGGCACGAGAGCGTCGAGAGAAGGGACTATGCTACTATTGTGATGAGAAATTTGTCCAGGGCCATCGTTGTGAACGCCCTCAATTATTTATGATTGAGGATTCACCACAGGAGAGTGACAACAATCACCAGGATACACGCCCAGAAAATGATGGTTTAGAGTTAATGCCTGAAATTTCTTTTCATGCAATTACAGGCAGCAACCACCCACAAACCATACGTGTCTTGGGGAGACTAAGAAGCAAGAATGTAACCATACTTATAGACAGTGGCAGTACTCACAACTTTATAGAGCAAGCCATTGTCACAAAGTACGGGTTGCCCGTGGTTCGTGATAAAAGTTTCAAGTCATGGTGGCAAACCGAGAAAGGATAGAATGCGCCGGCCAATGTCAAGCCTTAACCATCAATATCCAAGGATATTCCATCACAACAGATTACTATGTTCTTCCAGTTGCCAACTCGTGTTAGGCGTACAACGGCTCAAAACTCTTGGACCGGTTGAGACTGATTACAAGCAACTAACCATGACTTTTAAAACTGGAGGAGTAGCCCACACTTTTCGGGAATTACATCGTGCTGGCATTGAAGCTTTAACAGACAAAGAATTTTGTAGCCTACAAGGTACTGGTCTTTTCTTTCAAATAAGTCCATCTATTAATCACCCGCAATTGGATTCGTATCCTTTTGTTATGGCCCAGATTTTAGTTGACTTTCCTGATGTTTTCAAACCACCCACTGGTTTGCCCCCGAGACGATCACACGATCATCGAATTCCATTACAGGCAAATGCAGAATCTATTAGTGTGCGGCCATCTCGCTACCCGTACTATCAAAAGACTGAAATAGAGAAGATGGTGAAAGAGCTCCTTCAGTCTGGACTAATACGACCTAGTAATAGTCCATTTTCATTGCCGATTTTGTTAGTGCAGAAAGCAGATGGGGGGTGGCAGTTTTGCGTAGACTACCGAGCCCTTAATAACATAACGGTAAAGGATAAATACCCAATTCCGGTGATCGATGAGATTCTTGACGAGCTTCATGGGGCCAAAGTTTTCTCCAAGTTGGACGTACGAGCGGGACATCACCAGATTCGAGTGCAAGAAGAAGATATTCCAAAAACAGCTTTTCGGACACATGAAGGGCATTATGAGTTCATCGTTATGACGTTGGGTCTCACAAACGCTCCCGCAACATTCCAAAGTCTCATGAATGACCTTTTCCGCCCATACCTTCGAAAGTTCGTCTTGGTTTTCTTTGACGATATCCTTGTGTACTTGAAATCCTGGAAAGAACATGTCTCTCATATGCAAATAGTTTTGAACGTTTTATCGACTAACTCTTTATTTGCAAAAGAGTCAAAATGCAGGTTTGGTGTTTTGCAAGTTGTTTAAGCCATATTATTTCGGAACATGGAGTGGCAGTTGATCCAACCAAAATACAAGCAGTCCTGGAATGGCCAACACCAACGACAACAAAAGGAGTGCGTGGATTCCTTGGTTTAGCTGGATATTACCGAAAGTTCATTCGTGGATTTGGAGGAATAGCTGCTCCTCTAAATCAGCTCTTAAATAAGGATGGATTCAAATGGGACGAGACAACTCAAGCTGCCTTTCAAAAACTAAAGGAAGCATTAGCATCACCACCCATTTTATGTCTCCCAGATTTTTCTCAAAGATTTGTGATTGAATGTGATGCAAGTGGTAATGGAATTGGTGCAATCCTGTCCCAAGGCGGTCGACCAATAGCTTATTTTAGTGAAGCTTTGAAGGGGTCAGCCTTGGCTCTATCCACTTATGAGAAAGAAATGTTGGCTATTGTAAAATCAATCCGAAAATGGCGTCCTTATTTGTTGGGAAAGCCATTTACAGTTCGCACCGACCATAAAAGCTTAAAGTAATTGCTCGAACAAAGAATCACGACCCCAGCACAATCTCGATGACTTCCAAAGATTCTTGGTTATGATTACGAAATTGAGTATAAGAAAGGTCTTGAAAATCAAGATGCGGATTCTCTATCGCGTGTAGTTGAATTTCAGTTTTTATCTATTTCAATGCCTCGTGCAGATTGGTGGGCAGACCTTCAAGAAGAAGTCCTACAAGATCCTTTTTATAAGGATTTACTTAATAGACAGTCTGATCCCTAACTGATATTGAGAGATGGAGTCTGGTTCAAGAACGAGAGGGTTTATTTAAGCTCCACTTCAGCATTGATCCAAAGGATAATGGCAGATTGTCACTCATCACCTACTGGAGGACATTTTGGGTACCATAAAACCCTTTCCCGCATTAAGCAAAGTTTTCTATGGCCGAAGATGCGTCAATCAGTCAAGGAATTCTCGCAACATTGTGATACATGTCAACGCTACAAATCTGATTGTATGAAGCCAGCCGGGTTACTTCAGCCCCTTCCGATCCCCACTAAAATATGGACGGATGTCTCGATGGACTTTATTGAAGGATTGCCGCCATCTAATGGACACACTGTCATCATGGTTGTTGTTGATCGGTTAACCAAATATGCCCACTTTGTTGCGTTGAAACACCCCTTCACGGCAGCTATTGTCGCCAAGGCGTTTGTTGCTAATGTGGTTCATCTTCATGGTATCCCAGAATCCATTATTAGCGATAGAGACAAGGTGTTTGTCAGTTCCTTTTGGCAAAGTCTTTTTCAGCTTCAGGGATCAAAGCTTTGCATGAGTTCAAGTTATCATCCCCAAACTGATGGCCAAACCGAGGTGGTGAATCGCACGTTGGAGCAATATTTGCGGTGCTTTAGGTGAACAACCTCGCAGGTGGATTGAATGGATTCCTTGGGCTGAGTTCAGTTATAATACATCAACTCATTTGTCCACCAAAATGACACCCTTTGAAGTTGTGTATGGAATTCCACCTCCCAACCTACTGTCATATACTCCAGGAACATCCCGTGTGCAAGCTGTTGATGAATACCTACGAGATCGTGATGCTATTTTGAGTGAGTTACGTCGCAACCTCGCTTTAGCTCGTGAGCGAATGAAAATTCAGGCTGACCAACATCGACGTGAGGTTTCATTTGATATTGGTGATTTTGTGTATTTAAAGCTTCAGCCATATCGACAAACAACTGTCGCTTTTCGAAGTTCAATGAAGCTTGCCCCCCGTTATTTCGGACCATATCAGATCACTGAAAAGGTGGGAGCAGTGTCGTATAGGTTGGCTCTTCCTACTGGTTCTCAAATTCATGATGTGTTTCACGTTAGTTTGTTAAGAAAAAAGTTGGGACCACCTACTTCCACTTCTACTCAACTTCCACCGGTTAATGATGACGCAGCCATCATTCCAGAACCTGAGCAGTGTTAGATCGCCGTGTTATTCGCAAAGGAAAGTATCGCCCAAAGTCATAAGTGTTAATTAAATGGAAAGGAGCACCAGCTGAAAATGCAACTTGGGAAAATGAATGGCGTCTTGCAAAGTCATATCCTGATTTTATCCTTGTGGACAAGGATTCTTAAGCGGGGAGGAATGACATGTGCCATAAATATAATCCTACCTTCTAGGATTATGGGATTCTATTTACAGCAGTTGATTTGCATAATCTCCTGTTGTAATTTCTTGCTATCCAATAAATGAAAGTACTAGTCATTAGCCTTAATAAGTGATTGTAATTTCTCTTTTCTCGCATTTTTTATTGCTCTTTCCTCTTTGTCATGCTATTATATATTGTTGGAATATTATTGAATAAAGCAATCACTTTCAGACTCAAATACTTCCTATGTTTCTTTCATCTGTCAATGTCTCTTCTTTCTCCCAAATTCTAACATATCATGTCTTATCTATTGATAAACAAACCTCTGAACCTCCGTCTAAAGATTTCTTTAATTTGGCGAGCAAATAAAAGCTCTCTGATCTACCATAAACAGCAACAATATACTTCGAAAAATACGATGGTTCGCCTTAAGCCCCTGTTTACTCACCATCCTCCAAAACTTCAAGGTAGTCATGAGTTTTATTTCGTGATGGTCTACATGACGCCTTTATTATAATACAGATGTACTGAAGTATTATTGTTTTGGGATAAAAGCGTCAAACCCCCTACACTATAGGGGGTGTAGCGATTTGCCCCCTCAACTATTGTTTTTGGCAACAAGCCCCCTTGTACTATGGATAAATAAGCACTTTGCCCCCTGAGTCGCTTTTTCACCATTGGATTTGAATACGTGTCAACATTTTTTGTCGTTGGATTTGGACTCAGGGGGCAAAGTGCTTATTTATCCATAGTACAGGGGGCTTGTTGCCAAAAAAAAAGTTTAGGAGGCAAAGTGCAACAAGGGGTATAGTATAGGGGGTTTGACGCTTTTATCCCTATTGTTTTTCCACTCATTTGGCATCTTATTAGTTTCTTACAATCTTCTTACAGAGATCTATTAGTCATCTCACACTCACCTATATATCCTATTGTTTGTCCACGCATTGGCATCTTATTAGTTTCTTACAATCTATTTACAGAGGTCTATTAGTCATCTCAGAGTCACCTATCCTACGGTTACCCATACTTCAATAGGAATTCCGTCTGAACCCATAATTTTTCTTGGTCCCGTTCTCGTCAACACCTCATCACCTCTTATTTCTTGCCGTTGGCATTAAAAGTCATTCATGTCTTGATAACGAATGTAGGATGCCCAGTCCTCATTGAAATTACCATTACACACTCCAACCAATAAGATCTTTGAAATTATCCAACCAACTTGGTTTCTTCTCAAGGGAAAAGGAGTAACCTGCACAACTAATACTAGGCTCCCCTATTAACCGCTTCTTCGACAACGTCCCACTCTCTCTCAATCTTTACACACTTCACAACACCTAAGGGCATATTCTTCATCTCCCTCAACAGAGTTCTTATGAATATATCATTTTCAGACTTTCTGTCATTTAACTTGTAGTAGATTTATAAACTTCCGTTCTTGCATCCCAACTTCAACTTTCTTTGCTTCCTTCTTGCCCAGCTAACCCTCTGAACACTCTCCCCGCGATGATGCTTCATCAATTGTCTGTAATAATTCTTATCTTTAGCTTCCTTCTTATCAACTAACAACTCCTAGTAATTCCAGAGAGACTAGCAATATTTATTGCTAGAAAGAATTGCTGATCTTGGGTTTTCAAAGGGATAACACCACAAAGAAAGTGAGTGCTCTACGGTTTAATAGAATTGAGAAAAGGCATACACAGTGATGCTTTTCCAAATATAGATGATATCATAACATAGAGATCCAAATGAAGTATCTACTTATTTGCACCATCATTAATTTTCCAGTTTCTTCTCTTGTGTTTCTTAGCATGACCCATCTAAAAAGCTACCCTCGAATTTGATTTTAGTGCTTCCAATTGTAACATAGAAGAGTTTTCGGAATTTGATTTTATCTAGTTTCAGATTCAGGCATGTTGGGCGACCAACTTCGGATTCAGGCATGTTGAGCGAACAACAAAAGTCAAGCGTTGTTGATAAGAATCTTGAATTATGAACAGAAGTATTCATGACTCCTGTAAACGACCGCCTTTAAATAAGTTCGGTACAAATAAGGGCTGTAACTATATTTCGATTTGTGGTCAATCCATGCATACCAGAGAAAAATAGGTAAGCACTCGAAAGTGGCCCGTGTGTGTGCATCATTATCCAACTCCTTGTTCTTGATTTGATTCAGTTTGAACAAAAGTTCAATCTATAGATGCCTTATCTGGAGAGCTCCATCAAAAATTAGTTGTTAAAACTTCATATAGTGCAACCACTCGAGGTTATGCAACAAAGTTACAAAAACAATGAGCATTGTTTTTGATGCTACAGACAATCCAAATTTCAAAAATGGCTAGTCGTATAGTAATTCTATGTTCAGATATCAAGGCACCATATTTTGGCTATCGTAGCACGTTCAATATTAGTCCTTCTTAGTGGGTCATTGGAGCTATTACTACCAGACAGAGCTCTAAATCCATTTTTTGCTGGCCTGGAATGATGAAAAATAGAGAGCTTATTGGTATTTGGGACGTGGGTAAGATTCAAAATATAAAATGTGCCCTGCAAATTGAGTAATTGTGAGCTCTTTTCATACCACATCAAGCATGGATGCACTTCTATTCGACTTGAGGGTTCCTAAGTCAGAGAACGAGAAATGTTATTATGGCAGGGTTGATAAGCTCACAAATATAACCCGTTTTTTATACCCTACAAAACCACCGTAGTAGCCAAACTGGACAATACCTGTAAAATGCATACCTGAACAATTACTATGGTTGGATTGAACCATTTTCATCTTACCATCCTCTCACAAGGGAAGTAACTGAAAGTAACGAGCCTGAGCACTGGAAGAAGCAGTATCCCATGGATGAGCATTGGTACAGTACTAACCACTTAATTATGTTCATAGAAAGTCCTTTAATATATACCTCCTTAGGTCTCTTAAAGAATATAGAATGGAAAACATCCGGATGAGGTAGCCATAATCTAAGACAGGATATAGGCGATACACTTGCTGAAGGACAACATACTTAGACAAAACAAATAGCCTTAGGAGGCATCTCAACTCGCTCATTAGTTTTTGCATCAAAAGATTGTAGGAAATGGTGGAGAAATAGCATAGCTGCTTTAAAGAATCAAATGCCTTCACTAAAGAATGAAGAAACAAACAGCCATGACTATACCAGACACGTCTCACTTTGAATTTCCTTCACAATAATTCACAAGTCTCAGTACTTGGAATTTTTCACAAAAATAATTCCTCAGAATTTAATATTTTCACAATTAGGGGTCCTTTGCAATTTTCCAAAACTTGGGCCACAATACAAATATCTCTTAGAGCATGCATAAAACTTGATAATATAATTCACATAGACAAGTGATAACATAAGAGCATGTGATATAACTTAAGCATATAATCAAGCGGCCACTTAATATCATACATAGGCAGACTCCAATCACAATAATAACACGGAGGATAATTGTCCAAGTGGTTAATGCATGGAAAGGGTATAAGCCTATAAGGTTGGTCTCGGGTTCAACACCTATGGGGAGCAGCCTTAAAGTTTTGAACTCTATTTAAAAATTTAATGCTAATGAATGCAGAGAAAATTGTTTTGTTTTTTGGATATGTCTGCTGAAAATTCAAACAACCCTGTGAACATGGAAAACTCCCAAAACAGAGCTAGCGGTATTGAGGCCGTTACGCCGGTCATGAGGACCAACATGCCGTATTCTCATCCTGAGAAACCGGAAAAGTTCATGGGTTCCAACTTCAAACGTTGGCAAATGAAAATGGTGTTCTTTTTAACAACCCTGAACTTATCCAGTTATCTCACTGATGACAAACCTGAGGAGGATCGTGAGGATCCCAAATCCGCTGCAGCCGTGGAGACATGGCGAAATGGAGACTACCTCTGTCGCAACTATGTGCTCAACTCTCTGGACAATGCACTTTTTAATGTGTATTCCCCAAAACCTACCGCAAGGGAACTTTGGGAATCGTTAGAGAAAAAGTACAAAGTTGATAATGCCAGTGCAAAGTTGATAATGCCAGCTAGGCGATTCCATGACTACCGAATGGTGGATGGAAGGAGTGTAGTAACGCAATGTGAAGAGCTGCAGCTGATTTTTCACGAGCTTGCTGCTGAAGGTATGGGTCTGACTGAGTCTTTCCAAGTGGCTATGGTGATTGAGAAATTGCCACCTTCCTGGAAGGATTTCAAAAGCTACTTGATGCACAAGAGAAAGCCAATGAGTCTTGAGGATCTTGTCACAAAACTCAGGATCACCCAAGATGACCGAAAGGCTGAAAAGAGATTAAGCGGCATGATTTCAAAGCCAATGTGGTTGAAACTGGGGAAAGCTCACGTGGGACTAAACGGAGACATGCAAATGTTTCTAAGGGAGAGTCTCAAAAGAAGTTCACAGGAAACTGCTATGTCTGTGAAAAAACTGGCCACAAAGCCGTGGATTGTCGTCAGCGTCCCAAAAAGGACGAGAAAAAGAAAGCAGTGATGAATAACAAAGGGAAAGGCAAGCGTGCTCATGCAAATATAGCAGAGGCGAGCCAACACTCTGATGATGACGTGCACTTGAGTGCAATGGTGTTAGAGGTCAATCTGGTTGGAGGGAACTCAAATGAGTGGTGGGTGGATAGCGGGGCTACTCGTCACATCTGCATCAACAGATGGATGTTTAGACCTATCAATCGGCTGAAAATGAGCAGTGTTTCATGGGAAATTCATCAGTCTCAAAAGTTGAGGGCAAAGGATCTGTTGTGCTAAAGATGACATCTGGAAAGGAGTTGACCCTGAAAGAGGTGCTCCATGTTCCCGAGGTCCGGAAGAACCTCATCTCTGGGTCTGTGCTGGTCAAGAAAGGCTTCAGAATTGTCCTTGAAGCGGGCAAAGTCATTCTGACTAAGGGTGGAATGTTTGTGGGAAAGGGGTATGAAGTTAATAATCTTTTTAAGATGTCTGTAATGACAATTGCCCCTAAGACTAGAGGAGAGGCTAGTAGTTCTGCTAATGTTGTAACTGCGCGAGATAATGAGAAACTCGTTGTAATCAAATCTGCCCATGAGGCCAATAAAATTATTTTTGATTACTCGTTTGCGTCTATATGGCATGGTAGATTAGGTCATGTGAACTTTAAGTCTCTACAAAGATTAATTTCCCTAAACTTAATACCAAAGTTCAATATTAACCATAAACACAAGTGTGAGACTTGTGTAGAAGCAAAATTAGCCAAGTCTTCACACCACTCAATAGAGAGAAGCACAGAACCCCTGGGTTTGATCCATATGGATGTCTGTGATCTTAAATATGTTCAATCAAGAGGCGGTAAAAATTATTTTATAACATTTATCGATGATTGTACCAGATATTGTTATGTCTACTTAATGAGAAGTAAAGATGAAGCAATTGACATGTTCATTATTATAAGAATGAAGTAGAGAACCAACTTGGTAAGAAGATCAAAAGTCTTCGAAGTGACCGAGGAGGTGAATATGAGTCACCATTTGCACAACTTTGTGCTGAGAATAGTATCATTCATCAAACAACGGCGCCTTATTCTCCCAAGCAAAATGGTATTGCAGAAAGGAAGAACAGAACGCTTAAAGAGATGATGAATGCAATGCTCATAAGTTCTGGCTTACCAAAGAACATGTGGGGAGAAGCTCTTCTCTCTGCCAACTATGTGCTAAATAAACTACCGCACAAAAAGCTGGATAAAACGCCTTATGAATTGTGGAAACGTCACCCTCCTAGCTACAAGTTCTTAAGGGTTTGGGGCTGCTTAGCGAAAGTTCCAATCCCCCCCCCCCCCTAAAAGGACAAGGATTGGACCTAAGACAGTAGACTGTGTATTCATCGGATACGCGCAAGATAGTAGCGCTTACCGATTTCTGGTACACAAGTCAGACAACTCTGAAATGAGTGTAAATACTATCATTGAGTCTAGAGACGCTTCATTCTTTGAGGAGATATTTCCTCATAAAACTCGACCTGTGAAGGAAAATGAAAGTACTGTGGGGGAGATAGAATCTCTAGAAGAAGAAGCAAGTCCTAGAAGAAGTAAAAGAGCTAGAAAGGAGAAATCTTTTGGCTCGGATTTTCTAACATACTTGTTAGAAAAGGAACCGACTACTTTCAAGGAAGCAATGTCCTCTACAGACTCAGCTCTTTGGAAAGAAGCAGTAAATAGTGACATAGATTCCATCTTACAAAACCATACTTGGGAACTAGTGGATCTTCCTCCAGGGAGTAAACCACTAGGCCACAAGTGGATCTTCAAGAGGAAGATGAATGCTGATGGTACCATTGACAAGTACAAGGCAAGACTTGTAGTCAAGGGGTATAGACAAACAGAAGGTGTCGATTATTTCGATACCTGTGCTCCTGTTTCCAGCAAAACGTCTATTAGACTAATCATTGCATTTGCTGCCTTGTTTAATCTAGAGATCCATCAAATGGATGTAAAACAGCATTTCTAAATGGAAACTTAGAAGAGGAGATTTATATGGAACAACCTGAAGGGTTTGTGGTTTCGGGTAAAAAGAAAAAGGTGTGTAAACTTGTCAAATCCTTATATGGACTAAAACAAGCACCTAAACAGTGGCACGAAAGATTTGACAGTGTAATGCTTTCAAATGGCTTTTGTATAAACCAATGTGATAAATGTGTCTATGTGAAAGGAGATGAGAAAAATTATGTAATAGTTTGTCTCTACGTGGACGACATGATAATCATAGGTAATAATAATAATATTAATATTACCAAGAAGATGTTGTCAAAGAATTTTGACATGAAAGACTTAGGTCTTGCTGATGTAATACTTGGGATGAAAATCACTAAGACTTCAGAAGGGTACACACTCTCCCAGAGTCATTACGTTGAGAAAATTCTTGACAAGTTTGACAAAGGAAGTGATGTCATTGCGAGAACACCAATTGAAGTGGTGTGCAATACGCACAAGAACTTTGGCGAAAGTGTGCGGCAATTAGAATATTCAAGGATCATAGGCAGTCTAATGTACCTCATGAGCTGCACTAGACCTGATATTGCTAACAAGTAAATAGATTGAGTAGATATACAATCAATCCTAGTAATGAGCACTGGAAAACGATAGTTAGAGTTCTTAGATATCTGAGATACACTGCTAACTATGGATTACATTATACCAGACATCCAGCTGTCATAGAGGGGTACTCTGATGCAAACTGGATTGCGGACTCTACGAATATAAGATCCACGAGTGGATATATATTTACTGTTGGAGGAGCATCGATTTCTTGGAAATCATGTAAGCAAACTTGTATAGCAAGATCAACTATGGAATCTGAGTTCATAGCATTGGACCTTGCAGCAGAGGAAGCTGATTGGCTTCGGAATTTTCTTCAAGATATTCCGATGTGGCCAAAGCCAGTGCCTCCAGTCAGCGTGCACTGTGATAGCCAGGCAGCTATTGGTAGAGAATGTGTACAATGGGAAGTCTCGACATATACGTCGAAGACATAAAAGCGTCAAACAGTTGTTGAAAACTGGAGTAATATCTTTAGATTTTGTGAGATCTAAAGAAAATCTGGCAGACCCATTGACCAAAGGTTTACCAAGAGATCGAGTAGAGATTTCATCGAGGGGAATGGGATTGAAGCCCACGAAATGACTTCCATCCATGATGGCAACCCAACTTGAATTGGAAACCCCAATTTGCAAGTTCAATGGGACAACCGAATTGTGGGGGTGAGGTCGAACAAAGCACTCGAGAAATTGAGTTCCCACCTATTCCTATGATGAAAGAGTGATAGACCTGTACATGGTTAGGAAAACTTAAAGTTTTAATGATCCTTATGACTTGTGAGTACAAGTGGGGTATGACAGGATACCTCTTATGAGAGAGCACCTATATCGAATGTGAAGGGGGCCACTTCTATGAGATGAGTTAAAGGGCTAAATCTCTAGAGCGTTCGATGAAACATTCCAAGGCAGTCCACGGCCAAAACGGACAACAATGAAAGGACTAAAGTGATATTGGAATGAGTTGTGTGAGTATCATTGTTTTGGTATACGCAAAACGCCGAACAGTTCAAGGCATCGCGTCCACTGATTGGCCAGTATATCCGATGATATTTCACTAAGGAAGGTTCAAGGCCGATATCCACCTATCCTGAAGCAACAAGTTCTTGCAGAACTCTTGAATCGCATTTAGCATTGTTAGGCTCACGTGCATCAAGCCAATTACATTCATGTGGGGGATTGTTGGAGATAATAATTGTGTATGAATTAAATTGCTTAATGAGAAGCATTAAATTAAATAATTAAATTAAGTTTATTTAATTTAAACACACATAAAATCTCAAGATAAGTCTTAGTCTAAGAGATAAGACTAAGACTGAGTCTTGGATAAAGAATAAGACTTAGTCTTGTGAGACTACGTCTGATTCTTGTGATTTGAACTTTGACTCCCCATGAGTGTAGGTGGTAGTTTTGAATTCCCTGCCTATAAATAGAGGCCTCTAGGCAGGGAAAATAATCATCCAAAAAACAAAACAATTTTCTCTGCATTCATTAGCATTAAATTTTTTGAGTTCTGTAATTATCACTACGTTCGAAAGAGGGAATAGCTCGAGCTTCAAAGTTGTTCCACGCGATAGACGTTGTACCTTGGAGTTCATTGTCTTTTGAGGGCTAGAAGCAATACGCCGGACAAATTGAACTTAAGGGGAAAGGGTCCACTCTTGTCTCGTCTCATTCATCAACAAATCGTGCTAAGCAAACTAGAGGTTTATCTTGTTTACGTTTTCTGCACTATTGTAATTACTTGTTCTTCATAATCTGCTATCATATGTTATATGCTTTGGTTTAAACTCGGAGTGCTAACAAGGGGAAAGGGTCCACTCTTGACACGTCTCATTCATCAACAAATCGTGCTAAGCAAACTAGAGGTTTATCTTGTTTACGTTTTCTGCAGTATTGTAATTACTTGTTCTTCATAATCTGCTATCATATGTTATATGCTTTGGTTTAAACTCGGAGTGCTAACAATCTTAAGTTCAATTTTTCCGGCGTAATGCTTCTAGCCCTCAAAAGACAATGAACTCCAAGGTACAACGTCTATCGCGTGGAACAACTTTGAAGCTCGAGCTATTCCCTCTTTCGAACGTAGTGATAATTGCAGAACTCAAAAAATTTAATGCTAATGAATGCAGAGAAAATTGTTTTGTTTTTTGGATGATTATTTTCCCTGCCTAGAGGCCTCTATTTATAGGCAGGGAATTCAAAACTACCACCTACACTCATGGGGAGTCAAAGTTCAAATCACAAGAATCAGACGTAGTCTCACAAGACTAAGTCTTATTCTTTATCCAAGACTCAGTCTTAGTCTTATCTCTTAGACTAAGACTTATCTTGAGATTTTATGTGTGTTTAAATTAAATAAACTTAATTTAATTATTTAATTTAATGCTTCTCATTAAGCAATTTAATTCACACACAATTATTATCTCCAACATCTCAACTCGCTCATTAGTTTTTGCATCAAAAGATTGTAGGAAATGGTGGAGAAATAGCATAGCTGCTTTAAAGAATCAAATGCCTTCACTAAAGAATGAAGAAACAAACAGCCATGACTATACCAGACACGAAAAGGAGGAATTATGATTAGGAGTAAGGAAGAACTGTATATTGGATCAACTGATAAATGCAGCAACGCTATTTCAGAAGAATCTACGAGCTCGTATGGATGTTGATTGAGAAGTTAGCATTGCCGTCGTCGTACCGCTTGATATTTGATGTATCAGTCTATCATCCTTTGTATTGTGGTTCAGTGGATGCACAATTTGTAATTGGCGTGTTGCCAGTCTTTTGTCATTGCTAGTATTGCTCCGAAAAAGATTAAAATCGGGCATGTCATCTATGGATCAAACAATCCATTCAGTTCACGTTCCGCCATAGACAATTACCATAATTATATATTATTCGTGTCAGGAGAGGTGCTACTTTCATATACCAGTTAGATTTTGTCATGAAGCAATCATCAACCAGATCTTTTTTGCCAAGTTGGGCATGTGTGACATCCATACACCAATTTAAGTCTGTACATGCGGTTGGAAGAGATGTCACAGAATGCATTAGGCATTAGCTACCAAATGATTGGAATCAATGATTCGACAAGGATCAGCCCCGAATAAGATATTTCATTTTCATTCTATTATAATTGTATTTTCCATACAAGGAAAAGTATGAACAAAAGGTGAATCAAGCAAAACCACAACAGCATTTCCTTATTGTACTTCATTATAATTCTCAGCATTTGTTTCTCATTTTAAAGTAAAATGATCAAGCTAATACTCTACATTTAAACTGGGTATAATCCAAGGATAACACAAAAACTAAAAATAAGAAATATCACACTAATCAAGCAAAAAGGTTTAAGTTAAGAAAAACAAAGCATAACTGCAACATTTGTAGTTCTGTTCACTTAAGACAGCCGTAGCTGTAAGTTGTAAACAACTCTAGGTTTAACAACATTAGGAAACCAACTAAAAAACCTATGTAAATATTTTCATATTGAAGGCAAGTCTGAGGAAAACAAACTAGATGTAACATCCTACTTAAGAAAGGGAGATAACAGCCGTCACTCATATTTGAATTTGAAGTTCCTTCAGAATACTGTATATATAATAAATAAAGAAAACTAGAAGCCCGTCATATTTTACACTCATCCCAAATCACCACAACAGCAAGATTGCCGTATATATACTCATCAAAAGTCATAGATCTGAGCCGTGTCACTCATATCTTGGTTGACCAAATGGCTAGTTTATTTAACATTGTTAATTTCTTATTCGTATTATCCCAAAATGTGGGATGATAGGTTTCCCTGTTTCTTTACTTCTGATAATATCTGAATCTATTCCCCGGAATTCTTATTCAAAATTCCACCAGCATAAAAATTACTTGATCAATATATTCCCGAGCCACGGTGACTAATCAGAATCCATGAAAGAAGTGCAGGAAAGGTTGGTCAATTTGATCCCATTTCATCAACTTAGGCTTAAGTAACAGTGAAGTAAATGAGTGAACTGAATAAAATCCAAAATACAGTTAACGTGTGAGGCGGTAGATCTATCCTCCTCTCCTGACATTCCATGAAGCCCAATAATGTTTTCTGCAACTTGCTTTATTTCAAAATAAGGCTAAACGAAATTTTTGATAAGCAGCATATTATGTGAATCACAATTACAGAAACACTTCCTAGTGTTTAAGAAGTTATAAAGAACACTTTTTCGTAAAGTAACAGCGCTAGCACGAAGTAAAATATTGTGAGTCAAAAAAACAGAAACTCTAGGTAAGAGTCTCATCGGATTCATAATACCTCAAACAACTTAAATGCATCAAACATTTAAATAGCATTTGATTAAGAGCCAAACCATATTTTATTTTGTCAACAGTTTTGACAGCCGGCTCAAATTGAAGTCGTGAAACAAGTAAGTAAATGAGAGATTAAAACTGGAACTGCCAGAGTAAAATTACCATTAAGTTTTTCGTCTTAATTCCTTTAACAGGAGAGCAAGGGGTCGTACCATAGTTTTACCAAACGTTGGCCATTGTTGCATTTCGAATATTAAACTTGAGCACTTGACGGCATCTCAAAGCAAGTTCTAGAGTTACAAAGTAACGTTTAAAATCCTACCAGCAAGTTATCCATTAAAAACAAAAAAGCAGCTTCATTCATGTGCAAAAGGTAGATGAAATGAAAACATGAAAAGCAACGGAAACCCAATGGCTGCAGTTAAGAAGGAAAATAGAAGTAAATAGAAGGCAGAACCTCGGGATCTTGAACTGGAGTTTCTGGCATTCCTCCTCTATGGGCATTATGGATGCGGATATTTCTGCCATCCAACAACTACATAACATACAAATACAAAGTAAAATTCAATCACATTGCTAAAGAACGTGCAGAAGAATTGGTAATGCCTGTGAATAGTTGAGAATACCTTTCCATTCATTTCCTTGAGGGCTTTGGTCATCGCTGTCTCATCAGTATAACGCACAAACCCATATCCCTTTGATTTGCCACTTACACGGTCACATATCACTTTGGCTGCGGAGAATATGAGGTTACTTCCTCTCTGAGTCAAGATGAGATACATAGAAAAAGGCAATGCCATAAACATTAGGCCTACCTTCAATGACTTCACCATACTCCTCAAAAGCCTTTTTCAATATACTTTCATTGGTATCGTAAGAAAGTCCTGGACTCAAAACAATATATAATTCAATAGAGATTCACGAGAAAGGAACCATTTAAAATTCATTTCAATTTAGAACGTTAATTTATCTATCATGGCGAAGGACCATATGATGCAAAGAAGCATCAAATCGCAACTTTAAATCCCAAATCCCAATTTAGAAGTCACTTTTACATCATGAACACAACACTTTAAGAATAGGACTGTCAATATCAAAGTCATCTGGCATGTGCATTAGGCCAAGTATGTTCTAAGTATTTCAGTGGAGCATTTCATCGAATAGGCAAGGGATAGTAAACTAAAGCCCAACAAGCCTTCTTTCATTTGGGTAAAGATTCAATTGTAAGAGAACCATTCTACATGCATGTGTGTGCGTGTTAGATAGAGTGAGAGAGACCTCCCACAAAGAGCTGGGTGCAAGAATGGCGCAGCAGGAGCCGTCGTACATGGATGGGCGGAGAAATTCTATTAAGGCACTGCATTTTGCTTCTGCCTCCGTGACACTAACAATGTTCCAACTTGCCAAAAGAACACCACTTTTCCAATATGATGAAAAAAAAGTAGCAATACAACTACCACTTTTCGAGTATAAGATTCACTTGTGTTATACAAGAGAGTTTAAACCCCTCGACTAATTAATTAATTTTTCTACACAACAGCTAACCTACATCATTTATCTCTTATATTATTTATGAATCTATCTCAGCCTGAAAACTAAATATTACTTATTAGTTATTACGTTAGAATTAATATTGGAAAAGAGAAAATTGCATTTCCGCTAGTAATTATGTAATACCATTAAACCTCATTTAAATTAAATTCGATATGTATCACTTAATTCCGTAACAATCCACCTGTTCACGAAAAAATTCCAACCATTACTCAAAGAATATTCTTCTCAATTATTCGTTTTATTTTATTATAGCTCCTCTTATTTTCCACATAGTAAAAAAGCAGTAAAAGCCAGAGCACAATGCACAATAAAAAAGATTCCCAGAACATTTTCATTCATATTAATAAAAATAAACTAAACGGGCTGGGCTGGGCTGGGCTGGGCGGGCCCTCAACAAAACCGACCAAACTATCACCCCTAAAATTCAACACATCCCCTAAACACAAATTACATACAAAACCACCAAACCCTAAACCCAATCAATCAAGCAGCAGCAGCTTTCTTCGGCGACTTAGCAGCCTTCGACGGCGACTTCGGCTCCTTCACCGGCTTATCACCACCAGCCTTCTTCGGCAAAAGCACCGGGTTGATGTTCGGCAAAACACCCCCGTGAGCAATCGTCACTCCCTGCAACAACTTGCCCAACTCCTCGTCGTTCCTCACCGCCAACAGCACGTGCCGAGGGATGATCCGGTTCTTCTTGTTGTCCCTCGCCGCATTTCCAGCCAACTCCAAAACCTAATTTAATCGGAAAAATGAGACAACATAGATCTGGTTTTATTTTGATCTACTAAATATACTCATTTTATCGTAAGTTAGTTAGTTTAATACACGCAATTAGTTGTTGTTTACCTCAGCTGCTAGATATTCGAGCACTGCCGCCATGTAAACAGGTGCTCCGCTACCGACTCGTTGAGCGTAGCGGCCCTTTTTAAGGTACCGGCCGATTCTGCCGACCGGGAACTGGAGGCCGGCTCGGACAGACCGGGTCACGGCTTTCTTTTTCGGACCACCGCCTTTGCGTCCTCCGGCGCCCTTTTTCGATTTTCCGGTAGCTTCCATCGGAATATATTTTTTGTTAGATGGTGAATAATTGTTGGGTGTGTTGGGGGTGTGTATATATAGTGGCAGTGATGAGTGTGTGAGTTTGTGGTGAAGAGCAGGGAGCCGTTGGATTGGGGTTTGATCGATGGTGGAATGCGGTTTTGGTTTGGATCCGGGTGATCGGAAATGGGCCAATCAGGAGCGAGTTAAGAAATTTTGGATATTTTGGTACATTTAGAAATATGTTTGGTGAGAAACATTTATTCTATTTTTGGATTAAGGGAATTTGGAGATGCTCGTGTTGGATTTTTGGTACATTTGGGAATTATTTTTGCTTTGAGATGTGTTTATTCTACTTACCCGAAATAAATATACTTAAAGCCTAAACTAGAGAGGAGAAATGGAGAAATGATATTGGGTAATGTACGTGTAATAAAATATATTTCTAAATAAACGATGATGTGGTACAACGAGTCAGGACTAGTGTAAATGCACGGTTGGAAAAAGATTTTGGGGTTGTTGGTATCTATATTTTAGAAAATTATTATTATCTTGACCGTTGGTTGCTCAAGTCAACAATGCAATGGTTGCATAAAATATTTTTTCATCAAACTCCACCATATCCATTGTAGGTAGAATTATATAGGACTCGCTCTTAATTCGAAAGAAATCTCATGAAACAAATGAACAAAATTCAATGATTTGCATACATTGCTTTCTAAAAAAATTAAATCGCTTTCGAAATGTCTTAGATCTAATTATTCAATTAAACATACACCACAAATATAAAAAATTGTGTCGTCAAGCAATTATATATATATATATATAGATCTCGAAGTCTAAATAACTTATCTTTGTAAGGTCGCAAGACGACGATGATCTGTAGTGATACAGCATTTGACACACATTGCACCACCTTGGTTTATCGTGGAGACGATAGGTGAGAGCGCAAGTACTTAGAGTCGCTAACCTCTATTGTTATTCTCCCCGAGAAGAGAGATGAGCACTTGTGGTTGTTTAAATTCAATAAATAGTTTTAGATATTGTTAGGAAAGGCTTTAGGGAGACAAAGGGAGACTGAAGATGTGAGATAGATGGAGGGCAATTGGCGACATATGAGAGACAGAGATAGAGAGTATATATGTATTGCGTAAGTTTGGTGGCGTGAACCATATGGAGGGGGAAAGGAGAGTGAGAAATAAAAACCCTAAGACATCTATTTATACAACCAAGTGGATAAGATTTTGAACGTGTTCGGTAATTAGTAAAAATCTCCCAAACCGGCTCTTTAAACCCTATAGGTCGTAATTTTGCTACGCAATCACAACTTACCCAATTTGATTGGGTAATTACCGAATTAAACCAAGAACTACATTGAGGGCCCAAACTCGTTGCTCACTCCTAGAGTGCTTAACACTTTATATAAACATTTAACAAACAAAATATTAGTACTTATAAGTGGAGATGGCACTAGTCTTTCTATATTGATTGTTTTGACGGTTTCATCTGAGTTCTACAGAAAGAGACCACTTCCATTGTCAAGCTCCAAACGTTATGCTATAAATTTATTTCGTGTTACTCGTAAATTTACATTTCACTTGTAGAAATCGATGCAAGTAATTTACATGACAATTTGTTAAACAATGCTTTTAAGTGAGAGTAGATATATTCCTAATTCAAATTTGTAAATACATGTGGGTATTAGTGCGTGTGAAAATGATTTACATGAGAATTTGTTACAAAACGCTTTGACAAAAGTAAATATGTTCCAAAATTCAAGTTTATGTGTGTATGCGTGCGTGTGTATGTGTGACCATGGTAGAGAGTAACTTAGACATATATGGTTGTACTACAATTTTATGTCAAGATTTATCTAAAGTTCTAAAAACTAAAAAGCAATATTGTGAAGATAGTATACATGGAGTGAATGTAACGAAGATGTTATTGTATAAAATGAAAACATGTGGATTTATGTGTTAGAGATGTGATCTATTTATAAGATAAATATCGCGAGAGTTACATGAGGTAATTCCACATTCATGCACATACCTTTTTGATATAGTTATATATTATATTTTTGTAGTGATTGGACAATGATTGCTCTTGTTTTAGATAATAAGGTTCCATTAGTTCAAACTTCTCACCTTCTACATTGGCTTGTGTTGGGGTTTGTGCCCCTGCTACAAAATCAATTAGATATGAGCATGACTAAAAACTAGTGATAATTTAGTACTTAATTAGTGAAAGAGTTTTATTTTATTAAAATGGCTTCAATTTAATTACTCGCGTTTATGATTTTTTTTTAATGAAATTTTGAAAACTCTTGATCAATGTGTATGAAGCTCAACTTTTAATATATGCATTGTTATGTATATGCATAATGAATGCAAATGACAAATAGTTTGGGCTCGTGTAATATTTAGTCAAAATAGAAAGACATAAATGAAAAGAATTTTATTTGACCATTTAAAATAAAAGTTCTTTTGATTTATTCAAAAAATATTTCACTTGTTGATAATTATTCATGTCTATGATGGTATAGTAGATATTAGTCTTTAATAGGATTTCATCAATGAGATTAAACATTTAAGTACATGTTATATGTTAGAGTAATGAATATTGAGTTCGAAGGATCAAAATACAGAAAATGGATGCCAAGACGATATTCTTATATAGCCATCTTAATCAGACTATCTATGTGTCTCAGACTCGCAGTCGACTGTGGTGCTTTGTAATGATTCAGTGTGTTCGGTAGTGATGGCAATATGGGTTTGGGTTCTATCTACATAAGTTCAATTTCATACTTTAAGGTTATACTTCACTTAGTTGTTATTAGAAAAAAAGACAGACGGTGGTGAAAATTGCAAAAATGTCTCACCAAACATTCAAAATAACCCTTGTATACGAATAATACATGGGCCACAATGAGGCCACAATGACAGAAGCATGAAGGATTTGGAGATTGAATTATATGCAGGATTAGAGTCCAACAAAAGAGTCATATGATCTTAGTCAACGTTGTTGCGCATAATACTTGAAGTTACATAAACTTATACTTGTAGAGTTGTAACTTCAATGAATTCAGTCGAAACTACAATGTGAACAGTAAACTTATTAAAATCAACTAAAACTTTCTCCGATTAAAACACTTTATTTATTTACTTTGGGAAATATCTTTTGTAGAGAAGTTATCGATCTTTGTTCCAACAGATAAGTAAGACAGTAAATATATAAAGATACCAAGAATTTTACGTGGTTCGGACAACTGTCTTAGTCCACGATTCTCCTACATAATTAATTAAAACATGGTTTCAAAGTGCTAAAGTGAATTACACCTACAAGATGGTACATTAACCCATCAGAATCCCTTCTGTGGTTAAATCCTCATAAGTCACGCCTTTAACTCTTCTACTCCTTTTGAATGAAGAAGTCTTGCCTCCGTCGAACTCCCTCCGACCTTGCTAGACTATAATTCAAATAAAATTAAAGTGAAACTCTCAATAAACTTAGGTATAAGCCTTCTCACTCATGAAACTAAACTATGAACATTTTCCTCACATAATACAGAGTAATTCACTCCAAGGTTAAATGACAAAATGAACCAGCTCTCCTATTTATAGGCTCAGCTTAGGACATAGTTGTTGCAACAACTCACACGATTTCTAACTGTCACGGATCCCCTTAATGAAGGAATGATCTTTATCTTCTTTATGAATATTCCCTAAAAAAGACCACATACACAAACATTTTCTCCAAGTAAAAGACCAGCTGAATATATATCCAAATAATAAAAGATAGACATGCCATACAAAAAAAAGTCAAGAGATATCTTTCTTTATAGATATAGAATACTTACCATAAATAAACTCAATCCCCTTAAGAATAAACTAAATAATCCAGCCACCTTATTTCTTAATTAATTAAACATACTCAGAATCCTAAAACATGAGGATTACTAAAAATGTAAACAAGAAAATAATAAAATCTAAATTAAATAAACTCTAAAATACAAAAAACACAATCTTCATAAAAACATGGAAGTCTTAGATTATTAACTCTTTAAAGTAACTCTAATTAAATCATTCTTAATTAAACTAATTAAGAACACACAAGTTAAAAACACGAGTATAACAAACTCGAATATGAAATCGTACTAATGTAGTAACAACATATATTGCAATTGCAACAATATAAAAACATAAAACAATTTCTATAACAATTTTGACAATATCAAGATAATCAACTCATAGAATAACTACATGGTCGTCACATTAGTTAAGTAAAAGGTGCTAGCCTTCTGGAATTAAAGAAATGACATTGAGTTTACATGCTCTACTAATTCTTCCCTGAATATTAGTGTTGAACAATTCTTTTATTATTTCAAGTAAATGGATGACCTTTAAATTTGAGGTCCACTAGTTCATATTCTGCCCGACCATCAAACAAGCAAGACCATGAATCTAATGGCAATAAGAAACTACATTTTTTTTCTTTTCATTTGGGGATGGCACATCACTAGATCATTAATAACACACTACGATCACAGAAAGTTTGAGAAACAATCTACAGTTGCTTTGGAAAAAGAAGTTTCAAAGTAAGAATAAAAGGGAAATATATTGATGAAAAAAGTCACTCAAGTTACGCTTCCATGGCTGAGACAAGAGTAGAGATGATTCAAAGAGACAAATGACTCAGGTTGATGTTCGGTGCCCAAGCAATGCATTAACCCCGCAGTGCCCCTTGGAGGAACAAAACAATTACTTCAGAGAGTGTAAGAGTTGAGAAAGGAGAGACATACATTTATTTTAGCTATTTTAAGTTCACAAAGGAAAAGAATTTGGAGTTTATAAGAACCCATAAGGCGAGGAGCGCCAATCGTGAGGACTATCCATCCCCTGATAATTCCATAACAGAGGTTTATAAGTTTTCCCTTAAACCTTCTCGGCCAAGAAATCATCATCAAATTGATATGCGATGTAAGAGCATATCTTTGTCATGGTATGGAATTGGGTGGGAAAATTGCATTTTTGATACCCTAACTTGGCACAATTTCTTTTTTCATACCTTAACTTGGCAGATCATGATTTTGGTACCCTAATTTGGCAATTTTTTTAACTTTAGAACCCAGGCGGCTGCGGTTTTAAAATAATGCAGAAATTTTCACGTGGGACTAAATTCAAAGATTTTGATCCCATTCAAACTCCCAGCTCTCCCATTTACCATCTTGGATGCCACGTGGAAGAAAAACAAGAAATTAAATTAAAATAACAAAAAGACAAAATCCAAGGTGCAAGTTGGTGAGTTGAGAGTTTGGCTGAGGCCAAAACCCCAAAATTTAGCCTCACGTGAAAAATTATGGCGAAATTTTGAAATTGCCGCTGTTGGGGTACCAAAATTGAAAAAAAATGCCAAATTAGGGTACCAAAATCGTGATTTGCCAAGTTAAGGTATGGAAAAAAAATTGTGCCATGTTAGGGTATCGAAAATGTAATTTTCTCGAATTTGGTGGAATTTGAATTATCGAACGGATGCGTTGTGGAAATACATTACAAGAGTTAGTAGTTTGTGATGATGGCGTGCATACTAGGAGATTTGATGGAAAATATAATATAGAGCAGAGATGGATTGACAACTACAGTGGGTTGAGAGAGGCCAATCTAATTATTGGGTTCAATGCGTTAATTTCAAATCATCATGTATGGTTTAACAAGTGTTAAAAGGGTTGGGTTGGGCTCATTATTGTCCATATCTGGGCTCACCACTTAGGGGTACAATTTACACATTTTGTAAAGATTAGGTGTAGGTCGCATATTCCCAAAGGTTAGGTATCAAAATGGGAGTCGATGTATAGGTTAGGGTACTTGCAATTCTTTTTCTTGTTTTAAGTTTATTAATCTCAAGTGAACCATTCTCATCCCACGTCTTAAGAAAAGTCTCCTTAGTTGTAGTGATTTTAACTTGTGTTTTAAGAATGAACTCCCAGCTAAAGTGATAGGATCGGGAGGTTCATCCTCAAGAGGGAGAGGATGGTGGATTAGTGTATTCATACCCCGGTTGTGGAGAGCAAGAGTGCAGAGCTGGCGAGAATAGAGAAGGAGGGAGGAAAAATAAGGGAATTGATGGAGTGATTAAGGATGAAAAAGAATGGATGGATCGACGCCAGAAAATGGAGAAAGATGCTAAAGCAAATGGGAACACTAGAATGTTCAAGCAAGGAAAAACTCCACTCCAAAGAGAGAGAATATATCATATGGTGCTAGCTCACACTCACTCCAAAAACATTTCGAGAGAATTACACAAACACCTTTTAAGGTATGAGCTAATTACTATGACAACTCTCTCATGCTTGATAAATTACACACACCTTGTGTTGTGTATATCTAACTACAACGACAAGCTTACAAAGTTATATCCTAATAAAAAATTGACGTGGCAAATAATTTGCTAAAACTTTTGTAAACATCCTTTGTTATTTTTCTTCAAAACAAAGTAAATGGGCCTTGTTTTCTATTCCTTTTAGCAATGTTGGTTTGTTTTCATTTACTATATAGGATATATGAAGGGCACAGATATACATTTAACAAAGTTCAATAAATTTTAAATGAAAGTTAACCATATGGGGTGTTTGTAGCAGGGGGTCTGCTAGACAGACATTATCGTATCGATTCCAACTTCATGTAGGAGCAGAGAACAATCCGAACTGAGGCAATCTTTCTGATAATTCCTGAAAACATGAGGGGATATTGATGCAATACAGGAAGTGAAATTCTCTCAAAATTATAGTTAGTCGAAGTTTGAACTCCGTTTTCGACAAGCAATACAACTTTTTGACGAGCAATACCACGTTTTTGACAAGATGCAAATATGTAAGCTGGTGTGATTTCAGTAAAATTTAGAAGTTTAGAGGGTCAAAATGACAGTTTATATTTCCTGCAAGATTTTAATTTATTTAGGACTTTAATATGACTTCTGCTACCTGCATCAAAGATCCCTATAATGAGCCCATACCTTGGGGGAGTTTGTGTAATTCTTCCGAACACTTAATTATTTAGAAAATGGACCAAAGTTAAGTCCGGTATGCAGTAATTCATGGCCTGTTGTTATCAAATTTAATTGCCTCTTTTTCATGAACAAGACCTAGTTGTCATTTATTTAGCACAAAAAGTCAGTTCTAGTACATGGAATAGCAGAAGTAAAAGTACGAATTACAACAATAAAAATATCAACTAACGAAATAAGCATAGTCAATCCGAACAAGTTTTCCAAATGTTGTACACTAACAGTGGATTATTGCCTAAATGCTCCTGAAAACCAAACCATACGCCAAGTTTTGCAAGAGTGTCAGCGACATTGTTGGCTTCTCTATAGCCGAAAGTGGCAATGACCATGGTGAAACTAGTCAAACTACTTCGAATGTCCTATATGAGATGCGTAATTTGAGCTGAATTGTTATTTGTCCTGTCAAGACATTTCAATATATATAAAGAATCTATTGCAATCACAAGATACGTAATCTGCATATGTTTTGCCAAAGCAAACCCATCTCGTAAAGTCCAACAATTTTTAGTCGAGTAACCCGCTGATCAAAGAATATAATCAATTAAACAAAATTGATGGTTGTTCGTCACTTTTAATAAAACACAAGAAATCCTTCAAAAGTCATTGTTCTTTGGTGATTGCATATTTACATGTTCTTAACGATCCTTGAATTTTTGTTACTTGAACATTAGTGAGAACTGAATAAGCAGTTATATATTATGAATATATATTTTTTAATAAAAGAAAAAGAACTCTATGAACTCAGTACTTTATTCTACAGTGTAATGTGAAATTAGTGAAAGTATATAATTAAATACATTGCGTTGTATATACGCCTATAGGGGCATGCTTGGCATTTCGATTCATCCACCCCGACATATCTTTTCTGTGCGTTTCCACTCTAATAATCCCAACCGCTTTATTCTCTCTCTTCTCTCTCTCTCTCTCTAAAAATATCTAATCCTTAAAACACGCTTCAAAATCAGCCCTAAAACATCTCAGTCCCCGATTATTGTCGGAAGAACTCACTCGATCTTCTCCGATCAAACCTCTCAGCCATGGTAATGATTCTCACTATATGATTTACTCTTTTGTCCTTGTGCTTTGCCTCTGCGTACAACAATTTAAAAAAATCTTAAAATTTTATTTATTATCGTTAATTGCTGTTCGATTTGCGATCTCTGAGGTTCGTTTAATGGCATTCAGATGTACACGGCGGCTGCGATTGATTCCTTTTGTTTTTTTTTTTTCAAATTCTCAGATCTGATTTTTGTATTTAGTTTGAGTTATCTGCCTACTTGATTTGGGGATCAAGATTAGCTGTTACTGAAATTAAGTGTATGAAGCAAAAGTGATATGTCGTTTCGTTCGATCGCGATGCGTTTGCCAGTGTGTTTTTGAGCTCATTATGTTATACTAGCCTCTTTATGGTTGTAACTACAGAAGTAGGAGTGAGTGATCTTATTTTCTTCCATGTGATCCCCGCTGGCGATGATCTCTGTCGTTACTTGGGTGTTTACTGATGCTACGTGTTGTTGTTTTAAGGGGTTATGCTATGCGCCAATTCTTAGTGAGTGTCGGTTAATCTCAGTCGGCTACCCTGGTTCTCGCTAGTAGGACCCACAACATGTACGGCTTAGATTGTCGGGAGACCATAATAATTGCTAGAGCTACCTAGCCATGTTGAGTTAGAAATGAAAATTTCTAATTTTGGCAGTACTTTAGTACTGGGTTTCAGACTGTTAAATGCAGTTTAATTGCGTAGGAACGGTGCCTCGTGAGACAAGGAAGAGATAATCAGGACTTGGTAAAATGAGAGTTTGGGATATGGCGGGGGCTGGGGATTGTTTTGTAGTCATGGATATGATGAGATGATGTAGATAATATGTTTTTGGTTTTGCAATTTTTGGTTTAGGAATTAAATTAATGAATCTAATTCTAC
Organism: Misopates orontium; assembly: GCA_946800315.1. Classification (NCBI taxonomy): domain Eukaryota; kingdom Viridiplantae; phylum Streptophyta; class Magnoliopsida; order Lamiales; family Plantaginaceae; genus Misopates; species Misopates orontium. Next base: position 15,714,558 of record OX326946.1, read on the forward strand.
CGTGGGAAGAAAGTGACTTAGGATCTTTTTATTTATTGAAGTGGATTTCCCTCTCTATTTTTTAGTGTGAAACTCTGAATACATTTATTTAGGAGAATAATTCGAACAACAATGTGCTGTCTGCTGGTACCAAACCAAGTGAGCCACCTGGACACGAAACAAGTAAATTTCAGTCTTACGGTTATCATAACAGTTATCATCTTTTGTTTGGACGATTAAAAGTTTATGTCGGTAATGCAAACTTTCCATTCACTTTTTTATTAGGATTGATGCTGTCTGCCTTTAGTTATACTGGTGTAAATACTTCTTTCCGATTTAGAATGAACGTCCGACCAAGGAGTATTGAGTTTTTGGGGACAGATAGAATACAATTTACCCGTGATTGTGCGGGAATTATTGATTTCATTTAATTGCTTAAGCTACCATTAGGTTATAGACCATCTTGTCATACCCACTTGTACCTCTCTGGTCACTGGTACCCTTGACAAAACTTGTGGAGTTATAGATCACCTTGTTGTAGAGACCTGTACGTTTTCCGTGTCAGTTGGAATCTTGATAAACTCGTGTGGATAACATGGTAGATGAAATTGACTTTGCCCTTTCAGTGTTATACTTCCTTATGTGGATGTACGGCACTTCTGTCAGATGTTTCACACCCCCGTTTGGTTTTTGCATATGAAGCAACTGATGCTACCTTGAGTTGAGCATGCCATGCCATTGCAGAGATTCGGAAAATCCATACCGTATCTGCTCTTTTCTCGTCTTAAGTGGTTGCCTTGACTGTTTAATGGGTGATTCTCAAAGTTTCAACTATAATACATACCAACTATCCTTTCTGTGATTCTCAAAGTTTCTTTACCTTAAAATTGGTGGTTGTCAGTCTTACTCTATCCCACATACACACTCCATTTCTCTCACACACTCTTCTCGTGCTCCATCCTACTCCCCCTCTGCAGGTTACTTCCGTGTGTATTTGTCCTTTTTTTGCCTGCATTACTTGGTGTATGTGTCTCAAAGGAGCATTTGTTCCTTGATGTTTTTGCCTGGCTGCTGCCTGGCTTTTGAATTCTTCGAGTGCAAATATGCTTCAGAACAAATGTCATAAAACACAGTTGCCTATATCACATATCATAGGCTAATTCTAGCTTTTTGTTTGTTATAGGCAAATGCAGCATCGGGAATGGCTGTGCATGATGATTGCAAGCTAAAGTTCATGGAATTGAAAACTAAACGAACACACCGCTTCATAGTATACAAGATAGAGGAGAAGCAAAAACAGGTTATTGTGGAGAAGCTTGGTGAACCAGATCAAACTTATGAAGACTTCACTACACACCTTCCAGCTGACGAGTGCAGATATGCAGTTTATGATTTTGACTACATGACCGAAGAGAATGTCCCCAAGAGCAGGATTTTCTTCGTCGCGTGGTAATTCTCTGTCCTGGTAAACGTAGTGAATTTCAACTCAGTGCTTTATTTACATGCATTTCTGACTTTGTTCAAATTGCTATTTTCACCCCCAAGGTCCCCTGACACTGCAAGGGTGAGGAGCAAAATGATCTATGCTAGCTCAAAGGACAGGTTCAAGAGGGAACTAGATGGCATTCAGATAGAGCTGCAAGCAACCGATCCAACTGAGATGGGTCTCGATGTCTTCAAAAGTCGTGCCAATTAAATTTTCTCTAGAGTCAGCAAACGAATGACCCAAGCTCTTTGCTTTACTCAAGAGAAATGTTAATAGTTTGGAACTATGTTACCTGGCTATGATATTGGTTTGTTGTTGAAGTTTTATTCTGTACTCCAGTTGTTGCCTAGATCAATTTCTGTGATTTTGATCTTGTTTTACGTGGGATTTCTTTTGAGTTTCTTGGGCGATTACCATCAGTGGATTGGTTTCTATATTTCAAATGTATTCCTGATTTATACCACTTCCCTCTAAATCATGAGTTACCAGTTTCTATATGCTGGCACTGATGTTGCCATGTTCATTTTGTGTGTTTACCCTGAATGGGCTCGGGGTTAGGGTTGGATATATTACTTAATTTGACAAAGTGTTGCAGGAACTACCTTCCTCACTGAACTAATGGAACTTGTGGAACAATGTTTCTGCCGGTTTGTTAAGAATTCTCGGCTTATCGGCTTCTGCCTGTCACTTAGTGCTTATGATGTTTCCAGTATTTGGCTAGACATTATTGGCTATCTAGGAAAGTAATCACTCATTGTAGGCTGCTATGTAGATTTTAAATTTAAGAAATTTTTTGAGATCTTGTGCAAGTACAAATATAATTTCTGAGTGACTACCTACTTATAAAGGTGGATCAGCCTGCAATCTTGTTTATGTGAGGACAAACTTCATTTTGAGCGATCACGTGCACTATTGCGCCTTTCATTTCGAGTGACTACCTACCTATAAGGGGTGGATCAGCCGCAATCTTGTGCATGTGAGGACAGATTTCATTTTGAGCGACTACCCGCAGTATTGCGCCTTCGAGTGACTCTCGAAATGAAATTCGTACTCACATGCTTAGTATTGCGAATTGATTCACCCTTTTGAGTTGAATTTTGAGTTGGAAGTTTTAGATATTTGGATAAAAGTATAACTGAAACTCAACTTAAAGAGGTGGATCAACTCAATATCTAGCATAGACATATAGTCGAAGAGAATATAATTAATAGGGCGTGCAAATAATATAGAATTAAGAGGTGTTACGGTGTCTACTTGGAACTTAGCATGTATTAAGTGGCTTTTTTATGAGCAACGTACGTGCTAACTTCATGTAGAAATTAGGGCCCCCTCATATTTTCCACCTAAAAGGTCTTATTAGAGGGAGAGGGGGAAATCCTTTATAAACAGAAGCCCAAGTTCATTCCCAAGCAATGTGGGATAAATCCCAACACGCCCCCTCACGTGTAGGCCGGACTGGACATCGGTTCCTACTACGTGGGTTAGGTCGCAGGCCCAACATTGTCTTGGGTAGGCTCTGATACCATGTAGAAATTAGGGCCCCCTCATATTTCCCCTAAAAGGCCTTATTAGAAGGAGAGGGGGAAATCCTTTATAAACAGAAGCCCAAGTTCATTCCCAAGCAATGTGGGATAAATCCCAACACTTCAATGCAAACGGGTGTCCATCTATTATCTATTACTATATTAAAAGCAAACCCTCCACCCTCACATATTTTGCAGTTGTTGTACTAAATTAATAGTTTGCCTATAATACCCCTAATTCTATTAATTTTTATTACAATCTTAATAGGATAAAAAAGTCATTCTACCATCTTTTATAACCGTGTACTTAACATTTTCTCCACTATCTCCCGTTTCTCTCAACTTCTCTCCATTATTCTATTTCTTTCTCACATACATCAATTTTTTTTTTTTTTTTTTTTTTTTTTTTTTTTCTTTCACACGTATGATCCTCCAAGTTTTTCTGTGCCACCTTGCAACCAAGGTATGCCAATTTTAATTTGTTTCGTTCCTTATTCAGTTTATGTTTGCCAACTTACTTACTATTTTTTCTTCTCCTTTCATTGAATAGACAATTCCAATGGGGAATAATCCGAAAGAATTTGAGGAGGGATATGAAATTTATTGATGTTGGATAAAAATTCCATCGTATTGACAATGACTCAATGCTATTTACACATTCAATTCTTAACTTACATGTTTCAAAGTACTGTGTGCCTATTGGTTTGTATTGCACGTAGTTTTAATTTCTTTTACAAAGCCGTTTTTTCTATGTTTTTTAGAGATAGGTTAATGTGTATTATAAAAACTAATTTATCTCTTATTGTCATGCTTCACTGCGTATAGATTAGGAAATATTATTTGCTTAATTTTTGTTGATGTATAAATTACTTATTTATTAAGAATTAATGATTCGTAATTAAAAGTTATTTTTGGTTAGCCAAAGTTTTGAGGTAACTGTTATTACTTCTTTAATCTAGAATAAATTTTACATTAGGCATTCGTGTGTGTTTATTTTTAAATATGAAAAAAATAACATCCAAAAATAAAAAAATTATGTATACTTTGAAATTTTTACATGCGGTCCCCCGCGTGTGCTTTGGTGGCTAGTTTTTGTATATATAAACAGCCGGGAACGTTGAGGGAGGCACAATTCACAAGGGTACTGTGGTAATTCTTTTATAGACCTACATAAATATAGATCTTATGAGATGTGACTACAACTATTAAATATGTGAGAAAATTTTTAATGCATGAAGGTACAGTATAATAAGATCTATAAAGACTCAGCCTGGATAAAAGAATTTCTTACGCAGCTTAGTGTCAGGGATTTGAGTGAGAATCAACTTGAAACATGTTCATGTTTACAATAAGATCAATAGGTTGATGCCTCCTCTTCTCACCCACCAAGAAACATCAATGGCAAAAAACTAAAGTGCGGCAAAAAACTGAAGTGCGGCAAGCGTCACCACATCAACGAAGGTGGGAGTTAATGTACCTAACTGGCCTAAAGGAACCTCTGATACAATAACGAAAGTTCAGACTGCCCACTAAGGAATAATTTGTTTATAGAACTCATATGTTAGAATTTGTAGTTACAATTTTGTCGATTATGTAAGAAATTGTAATATATAACAGAACGTTCACAAGTTTTATGGGTAATTTTCATCCACCTCCCTTGAGGTTTCATACTTTTGGCATATAGCTCCCTGAGGTTGAAAGAATAAACAGAATAGTTTGGAAGAATAAACAGCTTGGCTTCTTATCCAAGTCTGTAAATGGATTGGGTATTATATACAAGTATATGATACTGATTATGTGCACCTTCCAAATATACATGTGCTGTGATATAGCAATTTATCAATCCTATAACTAAGCTATCTCTTTGCTAAATTAGTGTCATTATCATTAGGAACTGAATTGGTGCCATCTTCATGGTTGTTTTGATGTAATTTAGGACTAGACAACTCCTTTAGTTTAAAATCCCCCGCAAGCGAATGGATCACAAACCATGAGTTTGTCCCTCAATTGCAGAAACCGAGAGGATGTGAGTCCTTTTGTGAAAATATCACCAACCTGATCCATGGTAGAGATGTATTGAGTGCGAACATCACCATTTAGCATTTTCTCTCGAATAAAAGGGAAATCTACCTTGATGTGTTTTGTGCGAGCATGGTAAACTGGATTAGCAGCAAGTGCAATGGCACTTTGATTATCGCACCAAACCGTTGGTTGTGAAAAAAGTGGAATATGCAAGTCCTTCAGTAGCATGCGAATCCAATACAGTTCAGTAACAACAATTGCAAGCGCTCCATATTCCGCTTCAGTACTTGATCGAGCCACAACACTTTGCTTCTTTGCACACCAAGATATCAAGGAAGGTCCAAAGAAGATAGCATAGCCAGTGGTAGACCTTCGATCAGAGGGATTACCTGCCCAATCCAAATCACAATATGCATTAAGTGTTAGAGAACCCCCGGCTAAAGTACAAACCATGTTCTACAGTGCCTTTGAGGTAGCACAATACTCTTTTAGCAGATTTCCAATGAATGAGAGTTGGAGAATGAAAGATGTTGGCAAAGTTGGTTGACTGAATATGCAATTTTTGGACGAGTAAGAGTACAATATTGCAGTGCCCCCACTATTTGCCTATAACCTGTGACATCTTCAATTAGTTCATCAGAACCTGGACATAATTTCCCACCAGAAACACATGGAGCCCACCAGAAACACATGGAGCATGATATGATTTTGTGCCAATCATTCTTGACCTATGCAAAATATCCAAGATATACTTGCTTTGTCGTAAGTGAAATCCCTCATAATCCCGCGAAGCTTCAATTCAAAAGAAATATCCAAGATCACCTAGAGCTTTAAGTGCAAAATCTCGATGAAGTTGACCAGTTATAGTTTGAATAAATTGAGAACATGAGCCAGTAATCAAAAATTCATCAACATAAATCAAGATATACACATGTATTTTCCCATAATGATAAGTAAAGAGATATGTGTCAACTGAAGAGCCTTGAAAACCAAGATCCAGCAAACTATTAGAGAGTTTGAGAAACCAAGCTCTTGGAGCTTGCTTGAGACTGTAGAGCACCTTTTTCAGGCGACAAACATGATTAGGGGCTGTAGGATCAAGGACTCCCTGTGGTTGCTCAATGAAAACCCCCTCCTCAAGATTTCCATGTAGGAAGGCATTAGAAACATCATATTGTGAAATAGGCCAACCAAAAGTAACAAAAATACATAGAACAATGCACACAGTTGATGGCTTTATTACAGACTAAAAGTTTCAGTATAATCTACACCATCTACATGCTGAAAGCCTTTAGCAACTAATCTTACCTTGTACCGGTCCACGCTTTCATATTCCTTCTGCTTAATTTTGTAAACCCATTTAGTGCAAATGATGTTATGATCGGCAGGCCTAGGGACAAGATCCCAAGTATCATTAGCTATCAATGCATCATACTCCTGTTCTTCTTCAAGTTGATGATTCTATAGTATATCAAGTTGAGGGTAAAAAGGTGATAAATTAAATGACATACCTTGTACAAACATTAGATGCAGCAGTAGTAGTAGAGGAGGTCCATCCTTTAGCAGGAAAGTTTTTCTCACCAAAGGCAACATTGCAAGATATATACACTTTATGAGAGACTCGATCCAAGCATGGATAACCATGATGGTGAGAAGGATATCCAAGGAAAATGCACTGTTTACTCTTGAATGCTAGTTTGTGAGTCGAAGGTCTTAATAATGGGTAACATGCACATCCAAAAGTTTTCATGAAGGAATAATCTGGACTCTTTTCAAATAATTTTGTATAAGGAGATGTACCTTCAAGAACATGTGTAGGGAGTCGGTTAATAAGATGAATTGCTGTCATAAAAGCATCTACTCAAAATTGAGAAGGTAGATGCGATTGAGCCAAAAGTGAGAGTCCGACTTCCATAATACGCGTATGCTTTCGTTCGGCTAAACCGTTTTGTTGTGAGGTATATGGACATGAAAGACTCTGGTGGGTACCACATATGTGAAGAAAGTTTTGGAACTGGTTTGAAAGAAACTCGCCTCCATTATCACATTGAAGTTCATCAATTTGTGTAGAGAAACGATTTTCAACCAAGGCCTTAAAGCGGATGAAACATGAAAACACCTCAGATTTATTTTTGAGTGGGTAGAACCATGTAAATCTAGAATAATCGTCAATGAAGATAACATAGTATCGATGACCCTCAGATGATGATACATGTGAGACCCACACATCAGAATGAATAAGCCGAAGTCTTGATAATGTAATACGAGATGATTCATTGAACGGTAATCTTTTTGATTTTGCTGATAGACAAGACTCACAAACATGCTCAAGTTTAGAAGAATTGACTATAGGTAAATCAAAGTTATTGACTACAGTATTGGTTACTTGAGAAGACGGATGACCCAATCTTGCATGCCAACCATCAAGTGTAGTTCGAAAACCTAAAAGAGCAGCATGATAACAAAATTTATTGATAGAGTTTTGATCCACTTGAATAGGATATAAACCTCATTTTCTCTGTCCTGCTAGCAACGTTTGCCCCATGCGGTTGTCCTTAACAAAGAAATGAGAACCGGTTAAAATGCAGTAGCAATCATTATCTAAACAAAGCTTGTTTTGATAAAAGATTTACTGCTGCTTGAGGACAATAGAGCACATCTTTTAGTTGTATATGAGAAGTGGATGTCTGTAACATGAGTTTACCAGTGTGCTTAATATGTAAACCATTACCATTACCCACACCAACTTTATCATCATCTCCATGGTATGATTGGGATAGATGAAGGTTTGAGAGATCTCCTATTATATGTTGATTAGCCCCGCTGTCCACATACCAAGTGTTGTCCTCATGAATAGAATTGGACTGTACAACCACAGCTGCTAATTGTTGAGGGGGATGACGACCTTGGTAATCGTAGTCGTAACGGTGGAAACAGTCAAGTGCCATGTGGTTCTTCTTCTTACAGATTTGACAGGCACAAGGATCAAAATCCTGGGAGTTTGCCCAAGAAGGAATTCGATTTGGGACATAATAAGCAACTTGGGTTTGCTTTTGAACTGGAGTAGAAGTCGTATTAGGACGAGACTGTTGCCAACTCCTGTTATTTTTCTTCGGGTTCGTTCCTCCACCGAATTTGTTCGCCATCATAGCAAAATTATTATGATCATTGTGCACACTTTTCTGCTGATTTTTAAGTAAGGATTCAAAAGCAATTAATTCATAATGAAAATCAGCAAATGAGATTGACCTTTCACGCTGTGCAAAGTAGATGTTTGATATAAAAGGAGTAAATGAAGAATCGAGTCCTCCTAGGATATGATATATCAAATTTTCATCAGTCACCGGTTTACCCACAACACCTAATTGTTCTGCAAGGACCTTTGCACCTTCAAGAAATTCAGCACATGTTTTGCCTCCTTGTTGTAGATTTTGCAGTTGACGTTTAAGTTGATTTATGTTTGAGGATGAAGGGGAAACAAAACGATTTGCCAAGGCCAGCCACGCTTGTCGAGCAGATTTGAGACCCTAAACCAGAGATAAAACCTTTTTTGAAATTGTGGACTTCATCGACACTAGAACAAATCGAATTTTTTGATTCCATAAAGTGAACTTTGGATTGCTGACAGGAGCAACAGTTTCTACGCCAGGTAGAAACTCATGTGGGCATGGTTCTGTACCATCCACAAAGCCCAGAAGTTCGTGAATATCAACAACACCCTCCACTTGAGATGACCAATTTAGATAGGATGATGGTCCTTCAAGCTTCACCATAACAAACTGGACAAGATTGATCGGAGGAACGAAGGTGGTAGCGTAAGACATTATCTAGGATCAGACGTTAGCCAAGTATGGTTCTGGATACCATGAAAGAATAAACAGAACCGTTTGCCCATGCCCTAAAATTGATGATCAAGCAAAAGCCAGTTCCCAAGTATGACAACTTCTCAAGCTGACAAAATGATTAGGAAAAGATGTCCTACATAAGTATGCACTATTTCTATAATTAGTCAAGCTCATCTATTACCTTGTGTAAATTGTGGCTTTAATGATAACCCTAATATTTTCCCCTATGCCTAAGTTTTATGGTTGAGGTCTTGTTATGAAAACATATGCACTTGCTCCAAAATCACACACACACACACACACACGCACACACACACACACACACACACACACACACACACACACACACACACACACACACATATATATATATATATATATATATATATATATATATATATATATATATATATATAATTTGACTGTAATTATTTGTGTATGTGCAATAGTTCAAAAATTAATTAGTAAATAATCGAGCTTTAGAAATACTATCCGCGTTTTGATTTTTGTTAAAAAGTTAATTTTGTACAAAATTACAGATTTTCCATTATATATATAGACGTCACCTAATTCAATTATAATCGATCCTTATTTGAAAAATCGTCAACGTTCAATTCTAAAGAAACAAAGCAAGAAATCACACTGATACAAAATATAGAGCTCTTCTTCCAAACCCTCTGCCACTCGCCAAAATCAAGAAACTTGCAAGAATCACACATTGCGATTTGTGCAGTCAAATGAATCCACTGAGACGACAAGCTTGTGCTTCATGCAGGCACATCGTCATAGATGTGAAGGGAATTGCATTTTTGTACCCTGCTTCTCCCATGGAAATGATGGAGATTACTTCAATGTGCATAAACTGTTTGGGAGGAGGGATTTGAGAAAATGATATTTAAAACAGAAGAAAACCTAAGAAAATATATAGTGAAGAATGTAACATTTGAAGCAAACATGTGTGCAGAAGAACCCGTAAGGGACTGCACAAAACGTATAAGGGATTTGCAACATTGATTGAAAGATCTTACTGATGAACTTAATACCGTGAAATTGCGACTGAAAATTTATAAAAAGAGGATGTTTTTTGGTGGTTCCCAAAATTCGATTCAATTTTGATCTTGAATATTGTGAAACTTTACTGTTTTTTTGTCAAAATAATACCACTTTTTTGGAATGAGATGGATGCTTTTAGGTATATACGAGTTTTCTTTTTGTGTTTCTTGATTTGTTTATTTGTTTTATAAGTTCATTTTGTAATCAATTGCAATTTTGTAGTCTCAAATTATGATGATGGTCCACCGATGATGGTGAAAATGGTGTAAATGATCGGTCTGATGAGCTTGATGAAAGATGCTAATGAACGTGAGTCAAAGTTGATGAGGATGAGTCAAAGTGCGAATTGAAATGAAATTTACCACCAATAAAATAATAATTTGGTAAGAATACCAACTTTTGCAATGTTGAAAATACTTTTGAGTGACAAAGGAATAGTGAATGACCTATTTTTGTGTACTCAAAAGTACATATAGTGTTTGTTGTGTAGTCAACTCTCAAAAGTACATGACATCAAGATTCTCATAACTCAGCATCAAGATTCTCATAACTAAACTGGAACGTGAAATTAAGTGGCTTAATGATGAGCTTCTTGAAATGATAAGCATGGTGAATGATTAAAAACGAAAGATTGAGTTTGAACATATGCAGAGAGTGTGGGAGACGGACCCAATTCTCTCTCAACGTGATGCTCCTTTTGGAGAAACTTAAGCTGCGTTTATTTTATTTATCTTTATTTACTTTTTTTTTTTTAAAACTCAACTTGATAAATTCATTTTTTTTTCTTATAGCCGTCCTACAGGTGATAATGATGCCGATGTGAATAACGCTCAGTTGAATGATGAGTGAGCCATCTTCTTTAAATTGACGTTTGGTTACTTATTGTTGATATTGTTCATACTTTCACATCCTAATCATACGCTCACTCTATGGAAAATATGCTTATATATATATATATACATATATATATATATATATATATATATATATATATATATATATATATCTGTGTGTGTGTTTGTGTGTGTGTGTGTGTTTGTGTCTTGATTTATCGAATTGTTTGTTCATATTATATGCATCTAGAGACGAGTCTGACACAACTCTAAATAAAAGAAAAAGATTGATTATGTAAGACGATACTGTAAAGTCAGCCGCTTGTTAATACTTTACAAAGGAAGTGTCAACAGTTCCATAAATCAAATCTAACAAGACATATGGTATACAAACGAGAGGATTCCCTATTTATAAGTACAAGCATCATCAAATGGATGGTGGATATCAATTTAATTCAACAATTAAGATGAGAGGATTCCCTATTTATAAGTACAAGCATTATCAAATGGATGGTCGATATCATTTTAATTCAGCAATTAATATGAGAGTCTAAACTCTTCCATCAACTACCTCACCACCTGAATCCAAGAATCTAGAATATACCATGTATTTATCCTCAAAGCCCTTGCAATATAGCATTTTTTTTACAAAGAAAAAACCCCTAACAAATTCAATCTCGGACAATCTAGGTCGAGCTCATATACTAATACTATGCCAAATACTCTACCTCCACTATAGTTAACACATTTAAGTTGCTTTTTAAACTCTTCAAGTGTGATTCTGAATGCACTAATCTTTTGGTACTTGAAACATGCTAATTCAAGCCACAATTACTTAACCAAGCTTCATGGAGCTGAAGTACGTATACTCTTAGTTTGCAATGAGAGATTACACGTGGTCAAGTTTGGTTTGCACAATATGGCAGATTCAATGAGGAATTGGGGGTTATTCCTATTTGGTTAACTTAATTTGCAATGAGAGATTACACGTGGATCCTACGTGGATCCGACGTGGTGCACAAAAAATCCAATTACATATTGGGTTCTTGGGCCATGTATAAATTTAATTGGGTAAGTAGGAGCTTTGCAGATTACGAAAATGACCCTTCATAGGTAGTTCATGCTAAATTATTCCGGCCAATTAGGTGAACTAATTGCATAAGTTTAGTTATTTCGGGTGTAAATTATTAGAGCAACCAAACATGTAAACTATTTTATTAGCCACGTGTAATCGTACACTCACAATTGCCGATTGCATATTTTGCAAACCAAACTTGTCCTTAGCTTTAGGGTAGTGTGAATTCAAGGGCGTATAGCCCCCTATTTTTTCTTTTGAAAAATATCATTACCTATATATCTTACGTCAAGTATACATAAGAGAAGAAGAAAAATCCAACCAGTTTTTGAAAAATTTATAAATTGAATAACAAACGATCCAACTAGTTTTCAAGAGAATTACAGATTCAATAAAAAATGAAACTCTAAGGCGCAAATAAGCAATAACTTGTCACACTTCAAAGTCTAAATTAAACTTAAACTCACCAAACATTAACTTGAAGTAAGCACTTCACTTTAATATTTTCCATATCACAAATAAAGCGACTGATTCATAATAAGGTTTTTAAAAAACAAAAAGCTGCACAGAGATGACTGAAGAAGAACCAAAAAGAAACAAAAATCAACTTTGGATCATATGGAGTTCAAAACCTTAAAAAAAATAAGATGTGTTGATTTATTGATACCTAATAAGATGAAATAGGGATAACTAAATACATAGTTTAGTCATATTAAGATTAACTGTGTATGTGCTCCATTTGTTTATTTTTGCTGTTTCTTGTTCATTGTTTGACTTTATGTAATTATTTAAATTTATTCCTTGCTTGTTTGATAATTTTATGTAAAGTACATTACGGGAGTTGGCAGAAATATCGACTCTAATCCAATAATCGATTGATCCACTCCATGAAACATCGAATGCCACAACTTCAATAGTATACTAGTTCCATATATTAATTGTAATTTGTAAGCAATTTACGTCTATGTTTTATTGAACATTACATACTTCTTAATGCAGTCTTTTATATCTACTACATGCCAGAAAATTCGTGCACAAGGATATACAAGGTGATAAACAGATAAAGTGTTACTCTTTACAAGGTAATTAAAGTTCTTTGTCTAATATTTCATAACTCATAAGGCGATAACGAATACCTTCACTACTTTTTCAAAAGTAAAAGCAGAAGTCCCTTAAAATATATTAAACAAGTTATCTGTTGTTTGAGATTGAAAGTATTATATCTATAATTCTAAAAAAATGTATTAAGTATAAGAGTTTAATACTTATTGTTTCTAATAGGGATAAATGCACCAAACACCCTAGCCTATACCCTATTTTTCAATGTGCACCCTAACGTATTAGAATGTGCGATTTACACCCTAATGTTTCAAAAGTATTGCACTTTGCACCATGGTCAATATTACGTCCAAAACTAACGGAATATTCCGTTTTGTTCCCTTAGACATAAGGTGTACATAGAACAAATGATAATACGTTGGGATGTACATAGCACAAATGACAATACGTTAGGGTGCACATCGCACATGCGACAATACGTTAGGGTGTACAAAGCACAAATGATAGAATCAAAAATAGAATATTCTGATACTTTTGGACGGAATGTTGACCATTGTGCAAAGTGCACTCTTCTTGAAACGTTAGGGGTGTAAATTGCACATTCTAATACGTTAGGGTGCACATTGAGAAACAGGGTATAGGTTAGGGTGTTTGACGCATTTATCTCTTTCTAATATGTCTTCTGATGTCGGGCTGTATATATGACCCAAACCTGTGGGACTTAAAAGAGCAATATAAATAAACTAAGAGAATGCAAAAATTATATAACTAATAGAATAAACTTAGATCCTAAAATTCAAACATTAGTAGTAAATTTAACATACAGATACCCAAATCAATTATATATGTGAAATATATACAATACATGCAAAGAATAAAAAGAAAAAAGAAAAAGTTTAGAAAGTGAAAAAACATAAAACATAAAAAAGACAAAAAAAATAATCTAACATTAAAAATAGTGACAATATAAAACAACCTGTAAATGAATTCTTTTTACAATAAATCTAAACAGAATACTAAATATATATATATATATATATATATATATATATATATATATATATATATATATATATATATATATATATATATATGGATTCAATTTACAGCTACACCTACTGAGATTTGGTATAATGAACTATCTTGAGTTTTAGGAAATTACAGAGACACTTCATGAAACTTACATAAACTTTACAACAAAGCCCATATGTGTTAATAATATGGATGGAACCTTCCTATTTTACACTTGGTCAATTCCAATTAATAGTATACAAAGTTTTCATGGTATTCGCTTAAAAGTTTTTTATTAAAGTTAATATCATTTTATAAAGTCTACCAATACATTTCTGTATAGAAAAATAAGAACTATATTGTCGAAAATAACTAAAAGGTAAAAGTATATTTTTTCATAAAGAACGACACATATACTTAATTAGTTCATTTACTTAAAGTTTAATCTTATAAAGGGTTACACTGTTTAGAATTATACGAGTTGCTTAAAAAGTGTAACACCTCAAATAATTAATAGAGATTTTCATGTGTCTTTTACAAATATATAGAAACTATTCCATAATCGTTTGATCAAGTTGGTTTGTACCATCCATTGAGGAGGTGGTATAGTACAAAAAAGGGTAAAGTCTCATTTATAAACCAAGAATAATGAGTAATTCAAGCCCCAATTACTTAAACTTCATGGCGAAAATTTCATGAATCTTTTACAAATATATAGAAACTATTCCATAATCGTTTGATCAAGTTTGTTTGTAACATCCATTGAGGAGGTGGTATAGTATAAAAAAGGAGTAAAGTCTCATTTATACATATAAAAAAAAAGAATAATCAGGCCCAGTTGTGACCCTATCTCTTGATTATTAGGCAAATCAACCGGGGGCAAGATGACCCCACCAGCAAGTGCAATTTCATTTAACGCATGTTGCACATTTTCCGATTCTTGCTGTCTTGATTGTGTTTGTTGTGCCAATTATTTTTGCAACTCCCCATACCCCACCAACAGGGTCTACAACATGTATAGTCGCCTCAAGAACCCAACTTTGAACCAGATCAGTGTTATGGAGATGAAGGATGCGTAGCAGAAGGTTTTGGGAATTAGGGCACGATGTTAGGGATTTCTGATTTTGGGACTAAGAGTCGCGTTTTGAGATGTCATGCGTTTTGTTTAGTTGCACTTTTAGGAGCGACGACGTTTTGGGTTATTATCTGAGTTTACTTTATTTAGGTCGTGTTTGGTTAGTAGTTTTATTACCTGCATTTTATTACTTATTTCAGTTTAGTATTTTCCCTGATCCAAACAGGGTATTGCGTTAGAGTCTGTTATTTAGGATCATGCACTTTGTACTGCAGATCATATGGAATATTTTTACACTTGAGTACTTTCTCTCTCTCTCTCTTATCTCACGATTCTCTCTTTCTCTCCACCCGGGATTCTTCTTCCAGTTCTTTCTTCTTTCCCAAGTAAATCTGTAAGCAAAAAATACAAAAAACATATAAGAGTTAACTCAAAACTTAACAATCAGTTCTGTTTTCCTGAGCAGTCTCATTTATCCGATTTCTCATATACGCACGACTATGCAGTACAAGAACCTTCTCAAACACTGTAATCTTTATGAGTTATGAGCTACAAACGGATTATATACACTTTAATGTGTTTATAAACAATGGTAATATAATAATCTACTCTCAACAAGGAAAAGGATAAAACCTCTATATATCTACTTAACAATTTCAAAATTCAATGGTCTTTCTAAAACATTTGTTACCTCATTCCATGATTCATGTTAGGATGACCGATTCAGATTCAAACTTTGTAAATTTGATGTCTCAACTTAGATAACTTGTTGCAATTTAAGTGCTTTCACGTTTTTTGATGGGATAAGTGCTTTCACTTGAAATCACTTAAATTGGATGAAAATGCAGTGTAGGATACGTGACTCAATTAAAGAAAAATAGAAAAGATAAGAAAATGAAAATAGCATTGAGAATAAGAAACTCTCATTTAAAAAAAAAAAACTAAAAGAGAAATGTTTATTACTTTGTGAAAGCATTTCTTCAATCGCAAAATTTAAACAAAAAGAATAAATAAAATCGGGAAGATTCTTCCCAAATCAAAAATTAGGGCTCATATCCAAGAACCCTAATTCCCAAATCAAAAACTCGTAATTGCAAGTTTCGCTTCTCTCTCACCATCTGAGAACGCGGATAGTTTATCATGTCTTAATTTTCGCCAATCACAAGGTACGATTCTTGGGAATTTGTTAGCCATTCTTTTTTCATATTTTGTAAGAATGATTTGATTCGTTTTGGGTTTTATTCCAATTTGCAAAAGAGTACTTCGCTTACTGCAAACTACTCCTGGTTAACTACGAACCTAGACTTCACTTGCTGCCAATTGCAAATCAGACCTCGGGCTGATTGATATCGTCCGAATGGGCCCAAGTAGAAACAGTATGTGGGTATCGACCCATAGCGAAGTAAATAAAGAAAACAAAAAAAAAGGAAGGGCAAGTTGTATGGTGGGCTGCCTTTCAAGTAAATTGAAAGCAGTGGCTTAACGGAATTAATGGTTGGGCTTTATTCCACAACAAAATAGAGGAATAAATATGTAAAGAAAGGTAAGTTAAATATTTGGAATTGGATAAACGGGTCTGGAGCAGAGTTCGGGTCTGATGTGGCCCGGTCAGCCATCAAATAGTCCATTGACTTTGACCATTGTTTTTAAGGAGCCTAAAGTTTCAGTGCAACTTTTAATTTGAATTGAATATTGCCAAAAATATATATATATATATCTTGAGATTAATTAATTGAATGTACATTAATTGTATTAAACATGTGATAATTACACAGTTCAATATTCTAAAGCAGAATTTCTAGTAAAAATGCTGCAAAATATTCTATAAATATGAAAAAAGCAAATGGCCATAAGTTATAATTTTTCTAATCATGTCAATTCCTAACTACTTAAAAAACTTCTAAAAAATTTTAAATTTGTAAATACAAAATTACTAATGAACTAATGTAATTAATAATAAATCATGTTTAATTTAGATAGTTAGATTATAAGAATAAATGGATTAGATTTAAGTTAATTAAAATAGTAATAATCATAAATAAGTTTTCATATTTTAAAGTATAATAAAATTACATATTTACCTTCACTTTTAATAGTTGACTAAGGGTCAATGAATGAAATGGAGGTATATGCAAAAGAACTGAAATCTCAGGGGTATATGCAAAAGAATTGAAACCGCAAGGGGGTATATGCCAATGAATGAAACTTTAGGAGGGGTATATGCCAAAATATGAAACCTCAGGGGGCTATATGCCAAGGTATGAAACCTCAGGGGAGGTGGATAAAAATTACCCCAAGTTTTAGTATCCAAAAGGATAAAATTAAAAAAGAGAAAATGTGACAAAATATTCTACCTTAGCATAATTTAGGTAAGAATTTTGGAGCCCCAAATGAGTTACATGAATTATTGGGTGGAGGAACACTTTGCTGATTTGGGTTCGATTGAATATTTTGGTTTCCGTGCCCATATATTTTATTTGTTGGGGTAATTCCATCCACCTCCCCTTAGGTTAATTCTCTCGCCATCCACCTTGCCTCTAGTTTGGAATTTTTTTATTCACCTCCCCTCAGTTGATTATTAATCAAAGCTTAGATGTGAGGGGTAAACATGTCAAGCAATAAAAAAAAAAACACAACACAACCAAAGTAACTTGATAAATTAACAATTTCTAATATGCACTACAGGAGGACAAATATTAGATGTAACTATGTAAGTCTTATACTGAATAATAGTAATTTTATAAAATAATATACATGTTCAATGCAAAGCAAAATAAAAAGAAATAGTTCATGTACTGATGTATTAATCTTGGGCTTACCTCGACAAAATAATTAGTAAGAAGAAAATAAATAAATTCATGGTTAAGTATTTGATAATTGAATTCAAATAATATTTTATTTAGGAAGAAAATAGATATACATGGTACCTTTTGGAGTGAGTATAAAAGAGAGTAGGACCTTGAAATTATGGCTCAACATAACCAAATCCTTATGTTAGAAAGAAAACAAATGTAGAAACCAGCTAATTTTGTAATCCATCACATAGGAGTCTTCTTGTAATTTAACAATACACCAACGGTGAATATGTAATGTACTATACAAGAAATGTAAAGATTCACCTTTTTTTTTTTTTTCAACTTTGTAAAGTATATGAATTTATTTACAGATAATCCAAAGTAATTCTCTATTCATGCACTCAACTGCATATATAAATTAAACATCGAAACAAATATAAAAATATTAACTATGTTCATGTTTTATTGAAAGAGCATGTATATCGTTTTTGAAAATTTAAATATATATCGGGTCATATACTTCTCGGAGCCTTTTCCCGCTTTCTTCTTTCGTGCCTTGCTTTTTTGCATAGCGCTCAACTCACTGGATCTAAGGAAACAACTTCTTGAAACACTTCATTTACATTTACGCAGGTACACTCAGCTGAGTTGAATGAGGGGTTTACATAGGTTGGGCCCCATTTATGGTGTAACTATAAGGGTTGTGTACACACGTGCAAAGGCTAGATGGACGGATGGTTTCTAAACTAGGAACTAGAAAAACACGTTTAACATTAGATTTGGGGGAACAACCAGAAGATAGAAGACTAACTACATATAGGGGCCAAACATAACATAGAGTACGAGGTACAGTTTGTTTGAGAAGTTGACCGGGGAGTGATACATAAAAGAGAAAAGGAGCAATATGGGAAAAAGAGCTGTTGACGAGAAAAATGAGGATCTAAGGAAAATACTTCTTGAAGAACTTGAGAAAACTAACAATTAAAACATTCTTTTAGGGAAAATAGTTCTTGAAAAATAACTTTTGTTGCTTCGTTTAACCTCTAATCTTAAAAAGAAAGAAAGTTCGTGATACAAAAAGTCGAATATTGAGACAATTAAATAAATCAAGATAGAAGCATTCATAACTTGTGGTGAGATCTCTATGCAAGCCTTGAGAGTGGCCACCGGAATACGGATTTAAATTCTTATATTAGAAATTTATTGCATGCTATGTCGTATTTAATTATTTTAAACAAACAATATTTATTTGTTAGCCATAATTTATTTGTTTCCAAAATATAAATCAGTCACTGGGACATTCATGAAAACTGAAAAACATAAATAGTATCATTATATTACAATCTATTCTTTTTGTCACTTGTTTTATTAAATACTCAAATCAGCAATCAATTTTCCTTAAAATCAAACACTACAGGCTCTAGTGTACTAAAAATATATATTTTCAGGGTGCAATATCTTTTTCACATTCTGATTCGAAGTAAAAAAACAAAACATTTTGCCATCTCTTTTTTGCCCTGACTTGCACTTTGTCACCTAATATTTCATTTGTTCAGTTTTTCCCTTGCCAGGCAACTCACATGCCAAAAACTTATGAGATCTCGAGAAAACAATATTTCAATTCTCATGGCTAACGCTAGAGGGTGCATTATGCCACACTTATGAAAGTTGAGGTAAGCAATACAAAAAGTTCAAAGTTTAGGTACTAGAGTACAAAGTTTTCTGAAGCTTTGGTGTCGAAGTTTTCTTCCCTAGTTACTCCAAAAAAAAAAAAAAAAAAGAAGTGTTTTAAAAGAATTGGTAATTTCAAATATTAGGCTATTTTCTTTTTTTATATTTAAGCAATGAATTTAACATTAAATTGGAAATAAAGTAAAAATGTAAAAATTTAAGTTTCTCTCTAATATAAAAGTATTAAAAAATAATGCCCACCTTGACGTGAAATAGGAAAATTTTGATGTATTTTTTCTCCATCGAATTATTTAGGACCCTAATTTGGTAAATAGGATAATAAAAAAACACATATAAAGTATATAAAAATCTAATTTTTACATATTTATAGATATTGGAGGTTCCACTAGCAATAGTTTGGATAAATGAGTAGTAAGTTGTTAAATCGGTGAGGAGTCTTCAGAAAAGGACAAAAAAAAAGGTAGAGCACAATCACATTTATTTCACAACACATAATTTTTAATAAATTAAATTGCAAAGTTATTTGAAGTCCCATGGTACAATATATCTGGTAATATACTTCTGAGAGCCTTTTCCTGCTCTCTTCTTTCGTGCCTTGCTTTTTTCCATGACCCTCAACTCACGAGATCTAAGGAAAATACTTCATTTATATTTACGCAACTGCACCCAACTGAGTTGAATGAGTGGTTTTCATCGGTTGGGCCCCATTTATGGAGAGATTATTAGGTGCAACGGCTGCACGATGAGGTGGTGCAGCAAGTCGGTTATTTATATAAATACATGGTTGGGATGAAGTGTGGAGAAGTTACTTCCCTATAATTTATGAATAGTATTTAATCTTAGCCTTTGAGTTGTGTACACACGTGCATAGCACATGCAAAAGGCTAGATGTAGGCTTGGTTTCACACGCTCCAGGAACTAGAAAAACACGTTAACAATAGATTTTGGGGAACGATCAGAAGATAGGAGACTAACTACATATAGGGGCCAAACATAGAGTATGAGGCACAGTTTGTTAGAGAAAGTGACTTGGGAGTAGGGCTGGCAATGGGTAGGGTTTTTATCCTACCCTTATCCTGAAATTAGAGTGTGGGTCTGGACCCTTACCCTGTCTACAGGATAAGGACTTACCCTTATCCTATGAAAATCTAAATTCAGGGTCTGGGTAGGGTAAGGGTAAGGGTCGACCCTTATTCTACCCTATGAAATATATTTATTTAATTTAAAATCAGGGTAAGGGTAGGGTTCACAAGGTATTGACAGTCTGACATGGTAGAGTAAGGGTCTGCTTGTCTGGATCCTGACCGGGTAAGGGTAGGATAAGGGTAAGGATTCTGACAAAACAATTTCACCCCAATACGTAGTTAAAGTGGTGAGTAATACATAAAAGAGAAAAAGAGCAACATGGGAAAGAGAGCTGACGAGAAAAATGAGGATCTAAGGAAAATACTTCTTTAAGAACTTGAGAGGACTAATGATTAAAACATTCTTTTATGGAAAATAGTTCTTGAAAAACTACTTTACCTCTAGTCTTTAAATCAAAATAGTTTGTGATACAAAAGTCAAATATTGAGACAATTAAATAATGGGATAAAAGCATTAAACCCTTTATACTTTACCCCTGTTGCACTTTGCCCCTATTCTTTTATTTTTGGCAACTTGCCCCTGTACTATGGATAAATAAGCACTTTGCCCCTTGAGTCTTTTTTTACCATTGGATTTGAACACGTGTCAGGATATTTTGCTGTTGGATTTGGACTCAGGGGGTAAAGTGCTTATTTATCCATAGTTCAGGGGGCAAGTTGCCAAAATTAAACGGATAGAGGGCAAAGTGCAATCGGAGTTATAGTACAGGAGGTTTAACGCTTTTATCCTTTAATAATTAAAGATAGGAGCATACATAACTTGTGGTGGGATCTCTATGCTTGCCTTAAGAGTGGCCTTAAAAATAAAGATTTAACTCGTTACCTTAAAAATTTATTGCAAGCTATATGTCGTATTTTAATTATTTCAAAAAAACCATATTTATTTGTTAGCCATAATTTATTTATTTCTAAAATATAAATCAGTCACTGCGACATTCATGAAAACTGAAGAAAAAAAAATAGTATCATCATATGACAATCTATTCTTTTGTCATTTGTTTTATTAAATACCCAAAATAAGTAATCAATTTTCCTTAAAATCCAACACTAGAGGGTCTACTGTACTAAACAAAATTTATTAGGGTGCAATATCTTTTTACACATTCTGATTCGAAGTAAAAAAACAAAACACTTTGCCATCTCTTTTTTGGCCTGACTTGCACTTTGTCACAAAATATTTCCATTGGTTCAGTTTTTCCCTTGCCAGGAAACTCACATGCCAAACACTTATGAAATCTCGGGAAAACAATATTTCAATTCTGATGGCTAACGGCAGAGGGTGCATTTGGCCACACTTATGAATATTAGGTAAGCAATTCAAAAAGTTCAAAGTTTGGGTACCAGAGTACAAAGTTTTCTGAAGCTTAAGCGTCGAAGTTTTTCTTCCCTGATTACTCCAAAAAAATATTGTGTTTTTAAAAGAATTGGTGATTTCAAATAGGGATAAAAGCATTAAACCCCTTATACTATATCCCATGTTGTACTTTGCCCCCTGTTCTTTTATTTTTTGCGACTTGCCCCTTGAACTATGGATAAATAAGCACTTTGGCCCCTGAGTCCAAATCCAACGGCAAAAAATGTTGACACGTATTCAAATCCAATGGTGAAAAAGTGACTCAGGAGGCAAAGTGCTTATTTGTCCATAGTACAGGGGGCAAGTCGCAAAAAATAAAAGAATAGGGGGCAACGTGCAACATGAGGTATAATATACGGGGTTTAATGCTTTTATCTCTTTCAAATATTAGGCTATTTTTTTTTTTTTAATATTTAAGCAATGAATTTAACATTAAACTGGAAATAAAGTGAAAATTTAAAAATTTAAGTTTCTGTCTAATATTAAAAGCAATAAAAATTAATGCCCACCTTGATGTGATATAGGAAAACTTTTGATGTTGTTTTTCTGGGTCGAAGTATTTAGGGGCCCTAATTTGGTAAATAGGATAATAAAAATCCACATATAAAGTATAAAATCTAATTTTTACAAATTTATAGATATTGTGAGGTTGCACTAGCAATAGTTTGGATAAATGGGTAGAAAGTTGTTAAATCGGTGAGGAGTCTTCTGAAAAGGAAAAAAAAAAGGTAGAGCACGATCACATTTATTTCACAACACCTAACTTTTAGTTAACCAAATTGCAAAGTTATTTGAAGTTCCATGGTACAATATATCGGGTCATATACTTTTGGGAGCCTTTTTCCGCTCTCTTTTTTTGTGCCTTGCTCTTTTGCACGACCTTAACTCACTGGATCTAAGGAAAATATATACTTTTTGAAATACTTCATTTATATTTACGCAGGTGCACTCAGCTGAGTTGAATTAGGCGTTTTAATAGGTTGGGCCCATTTATGGTGTAGCTATAAGGCTGGTGTACACACGCGCATAGCACGTGCAAAAGGCTAGATGGATGCATGGTTTTCACGCTCCTGGAACTAGAAAACCCCGTTTAACAATAGATTTTGGGGAATTACCAGAAAATAGGAGACTAACTACATATAGGGGCCAAACATAACATAGAGTACGAGGTACGATTTGTTTGAGAAGTTGACTGGGGAGTGATACATAAAAGAGAAAAAGAGCAACATAGGAAAGAGAGCTGTTGACGAGAAAAATGAGGATCTAAGTAAAACACTTCTTGAAGAACTTGAGAGGACTAATGATCTAAAAAATCTTTTAGGGAAAATAGTTCTTGAAAAACAACTTTTGTTGCTTTGTTTAACCTCTAGTCTTATAACAAAATAGTTTTTGATAAAAAAAGTTGAATAGTGAGACAATTAAATAACTCAAGATAGGAGCATACATAACTTGTGGTCAGATATCTATGCACGCCTTGAGAGTGGCCATAGAAATTAGGATTTAAATCCTTACCTTAAAAATTTATTGCACGCTATGTCGTATTTAGTTATTTTATACAAATCGTATTTATTTGTTAGTCGTAATTTATTTATTATTTCCAAAATATGAATCTGTCACTGCGAGATTCATGAAAGCTGAAAAAAAAGTATTATATTACAATCTGTGGTTTCATCACTTGTTTTATCAAATACTCAAATAAGCAACCAATTTCTCCATAAAATCCAACACTACAGGGTCTAGTGTACTAAAGAAATTTATCCATACACTTCTTTTCTTCATATGTCTTTGGTGACTGATCTTTGCTGAGTTTGAACTGTTGAGTTAATGAAGTTGTCACTGCTTTTGCTTCTTCCATACCAAAACATTCCAAGTAGCTTATGCAAGTAATTACTCTGTGACAAATACAAGAGTCCTTTACTCCTCTTTCTAGTGATCTCCGTACCAAAAATCCTTGTTGTAGGACCTAATTCCTTCATCTCAAACTCACTCTTTAGTATGTCATCCACATACAGCAACAAGATTGCATAGCTATCATCTGAATTCAACTTATAGTATACACAATTGTCAAATTTACTCCTGATAAAACTGATCATTCCCATGAATTCATCAAACCTCTTATTCCATTGCCTAGGTGATTGTTTTAAACCAAAAAGAGATCTGTTGAGTTTGCACACTTGATCCTATTTATTCTTCACCTCAAAATGCTTTGGTTGCTTCATAAGAATGGATTTCTCAGGGTCGCTATACAAGAATGCAGTTTTAACATTCATATGCTCGAATTCGAGATCAAATTGAGCAACCATAGCTAGAATTATTCTCATTGATCTGTGTTTCACTACTAGTGAAAACACATCATTGCAGTCAATCCCTTCTTTTTGAGTAATGCCTCTAGCTACCAATCTGGCTTTGTATCTACTATCTTCAACACCTGGAATTCCCTGCTCCACCTTATATATCCATTAACAGCTTACAAGCTTTGCTCCAACAGGTTTCTTCACTAATTTTCCCAAGTTTTATTTTTTCATTAGAGATTTCATTTCTTCTCTCACGGCTTCCAACCATTTCTCATTCTCCTTACTTGCTAAAACAAGTGTATAGTGCTTTGGTTCCTCCTCCAAAACTTCACTTGTAGCTACAAGTGAGTAAGCTAACAAGTCAGCATAGCCATACCTCTCAAGGGCTTTTGAGTGTCTTCTTGATCCGTCCCTTGTCAGCATATACTCACTTTCTTCATGTTGTTCTGGTGTTCTAGTTTGTGGAGGAGTTAATTTTGGTTCTGATTCTTCGTCATCATCATTTAGAAGCCATGTACCAACTTGAATATCAGTGTTATTAGACTCTACCTCAAACTGAATCATATCAAGTCTATCATTCTGTTTGTTTGTCTACTCTGTAGTTTCTGCGGCTTTCTCTTTACCAAGGGCCATTTCTACTTCATTAAACACCACATCTCTACTGATTATACATCTTTTATGACTAGATTACAAACACCATAGCTTGTATCCTTTCACTCCTTCAGGATAACCTATGAACATACAATTTAGAGATCTTGGCTCTAGTTTGTCTTGTTTTATGTGTGCAAATGCCTTGCATCCAAACACTCTGACCACATCTCCTCAGGTGTATTCATATTCAATGTTGTAGAAGGACACTTATTTATCAGATATGCAATTGTTACCACAGCTTCCGCCCAAAACACTTTAGGTAAGGATACACTTTGAAGCATGCATCTTACCCTTTCCAAGATAGTTCTATTGAATCGTTCAACAAGCCCATTTTGCTGAGTTGTATAAGTTACTGTTTTATGTCTAGCTATACCAACTTCTCTGCAATATCTATTGAAGTTTTTTGAGAAAAACTCAAGGCCATCTATTCTTAACCTCATTATGTTTCTGCCAGTTTGATTCTCCATCAAGACTATCCAATATTTAAAGGTTGCAAACACTTCATCCTTACTTTTCAAAGTGTAAATCCATATTTTTCTTGAGTAACATCAACAAGGCATAGAAAATACCTGGCTCCAGAGTGTGATGTTGTTCTTGAAGGGCCCCAGAGATCTGCATGGATATAATCAAGCCTTTCTTTAGTATTGTGTTGTCATGTGGCAAACTTTACTCTACAAGCTTTACCATACACACAATTTTCACAGAAACCCAGCTTCTCCAACTTATCAACTCCAAGCAATCCTTGTTTGAAGAGCTTTGTTAGCCCTCTTTCACTCACATGACCCAATCTCCTATGCCATAGCTCAGTTTTTGTGATTCCAGACCCTACTTTAGCTGATATAGTTTCCTGAGCAACCTTTCCATAGAGAGTGTATAAGTCATTCTTTCTATAGCCTTTCATGACCACCATAGAACCCTTTAGTACTTTCAGAATACCATCTTTGTACTTGAACTGAAAACCTTTCTTTTCTAATTCTCACAGAGATACTTTTCAACTCTGGTACAAACCTGACTTCTTTCAACAGCTTGGAATGCCCATCATGCAATTTGAGTCTTACTGATCCAATTCCTTATACCCTACACAGGGTTTATTGTCTCCTAGTAGCACTGGTCCACCCTCTTTCTCTTCATACTCTTCAAACCATCCCTTGTTTGGTGTCATATGAAATAAACACCCAGAATCCATAACCATTCAAGTTCAGGATCTCCTTCAAACACCATAAGAACATCTGCAGACTCACAATCATCCTGAGCTATTGCTGCATCACCCGATTCCTTAGAATTATCAGTGTCGTTCTTTCTCTCTGGACAAAATCTTCTAATGTGACCAGGTTTGTGACAGTGATAACATTCTCTTTCACTATTTGCTTCCTTCTGAGGTGTCTTCTCCTTCTCTTTCTTTCCTTTATGGTTCTTCTTGTGGTGTTTTCCTTTAACTACAAGCTCTTCACCATTTACAAAAGCCTTCTGCTCATTTCTTTCATTCAATTCTTTAGAGTTTAGTGCAGATTGCACTTGATCTAATGTCAAAGACGCTCTACCAGATACAATTCTTTCAGAGTTTCTTTAAACTGAGCATGTGACTGTGGTAATAAACTTAACGGTAGTAAAGTTTGGTCCTCATAATCTAAAGACACATCAATATTTTCAATATCTAAGATCAATTTATTGAATGCATCAATCTGCTCTTCTACAGGTCTATAAATAAATATAAGGCTTGGTTAAGGTATAAGAGGGTTACTAGAGATTTTGTCATGCACAAGCTCTCAAGTTTGATCCAGATTCCTGCTGCTGATTTCTCCTTTGAGACATATCTCAAAACTTTGTCTCCTAGACTGAGAATTATGGCAATGTGAGCTTTATCTAGCATAGCCTTCTTAGGTTTTTCATCTATCTCCTTGTCTATTGAGGATTCATCAAGTGCATCAAACAATCCTTATTGAACCAACAGAGCTCTCATTTGCAATCTCCACAGCCCAAAATCATTTGATCTAGTGAAATTCTCCACTTCAAATTTAGCAGATGCCATAGTTGTTGATCCACGTTTACCACACCACTTTGTAGTAAATAAAAACTTACACTAAACCGATTAAATCAACCTTCTATCTGATGCAATTCACCAATTTAAACCGCAAAATGATCACACACAAATTGATGATCAAAACACCTAATCTATACAGATAAACCAGAGGGATAATGAGGAATAAAACGCAATCAAACACACACAACAACACAGGTTTTACTTGGTTCGAATTAGAGCTCAAAATGAACTTTATTCTACATCCAAGGGAGTGATCTTTTTCTATTGATTTGAGAAAGTTATTCTGAAATTTTACAAAGAAGTGAATGCTGCTAACTTGCTCTGTTTTTAGCTGATTCTAAGCTATATATACAAGTGTGTACCTCGCCTATACATACACCTTTTACACGCTCACAAATCAGTTACAAAATCGCTCACTCAACTAACTAACTAACTCAAGTTGCCAGATGTGAAAACAGCTTTTCCCGCTTGCTTTTTCATCCTCTGTTTGTTAGTTAATTTACTTGTTTGGACCATACGTTTTAACACTTTCTTGGCCTTTTATTGAAGAAACCCTCCATCTTGCTACCTCCCCGATAAGGTTATTTGTCTGATCATGTTTTGTGTTTCTACCTCGAGCATTAGACTTATTTGGGATGACGAACTTATGATAACCTTCCAACTGACAAGAGGTATTCGAGAGGGTGATCCCATCTCCTCATGTCTTTATAATTTTTGTGGAGAGACTCTCTCATCTTATCCAATCTAAAGTGAATAATAACTCATGGATTCCTATTTCTGCTTCTTGCAACAGCCCCCAAGTTTCCCAATTTTTTTTGCAGACGATTTGGTTCTCTTTGCACGAGCAAGTACAACTCAAATGCAAGTCATTCTTGATTGTCTTAAAACTTTTTTGATTGCTTCTTGACAGAAAGTTAATATCAACAAATCTATCATCATATTTTCTGGGAATAATTCATTGTTAGTACCTTAACTTGGCACACTTTTGAACTTGGTACCTTATTGTGCATCCATTTTTTTTTGGTACCCTAATTTGGCGATTTTGTCAATTTCAATACTACGACGCCGGAAAATTCAAAATTGAGCCGGAACCACCGACGTGGCCACGACATGGCAATATATTTGAGGATTTTGACCATAGTCAACGACATGCAGCCAAAATACATCACGTATAATGCCACGTAAGCAAACTCGTCAATAAAAAAAATAAAATAAAAAAAACCGAAAAGTAAGAATCGCTTCTATATTGTTTTTTACCCTTTTTTTTTTTTATCACCAAACTGCTTCTAAATTATGGCTTCTAAATTGCAAAAGTATATAATTAAAACCAAAACCTACCCAACAGTATTAAATTCTTCACAAAATAGAGCCACTGACGAAGATAAACACAAAATCAAAATAAAATAAAAACATAAAAAATAAGCAAAATTTGGCTCTTAAGCTAAACCCGCACCGCAAAATCTTCACCGCCGTCGTTGCCATGGGTTTAAGCACCGAACCATCGATAACTTCCTCCTCTCTCTAAATCTCCATATGAAGAATCTTCTGTAAACTCTCTCCCATGGAGTTTATAAACTCAAAAATTGCAATTAACCACCATAATTCCCCTCAAGTTCCATTTTACTCCCCTAAATCTTTCATCTACACCTCAAAAAACAGAAAAAACTCCTTGCAGACTATCAATACGCACCTCAAAAAATTTCCCTTTTTAGTACCCCTCTTCTTCACTCTATTATTCAACCCTCTTGCCTCTAAGAAATTCAAAATTGAAGCTCATTTTGGCAGACCCACAAACCGCAAAAACTATCTGAGGAAAAAACTGACTCAACAACAACAAACACTTCAGCAGGTGACTTATCCTCAAAACCCATTGGAGGAATTTAATAAAGCTGAGATCTTTGAGTCTAGTAATAATAGTTCTAGTGAGGAGAGAAGGGATTTTGAGAAAAGGAGTAGTCTTGGTACTAAATTTGATGGTTATAGTGAAAAAAGCAAGAATCTTGGAAGTAATTATGAGTAGTCTAATGGTGGTTTTAAAGAATCAGAGGTGGAGACGGGGAAAAAGCAATTTGGTGAGTCCATTATGTGGAATAAGTTAGAGAGCTGGGTTGAGCATTATAAAAAAGATTTGAAAGTTGGTGAGTCCTATATTTACTATTTATCAGGATTGTGAAGGTAAGGTTGATAGAGTAGTGGTAAATGAGGACGAGAGAGAATGGGGGCAATGTGATCCCAGAAAGAAGTTCGGTGGTGACGTTATTGTCGTCTGGTGGGGAATTGGCTAAGGAAATGGTGAAAAAACGTGATTCTCACTTTTTTTTATTATTATTTATTGACGTGTTTGCTTACGTGGTAGTATAAATGGCGTATTTTGGCTGCGTGTCGTTGACTATGGTCAAAATTCCCAAATCTATTGCCATTCACGACCACATCTGCAATTCCAGCTCAATTTCAAATTTTCCGGCGCCAGAGTACTCAAATTAACAAATCATCAAATTAGGGTACCAAAAAAATAAGGTACCAAGTTTGAAAGTGTGCCAAGGTAGCAACAATGAATTATTCCCTCTTTTTGCCTAATGTTTCTTTTAGGACTGCCCGTGATATCACTTCCTTGTCCAGTATTTCCCATGCTTCCTCCCTTGGACGCTATCTTCGTGTTCGTCTACGTGATGGGCGTATATCTCGTCCTATTTGTCAATTGTGATTGAGCGCCGGAAGTGCATATTTTCTTGGAAACCGAGGTTTTTTCTCGTTGGCGGGTTGCCACACACTCATAAAATCTGTTGCCCCCTCCATTCCGACGTACACCATGCAAACCTACAAATTCCTCAATACTTTAAGCAATGAGCTTGACCGGATCAGCTGAGATTTTCTTTGGGGCAGCCATGATGGCAGAAAACGTTTACACCTCATCAGCCGGAGAACTTGTTGTCATCCTAAAGAGAGGTTAATTGGGTTTGAATTGTATGGAGGATGTGAATGTGGCAACTCTTAAGAAACTTGGGTGGGAATTACTTTTCAAGAAAGACTATCTTTGGTGTCAAATGCTCCTGGAAAAATACACTAAAGACAGGAACATTTTATCGGCCAAGGTATTAAGTGGATTATTCATACCTTGGCCCTCTTTGGTACCAATTTTCTCGTGTATTGCCCCTCTCAGCCGAGGTATTAAATTGATTATTTATAATAGGAAAATGGCTCGATTTTGGGACGATTAGTGGGTAGGAACTGATCCGTTGATCAATCATATCATCCTACCTATCCTTGATGCTTGTAGAGATTTCAGAGTAGCGGAATTCTGGATTTTAACGGTTGGAAATGGATGGAATTTCAGCACCTTCTTCCCTCTCTAAGCTTGCTGAAATTGCTAGTTCTCATGTTAACCTTCTTTCGGATGATCGGACTCTCTTTGCTGGGGGTTTACTAGCAATGGAAAATTCACTGTTTCTTCGGCTTGCCGCATGACTTTCAAGTTAATGAGCCACTTTCCTGTTTGGAATTTGACAGGGAAGCTTCGCACTCGTCAGCGCATCCAGCTTTTTATTTGGCTAGCACTTTGCAACAGACTTCCGTGTAATGAACAACGTGTGCACCGCCACTTAACTGATGATTTAGCCTGGACCTGATGCCCATCTAATAATAAGACGCTTACTCACCTTCTTCGCGACTGCCCTTCTAGCTGTGATATTTGGCTCAATCTCATTCCTCTTGATGTTGTCGACAATTCTTTCCTACTTCCTCTTCATGAGTGGCTCTGTACCAACTTCTATCAATGCAAAGCTTTATGCAGCCCCGACACACCTTGGGCAACTATTTTTGCAACAACTTGTAGAACAATTTGGGGCTAGTATTGCCAATTTTTTTTTTTTTTTAAAACCATGACATCTGGAAGTAGCCTTTGATGATACCCGTGCTTGGAACAAGCTCTCCTCGCTCCAAAATCAGGGAGTTAATAAAATAACTCGCACTCTTAGTTGTTCAAAGAGAGCTTGATTGGCTTTATCAGCAGATTCAACAACTTGAGATGGCTCTTCAGAATGGCCATCACTACCAATAGCTAGATTAGCAACATGTCTTTTTCCTGTTGGGACCTTCCCAACCAGGAGGGTACCCTATGATCTGAAAACATCTATCAACCGTATGTCTATTAAAACCACAGTGAGAACACTTCAACTTCTTCTTGTCTTTATTAGGACCATTCTTCTGAAAACGATTTTGTTAGGTTGAAAAGGTGCTGATGAACCAGAAGGTTTAGCCCTTGCAAACATTGCAAGAGGATCCATAGTTTGAGAAGTATTTTGCAGAGATCTCTGGTTTTCCTCTTGGAGTAAAAGAGAATACACCTTGAAAAGAGATGGTAAAGGAGAATTTAATAATTTCTGACTCCTAAGAATCATTCAACCCCACCAAGAGAGACTGATTGTTGCAATTCTATCATGTTTTTATTGACATTGCATGTACAAAGGCCACATGAACAAGAAATGATAGGCCTGTGACTCACATACTCATCCCACAAAACTCTAAACGCATTATAAGAAGCAGTGACAGATTGTGTGCCCTGTGAAATAGTAGCAAGAGACTTTTGGAGATGAAAAACTCTAGAAGTATCAGCCGTGTTATATCTCGTGCTTAACTCAACCCAAACATCACGAGCAGTGGTAAAATACAGCAAAGTGTGGCGAATCTCCTTTGAAACCGAGTTAAGAAGCCAAGATAATACCAAATTATTTGCTCTTTTCCAGCAAGTTTTCAAAAGCGCATCAGTTCCACTAGGCAGAGGCAAAGTACCATCAGTAAAAACAATTTTGTTCTTAATTGTTAAAGCCATCTATATACCCTTAGTCCAGGATATGTAGTTCTCTCCAGTAAGTATATCACCAACAGTGGCAGAGCCTGTAAAATCGTGAGTAGCAAGAAAGTACACAGAAGAAGAATCTTCCGATGGATTTTTAGCCATTTGATCAATCAACAGTACAGCACACGAAATTGATTCTCAAATCAATCGACAACAAACCACAAAGCAAGAACAATCCGCAAAATAAACGGATAGATCAACAAAGAATTACGATCAAAGACGATCGCACAGTACAAACCCAAATCTAATCGGTGAAAACACGAGAAATCAAAGAATTACAAAAATTAGGGCAAAATAACAGAGAATCAAACCGAGTTTAGATGCAGCGGAATAGGATAGCATTATTGGTGAATGATACCATATTGAATTAGTGATCTTGATCAACAACGCGTAAACGAAGAATTGAATCTAAAACCAAAAGATTGAATGTATACTGATCATTGAAGGATTTACAGAGAGTGTTTGTGTATGAACTCATTCATCTCAGAGGATGGAACGGTAAAAAATAAGAAATAAAATACAAGAGAACCTATTTATACGCACAGGCAGAAAACGACTTACTAAAGATAGTAAGTGTCCGTTAGCCAAACTAACTTATGAATAATTACTATAAAAGGAACGCTATCAAAACTCTAAGAAGTATCGCGAAATTAACTGTGGCTGATCGGCTTGCAAATTCGGGACATGATCTTCCCTTTGGGTCTCAACACTCCTTTGTATAAAAAAAAGGGATAATTGCGGTAAACTCCCCAATCTATGTGTGCTTTTGCATTGTGCCCCATAACCTATGAAAATGTGGGATTGGCCCACCAACCTATTGATTTTTGTGCGATTTTCCACCTAAGTCGTTGATCAACTGTTCATTTTGGACACCTATATAAGTTTCTATCCGTTAGATTTGGCATCAGGGGGCAAATCGCACAAAAATCAATAGATTGGGGGGCAAATCACACATTTTCATAGGTTATGGGGCACAATGCAAAAGCACCCATAGATTGGGGGGTTTGCCACAATGTACCCAAAAAAAAAGCTATAAACTTGAGCTACTTTACTCCATTGCAAGCAAGATTTGTAGTTCTTTTTCGTATGGTGAAATTATTTTTCCTCGCTATTTGGAATTTTTTATATCAATTGTATTTGTAGTTTTTTCATGTAAATTGTTTTTGACGTTTCATTCATGTCAAATTATTGACTACGTCCGTTTTAATCAAGGTACAGTTTTATGACAGTTACTATATATCAAGGATACTTGCTGAATCTTCACAAATACAGTTCTTTGAAATTATTGCAAGTCTCATGTTGCGGCTTAAGTAAGTATTTACGTTAAAGAGCCGACAAAGGAATTCCGAATTTTCCCAAGTATAATCACTATGTTTGAACTTTCTGATACTAAATATCATCAAATATTAACTCTATGCATCTATATACTCAACTACAGAATAAAAATAGAATAACATGCACGGTCAAATTGCGTCCAAAAAACCATCACATAACTAAGAAATGGTAGTCATAGATAACGCTCCGTATATAAATCCCATTTGAGACAGTAATACATCGATATAATTTATTTTTTAGTTTTTCTTATCCTCTTGACAGAAAACAATGGGCATTTGCTAAAGTTTTGATTCTGTCTTGATTTGTTTACATTTTGTCTAGAGTTTTTGTTCCTTGTTTTGTTTGGTGCGTTTATCATCGCGAAATCCCCATAGTCTCTGTTGGCAGTCAAAGACATGCCATTAATATGGCATGTGACATTAGTTGAATGGTTGGCTAAATGTGTAGGGGCCAAAATGACCAGTCAATTAGCATAGGTGTTTATTGCATTTTAGGGGCCTAGATGGAAATTGCAACTAGGTCCCTCAAGTTATGCTAAATGGATTTTAGCCCCCCAAGTTCATCCTATAAATAGGGGCATGAGTTCATTGTTTCAAACACACCAAAATAAGCTTCTAGTTGTCTTCCTATTCCTCTTGTAATATTTCATATTGTGAGTGAGGTGTAATTAGGGAGTGGTGCTAGTGAATAGGCTTTGAGGGTGTTGTTGAGAGTGAGGGAAAATTATGTATGATGTGGGGTATTTTCGTCTGGATACGTGTCCGTTCTCCAACACTCCACGTCAGACTGCTTTAGTTCCTACTGGATGCTTAAGCAGCTTTTGAGTTCGGAACCTGCACTCAACACCACACGTAAACTAAGCCGGTGCCTCCTCCGGCGAAGGCACTCCGACGCTCAAGTCAGATAGGTCGGAATTTGAGGTATTGTCGTCAGAGACAATAGCTCGAATTTATAGCTCGAAATAGGTCGAATTTATAGGTCGAATTAAGCCCAAATAGGTCGAATTTGAGCTCTATAGGTCGAATTAGCACACCTCGAAATGGTATTGAGAACCGTGATGAGAAAACCCGAATAGATCGAATTACTCTCAAATAGCTCGAAATACACTCTATATAGATCGAACGAGAGCTATTGCAATATAGCTCGAATTATTGCTATATAGTTCGAATTCGATGTATATAGCTCGAAATTAAATGCTAGAAAATAAAAACGTACCTTAGAATGAGGCATGGGACCCCCTTATATAGTAATAAGAGTCCTTATTCGTCTAAAAGTGCAATCCAAGTAGAACTATGACTCAAAATAGGTCGAATTAGAGCTATTTTGAAATAGCTCGAATTGGGCCTTCAAATAGGTCGAATTGGGCCTCAAATAGGTCGAATTTGGGCCCATATAGCTCGAACTGGACTCCTAGGCCTCAAATAGATCGGATTTTAGCCCATATAGCTCGAATTAGGCTTTTGGGCCTTCAAATAGATCGGATTTTAGCCCATATAGCTCGAATTGGGCTTTTGGGCCTTCAAATAGATCTTATTTTGGCCCATATAGCTCGGATTGGGCTTGTATAGCTCAAATTGGGCCTTTTCGGGCCCAAATTGATCTCGCTTGGGCTCAATTTGGGCCTACTTGGGCCAATTTCTGAGTTTTGCCTTGAATTGTAATTTTGCATTAAAAAATAATGGTGCTGACGTGGCATAATATGTCCCGAAATACGTTCGTGTATTGTATCGGATATTATGACGTGTTGGTACCGAAATATGGTACATCATGGAGTCCCCCAGTTCGTAAGAGTAATGTGTACAAACATTGGTCATACGAATTAAAAAGAAGTCACGTAACCGAGAATCGTGCAACGAGAGCGGCGTCGTTGTAAAAAACCAAGAATATGACCAAAAATATCAAAATTCGAAAATAGGTCGAATTTACTATTTTTGGTAACTCTAATAGGTATAGGTCGAATTTATCTTTGTAAAAGACAACTCGAAGTCCATAAAAAATTTTCCGTAAAATAGCTCGAATTTGTCAGAAAATAGCTCGAATTTGCATATTGGTCGAAATTACCCTCCACAAAGATACATCGAATTTGTCGGAAAAATTTCCTGAAAATAGGTCGAAATTAGAAATAGGTCGAATTTAGGGGCATTTTGGTAATTCCCGCATCATTTCTCCTATAAATACCCCACTCCCAGCTTCATTTCCTCATTTCGCACCTAAAAATCGCTCCAGAGCTCCCGAGAAATAGCTCGAAATAATAGCTCGAAATTACTATTTTTAGTAATTTCACGTGAATAGCTCGAAAATTGTCCAAATTTAGCAAGTGTAGCAAAATAGCTCGGAAATACTCCGTATAGCTCGAAATTGACCGCAAATAGATCGAAATTGACCGAAATAGCTCGAAAAACTCTCCTGCTATTTATATCCTTGGGTGAGTTTCAGATAGCTCGAAAGTATAGCTCGAATTTCCCCATGAAATTCGAGCTATAGCACTTAGAAAAATTTTAATTTTTTTGAAAAATTCTGAAATTTTTTTAAAAAAAAATGCTAATACTCAAATCTTTTACGCAGATTCATTCACGACGGCGCGACTTCGACGTAACCGGTCTCCACGTCGTCCATCACCACCACGATCGCACCAACGAGCCTATTATAACGCACGCAATCCGTCACGAGATTCGTCATATCGGCATTCTCGTGAATCAAACACACGACGTCCATCATCCCCAAATCATCCTCGTCAGCCAGAACCTGCACGAATCCGATGACCGGGCGCTCCAAAACTCTTTGCACCCGCGCAGAGGTCCTACGAGCAAATTCACCCAAACGAAGAAGTTTCAGTAGATCTAGATCCTCGTGCCGGTAAACTCTCCACCTAACCCTCTTTATGACGCGAGTTATTGATCTTGAATCTTCCAGTAGTAGCAGTAGAGAAAATAGTAGTGAGTCGTCTATGGCATCTAAAGCTAGAGAAAATGCGTCAACTAGCGGTAGTAGTAACGACTCAAGTGACGAGAGCTCATCTAGTAATGAGAGAAACAGCAATGATAGGGTGTCTGATATGGAGGTAGACGTAGACATCCTAGGAGATGATGAGGCTGAGTCGAACCCTCTCCCCATAGTGCCTTATTTACCTCCTGCTGAGAATGTTCCCATACCTGCCTCTAACTCTCCCGAACAACTTGCTCCGCCTAATTTGATCAATTTTGATCAGTTCCCTTCTTCTTTGCCTCACGACATAGCTTATTACCGTGATACTTATGACATTCCCGACACTTATGAAATTATCGTGCCTGGGCCAGATGATAGGATAAACAACCCACCCGAATGGTGTCTTACTATATTTAGTGGTTACCTGCATTGTGGTTTACGTTTTCCTATTTTCCCAATTGTCTCAGAGATCATGTCCTCTCTCAATTCTTCTCCTTCACATTTTACCCCCAATGCATACACTCAGATGTATGCTTATGCGATGCTAACCCGTATCTTTGACCTGCCTTGCTCTGTGGCCGGTTTCTGGCAACTGTTCATAGTGAAATTCCGCAACAGAGGTGTAGACGCCGGGTTCTATTATTTGAGCTCGCGAAAGAAGCAATGCTTCCTATCTGATCTGCAGACGAGCTTCGGGGCTCACTGGAAGAAGCAGTGGTTTTATATTAAAGAATCCAAGCCGCAGGAATTTCGATTCAAGCGGCTTTGGACTGATGCCCGTCCTTCACCGAGACGCCCCGATCCTCCTGTCTACACCTTGGCGGTAGTAAAAAACTTGAAAGAACATGAATTTGATGCCTTTGAGTTGACCACTACCCCAGTGTTGCGGGCCGGCGGTTATACTTTTCGTGCAGGCGTTGAGCCTTCTGTCTTTGGTATAATATTATGCATGTTTTTGTTCTTTTTATTCGTTGATTTTTATCTTCCTTTGTTGTCTTCTAACCTTTGCATTGTTTACGATTTTCAGAGCGAATCGTGATGGACAAGACGAAGAAGAGGCTGGCCGCGATGAAGCGTGGCGCCAACGCTCCTCAGTCCTCAGTGCCCATTCCTGAGAAGACCAGTCGTCGTGGTGCGAAGACGGCTGGTACCAGTTCAAGAAGCGGTAATACTCCTGCTACCGTCTCGACACGAGGATCGGGGCGTGGTAGAGGTGCAGCTCCTGCCCCTGTTCCTGCTCCAGCTCCAGTGCCTGAGACTGTTCCTTCTCAGACGACCGCTGATACTGCTCCGGGTTCACCCCTGGCGGTTCTGAGCCGATCCTTCCGGATCTTTCTCCATCATCAGCACCTTCGTCTGAAAGAGTGCATCTTCCCTCCGTTGCTGAAGCGGCTCGTCGCTTCAATGAGGCCAACCCTGAGGCAACAACGAGGAAGAGGTCTGCTGCTACTGCTGAGGAGATCCGACGGGGTAAGCGCGTCGCGCAGGACCGAGCATATGATGCTGACGATCTCGATATTGACGTGGAGGAGATCGTCCGAGCTTCAGTCGAATCGGGGCAGTTCACTCTGAAAGACACTACCGCCCTTCGACTTGTCAAAGGATTCATGCCGGACTTCGATCGTCAGGCCTATTACCAGGCGATGGGCCACGAGAAGCTAGTCAGTCGCACTGCTCTGTCTCTGTGTGAGGTTCGTGGATTTAGAGCATTCCCTTATCTTTGTTTTATGTACATTCTTGAATATCATTAACGTTTTCCTCTCTTGTAGTTCTTCGTCAATGTCCAGACCATGGCTGAGAACTTCAACATGGTGATGATGACTCAGGATCAGCAGAGGGCCCTGATGGATAGGCACCACTCTTCGGCCTTGCAGGCTCAACGGCTGGAGAAACAAGCCAAGGAGGCGAAGGCTGAAGTGGAGAAGCATCTCGTTGCTGCTGTTGACGAGCTGAAGGCAGTACAGGCGGAGCTTGAAGCCTTGAAGGCAGCAAAAGCTGCCGTTGACAGGGAGCTTGCCGAGGAAAGACGCCTATCCAGCCAGCTCACCACCGACTGCCAGCATGCCACTGCCCTTGTTGACGATCATGTTGACACCATCCGGACGATGAAGGATGCTGCTGCTGCTGCTGAGGCCGAACGTCTGAGACTTGAGGCTGAGCTGGCTGACGCACAAGCTCGCCTTGCGACTGCTGAGGAGGATGGCTACAACAGGGCCATGACTGAGGTATTCATATGATACTTGATTTTATTTCTTTTTCCTTGAAATTTGCGTGTCACATACTTACATTTCCTCTACTTGTTTCGTAGGAGCTCCCCGATGAAGACAAGGTGATGGTGGCCATCGAATTCTTCCGCTCAGCTACCTGGGAGCAGATTGCCATGGAGCGGGGCGGTTTTGATACGACCAAGGGCTACAACATGGCCCTTGATGACATCATTGCCCGCGGTGCTCTTGCTCCTGGGTTCAAGAGGGAGGACTTCAATGTCCTCAATTGCCTGAATGAGGATGACATGGAAGTCGGCGAATCCTCTAGTGCCGCTGCTGCGGATCCTACTCTGGCCCGATCCTCCTTCTGGCGAACCTGCAGCGACTGTGGTCGACGAAGAGCCAAAGCATGACCCCTTCACCTCCTTTTATCCTCTTCGGCAGGTATGGCTCTCCGACTTTGCCGACGAGCTTCCATCTACGTCTACTGCCGCTGCTGCTTCTGGTGCTGCTCTAGATGATCTTCCAGAGGAGGGTGAGATGGGTTTCGATCCACAGATCTTGGATCAGCCTGCTGATGGCGATCAGCCTATGCCTGACGCTCCTGTTGCCGCTGCTGCTCCTCGTCAGATCTCCCCTCTTGATGACACTGGGCCTCTGAACGAGTCTTTCGCCGATATCCAAGAGCAGAGCGAGGGTACGGTGAAGGCTCTTGGGTTGAATCTGCTGCCTTGATCCTCTAGAGTGGCCTGCGTGCCTTTATCTTTGGCATTTGTGCCTTGTTTTTAATATTCTAGAACATCTTTACTTTCCGTATATAACATCAGTCCTAGTACATTCTTTCCGTACAGTATATGTTGCTAACATTCGCGCGATTTTAGCGCTTTAACAATTGCTAGTACAGTTTTGGATTGAAAAATCTTTTGAATGTCTGTGTTTTGTCTCGTTACATCTTCACTCATATGTGTCTACTTTTTAAGTTTTAAATTTGGTACTTGTTAAAACACTTAAGTTTTATAAACAAGTGTCTATGAGAGTACGAGAATTTGTGCTCGACTCTACGAGGCTTGTGCTCGTTGTGCGAAGCTAATGTCCGCGCTTGCGAAGCTATGTTCGCGGGAATACGAGAACTTGTGCTTGATTCCACGAGGCTTGTGCTCGTTGTGCAAAGCTATGTTTGCGCTTGCGAAGCTATGTTCGCGGGAGTACGAGGACTTGTGCTCAACTCCACGAGGCTTGTGCTCGTTGTGCAAAGCTATGTTTGTGCTTGCGAAGCTATGTTCGCGGGAGTGCAAGGACTTGTGCTTGACTCCACGAGGCTTGTGCTCGTTATACGAAGCTAATGTTCGTTTTGATTAAGTTTTTAAACTTAAAGTTTGTAGACAGTTTGAGTTCATCTTCATGTTTCTTGATAGATTGTAATCATACGGATAAATAGTAGGCAACAGCTGAACTAGAATAAAATAAGAGATTTTATTAGTTTTGGGACTGAGCTCGAGTAACTTCCGAGTTGCCTACGTATCCCGCCGTATATAGGTTGGCTAGGAATCAAGTCCTCGTAGTTCGCTGCTAACTATTACAATGAGAATCCACGTAGAGGGACTCGTAATTCGTAAAAGAATAAGCGAATGAAATATTGAAACTATGATCCTACCGTGCCACAAGGCCATTAGAAAACTAGTGTTTCTAACTATAAAACCTTCGTAAGTTCTTGACGTTCCAGGGGCGTGACAAAGTCCTTCCACCCAATTCTTGTAAGTAATAATATCCTTTTGAGCTTGCTTTCTCCACTCTGTAAGGTCCTTCCCAGTTCGGCTTCAATTTTCCGACATGCTTAGTAGCTTCAACTTTCCTGAGTACCAAGTCCCCTACTTGAAAGTTCCTAAAACGGACTTTGTTGTCATATGCTTTCGCCATCATAGATTTGTATGCTTGAGTACGTTGGTACGCTGCTTCCCTAGTTGCTCCGATCAATTCCAAATCCATTTGTCTTGCCCTTAATGCTTGCTCCTCATCATATGTAACAATACGATAAGTTGGCATTCCAATCTCAGCGGGTATCACTGCTTCAGATCCATATGTCAATAAGTATGGAGTTTCTCCTGTAGAGGTACGAGGAGTTGTGCGATATGCCCATAATATCCCTGGTAACTCATCCGCCCAATTTCCTCCTTCTCCCTCCAGCCTTTTCTCCAAACTCTTCACTAATGTATTGTTAGTGGCCTCCACTTGTCCATTTGCTTCGGGATGCGTAACAGATGTAAAACGTTGCTCAATTTTCATGTCTCTACACCAGTCTTGAATCTTGAAACCTTGGAATTGCCTTCCATTGTCGGAAATTAAGACTCTTGGTACTCCAAATCGACAAACGATGTTCTTCCAAATGAATTGTTTCACATTAGCCTCCGTAATGTTTACAAGTGCTTCAGCTTCAACCCACTTCGTATAGTACTCGACAGCCACCAATAACCATTTTCTACCTCCCGTAGCCTTAGGCATTGGTCCAACTATATCTATTCCCCATTGATCAAATGGACATCCATAACTCACTGTTGTCATAGGTTGTGCAGGTGTATGAATGATCTTCGCATGCAGTTGACAACTTCTACACTTCCTTGAGTAATCCATAGCATCTCTCATAACAGTTGGCCAGAAATATCCTTGTCGGAGTATTTTCTGGGCCAAAGACCGTCCTCCTGAATGATTTCCGCAACTCCCTTCATGAATTTCGCGTAAGACTTGTTTGGCCTGTGTGGGAGATAGGCATCTCAGGAGTGGTCCCTCGAATGACCGTTTGTAAAGTTCGCCATTGAACATAGTAAATCTTGCAGATTTATACTTGAGCCTTCTGATCGCTTGAGGATCATTAGGTAAGTTCCCGTTCTGAAGATAATCGATAATCTCATCCTTCCAACACGCCTCTATTTCTACTGGCAGAACGTAGTCCAATGCTTGCGTTGGTGTTTACTCAACTACCTTGCCGATAGAAGGCTGTTCTGAAGCCAAAAGAGTTACCCGCCTTTCAACAAACACTTCGGCGGTACTAGCAAATCGTGACAAGGAGTCAGCGCGTTCATTCTCTGATCGAGGGATCTGCGAGATAGAGAAAGTATCGAAATTTGATGTCACTTCCTTCAGTTTTTCAAGATACTTTACTATTGCAGCCTCTTTCGCCTCGTATCTTCCTTCAAATTGATTAGCGATCAACTGTGAATCCGTGAATGCTACAAGGTTCGTTATACCCAACGATTTTGCCATTTGTATGCCAGCAAGCATAGCCTCATACTCCGCTTGATTGTTGGTCACTTGAAAATTTAGCCTTATTGCATAGTCAAATTCTCTACCATCCGCCGATTTTAGGTAAATACCTGCACCTCCAGCGTCGTTCGTGGACGATCCATCCACATGCAGAGTCCAAGTTCCCCTTGCAACTATAGGTTTGTCTCTTTTGTCCTCTTCCGTCACCATTGCTACATCAAGCGCTAGCTCTGCCTCTGAGATAGTTTCAGCCACGAAGTCCGCTAATCTTTGTGCATTGATCGCTGTTGATAGATCTTAGAGTCTAATACTTTACGTTTTAGCAATAGTCGCGGTACCTAGTCTCGACAGATAAGTAAGACAGGTAAGTAAGACAGTAAAGTAAGACAACAGATTTTAACATGGTTCGGACTATGTCCTACATCCACGAGGCTTTCGCCTGAATCAAACTTCTTTCAACGGACAAAAGTTATTACACCAACTGGTTTTACTCTAACACCGAATCCCTCTAATGTTGATACCACCGGAACCTTTTTTGCGTCTACTCCGTTTGACCCGTAAGACCAAAACTCCCGTAGTGATCTTCTTATGAGAATGCTTCCAAGCGAACTGCACGTACGTATAGATCCCTCTAACTGGCGCAATCCTTTCCCGTTGAACTCCCTTCAACTCTTGTCGGCTTCTCACGTTCTTGATGTAACTCAAGAGGGCGAAAACTAAGAAATCAAAATAAAAGAGAACACCTAAGGATGTATATTTTGTTACACGAGTGTTCTACATTGATTCCTAGGATTTCTACTATTTATAGGATAGCTCTCCTGAAAGATATCCTTGATTCTCGGCCAGTCTCCATATCCAGTCGAGACAGGATCTTTCCAAAGTATATCCGAATCTTTCCATGATAAGGCGATTCTTCCTTTTGCAACGTCTTTGTTTCCGATTGATAAGATCTTCATGATCTTCATATATTCTGCACATCAAAGACAAAGAAGAACTCCACAAGGAATAAATTACTAAAGGATATAGGAAAGAGTTTGATAAAGATTAACTTTCCATAAGATAAGATACTATAAGATCAAGTTAAATCTTTCCAAACTCACCTAAATATTCACGCGTCTAATAACAGGATAAATACCATAAAACCGTGTGAATAAATAAGTAAATAAATCAAAGTAAATAAAACCGAAATTTTCCTTTAAAATAATTTTGCAAACAAGGAAATAAAATCTAGTTGGACCTGGCAGTCCTGACTGTTCAACCGAGTTCGAAACCTGTCGGACTTTGCGGTCCTAACAATCTCCCCCAATTGACTTGTTTGGCAAAAACACTTTTAAATCCCAAGGAAAATGTAGACATGCTGAAATAAAACAAGTTAGTAAGAGATAGGCACATAAATCAACTAACGAGTCTCGACAGCAATAAAAATGTGTTGCAACAGCGGTGCAACACTCCGCAAAACAACTTAATAAAATAAGCAGTGAAATCATTGTTCTTAAGCGGAAATAAAAACAAAACAAAGTAAAATAAATAACAAGATAGATCAGCAGCAGCCGGAAGAAATCTCCCCCATTCTTCAAGACTCCCCCATTCTACATATTCTGTTTTCTCCCCCATTTTGCCAGAACTAGTCAAGGCTTTGCCGCTAATTGGGCAAGTGACTCGTTCATGGACTGCAGCAATGTAATGACCTGGGCAAGTTGCGACTGAAGGTTGTCGAGACTGCCCTGGGGAACAGACGGTCCAGCTTCGTTATCCCTGGCAGTTGGGACAGAGCGCCGGATCGGAGAACCAAGTAGAGCTTGAACAAGGTGACTCGGGGCATGATAAGGCCT
The DNA here is from genome assembly GCA_946800315.1 of Misopates orontium. Classification (NCBI taxonomy): domain Eukaryota; kingdom Viridiplantae; phylum Streptophyta; class Magnoliopsida; order Lamiales; family Plantaginaceae; genus Misopates; species Misopates orontium. Next base: position 15,757,903 of record OX326946.1, read on the forward strand.
AGGGCGGCTCATCATCTTGTCCTTAGAGACCCGGATATCCATTTGAGATATAAGCAAGCGATAGACCAATGATGGATAGCCTAAGGTCATCTTTACCTTGTGGTCGAATGCTTCAAGTTGTAAACGCTCAAAGACCAGTTTCCCAAGATTAATGGGAGCATTCGAACCAATTCGGAATAAGATAGAAGCAGTTAATGGACTTACGGTAGAAGTATGAGACATAGGGTACCAATTTCTTACCATAATTCCATAGATCAGACCATACCATGGAAGAAGGGAACCTCGCTGTAGATTTCCATTCTTTGGCCACTTCATGGGTTGGCCGGTTATGGTTGACGCGACTGCATCCATATCTGCCTCCAGTTCCAGCTCGGAGTCGCGACCGGTTTGTACGTCAGGAGAACCCAACTGCATGTTCAGAATTTGCGGACTGATCTTGAAGATGAACTTCCGGACAAAGACTGAATGTTCCTTGGCTGACCCAGGAACGCCTAGTTGAGTATCCAGATTGGCGTAAAACCCATGCACAATCTGGGTTACAAACGGTTGGACCCTGCGAGTGGATTCAAGAAAACCTCTCCCTTCCAGAAACTCAATAACACCCGTACCATCATAAGAATCATCATGAAGTTGAACTTCACGAACAGGAATGCGATCAGTGAGACGAGTATACCTGAGTTTGGCATTAGATGTGTAGAACCTGTCAGAAAATGCCTTTTTCACCCTGAAAGGCTCATCGGACGGTGGAACACGGGGAGGGACTGCAAAATCTCCTTCAGCTTCTTCTTCAGCCTGGTCGTGACTGCCTGCCTCAGAGGCCGACTGGTCGCCAGACTGGTTGTCCTTATCAGACAAGGACTGAGCTGAGCGTTTCTGCTGTTTGCGGACAGGGCTGGAATCTGAGTCAGAGACCTCGATTGGAGCAGAGTCCGAGGCAGCAGGAGCGGATCGGGGACGTTTGGATACAGGAACTTTCTTGCGTGTCCCGACTCGGCTCGCGACACCCTCTGCGACAGGTTTTGACTTTTGGCGAGCAGATGGAGTGCGCTTAGGAGGTTGAGCCTTCTGCTTCCCTTTAGCCGCGGCGGTGTGGCGGCGAGAGGATGCAGGAACAGGTGCAGGTGACGGCGAAGCGTCGTCCGGCATGGGAACAGAGTGCGAGTCGTCCAAAGGAGGAGAGAACTCGCGTGTCTGAGGAGCAGTGGCACGGGGTGGTGACTCTGTTGCCGGTGGTGGTGGTGTGGTGTCTTGCGGTGGTGCCGTGGAAGATGGCGGTGGAATAAAGTCCGCCGGAATTCGGATTTTAAGCGGCTTTGGCTGCAAGACCTGGGACAACTCGTTGCCCGTTGTGGATGCACTGTCAGGGTCGACTGATGGGGCTGATGGGGTCGACTGAGATGATTCTCCTGATGACTTAGATTTCACCATGTTAAATAATTTCTTGATAAATGTAGGTGAGAAAGAAGACATAAAACACAAATCCACACACCAAAAAATATGATCACACGAGAGAGAGAGATAGTAGGATGGCGTGAGATATGATATAAAGGAAAGATATATAAATAGATGTAATCAAATCAATGTCATATCTTTTATAATCATTATCCACAACTTCCCATAAGAGATAGGACTCTTACCAAGACTCATCTAGGAAAGATTCCAACAAGATATGCAACTCAATCTCTACGAAATTTAAAACGCGGCAAAGCATAGGCGGGAAACAAATTCGTGCCAAAATTAAACATATCGCGTTTTAAAGACAAAATAAAATAAAAAGCACCTGTTTAATAAAAAAATAAAACAAATTAAAACGCAAATTAAAAGAATCAAACAGAAAGTAACTCAGCAAATTACTCACATAACTTACCGAGGACCGATTCAACTGGTGTAAGTGGATGTCGAGACACCCTGTCATGACAGACTATAAGACTGAGTATAAAACAGGTCGAGACTGAAGCATACTCATGAACCAGATGAATACATTAAAATGTGTGTGTGTGAATTCTCATATGATAAACAAATGAAAGGGAAGAGAATTTGAAAGGGGCAACATTCGTTTTGCAAGAAATCTCTTTTCAAACAATACAATTGCACCTTGTACACACACTTTGAGCCTTTTGCATAGAGGTAGCTTTCGCACAATAACTTTATATAGAATATGGTAGCTCTTTTCAATTTTGTGATGACCGTGAAATATGAATTGAATGCTTTCACACATATTCATTGAGTTTAGGCAGCTTTTTCCTCCATATATTTTTCTTTTGAAGCACGTTTTCTTTTGGCTCATGCTCTCTTTGTTCTTTTCTTTTCACAACTCTTTTGATCACTCATACTTTTCTTTTCAGCTCAATTCTTCTGTTTTTAAAGTGATGAGGTAGCAAAAGTGGACAAAGTCCATGTCAAAGAGATTATAAAAACAAAATAAAAATAAAACAAACAAAAATTGGCCGTTGCAAAATCCTTCGATTTCACTGATTTAACTGAGGGAATGATGTGCACTGTGTATCAATGCAGTTCTAGGTACGCTCCAGAACCGGCTGTCCAACAGGTCTGCAAGTAAGTCATGACAGTTAGTCCAACAGATAAAAACATCTCAGTTAAATCGGGCACGCGACCAGCACTTAGTGGAGACAAATGCCGAGAGACTTTCTGAGGGTCTCAAAGCGTTGTGAATCTAGAGCTTTAGTAAAAATGTCAGCAAATTGTCTTTCGGTCGCGACATGTTTAAGGACAACAGATTTGTTTTCAACCAGTTCACGTATGTAGTGATGTCGAATATCAATATGCTTAGTACGAGAGTGCTGGACAGGATTTTTAGCAATGTTAATAGCACTAGTATTGTCACAGAAAACAAGTAGTTCACTTTGTACAATACCGTAATCGTTGAGCATTTGTTGCATCCAAACTAGTTGGGCACAACAGCTTCCAGCTGCAATATATTCAGCTTCAGCAGTAGACAATGATATGGAGTTTTGTTTTTTGCTATACCAAGAAACAAGGTTGTTTCCGACATAGAAACATCCTCCAGTTGTGCTTTTTCTGTCGTCTGCACATCCAGCCCAGTCAGCATCACTGTATCCTGCAAGATTCGAATTGGTATCAAATGAGTAGCTAAGGCCAAAATCTGCAGTTCCACTAACATAACGAATTATTCGTTTAACAGCACGAAGATGTGAGTCTTTGGGATTTGCTTGATAACGAGCACAGACGCCAACACTAAAACAAATGTCAGGACGGCTTGCAGTAAGGTACAGGAGACTCCCTATCATGCTTCGATAGAGACTAGGATCTATGGAGTTTCCTTCAGTATCGAGAGCAAGCTTATCATTAGTTCCCATAGGTGTTCTTAGGGGTTTCGCAGTTTCAAGCCCAAATTTCTTCACAAGATTCCGAGCATACTTTGATTGGGATATGAATAACCCATCGGACCCTTGTTTGACCTGCAAGCCAAGAAAGTATGTTAGTTCACCAACCATACTCATTTCAAACTCTTTCTTCATAAGATTGATGAAGTTCCCCAACTGGTCTTCTGAGGTGGATCCAAAAACTATGTCATCAACATAAACTTGAGCAATTAACATATGAGGTGAGACATGTTTAACAAATAAAGTTTTGTCCACTCCTCCCCTAGTATATCCATTCTCAATGAGATAAATTGTAAGTCTCTCATACCAAGCACGAGGTGCTTGTTTCAATCTATACAATGCCTTTTTAAGTTTAAACACATGTGAGGGATGATGAGGATCCACGAAACCTTTTGGTTGTTCAACAAACACTTCTTCATTAAGATAACCATTTAGAAAGGCACTTTTGACATCCATTTGAAAAAGTTTGAATTGAAGAACACATGCAATAGCAAATAAGAGACAAATTGACTCAAGTCGAGCGACAGGAGCAAATGTTTCATCATAATCTATGCCCTCAACCTGAGTATACCCTTGAGCAACTAGTCTAGCTTTGTTTCTCACAATGTTACCGGATTCATCAGATTTGTTTTTAAATATCCATTTTGTTCCGATTACATTAATGTTGGACGGTCGGGGAACAAGTTCCCACACTTGATTTCTAACAAACTGACCAAGTTCATCTTGCATCATTTCAATCCAAGCATCTTCCAGTAAAGCTTCTTTTACATTCTTTGGTTCAATTTGAGAAGTAAAACAAGCATGATGAAGCAATTGATCATACCTTTGTCGTACTAAACTACGAGTACGGATACCTTCAGATAAATCACCTATGATTGACTCTTTAGGATGATTCTTCCTGATTCTGGTGGATGGAACAACTGAAACAGGTTCTGGAGATTGATCAGATTCTTCTGTCCCCGGATATGATTCGAACTCTTGAAGTGTATCTGCATGATTTTCAGGTGTCGCATCTGAAGTCACGACTGGAGGAACAACTGGTTGGGCAACAGGATCAGGACTGCACTCATCATCACTGCAGGAGCTATTCTTTTCTTGATTTCCAACGAATGATTGAATTTCACGCTCCTGTGAGGTGTCTGAGAAATCCCTGGAGTCATCAAATTCAACATTGGAGGTCTCAATAACAGTTTGAGTTCTTAGAATGAGCACTCTATAAGCACGACTGTTATTAGAATAACCAAGAAAAATACCAAGGTCACTTTTGGAATGGAACTTATTCAAGTGTTCTCGATCTTTGAGTACAAAACAAGTGCAACCAAAGATATGGAAGAATGTGACATTTGGTTTCTTACCTTTCCACAGCTCATATGAGGTTGAGGATGTACCTGGTCGAAGGTAAGTGCGGTTGATGATAAAACATGCTGTGTTTACCGCTTCTGCCCAGTGACGCATGGATAATTTCTTTGAATTTAACATGACTCGAGCCATTTCAAGTAAAGTTCTATTTTTCCTCTCAACCACTCCATTTTGTTGTGGAGTTTTAGGTGATGAAAACTCATGAGAGATACCATATTCTTCACAGAACTTAGAAAACAATGAATTTTCAAATTCCTTACCATGATCACTTCTTATTCTTTTAATCTTTAGGTCTTTATCATTCATCACACTAATACTTAGTGCTTTAAAAACTTCAAATGTTTCAGATTTTTCTCTTAAGAATTTTACCCAAGTAAATCGTGAAAAATCATCAACACAATTAAATATGTACCTTTTACCACCTGTACTTTCTGTCTGGACTGGTCCAACAAGGTCCATATGAAGAAGTTCAAGAATGCGAGAGGTGATTGAATGATTACCTGTAGGGTGATTACCTTTCTTTTGCTTACCACGAAGACATAGTTCGCATTTTTGTGATGGCTTTGAACTCAAATCTGGAAGACCTGTAACAGCTTTGGATCGGCTGAGTTTGATCAGCAGTTTGTAGTTTACATGTCCCATTCTTTGGTGCCAAAGTTCAGTGTGATCTGAGGAACTGAATAAACATGTAAGCTGTTCTGATGGTAGTCGCGACTGCTTAAGAGTGTAACAATTTTCAGCAGTTCGTTTTCCAGTGAGAACACACTTGTCTTGACCATTCACAACCCGGCAATCTCCTTTTGTGAAGTGAACAAACAGATCTTGGTCACATAGCTGACTGATGCTGATCAAGTTTTGTTTAGTCCAATAACATGATACACATTCCGGATCTTGGGAAACCCTTTGATATTAAGAGTTCCTCTTGCGACAATTTGACCCTTTTTCCCGTTTCCAAACTGGACTGTACCTCTTGGATCAGCAACATAGTTGGTCAAGATGTCCTTGTTTCCTGTCATGTGTCTCGAGCATGCACTGTCAAAATACCAACAATTAGGTGAGCCATGTTCAATGGAAGAGTAAGCATATGACACATTATGATAGTTTGGTCGTTTCACCCAAATTTGCTTTGAATTTTGAAAACTTCCCTTTTTCACTGATTTCTTTTGAGTCTTCTTAGGTGTTGGGACTCGTTTTGGGAACATCCTTGGTGAATGACCATTGGATGATGATTCCCTAAGTTGATAGCAGTATGGACGAATGTGTCCTTCAACACCACAATAATGACAGACAGGAATGAACCTGTCATAAGGAATGATGACAGACAGGAATGAACCTGACAGGAATGAACCTGTCATAAGAAATACCAGAATGTGAGATATCAAAAAATGAGTTGTTTCTAGAATTCTTACTTGCATTTTTTCTTGGATGAAAAACATTATTCGCTAAAGAATGATTAAACTGAGACTCATTTGTTGCAAATCCAAGTCCTGCACGATCTCTCGTTGGCTTTTGATTTTCCAACACATGATCCAATTTTTCTGTTCCAGAACTAAGAAGTTTCACATTCTTTCTGCTGCAGCAAGCTCTGCTTGAACATCTTGGTGCAGTCGCTAAAACAGATTGGCTGTCTCTTTGGCTCCTTCCACAGCAGTAATTAGAGCTTTGTTTTCTCTTTTGAGATCAGAATTTTGATTTTGTAATTCACGAACTTTCTGCTCAAGTGATGCATTTGAATGAGGTATGCTGTGGCCCTTTGACTTGATTAACTCTTCTAGCTCGGCAATTCTGACAGTTCCAGCTTTCCATTTGTCGGCCAAGATAAGATAATTTTTGCCCAGAGCTTCTGGATCAATTCCTTCATCATCAGATTCTGAATATTCATTATATTCGTCCTTTCCTGTCTTGACAGATGAGGAGTCCCGTCTGATGATAGAAGAGAATGCAAAATGGGGTTGACGGTGACTTTTCCTGTATTGAACATTTCTTCCTTTTCTTTTGACATTAAGATCATTAGCAGCGGAAGAATAAAACGAATTATCAGAGAATGAGGAAGACATGTTCATACCTTCAATGTCCATAAAATCTGTAAGATCTAAATAAAACCAGAATCTCACCAATGTAAGTAGGTGATAGGCTCTTGATGCCAATTGATAGATCTTAGAGTCTAATACTTTACGTTTTAGCAATAGTCGCGGTACCTAGTCTCGACAGATAAGTAAGACAGGTAAGTAAGACAGTAAAGTAAGACAATAGATTTTAACGTGGTTCGGACCATGTCCTACATCCACGAGGCTTTCGCCTGAATCAAACTTCTTTCAACGGACAAAAGTTATTACACCAACTGGTTTTACTCTAACACCGAATCCCTCTAATGTTGATACCACCGGAACCTTTTTCGCGTCTACTCCGTTTGACCCGTAAGACCAAAACTCCCGTAGTGATCTTCTTATGAGAATGCTTCCAAGCGAACTGCACGTACGTATAGATCCCTCTAACTGGTGCAATCCTTTCCCGTTGAACTCCCTTCAACTCTTGTCGGCTTCTCACGTTCTTGATGTAACTCAAGAGGGCGAAAACTAAGAAATCAAAATAAAAGAGAACACCTAAGGATGTATATTTTGTTACACGAGTGTTCTACATTGATTCCTAGGATTTCTACTATTTATAGGATAGCTCTCCTGAAAGATATCCTTGATTCTCGGCCAGTCTCCATATCCAGTCGAGACATGATCTTTCCAAAGTATATCCGAATCTTTCCATGATAAGGCGATTCTTCCTTTTGCAACGTCTTTGTTTCCGATTGATAAGATCTTCATGATCTTCATATATTCTGCACATCAAAGACAAAGAAGAACTCCACAAGGAATAGATTACTAAAGGATATAGGAAAGAGTTTGATAAAGATTAACTTTCCATAAGATAAGATACTATAAGATCAAGTTAAATCTTTCCAAACTCACCTAAATATTCACGCGTCTAATAACAGGATAAATACCATAAAACCGTGTGAATAAATAAGTAAATAAATCAAAGTAAATAAAACCGAAATTTTCCTTTAAAATAATTTTGCAAACAAGGAAATAAAATCTAGTTGGACCTGGCAGTCCTGACTGTTCAACCGAGTTCGAAACCTGTCGGACTTTGCGGTCCTAACAGCTGTTTTTGGCATATACTCCAAGCCATATTCTCCTAACTCTATTGCCCACTTCACTAATCTCCCAGACGTCTCCGGTTTTGCCATGACTTGTTTCAGTGGTTGGCTAGTTAAGACAGTAACCGGATGTGATTGAAAGTATGGTCTTAACTTTCGTGCAGTTATTACGAGTGCGTATGCTAACTTCTCGATCTCCAGGTAATTCACCTCTGCCCCATTCAGCACTTTGCTAACATAGTAGATAGGTAAATGTTTCTTGTCTTCCTCGCGCACCAATACTGTGCTTAATGAATTCTTCGTTATGGCCAAGTAAAGATATAGCATCTCATTGTCCTTGGGCTTAGATAGTAATGGTGGTGTCGTAAGGTACACCCTCAATTGGCGAAAAGCCTCTTCACAATCATCAGTCCAGACGAACTTAGGTGTCTTGCGTAACTTCTTGAAAAAAGGTAAAGATTTTTCAGCAGAATGCGATATGAATCGACTAAGTGCCGTTATCCTCCCCACCAATCGTTGCACCTCTCGAACGGATTTGGGGGATGGTAAATCAATTATAGCTTTAATTTTGTCAGGGTTAGCTTCGATTCCTCTCTCATTGACCATGAACCCCAGAAATTTTCTGGCTTTAACACCGAAAGTGCACTTCTTAGGATTTAGCTTCATCCCATATTGTTTCATGATACCAAAAGCCTCTTCCAAATGTTTCACGTGATCTTCCGCCTTCAGGCTCTTGATGAGCATGTCGTCAATGTAAACTTCCATTGTCTTGCCGATTTGATGATAAAACATCTTGGCAACTAACCTCTGAAAGGTTGCTCCTGCATTCTTTAGACCAAACGGCATCACTTTGTAACAGTAAATCCCTCTGTCAGTGATAAAGGCCGTTTTATGTTGATCCTTTACTGCCATTAGTATTTGGTGGAAACCGCTCTGTGCATCACAAAGACTCAGCAACGCACACCCTGCTGTAGAGTCAACTACGAGATCGATCCTGGGCAACGGGAAAGGATCCCGTGGGCAATGTTTGTTCAGGTCGGTGTAGTCCACGCACATCCTCCATACGGTCGGCTTCTTTGGGACAAGTACAACGTTGCTTAACCATTCAGAGTATCGAACTTCAAATATATGGCCTGCAGCAAGCTTTGTTTGTACTTCCAACTCCGCAGCCTTGTTCTTTTCATCGCTAAAGTGTCTCTTCTTTTGTCGGATGGGTTTAGCATTTGGGTTAACATTCAGGTGATGTACCGCAACTCGAGGATCTATTCCCTTCAAGTCCGAGTCCGTCCATGCGAATACATCAAAGTTTCTTCGCGAGCATTCCAATAATGCCTTCTCAACCTCCGAAGTCAACTCGCTACCAATTTTAATTATCTTGTCAGGCTCATCTGTTGACAAAATCACTTCCTTAAACTCTCCCGAAGGTTTCAGACGCTCCATTTCCATCTTCTTTTTATAGCGCAATGTCGTTTTGTCCTCTTTTTCTTCTTCCAATTTCTTCAAGGAATTCTCAATATTGGAAGGGGTATGATCCTCCTGCAACATCTCTTGGTCCACTTGCACCGCAAACACCATCTCTGTATCAACTTGTTTCCCTATTTCAGGCGTCTCCCCTGGATGTATGTCTACTATCGCGACATTTGGATCCGTCTTTGCCTTGATAGGTTTAGTTGATGTAACATAACAACTCCACGAATCACGATAGTTCGTAGTGAGTTCAGCAATTCCACCAGGCGTTGGAAATTTGACCTTCTGATGCACCGTAGAGATGATCATAGCAAATGCCGTTATTCCTGGCCTTCCAATCAATACGTTGTATGCAAATGGTATGTCAACGATAAGATATTCCACATTCAGTGTTCTCCTCTTCGGATTCACGCCAAAGGACGTTGGCAACAAGATCCTTCCAATGGGTTTTACTTCACTTCCACCAAATCCCACTAGTGGTGAGTTAACATCCGTGATCTCGTATTGTCCGAGTTTCATTTGTTGTAAAGCATCCATGAAGATTATGTTGGACGAACATCCATTATCAATCATTATCCTCTTTACCCCGTGATTTGCAATCACCGCGGAAACCACCATAGGGCAATTCAAGTATTGCGGTTCCTTAGCTTGTGGAGACAAGCTGTCGAAATCGCTATCATCGAATGTGATTCTTGTATCCAAATTGTCCACCGCAAAGACAAGATCTATCTCAGGACGCTTCAGTCGTTCATTGTATATGTCTCGTGAGATGCGTTTTCTACTTTTGGCAGAGTCTGCGCCAGTAGGTCCGCCAGCAATCACATTGATTCCATTCTCGATATCATCATTCCCATTTCCCCGTTTACGCTTTGGTTCTTCCTTCTTCTCGTGTGGGGATCTATCTCGCTTGCGTCCAGATAACGCCTTCTCTTCACGTGACTCTCTATTCTCAAGGATGTACTCGATGAGTTTCCCCCCTTGAATGAGTCGTTCGATCTCGTTCTTTAGAGCCTTGCATTCGTTAGTAAAATGCCCATTCTGCCTGTGGAATTTACAATATTTCTTCAATCCCTTAGTCTCCTCAGTCTCTCGGAATGGTTTAGGAGTTCTCAGCAACCCGCTATCTTTCTCTATGGCGTAGATTTCACCAATTTGTTTCCTCAGCGGAGTATAATTGTCAAATTTCTTAAAGGGTTGTCGATTGCGATCTCGATCTTTTCCCCTTTGCTCCTTCCTCCAATCTCTATCTTTATTCTCTTTGCCCCCATGAATTCTCGGCGAGTCCATCAACCCTTGATTCAAAGTTGCCTCCTCTACTTCAATGACCTTACTAGCTAGGTCCATTACTTGCTCAATGGAATCAGGTGTGTTCCATGTTATCACTTCTATAAGCTTTTTACTCCGGCAACGATGCTCCAATACAGATATGACCAGGTCAACATTGGGAGCATTCACTCTACCAATCTCCAGATTCAAACGCTCGATATACCTCCCCAAAGGTTCATCAGGTCCTCTATAGATATTAAACAGCGTGCTTGGAGATTTCTTCTTTACGCGATAAGTAGCAAACTTCTTTACGAACATGGTCCTAAACTGTTCAGATGATTCAATTGATCCCGAACGTAAGTTTTTGAACCATTCCTTTGCTGGACCTCTCAGACTGAGCGAAATAAGTTTCGCCCTCATATTCTCTGCATACCCCAAAACCTGCAAATCTCCATCTAATTCATCATAATGTGCAACTGGATCAGTATTTCCATCATACTTCTTCAGAACAGGAAGATTAGTTCCTTTCTTCAACGTCAATTTACTGATCGCCTCACAAAAGGGGTTTGACCTCTCCCTTAGTGGAATATGTTCTGCTATAACAGGTTCCAATCTTGGTGCGACTCTCTCAGGCAAGTCCATATCTCTTCCGGCAGTTCGACTTGCTGCAGGTCGATGATCAGGAGCTCTTTGCCTAAAATTCACCTCTCCATCCCTTCCTTCTCTATCTCGACCAGTTGCCCGACTGGGAGCTCGGTTAGCATTGGTCCTCACTGAACGAGGATTCCTCCTTTCAGGCGAGGGAGATGGATCCCTTGGCCTTGTCATCCTAGTTTGCGAATACTGCCTCGAATCACGACGCTGGGTCGGATGAGTCCTTCCTTGCTGCGGTGCCGCAGGCTGTGTTGCTGGTTGTTGTGCTATTGGAGCTTGAACATTCTGTAAAACAGAAGTGTTAGCCAATTGCTGCACAATCATTGGGACCATAGTCCTTTGGAATGCCGCCATGATTTGATCCAACTGAGCGGAATTCAATAGCTGTTGTTCCATGGGAGGAACTTCAGGTTGATTCGCTGTGTGAGTTGGAGGATCAAGGGGAGTGCTGGGCGCTGCCACCGATGTTCGCTAGGAAGCATCATGTGCCCGATTATCATCCTCCCTCTGTGATCTAGTCCTTCCTGCCATTCCATTCTTCTCCGTTGCTCTCCGTTGAGCCATTGAGTGTCAGTGTTTGTTACTAAGTGCGTGTAGAAGGTTCCCACAGACGGCGCCACTGATGTGGGGTATTTTCGTCTGGATACGTGTCCGTTCTCCAACACTCCACGTCAGACTGCTTTAGTTCCTACTGGATGCTTAAGCAGCTTTTGAGTTCGGAACCTGCACTCAACACCACACGTAAACTAAGCCGGTGCCTCCTCCGGCGAAGGCACTCCGACGCTCAAGTCAGATAGGTCGGAATTTGAGGTATTGTCGTCAGAGACAATAGCTCGAATTTATAGCTCGAAATAGGTCGAATTTATAGGTCAAATTAAGCCCAAATAGGTCGAATTTGAGCTCTATAGGTCGAATTAGCACACCTCGAAATGGTATTGAGAACCGTGATGAGAAAACCCGAATAGATCGAATTACTCTCAAATAGCTCGAAATACACTCTATATAGGTCGAACGAGAGCTATTGCAATATAGCTCGAATTATTGCTATATAGTTCGAATTCGATGTATATAGCTCGAAATTAAATGCTAGAAAATAAAAACGTACCTTAGAATGAGGCATGGGACCCCCTTATATAGTAATAAGAGTCCTTATTCGTCTAAAAGTGCAATCCAAGTAGAACTATGACTCAAAATAGGTCGAATTAGAGCTATTTTGAAATAGCTCGAATTGGGCCTTCAAATAGGTCGAATTGGGCCTCAAATAGGTCGAATTTGGGCCCATATAGCTCGAACTGGACTCCTAGGCCTCAAATAGATCGGATTTTAGCCCATATAGCTCGAATTGGGCTTTTGGGCCTTCAAATAGATCGGATTTTAGATCATATAGCTCGAATTGGGATTTTGGGCCTTCAAATAGATCTTATTTTGGCCCATATAGCTCGGATTGGGCTTGTATAGCTCAAATTGGGCCTTTTCGGGCCCAAATTGATCTCGCTTGGGCTCAATTTGGGCCTACTTGGGCCAATTTCTGAGTTTTGCCTTGAATTGTAATTTTGCATTAAAAAATAATGGTGCTGACGTGGCATAATATGTCCCGAAATACGTTCGTGTATTGTATCGGATATTATGACGTGTTGGTACCGAAATATGGTACATCAATATAGTTGTAATAATTTTCTATATAGTGAATTTCCGCTCTTGTCCCGTGGTTTTTCTCCGGTTTTGGAGTTTCCACGTAAATCCTTGTGATGTTACTATTGTCAATATTTATTCGCTTTGCTTCATATTCCATAATGGGCAAATCCTGGGGGCGCGTATTTGTGGGATCAAATACCTAACAGTGGTATCAGAGCCCGGGTCCTGTTGAGGTGGAGTTATTGCTGCGGTGGAGCTCTGGTGTGGTAGTAGTTGTGAATACGTACTGTCTAAGGCGGTTCTGTGCAAAGAAAGTTGGTTATAAGTGGGACCGTTGTGACCCCACCAGTGATCTGGGAACCTTGAAGTCTGTCTGGGAAGATTGAGCATCTCTCTTCTTGGAGGGCTTACTTAGTGAGTACTATTCTGGTCTACTGTAAATTCACCAAAACTCACAAGTGCAATGTCAGGGAGCAAGGGAACAATCAAGTTTGAGGTGGAGAAGTTTGACGGAAGAATCAACTTTGGCTTGTGGCAAGTGCAAGTCCGGGATGTGTTGATCCAGTCAGGCTTACACAAGGCTTTGAAGCGTAGAGATACCCTTGTAAGTGCAACAGGCAAAGCTGCAATGAACGATGATGATTGGGAGGATCTCGATTTGAGAGCTGCAAGTGCAATCCGTCTGTGCGTAGCCAAAAATGTTCTGGCAAATGTGCATGGAATATCTTCGGCGAAGGGACTCTGGGAAAAACTAGAGGAGTTATATCAGACGAAGGGCGTCTCAAATCGTGTGTACCTGAAGGAGCAGTTTCACACACTGCGAATGGACGGGGGTTCGAGTATCTCAGATCGTTTGAGTGTTCTTAACGGAATTGTTGCTGAGCTTGAATCCATTGGAGTTCAGATTGATGAGGAGGATCAAGCCTTGAGACTCATCTGGTCTCTTCCACGTTCGTACGAGCACATGAAACCGATCTTGATTCATGGGAAAGAGAAAATCAATTTTTCTCATGTCACTAGCAAGCTTCTTTCTGAAGAGAGGAGGCTCAGTGGGAGTGACTTTTCACATGTAAATAATGCGATGGTGGCTTATGGCGGTGGGAAGAGAAACTCAGGGAAGAAAGTCTGTTGGGGGTGCGGACAACCTGGTCACAAAAAACGAAATTGTCCGAACAGGGGAGCTGGTTCAGTAAGAGGCTCTGGGTCAGTACAAGGAGATACTGGCGGTAACACTAACATTATTTACTGTGAAGATGCCGTCTTGTAAGCGGCATGCACATCCTGATGGCATGAGACCCTAAAGTTGCCATGATACATGATGTTAATGTTAGTGGGTTTTCATTTGCACACGGGCATTGTTCTGGAATTGATGCAAGGTGTGTGGTAAAAATTTATGTCGATGCTGATGACTTCCAGGAGGTCCAGAAGTGGGAGTTGTACCATAATTATCGGCAGGGGTATTTTTCGACATGGTCTGAAATGCTTGGAATGGGCTTATTCTGAGTGATTGTGCTTTATTGGTGAAGCATGGTAATTCTGACGAATTATGGCTGCGTTGCAGTGATAGCGGAAGCTACGCGATCATCGTCGAGGTGGAGTCGTTGTGGGGTAGCGAAAGGCTAAGACGAAGATTGTGTGAAGATGTGATTAGCTACTAATCATATCTTCAAGGTGGAGATTGTTGGCTGTCAAAGACATGCCATTAATATGGCATGTGGCATTAGTTGAATGGTTGGCTAAATGTGTAGGGGCCAAAATGACCAGTCAATTAGCATATGTGTTTATTGCATTTTAGGGGCCTAGATGAAAATTGCAACTAGGTCCCTCAAGTTATGCTAAATGGATTTTAGCCCCCCAAGTTCATCCTATAAATAGGGGCATGAGTTGATTGTTTCAAACACACCAAAATAAGCTAATAGTTGTCTTCCTATTCCTCTTGTAATATTTCATATTGTGAGTGAGGTGTAATTAGGGAGTGGTGCTAGTGAATAGGCTTTGAGGGTGTCGTTGAGAGTGAGGGAAAATTATATAGTTGTAATAATTTTCTATATAGTGAATTTCCGCTCTTGTCCCGTGGTTTTTCTCCGGTTTTGGAGTTTCCACGTAAATCCTTGTGATGTTACTATTGTCAATATTTATTCGCTTTGCTTCATATTCTATATTGGGCAAATCCTGGGGGCGCGTATCTATGGGATCAAATACCTAACAGTCTCCTGATGTTTTATATATATTTGTAGATACATGTTGATTGAACTTATAATTCACGTTCAGGTCCTTTTTTGTTTTGTCTTGGTTCTTTTCGGTGAGCTTCCCGTTGTCACTTACGACAGAGGTAAACGAAATGGTGGTGGCAGAGAAAACTTGAGGGTAAGTTGTGAATTATAATTCTTTCTTCCTCGTTGAAATCGACTTCTAAGGAACCTGAATCATATTTCCTTATGTCCGGTATCACCGCTCTTCGCTAAATTTGTCTGATACCTGCTTCCGCTTTCCAGACCAAACACATATTTGGAGCTACAGAAGAACTTGATTGGATTAACTTCTGGTAGTCCAAACACCAAAATTGTATAGGGCTAAAAAATTACGTGGACCACTTGTTTTTAAACCATAACTGGAACACAAACGGCGCCTTAATAAACTCGGATACATTATCCTCTTGGAACAACATAAATAAACATGGAGCACATCTCCGCTACCATAATCTACACGTACATTGGACAAAAATATAACAGTTTCAAGTGCAAGAACATCGCACCGTTTCCATGTGAAGCCTACCTCATATTAGGTGAATCTATTTACATTGCAAAAAGAGCAGAATGTATGTATGATAACTACTCAATCCCATCTGGAGGGGAAGCATTTCATTTATAAATATATCACGTCCTCACAAGACTCGGTGTCCAGCTTCTCCAATCCAACTTCCCTATTGATCTGGTTCTAAGTACCATTTCTCTGAAATCAAACACCTTTTTACGGTTATTAGTCTCCGGTTTGCCTGATTCTTCTTCCAAAGAGTCTTCCTTTACATTTTCACCTCCTTCAGTAGAAGATTCATGCACACATTGATCCGGAGGTGTTGCTTCACTAATGATGCTTCCAAGAATATCAATTACCTCGCTCATCTTGGGACGTGAGCGAGGCTGCTTCATGAGGCATTTGTTGGCAAGAGAGGCAAGTTTCTGAGCCGACTTCATGCACTGCTGTCCTCCGAGTCTTTGGTCTAAAATCAGGTGGAATTTTTTAGGGTCGGACACAAAAGGTCTTACCCATTCCAAGAGCTTCTGCTCACCTCGTGGCAAGTTTCTTTCTAGGACTCGTCTTCCTGTAATGAGTTCATAAAGAACAACTCCAAAGCTCCATACGTCACTTTTAGCCGTGAGTCGCCCAGTGTGTATGTATTCTGGGGCGGCATAACCCACAGTACCAACAACCTGAACAATAACCAAAAATTCAACCCATTGACAAAGGGATACAGATATAAGATATATTAAAATAAAGATATCAGCAAGATCAGGCAAAAAATGCAGTGCGTAGTGAAGAAATAGAACTTACTGATGTTGAAACATGTCCAAGCCCCGCAGTTGGACCCTGCCTTGCCAATCCAAAATCTGATAGCTTAGCATTGAAGTCTTCATCCAAGAGAATATTTGAAGTCTTGAAGTCCCTAAATATTAACTGCACAAAAATCAAAAGCGATTAAAATTCAAGACAAAAAGGGTACCAAGATAAGTACTAGCAGTTAATGCAGCATTTAACAAATAACTTTTGATGGTATATGTTTAAGTACATCATAAACTACATTACAAATTTAACGAATTGGAGCTGTGATTCATCTTTACTATCCTAAATGCAATTTGCACCAAGTTTTGGCTCGTCTCGAAGCTGTTTCCTGTTATGACTTTATATAACCTTCGTAAGACCAGACTTGCAGTTTTCACCAGGATATGATTAAGGAAGAACGTTCAAGCAAATGTTTTCACATTACTACAGAATCAATATACATATCAACCAAACAAAAAGCGTTTTACCCCTATAATATCCATACCCGTACTAATTATGGATCAGTGTCATGTGTTTCTGTTGGACATTTTTTATCGGCAATGGGAGTTGCCAGACTGGCATGAGATACCTAATACATTGCAAGAAAATATACAATCGTTTGAGTAAAATTGCTGAACTTATACATCATAAACTTCCCTGTTCTTATCTAACCAGGACGTGGGGTGCAGGGAGCCAAGAACTTGCATTTACAATAAACTAAAAGCTGGGAATAAAAAAGGAAGCACAATCACCTGAAATTCCATTTCTTCATGAAGATACGCCAATCCACGAGCAGCATCTTGGGCAATCTTTAACCTCAATATCCAAGGCAGAGGGGATGCGGATCGGGACAATAAATGGTCCTCCAAGCTGTTATTACGCATAAGTTCGTAGACTAATAGCCGTTGAATCCCCCTTTCATCATCGTCGGCACAATATCCAACTAACTTAACAAGATTTGGGTGTTTCACTACTCCCAGAAAATTGACTTCATTAATCCATTCCTTGTGCCCCTGATAACTAGAATGCAAAAGTTGAAAACCCATATGACAGCATTCTATCATCATTGAGTTTATATACGTTGAGCAAAGATGCTTCTAAATAGTTTGCTATAAGGGCCCGAAAAGGAAAAAACCAGTAGAGGCACATCTAAGAAGTTAAATATGGAATAACTACAATCATGTTCCTGAGCCCTATTACACCAGTAAATTTGGTATAATCTTCTTTAAAGTTTGAACAATTATAGAGATATACATGGAGATATGCACAAAAATAACGAAGACGTCCAAAATCAAGGGTGTCCCTGTAATGGTCTGCATAAACTCTAGAGGATCAGTTTGTAAGTTTTAAGTCTTTTAGATAGTCTACCTGCTGATATCCATTGAAATTTAAAGAGAACCTTATGTAATTAGACTGAACTTTAGAGGTTGCTATCCATTTAAAAATCTGCCAGTTTAGCTGTTCAGATTCAGATTTGAAGTCCCAATTCAAAACCAAGATAAGCAAAGAAACAAAGACCAAGTTTTACTAAGCCCCATAAACCCAACCCTCCAACTCATTGGTAAAAGATAAATATAATAAATGTTCTCACGTTCCACATAAATATAGCCATACTCATGAGAAACCCACCCCATAAATTAAATGCCATAAATAACTAACACAGCAAAGCACCGCAAAAATATCTATGAGATGCACATGAAAATCTAATAAAAGAAAATACACATTAAAACAAGGGGAAACGCAGAAAACCCACCAAAGGCTGTTTTGCACATTACCCATAAACTATGAAACTGTACGATATGCCGCCAAACTTTTTAAATTTTGCGTCTGATGCCCATTCAATGAACAAAATGAACCAAATTTGAAAATCTTAATAATAGGTTAGGAGTCATCTCGCACAAATAAATAGGTTAGGTTAGGGGCACAATGCAAAAGCACCCATCTCAGATATTGGCTCAATTTCCCCTTAAAACTAACACACACAAATATTACTAACAATTAACATTATCATTAATAATAAATAAATTAAAAAAAAAAAGAAGTAAAAAGAGGGCATCTTGCCTGGAACCCATTACGATTCAGCTGCTTGACAGCAACATCCACACCCGAAACCCGACCCCGATACACGCACCCGAACCCGCCCTCGCCGATCACCAGCGTCCTGCTGAAGCCACGTGTCGCCGATTTGAGCTCAGCGAATGTGAACACGCGCAGATCATTCAACGACGCGCGAGCACTGTTCAAGAACATCAACAGCATATGATCCTCGTCCGCATCGAACTCCGACCGACGCGTGTCGACAACAGCGTTCGTGGACGCCACGCTCAGCGACCTCGCCCACGACAACTTCCGAGTCGATACGACGCCGTCTTCGTCATCGCTGCTGCTAAAATGGAAGCACTTCATTTAATTTAATCTAATTGTTCTTCACTCACCGCTTACTTTTTCTTTTTAGACGATAACTTTGAAATTTTGAAGAAGAAGAAACAATGACATAAGAAAGAGCCACGGGAATAGGAACAGTCAAACATTGACATAAGATTAAGAAGAAGCAATTGTTTTATGCTATTGTTGTTATTTAGTGTAAGAGTTATTACTGTCGTTAGGTTCATTAAAGCAGTTGGAGATTAATGTTATTTTATTATGTATTAGTTTCGTTTTTGACCAGTTCGGTTGTATATTTTATGGCAGGAACGGTATTCTATAACTTCGATGTAATGTAATTAATTAGACTTGCAATACGTGCCGCCGCCGAATAATCGTTTTAAATTTTTGTATGACTAATAACATAATGTGTGTATAGACACATATTTTGAAAAAATTTCCGAGATGGAAAGGTCCCAAGTCCTGTTTGTACCCAGTGTTACTCCCACGCGCCGAAATGAGTTGACACAACAACTTAATTTGGCAACCATGACACCTGATGATAAATATCTAGGCCTTTCGGTCTGGGCAGGTCGCTTAAAAATTCATAACCTTGATCCACTAATCACGCGAGCCTCCACACGGATAGACGCGTGGTGTAATATCCCTAAATTTTCAAGTCTCTTACATTATTATATTTCTTTGTAGAGATTATTTATGAACCTCGTAAGTGGTATTGAAAAACTTGAATTTAGAAAATAAAAAAAAATAAAATAAAATATTATTATAGTTTTAAAGTATAGCGTAGTAAGTAGTGGGCCTTTGCAAAAATGAGCATTTATAATAGCCCATTGAATAAGCCCAATTCTAAAAGAAGTTTATCCTTTTAAATAGTTAGGATAATTATTGTGAATTTTCCTTGTCTCAAAAGCCATTTCCTTTCTATTCATTTTCTTTTCACCTACGAGCACCACCTTTGCTCTTTCACAACAGGTAAGCTCGTCTTCTTTTTTTTATAACTAAAAGTTTGCTTGTCCATCTTAGAACCATGCATACCTTGTAAATTAATGCTTCAAATATGACTATATTTTGAAGGTGTATACTCTCGGTCCAATTAAAACCATTTATTGATGCAAACATAACTTGCCTTCATGTACATCTATTATTAATTCTAATTAGTGGGCTTATTAAATGGTTTTATTACCTTAGCCCCACGGTTTACCATCATATTTTGAAAAGGTTTTTATTTTTTCAAATTAGTTAAACACTTGAATTCAATAAAATGGGGACATGAATAATATTATATTTTAGAGTTGATGAAACCAAGGCTTTATGTGCAATTTAGAGGTATATGTTGTGTAGTATGGTCATGCATATATATACATATATGTGCGTGTGTAGATGGATGGATGTATATATATATATATATATATATATATATATATATATATATATATATATATATATATATATATATATTATACATCTATATATATTATACATGTATATTTATATATATATATATATATATGTATATTTATATTTCTATCTCTAGAGTAAGGATATTATGTCATGTGCTAGTAGTATACGGAAATTGCATAGACTTATATTAGTATACGATAATATACGAGATATGGTATGTACACATTATAATCAATATTTTAACTAAAATTAAAAATTGTAAATACTTAAAGAACTTTACTCAATTTTGATTATATTAGAATTTAGTTGAGTAGTTTTGGGATTAATATTTTGCTTAACCACTAGGTAGTTCGGCTTGACCCCGGGTATTCTATTGTCTTTGCAGTCCTAATCAGGTGAGTGTTCACAAAGTTATTACGTATTTTTGAAAAACTGGAAGGATGCATGTATGTATATCTATGTGGATGTCAAATTACGTATATTATATATTGTTTTACTCAAAGTCAATTTCCTAAAGCATATGGATCGTTAAATCGTTTGAACAAAAATGTTTTGTCATTTATGATGATTCTGTCCCGTTATGTTCGGATATGTCCCTTTCAGTTAGTTGGATCCAACTTGGCTTGAGTGTGCATGGGGTGCCACCGGGCGGCGGAGGGCTTGCCGGTTGGGCCTTATGTCCTCATGGTCCATTCCCTCTTAGACACATCGGGAGGTCGTTGTGTCTTTGTTGGGTCGTAGTTTTCCACATGTACCATGGCATGTGTTTTAGATTGTAAGGTAGCTCCTTACACGGGGAGATAAGGCCTGTTTATTATGGGTGATATGGTTGGTCTGCATCGACAAAAATGTGTGGACTTCGTCATCATAAGTGACTAAAGTTTCAGTTAAAGAGGTCTTTCAAAGATTAGTGTTTCAGCTAAAGCGTTCTATCAAAGGTCCACGTTCAATCAAAGTGATCTATCAAAGATCAACGTTTGAGTTAAAGTGATTCGTTAAACATTAAAGTTTCAGTCAACTTATTTTTGTCAAAAGCGAAATATTTCAATTATAGTTGTTTCGGTCAGAAGTTCATGTTTCAGCTAAAGTGATTTATGTCAAAAACTAAAAGTTTGTGGTTGAAGCTATTTCCTTATAAAGTGATTTCAAATTAAAATACTTATGAGTTTTCACAGTCAAAATTATTGCATGTTACGTCTCGCTTTTCTGTCTCAAATCTTTTGAAAAACAAGTATTATATTAATAAAATCATTATCTGCACTCACTCCATGAACACTCACTGAGATTATCTCATCAAATGTTTTCTTGTTTTATTCCTACTTCCAGATTTAGACTTTCAGGAGTAGAGCTCAAAGACCTTGGAGTGCTGACATACTCACCTCAAGATCTAGATTAAGTATTATATCTTAGCCCGTGTTACTTTAAGGGTATTGTAACACTCTTTTTAGTAATGAGATTTTAGATTCCTTGTTAACTTGCTTCGCGCTCTGATTTTATATATTTTTAGGTTTTAATATTTTTTGGGTTGTTACATGTGGTGCAATCGCCTCCTCTCCTTCCCAGGACGTAAAACCCTTGCCAAATCAACGCTTACGTCCATTCCGTCTCATGCCATGTCAGTTTTCAAGCTCCCGCGCACAACCCTATCCAAACTTGAGGCCCGAACCCAAAGATTCATCTGGAATGCAAAAACTGACACTCGATCCCCAGCAAAAGTCAACTGGGCCACTGTTTGCTTGCCCCCTAACTTAGGAGGGCTTGGCATCCGTAGTCTTCCAGCTATGAATGATGCCTTCCTGCTTAAGTTGGGTTGGCGCCTCCTCACCCAACCCGATTCTCTGTGCGCTCAAGTTATGAAAGCTAAATACTATCCCGATTCACACATCATATTGGGTAAGGCCCGTACGCACTACAGTTGGGGTTGGAAATCGATAGTGTCCGTCCTACACCACTTACCCGCATCCTTGAGATGGCACATATCTCGTGGCCAATCACTCAACTTCAGGTTCACAAAGTGGCTCGACAACTTCACAATCTCCGATTTCGTACCAAATATCCCGAGTCACCTGGTTAACCTCACACTGGACCAACTCATTAATCCACAATCCCGTTGTTGGGATCTTACCCCTGTAAATAATGCTATCCCCTCTCATGTACTCCTCACCATTATTGGCACCCCACTTCCGTTGTCAGACCAGATCAATTCGCATGGGCGTGATCCTCGCATGGTAGATTCTCCATAGTTAGTGCATACTACATGCTCACTAGCCGTACGAATAACATCGCCACTCCGCACTTACCATGGGTGATGGGCCACCATAGACTCAATTAAGGTCAATCCTAGGGCGAGATCCTTTTTCTGGCTTCTGTGCCATGGGAAATTGCCTACCCGGCAACGTCTCTTTATACAACACCAGGTTCAAGACCCTCTATGCCCAATCTGCCACACCCAACCCGAAACTGCTGAACACCTGTTTTTCAACTGTCCGCGTATCAATGACATAGTACACCGAATCATCCCTTCCTTTCCCCCTCTCAACCGTAAGCATCCTCTCATCCACTTTGCTACACCCTCACAAGTTTTGAGGCATAAATGGATTATCCTGTCCTGGGCCCTCTGGCGGGTGCGAAATGACGTTGTATTCAATAATGGACATCTCAACCTTTCCACTGTCCAAGCTCTCTATAATTATCAACTTCTTAACTACCCCCCACCATTTCCTACCCATGAGCCACAACCCCAACTCATCTCCACATCGTTCCCCCTTCAGTGGATCCCCCCACCACTAGGTTACATGCAGCTTAATGTTGATGGCTCCTCACTAGGTAATCCGGGACCGACAGGTATAGGGGGTATTATCAGGGACCATACAGGTAAATTCATAGTAGCCTTTTCTGCCTCTATAGGTAACTCCACTAATAATGTAGCTGAATTTTGGGCCTTGCGTGATGGACTTGTCATTGCTCACACTCTTAAGATCACACACCTCACTGTTGCCACGGATTTCTTTGTTTATGCTCGATTGTCTCACCAGGACTCAAGACCACCCGGCTCACCTAGCGAGTCTTCTTCGGGATATTCAGATGAGATTATCTAGCTTTACTTCAGTCAGAGGCCAATTTTGCTACCGTGAAATCAACCAGATGGCTGACCATTTGGCAAAACTTGGATCGTCGCACTGTTCTGCAAACCAGGATGCATCATCTACCACCTACACCAAATTTTGGATACTTGTCCTACTTGGATGGAGCCCATACTCTTGTTTGATTTATCTTCTATTGTTTTCCGTTTATCAGGGTCATCTACCCTTTGTACTAAGACTGTTATTTTACGTTAAATAAAACTATATGGTTCTCTTCAAAAAAAAAAAAAAAAAAGTTTTCCGAGATGTTGTTGTGTTGCAGCTTGCTTTTGTGAAACTCTCGATTTAATACAAAAAGATATTGATGACGCCTCCGGATCGCCGTGCCTGTCACTGAGGCCGTTCGCACGCCGGTCCCGACCTAAGATGATCCTGGATTCGGCAAGCTCCCGACGAGGTGTAACTCCGTTGGGGGGGAGCCTTCGGCTGCAACTATCCACGACCCTTGGGGGTTCGGGCTTCGTTCGCACGATCTCCCTTCAAACTGCTTCCTCGGCCGAGTCTTGAGCTCTTCCGACCTTCTTGGCTCGTGCCCCGCACTTTCTTTCACAAGGTGGGGCCACCTTTTGCTTATATCGAGGATCGGGTGATCTCAGGTGAAGTGAGTTGTCCTTGGCTGAGATGCATTTATGACTAACCTGCTTCCCTATTTATAGGGCGAGGGGGAGGGCATAGATGAAACTTTACCGAGGGACGTGTCGGCATGCATGCCAGCCCGAGGGTAGTAGAGTATTTACGTGTCCCCGTAGAGTAGGATACATAGAGTTTTTGAGTCTGGGAGGAAATAGGCACGTGATGCCAAGGTAGGCTTCGTAGGGTAGGGCACGTGGTGCCTGCATGTTACCCTCGGTGCATGCCGTGCTCCGTATACACCTTATGACCCCCGAACCCTCGCTCTTTATTGGGGAAGCAGGGCGGTCGAGCCCTTAGGGTGCGACAATGCACTCGGATAGTGGAGGATGACGTTAAGGTTGACGCATGACACTACCCTCTGGTTGGCCAGAGGGGGCGGTGGCCTTTTCTTAACGACTAAGGAGGCTATACCTGCACGTGTAGAATACGACCCCCTCCTCGTTGGCTCAACGAGGGGTCAGTACAGTAGAGGGTAATATTATAATATTTGTTAGGGTCGAGAATCCGAGGGCTAACTTACCTGGGTCGAAAAATCCTGGAGAGGGGGTCGTGAGAGCGGGATCGGATGATTTGGCCACGTGGACGGGTACGATCCCAAGAGGGAGAGTATGCGTCATCAGATATGATCATCTATACTAATATATAAAGGAAGAGGTATTTGTGACACCAAACTTTTGATTTCCAAATTTAACCTTAGAATTTGTGTTCCACTATATCATTTTATTATTAATTTTCCAATTTAACCCTACAATTTAAGTTAGAAGCAATTAATTATACCATTTACAAGGGAGGATGATTTAGTTTTCCTATAATTCATATTCTTTCATTGGAAATTAATTTTCTTTCCATTCTACTCTAAATATTATATTGATTCACTCCTCCATTAATTCAAACTCTTTCCATCTAGACAAATCTTTTTTCTTTCCTTTTTTCTTTCTTCCAGATTTTTTTTTTTCACACTTGAATATGAACATATAGTACTTTATAATAAAAATAAAATTAATTCACGCGGGGCTCCGCGTGCCCCAGTTTCTAGTCTAATAACTAAACAAAGACCATTTGATTCCATCCAAAGAGAATGGAAAACACTCGGACTCGACGTAGTTCTCGTATGGTTACATAACAAAATTTAATTTATTCAGATTGTACGTTAGGTTATTATAGATATTATACTTTTTAAAAATAATCTAAATACAGAATTATGTAATATTAGAACCCCACTCTGCAAATGGGAACACCTAAATGCACTGGTATGGGGAAAGTGATACTACCTAAGAAGATATATACACGTGAATACGACTTTTTGAAAATATTCAAAATACGATGCAAAATGAATACGTCTATTTATTTATATAATTATTGATTTACATGTTATGGAAAAAATATTTAAACATACCATATAATTGGAATTTTTTAATGTAAAATAAATCTTATTAATCACGAGTAATTAATGGCAAAATGCATTCAATACAAAAGTGTACATAATCTGTTTATTTAAAAGTGAGATAGATTGTCTTGATTAAATTTTAAGTAATTATATTTGTTGAGTGTGGTTCAAATACTCCGAAGATTGCAAAGTCAGAAAACAGCAAAAACAATTCAAAAGTTAGTTATTTTTCAGTTAGAAGCTAACAGGCGGGAGAGTTAGTTTTGGCAGTTGGTTTGTGAGCTGTGTTGTAACTGATTTTGTATGCGATCGGGTTACTCATTCTGTTGTCTATATAAGCAGTTGAGGGGCGATCTTTTGCAGCTAATTCATACACTTTAACACTTGTAAAATCTCTGAAACACATTGAATGAAATTCTTCTTTGCTCCTTGGATGTAGATTGAGATATCACATTCATCTCTCAATTTAACCAAGTAAACCGTGTGTTCTTGTTCTTGTTTTGATCTTTGTGTGTTCTTGTGAGGTTGAGAGTTTATTATCTGTTCGTTTTGTGCACGAGTGTGATCGAGTTTGATCAACCAAATATTGGTTTGAATTGAGAATTCACAACAAATTGGTGCACTGAACGTGGATCTCAAACCATGGCTTCTACTAAATTCGATGTTGAGAAGTTTACTGGTTTAAACGACTTTGGATTATGGCGTGTTAAGATGAGAGCACTCTTAGTGCAACAGGGCCTTCTTGATGCTTTGGATGAATCATCTATTGATGCTGAAATGGATGTGAAGGCAAAGAAAACCATGTTGGAAAAGGCACACAGTGCCATCATTCTGTGTCTTGGTGATAAAGTGCTTCGACAAATCTCCAAGGAGAGATCTGCTGCAGAGGTCTGGCTGAAATTGGAGAGTCTCTACATGACCAAATCTCTGGTAAATCGTTTATACCTTAAGCAAGCTTTATACTCGTTCAAAATGCAAGATGATAAGCCTGTAGAAGAACAGATGGATGTGTTTAACAAACTGGTCTTAGATCTTGAAAATATAGATGTCACTTTAAATGATGAAGATTAGGCTTTGTTGTTACTGAGTTCTTGGCCTAAATCACATAGTCACTTCAAAGAAACTCTGATCTTTGGAAGAGAAATTTTGACACTTACTGAAGTGCAATCTGCACTAAACTCTAAGGAGTTGAATGAGAGGAATGAGGGAAAAACCTCTGTAAAAGGTGAAGGTCTCATTGTAAAAGGCAAAAACCAGAAGAAACAGAACAAGTTTGACATAAAGAAGGAGAAAGAGGCACCAAAGAAGGAAGATAGCAATGAAAAGAAATGCTATCACTGTCACAAACTAGGACACATCAGAAGATTCTGTCATGAGAGGCAAAAGGGCAAGAGTTTTGATAAATCTGGTGGATCAGGTGACGCAGCAATAGCACAAGATGGCTATGAATCTGCAGATATCCTTATGGTGTTTGAGAATGATCCAGAGAGGGAATGGGTGATGGATTCAGGGTGCTCATTCCACATGACACCCAACAGAATGTGGTTTGAGGAGTATACAGAGAGAGAGGGTGGTATGGTGTTGTTAGGGAATAACAAACCGTGCAAGATAGTTGGTATTGGTTTAGTGAGGTTCAAGATGAATGATGGACAAATTAGATTGCTCACTGAAGTGAGATATGTACCAGACTTAAAGAGAAATCTCATTTCACTTGGTGAACTGGAAAGGAAAGGCTTCCAGTTCAAAGGAAAAGATGGAATTCTCAGAGTTTCAAAAGGGTCCATGCTGGCTATGAAGTGTCTAAGGAAGAATGGACTCTACTCTCTACAAGGAGAAGTCATTTTAGGCTCTGCAGCTGTTGGATCAAACTCAATACAGAATGAGGTGGAGCTTTGGCACAGAAGGTTGGCTCATGTAAGTGAAAGGGGGCTGGTTGAGCTGAATAAGCAAGGGCTTATAGGATCAAAGAAGCTGGAGAAGCTTAGTTTCTGTGAGAATTGTGTGTTTGGAAAAGCATGTAAGGTGAAATTCTCCACAGGGCAGCAAAGAACCAAAGGAACCTTGGATTACATTCACTCTGACCTATGGGGTCCATCAAGAACTCCATCTCATTCTGGTGCAAGGTATTTTCACTGTATAGTAGATGATTACTCTAGCAGGATATGGTTATATACTCTTAAAACTAAGGATGAAGTCTTTGAAACTTTCAAGAATTGGATAACTCTGGTATAGAACCAAACCTCTAAGAAAGTTAAAAGACTAAGAACTGATAATGGTTTAGAGTTTTGCTCTGAGTTGTTTAACAATTTCTGTAAAGAGCATGGCATTGCAAGGCATAGAACAGTTGCAGGAACCCCTCAGCAGAATGGTTTAGCTGAGAGGTCCAATAGAACCATTCTTGAGAGAGTGAGGTGCATGCTGCATAGTGCAGCTCTACCTAAGGTATTTTGGGCAGAAGCTGTTGTTACAACAGGTTATTTGATAAATAGGTGCCCCTCGACTGCACTAAGCATGAAAACACCTGAAGAAATATGGTCAGGGCACCCTCCTGATCTGAGTAAACTAAAGATATTTGGTTGCTTGGCTTATGCTCACATCAAACAAGACAAACTAGAGCCAAGAGCTCTGAAATGCATGTTCATTGGGTATCCTGAGGGTGTGAAAGGAAAGAAGCTGTGGTGTCTTGAGGATGGTCATAAGAAGTGCTTAACAAGCAGAGATGTAGTGTTCAATGAATCAGAAATGGCATTCAAGAAGAAGGATTCAAAGAATGATCCAGAAAGCAACAAAATTGAAGGCTCACCTGAGAAATACCAGATTGAGGTGGAGTCTGGTTCTGTGGGAACTATACCTCAACCAGGAGCTTGACTCTTAGATGATGATGATCAATCTGATTCATCTCTTGATACACCAGAGATACATGAAGCAAATCAACAAGCTGATGAGACCTATATGCTTACTAGAGACAGAATCAGAAGGCAATCTAAACCACCAACTAGATATGGATATGCAGACTTGCTTGCATATTCATTTGTTGCAGCAAGTGGTGTTCTAGAAGAAGAGCCTAAAGACTATAACTCAGCTCTGAAAAGCAAAGATAGACACAAATGGTTAGCTGTAATGAAGGAAGAGATGAATTCCTTGAAGAAAAACCAAACATGGGAACTGGTAAAGAAGCCTGCAGGTTCTAAGTTAGTGAGCTGCAAATGGATTTTCAAAAGGAAGCAAGGGATTCCTGGTGTTGAGTCAGAAAGATATAAGGCCAGATTGGTTGCTAGGGGTTTCACACAGAGAGAGGGCATTGATTATAGTGATGTCTTCTCTCCAGTAGTAAAGCATAGATCAATAAGAATTCTGTTGGCTATGGTAGCCAAGTTTGATCTAGAACTTGAACAGATGGATGTAAAGACAGCATTCCTATATGGAGAACTTGATGAAATAATTCTAATGAAACAACCTGAAGGTTTTGAGGTGAAAGGAAAGGAGGATGAAGTGTGTAAACTGAAAAGGTCTCTCTATGGTCTTAAGCAATGACCTAGACAATGGAACAAGAGGTTTGATGAGTTCATGAATAGAATAAGTCTCTGCAGGAGCAAGTTTGATAGTTGTGTTTACTACAAATTCAACTCAAATGAAGACTTTGCTATACTTTTACTGTATGTGGATGATATCTTGATTGTGAGCAATAGCATAAGTGAGATATCAGGAATAAAAGGAAGTCTGAAGAAAGAGTTTGAAATGAAAGACTTAGGATCTGCTAAGAAGATTCTTGGAATGGAGATAAGGAGAGATAGGCACATGGGTGTTCTATATTTATCTCAGAAAGAGTACTTGAGGAAAGTACTGGAAAAGTTTGGTATGTCTGAAGCAAAAGCTATAAGCACTCCTCTGTCTCAACAGTTCAAACTTACAAGTGAGCAGTCTCCAAAGACTGCAGAAGAAGAGGATGAAATGAGGAACATTCCTTATGCAAATGCAGTGGGGTCTTTGATGTATGCTATGGTCTGTACAAGACCTGATATAGCATATGTAGTAAGTATGGTTAGTAGGTTCAGGGCAAGCCCAGGAAAGTCACATTGGCAAGCTCTCAAGTGGATTTTGAGATACATAAGAGGAACTTTAGACAAGGTTCTTACATATGGTGGAGCTGAGAGTCAAAGTGATGAGATCACAGGGTTTGTGGACTCTGACTATGCAGGATGTTTGGATACAAGAAAGTCTCTAACTGGTTATGTGTTTACTGCATTTGGTACAGCTATTAGCTGGAAAGCTAACTTGCAAAAGGTGGTAGCTTTGTTAACCACATAAGCTGAGTACATTGCTCTTACAGAGGCAATCAAAGAAGCTTTGTGGCTTGAGGGAATAGCTAAAGAGTTGAATATTCAGAAGCAGGTTATTGCAGTGCATTGTGATAACCAAAGTGCTATACATCTGTCGAAAAACCAGATGTTTCATGAGAGAACAAAGTATGTAGCCATCAAGCTATACTTTGTTAGAGAAATAGTGGCAAGAGGTGAAGTGTTGATCAAGAAAATTGCTACAGAACACAACCCCTCTGATATGATCACAAAGGTACTTCCAAGCAGCAAATTCTTCTACTGCTTGGAGTTGATAAACTTGAAGGATCAGTAGGTTTGAGCTAGGTGGAGTGAAGAAGGATGGAATGTGGAGAGATGTGAACCAAGGTGGAGAATTGTTGAGTGTGGTTCAAACACTCCGAAGATTGCAAAGTCAGAAAACAGCAAAAACAATTCAAAAGTTAGTTATTTTTCAGTTAGAAGCTAACAGGCGGGAGAGTTAGTTTTGGCAGTTGGTTTGTGAGCTGTGTTGTAACTGATTTTGTATGCGATCGGGTTACTCATTCTGTTGTCTATATAAGCGGTTGAGGAGCGATCTTTTGCAGCTAATTCATACACTTTAACACTTGTAAAATCTCTGAAACACATTGAATGAAATTCTTCTTTGCTCCTTGGATGTAGATTGAGATATCACATTGATCTCTCAATTGAACCAAGTAAACCGTGTGTTCTTGTTCTTGTTTTGATCCTTGTGTGTTCTTGTGAGGTTGAGAGTTTATTATCTGTTCGTTTTGTGCACGAGTGTGATCGAGTTTGATCAACCAAATATTGGTTTGAATTGAGAATTCACAACAATATTTGCTGTGGAGAAGAGCTCAAAGAACATATCAATCGTTACCTTTTAATTAGTCTATTTTTATGCTATTTGTTATTATAAATTTTTACCATTAGATTTTAAAATATGATGGAAGTCAACAATATTAGATATGCTGGAAGACATCCTCCACAAGTTTGATACTTATCAAATTACTGGTTAAAAACTAAAAATTTATAGTGTATGCCATAGATATGTATGTCAAAAGTGTCCAATGAGTATTGATGTCTAATTTAATGTGAATTTCACAACTTTTCTGTTGTATGTTCTCTTTTAGTCCTTTAACGTGCTCTTTTTTTAATTTAGTTCTTTAATGTGCAACAATTTCTAAAATGGTCTTTTTTTTTCCTTAGTTATAAAATAATTAAGGAGAATTACACAAAGTACCCTTGACTATGGGTATATTTCAAAAACCACCCTCATATGTTTGGAAAAATATATATTTTTTCATTATTTGTGAATTAGAATTATTCTAGCCTTTATTTTTTTAGTACTAGTAATTCTACACACGCGGGACCGCGTGAAAATTTTGAATTAATTTAATGAATATTTTAATTTTAAAGAATAAGAAATAATTGAGATATGAGAGAGAAAATAGAACGTGGGAGAGAAGTTGAGAGAAAGTGGGAGAGAAGTTGAGAGAAAGTGGGATTGGATGAGAAAGTATAGATTTTGTTGGTTACAAAATCTAAAAAATTACTTTTGTGTCCTCCTTTTTATTACATGTCTAGAGAGAAAAATTAGGGGTATTTTAGGTGAACTAACAATTTAGTACAACAATTGTAAAATATGCTAGGGTGAAGGGTTTGCTTTTAATATAGTAATAGTAATAGATATTTTACGAAATAGTCAAATACAATAACATTGAAAATATTAAAAACAAGAATTATCTCACAAAAACTCTAAATAGTTTTCTTTTTCCTATATATAATTTTTCTATAAGAAAATATTGACTATAATTTTACACAAATAACAATGTAAGGACTCTGAATTCTCCAATTTGCGTGTTCAATTTTTCAGAATTAAAAGTTTGAGCACCAACTTTTAATTCTCACCTTTTTCCAACTAAAATCACCGGTTCATCTTCTTCTTAAAGTTCCATTAAAAACAACTCCATCACTCCAATCAATATCATATGGATTGAGATAATTGATGGAGAACAACACAAGGAAGAATACAAGGGCTTCAGATTCAAACCACCCACGATTTCTGCTTCTGTTTTTTTTTTTTTTTTCAAAAATAAAATTGAGTTTCTTGCCCAAAAGCGAGCCGCCGCTTTGAAACAGCTGCCGGTCGGCAGAGAGGTTCTCAGCGGTTCACGTCGCTTCCCATCATGGGCGGTCCAAACGGCCGCCGCCGCCTGGTGTAGGTGCCGATTGGCGGCTGAACTGGTCTCTTTTTTAGAACACAGGGTGGGCTGACTTGGGGTTGTTCCCTTTTAATTTTTATAAAAATTAATTACAAAATTAAAAAAGCTTTTTAAATTTTGAAAAAAATATACGAAAAGAATAAATGCTACAATAATTATATTCACAAATATTAATAAAAAAAGTAATTTTTTCCAAAACGTGAGGGGTAATTTTTATAATTTTTCATAGTTCAGGGTACTTTGAGTAATTTTTTTCTTGGTTATTTAAGATTAAGCCAAAAAAGAACTATTTTAGGAATTGTTGCACATAGAGGATCAAATTAGGAAAATAGCACATTAAAAGACGAAAGCTGGAGAGCGTACAAATTAAAGGACCAAAGTTGCGAAATTCCCCCAATTCAATACATATTGACAATGTATGATGTGAATCATAAAAGCATTTTTACAACATCTGGTAGCAAAATAGATATTTGAGCATGCACACATTGGACGTAAAGAACAACTACAAAGTACCAAGGCCCGGATACTATACATAGCACGGAAGCTCGTCTACTTAAAGGCTTGGTAAGGATATGACATCAATATATCGAACACATTAGCCCCTCGTGTATGGAAGCAGACTTGAATTTCATACTCGGTTATTTGCGTGTAAGTTTGCGTAAACACATCTGAGTATTTTAAAAATTTAAAAGAGTTACTTTTATTTGTGCTTATCTTAAAGAAATGCAATACTCCAAAAATGGATAAGAAGATGTTTCTACCTTAGTTAGGTGGTGTTTGCAAATGCTTATTGTTAGGACCGTGAGTCCGTACATGTTTAACTTACGAGTTTTGGAAATTATTTTATGAAAAATTACTTGTATTTATTTTATGTTAATTACCATTTAAGTCCTTCAGTTTGCATGAGAATAGAATTCTATAAGGAAAGAGATTTTTGGTAAGTTTTGATAGAGTAGGATTAGATTTAGTAATATCTTGAATATCTTTGGAAACTAAATCTTTATCTACTACTTGTTTCTATCCGGTCTAATAGCTTCCTATTGGAAGTATTTTTCGTTTTCTTGTGTGCAGATAATGAAGATCTCAAGATCTTATCAAAAGGAATGAATCCTATATTTTAGGAAGATACGAGTCCCGAGTGGAGTAGGAGACTTCATGCTCAAGACTTATCTTCTAAGGAGAGCTATCCCATAAATAGTAGAAAATCTAGGTTTAGAACTCAGAAGACTCGTGTATAACGATATTAATCTTTAGGTGTTCGTTGTTTTTATATTCCTTACTTTCCATACTTGGTTTTAATCAAGAACGTGACAAGCCGAACAAGAGTTGAAGGGAGTTCAACGGGAAAGAATTGCACCAGTTAGAGGGAGTCTATACGTACGTGCATTGCCTCTTGGAAGCTTGGTCATAAGAAGATCTACGAGAGGTGATCTTACGGGTTCAAACGGAGTAGCAATAAAAGTATTCTATTGGTGTCCGACATTAGAGGGAGTCTAAGTGTTAGAGTAGAACAACGACTAGTGGTAACAACTTTTGATCAGTGAAAGAGGTTTGAATTCTTGGTTAAAAGCCTCGTGGAGTAGGACGAAGTTCGAACCACGTTAAAATCTGCTGTCTTATTTTTACTGTCTTATTACCTGTCTAGACTAGGTATCATGACTAATTGGTTTAAAGTAAAAATAATTGACTTTAAGATCTAACGATTGACATCAAGAGCTTGTCACCATTTTTGGTGAGATTCTGGTAGTTTTTAGATCTTGTAGATGGCACAAAGCGTTAAAGGGACGTCTGCGTCAAAGCCGCCACTTCTTAATGAGTTTAATTACTCATATTGGAAAGTTCGGATGAAAGCCTTCGTCAAACGAGAAAATCAGCAGGCATGAAAAAGCATTCTCAGAGGATGGGCCCCACCAAAAGGAGAGAATGGGAAATCCAAAGACAAACTTGACTGGACGGATGCAGAGGACCTTGAAGCGAGTCACAAGTCAATTGCACTCAATGCAATTCTGAATGGAGTTGACCTCAATCAGTATAAACTCATCTCCTCATGTGAGTCTGCCAAAGATGCATGGAACGCTCTTCAAGTTGCTCATGAAGGAACACCATCGGTAAAAAGATCAAAGAGACAAATTCTTGGAACATGATTTGAAGAACTCAAGATGGAGGAGCATGAGACCATTGCACAATTCAATGTCAAACTTCGTGACATTGCAAACGAAGGATTTCTTCTTGGAGATGATTACAATGATGCAAAGCTTGTCCAGAAAACTCTCAGGTCACTGCCAGCTAGAATCGACATGAAAATCGAAGCTATTGAAAAATCAAGAGATGTCGAAAATCTACCACTTGAAGAGTTAATGGGAGCACTTGCCACTTGAAGAGTTGAAGAAAAGCATGAATGGTGCTACTCATAAAGGAGTTGCTCTGAAAGCTGAAGTAATCTCAGGATCAAGAAAAATGAGAATTTTGAGAAAACCATTGCTTTTTTGACCAAAGGGATACGAAAATTTCTAAAATCATGGAAAAAGAAAGGTATGAACACAAATCCCTCAAACTCTGATATTTCATCAAATTCATCATACACTTCCGCTGCTAATGATCTTAGTGTCAAGAGAATGAGAAAAGGTGTTCAATGTAGGGAATGTCAAGGCTTTGGTCATATTCAAGTTGCTTGTGGGAATCTACTCCTAAAGAACAGGAACAAAATAATGATAACCACATGGAGTAATGAGGAGTCGGAAGATGGTGAGGAAGAACCAGAGGATAAAGCAAACATTGCACTTTCTTCCATTACCTGTCTTGACTCTTCACCTGTCTTGACTGACCAAGATGACTCAAATGTTACCTCTAAAAGCAAAACGATGATATCCACGCGGAGTGATGACGAGTCGAGTGAGGATGAGAATGAACTAGGAAAAGAAGAGAACTTTGCGTTTTCTTCCATCGTTGATGCTGACTCTCGGTCTGTCGCGACTGACCAGGATGACTCTGATGGTGCATCTGAAACAAAGAATGAAGAATTTTTTGAGTTTAACACTCAATTCGGACTTTCTAGGTTTGAGTTTCTCCAAGAGATGGTTACTGAACTTTTGCAAGCAAAATTTGATCTCGGAAGAGAAGTCAAATCTCTCAAAATTGAAGTTCAAGGTGCTAAAGAATATATTGAGTTGTATGAAGATATGCACAAGGATCTTCAAAAGGATCTTGCAATTGTTCAAAAGATTCTCCAGAAATCTGACACAGATGAGACAGATCATGAGTCAAATCACTATAGACCACATTTTAATCGTGCTGGTCTCGGTCAACCATCAAGGGATCTTCAGAGCAGGGAGAATTCTAGTTTTTCATTCATGGAAAATGAGAAGGTAAGAAGTGCATGATATTAATCACTCAAGATCTCATGTTTATGATCGCAGGTTCACTCCAGTGTGTCACAACTGCGGTATTGAAGGACATATTCGTCCGAACTGTCCCAAAGTCAAGAAGAATTTATCCAAGGACAGAATGCCAAAGCCAGTTAACCATCGAGTCTCAACAGCAAGGAAGACTCACAGAGAAACAATGATAAATGACTCTAGAGATGAAGCTGAGCCATCATACCATACAAGGGTGAAACGTTTTAATGATTACTTTGCATTTTCTTCCGTAAATAATGGCTCACCTAATTGTTGGTATCTTGACAGTGCATATTCTCATCATATGACAGGGAACAAATACCTTTTGACTAAATATGTGATTGATCCTAAGGGAACAGTTAAGTTTGGAAATGGTAAACATGGTCAAATTGTCGGAAGAGGAACACTCAATATCAAAGGGTTTCCCATGCTTTGTAATGTGTTCCATGTCATTGGTCTCAAACACAACTTGATTAGCATTAGTCAACTTTGTGACCAAAAGATGTTTGTCATCTTCTCTCAAGAAGAATGCCATGTCACTAATGATAAGAATCTTTGTGTGTTTACAAGAAAGCGAACTGCAAAGAACTGCTATACACTGATGCAGTCACGACTTCTTACTGAACAGTTTACGAATCATATTTTGATGTTTCCAATTTGTCCATATTTAGTAAACTGATAACTTTTTCTGTTATGCAGGATAATCAAGGAGCTGTTGATTTGCTATTTTCTTGTTCCAAATCTATTCATAATTCTTCTATCTATTCTTTCGATTCTCGAATTGATAAACAGTTGAGATCTCCTGTGATATCTTGCACCTTCATCAATCTTTGTGATTTACAAAGCACGATAGGGAACTTTATTTGCCTATCTAATGATAAACTTGTCATATCTTTGAGTGTTGATGAAGTGAAAAATATGCTTAAAGACTATAGAAGTATGAATAATGAGGTGCTTGAATCATGTGAGAACACTCATGCTTTTAACATTGCAATATGTCCTGTTCAGCATTCACGCACAAAGCATATAGATCAATGGCACCACTTCATTCGTGATTTAGTAGAGTCTTGAACTATAGTCATTAAGCTTGTCGCAACAGAGAGACATTCTGCGGATATTTTCCTAAAAGCACTTGTTTCACAATGCTTTGAGACCTTCAAAAAGTCTCTTGGCATTTGCCTTCACTAAGATTGTCGCTTGCCTGATTTAACTGGGATGTTTTTGTTTAATGTCGAACAAACTGTCATGACTCGTATTGCAGACTTGTCGCAGCAGTTTGTTCCAGAGCTTGATCTGACCAGTACTACTTACTCAGTGCTCCTTTCCCCAGTTAAATTTGTGAAATCGAAATATTGCATCGGGCAATTTTTGTTTTTATTTGTTTATTCTCTTTGACTTGGATAAAAATCCACTTTTTCTACCTCACACACTAAAAACAGAAGAATTGAGCATAAAAAGAGTTGTTTGAGTGTGCAAAAGAGTATGAAAAGAAAAAGAAAAGACAATGTGAGCCGAAAAGATTCATGAGTTTCAAAAGAAAAATAAAAGGACGAAAAAGCTGCCTAAACTCAAAGGATATGTGTGAAAGCTTTGAATTTTTATCTCACGGTCTTCACTCATTGAAAAAGAGCTACCATATTCTACATAAAGTCCATGAGCGAAAGCTACCTCCTTGCAAAAAGGCTCAAATATGTGTGTTAAGGTGCAATTGTTTAGTTTGAAAAGAGATTTATCTTGTAACAATTTTTGCCCCTTTCAAATTCTCTTCTTCTTCATCATATATTATTCATGAGAATTTAAGCACACATGGTTTTGTGATTATCTGGTAAATGAGAAAACTTTGGAGCAGACTGTTTGTGAACGAGTCGCTGAAGCTGTCATGACAGGGTGTTCTTTGCAAACAATCAAACCAGGTAAATCAGGTTCTCGGTAAGTTGTGTGGCACTTGCTGAGTTTCTTTTTGTTTGATTTATTTATATAAAGCTTTTATTTTATTAAAGTGGTGCGTATCTTTTATTTTTATCCGAATCTTTGTCTCTTGAGCGTGGTTTTATTAATTATGGCAGTTTTGACAGCCAAATCTTTTGCCGCGTGATTTTGAATCTTTGGATAGAGTGTTTGTGTGATAGAGTGATTCTGTTTCCTCATTTCTTGGATTTCGGGTCTATATGGAAACTTATTGATAGAGTTTGGATTGATTTGACCTTAGCTTCTTGCACATTATATATATCTATCTCTGGTCTCTCTCGTATCACTATCTCACAATATCTTTTGTTTTATTCTCTTGCTCTTATCATCATCTCTCTTTTCTTTATCACATACTAACAATGGTGAAAAGCAAGAAATCAGGAGGTCAATCTCGATCACCACCAGTTGACGATCCCAGTCGTGTCTCATCCATTGACGACCGCCTCGAGGAGGTTTTTGCACTGGTGCCATTACAGGTCCGAGTTCCACCGGATTTTGTTTAACCACCGAAACGTTCTGCGAAGAAGAAACACACATCCTCCTCTGCACCACCGCCACCGAGTGATGCTCAGGCACCACCTCCTTCACCACCGGCTCAGTCTGACTCACAGTCCCTTGCTATTTCAATTAGGGACCAGAATCATCTCCTCCACGAGATTTCTCACCCGCACATCATGAGTCACCACCTAGGGTCTCGACGCTGCCTGCTCATACACTGTCACATTCTTCACAGGCCACTGATCCTACACCCTCTCGCAAGCGAACTGCTGGTGCAAAGGGAAAACAAAAGGCACAACCTTCACAACGGACTCCTGCTCGCCAAAAGACCTCACCTATCTCTACCAAAGTTGCGACTGGTGTCACGACTCGTGCAAGTCGGCAAAAGAAGCCCATTGCCAAAAAGCGTCTCCACAAGACAGTGTCTGATTCATCCTCCAGTCCGGTTCGAAAGCATCCACGACGAGAAAAAGAATCACCTTCTGTTAGTGGTGACAATGACGAGGATGTTGATGATGAGGAAGCTGCTAAAGAGGATGCTGCTGAAGAGGATGTTGATGGTGGCTATGGAGTTCTTCCAAGGATTCCACCTTCTGATGAACCGTTTGTAGTTGGTTTGGCTCATTCTGAACGGTTCTACACGGCCCAAGCAAAACAGAGGTACAAAAAGATTTCTGATCGTATTCTGGTTAAAGAAGTTCCAATGCATGAGGTATCTTATGCAAACTCTGGAGTGATTGAGTTTCTGGAGCGCCGTGGGATTCTTGAGTCCACCCGCCGAGTCTAGCCGTTCGTGACACACATTGTTCATGAATTCTATACAAATTTGGATACAAAACTCGGAGTTGTGGGTTCGACTAAGGAGTTTTTAGTGTTCGTCCAAGGTCACATCTTCCAATTCAGTCCGACGATACTAAATCTCTATCTTGGAACTCCTGATGTCAAGACTGATCGGGAGTTTGAACTGCAACCAGTGCCTGACATGAATGCAGTCGCGACAGCTCTCACGAACAGCCCTTGGCCCGACAAAGGTAACCTCAAGCGTGGTTCACTTACACCATGATATGTTTTGATTTATTGTATTATGATTTGAAATTGGTTCCCCATGTATTACGGCTTTGGTGTTGTTCCGTATTGGCTCCAATGCTCCCATTAATTTGGGAAAACTGATTTTTGAGTGGATTCGCCTGATCTACCGCGCCCTCACTGCTTAGATGGATATACGGGTTCCAAAGGACAAGATGACTAGGAAGCCTAATGCTTTTCATGCTGCATCGCATCTTGTTCGTGCTTTGTTACACCCTTCCTCCCAGCCTGCTGCTGCTGAAGCTGGTCCTGCTGTTCCCACGGGGAGTCTCGACAATATAGCGTCGCAACTCACCCGAGTGATTCAATTTCTAGAGTCTATGAACGAGTCGGTTGCCAAGATTGCTGACAAGTCTTGACTGGCTCTGGCAAAATGGGGGAGTAGAGGAAAAGGTTGGATGCTGGAAGACTGGGGGAGCAATGATTTTGGCTCAGATTTTCTCATTTTTTTGATGTTATGAACTGTTATTATTTCCGCATATGAATTCAGTACTTTATTTTATTCTGTTATGTTTTTATGGACTAGTACTTAGTTAATTTTTGTTGGTTTTGTGGATGTTGCACTGCGTGTTGCAACGTGTTTTGATAACTGTCTAGACTGGTTTTCTTGCTTTCATTTGCTTATGTGTTTTTCGTCTAACAGTCTTATGCAGCAATACTTGAATTTTCTTGAGCTTAAAATGTTTTGCCAAAACTAGTCAATTGGGGGAGATCGTTAGGACCGTGACCGTACATGTTTAATTTATGAGTTTTGGAAATTATTTTTTGGAAAATTACTTGTATTTATTTTATGTTAATTACCATTTAATTCCTTGAGTTTGCTTGGGAATCGAATTCTATAAGGAAAGGGATTTTTGGTAAGTTTTGATAGAGTAGGATTAGATTTAGTAATATCTTGAATATCTTTGGAAACTAAATCTTTATCTACTACTTGTTTCTATCCGGTCTAATAGCTTACTATTGGAAGTATTTTTTCGTTTCCTTGTGTGCAGATAATGAAGATCTCAAGATCTTATCAAAGGGAAGGAATCCGGATATTTTAGGAAGATACGAGTCCCGAGTAGAGTAGGAGACTTCATGCTCAAGACTTATCTTCTAAGGAGAACTATCCTATAAATAGTAGAAAATCTAGGTTTAGAACTCAGAACACTCGTGTATAACGATATTAATCTTTAGGTGTTCGTTGTTTTTATATTCCTTAGTTTTCATACTTGGTTTAAATCAAGAACGTGACAAGCCGAACAAGAGTTGAATGGAGTTCAACGGGAAAGGATTGCACCAGTTAGAGGGAGTCTATATGTACGTGCATTGCTGCTTGGAAGCTTGGTCATAAGAAGATCTACGGGAGTTGATCTTACGGGTTCAAACAGGGTAGCGATAAAAGTATTCTATTGGTGCCCGACATTAGAGAGAGTGTAAGTGTTAGAGTAAAGCAACCAGTAGTTGTAACAACTTTTTATCAGTGAAAGAGGTTTGAATTCTTGGGCGAAAGCCTCGTGGAGCATGACGAAGTCCGAACCACGTTAAAATCTGCTATCTTATTTTTACTATCTTATTACCTGTCTAGAGTAGGTATCACGAATCATTCTTTTAAAGTAAAAATAATTGACTAAAAGATCTAACAC
Organism: Misopates orontium; assembly: GCA_946800315.1. Taxonomy (NCBI): domain Eukaryota; kingdom Viridiplantae; phylum Streptophyta; class Magnoliopsida; order Lamiales; family Plantaginaceae; genus Misopates; species Misopates orontium. The sequence continues at coordinate 15,798,402 of OX326946.1, forward strand.
TTATAAAAGGAGCTTGTTCACTACTTTTGCTTAAAGCCACTTTAAGTGACTTTTAATAAAAAGTCGGGAGTGTTTGCAAATCTTTATAAAAAGCTACTTACATCATTAATTAGGTGTTTGCAAAAATTAATGAGAAGTAACTTTTTGTTTTAAAGACCTTTTAAAAATAAAATAATTCCAAAAGCAGTTGGGGAAGCACCCCTGGGTATGCTTTTGCGGCTTGTGCTTTTTCTGACTTTTTTTTTAGACAAGTAGAAGCAAAAGTCAGTATTTCAAACACTGAAAATGTGCTTTTGCGGCTGTAAAAGCCAAGAAACTCCTTTTATAATGATTTGCAAACACCACCTTAGTCAATCAAACCATTATGCTAGCCCAAAATGCAACACTTATATATTTTTCAAACAGTGATGTGTGTAAGAACTAAAACTGCAATTTATCTATTTCTTCATCCCCCAATCCTATCCACTGTAAGGTTGAAAAGGATTCGAACTGCTCAATCTAACCAACCGATAAAATAGAACACATCGAGGGCAAATGTGAAAGAAGTAAGAGCTTTAAGTGTTGGTTTCAATGGAGTTTAACGTGCACCCAAACCAGAGAAGGAACAAAAGAAAGCCAATAAAAGTACTAGGCTCGACTTATCCATTTCTCGAGTAAACAATTAGGAGCTCGTGTAGCCCATGATGGATTGACAAGATTATGCGCCAACAACACCTGGTATAAATCCCCTTACAATTATCCATCTTGACCTGGCTCTGCTCTTCAATTAGTCGAGTGGCTTACACGACTTTTTAAGCATTCTTTATTGCACATATTCAACGGAAGTCGTCATCATTGATGGTCTTTCTTGAGGAATGGTTCCCCCAGTCGGGTTCCGGATCGATAGCGGTACAAGCTAAGGTAAGGAATACGATAAAACCCATAGGACTAACTCCCACTAGAGAAAGTCACTACTTATGATGGGAGGAGTCCAGTTACCGTGGTAGGCGATGAATGGAGTAGTCAATCAAAGCTAGATGGTGTGAGCCGTGAGTGTAAAAGGTGACAACTTCACATTTCATTTATCTTGTTTTAGCACAAATGTATAAATTAGTAGTTGAAGTCAAACACAATCCTCCTTTGAGTTCGATATTTTGTGGGTTGTAACTTACTTCCCCTATATTATTTTCACCAATACGCTTGCAGTAAAATATTGCCAATAGAGTTTGGGCAAGTCAAGGGGAAGCAATTTGCGTTTAGTTATTATTTGTTTTTCTATGTTTTGAGTCTTCTTAAGTTGGTTAGTTTGTTGTGGTCTTTTAGAAAAGTGATATTGGTGTATGACCAGAATTTTAGGGATCAAACAGTACCGATCAAACTTGAAATCAAAAGAACTTGTAGGAAGCTGAAAGCCAGAAAATCCGTAGCAGGTAACAAGGCAGGGAACGAAGGATCACAAAAGGAGGAAATTCCATGACCGGTGCTGCCGCCAGCTCAACCATAGAGAGCAAATGACCAGCCAAGATACCATAGAGAAAGAAGAGAAGAGGTGTATCAAACCTAGATGACATGCTGAGTACGTGTTTAAGGATTTCACAGGGAGTCACCCACTAAACGGTGGATCAATCCACCTGGTTTCACATATCCAATTTGGGGGTTCATCTATTGAAAACCTAAAGGAACCTCTGAAGTCCTTTTTGCAAACATGCAGAGGAGATGGGTATGGATATGGCATCTTGAAGTTGTAACTATTTCAGTTTGCATTAAGAAATCTTGCAAAGAACAGGTTTGGCCAGTTACTAACAAACAACATTGAAACTTAAGAGCAGATGGCGAACTATTTCTGGTTGAGTATTGTCCATCGTCTAAAGTGATGAAGCAGATCATGAACTCTTTTCAAAAGGAGCTAGAAGACACCCATGAAGCTCGAGAAAGATTTAAAATTTCAGCATAAAATTGCCCATAACATGAGATGACTCAATACACTTTGCTGTCTCATTTCTATTCAGGGCTGCACATAAGTGAAAAAAAGTATTTGGATGCTAATTCTGGAGGAAGTTTCAAGGCTTTGACTGATGCAGAAGTCTTAGATGTGATGGATACAACTTAGCATGGGCGTAGAAATTGGCGCCCAGTTAGAGAACTAGAAGTACCAAGGAACACTGCCGGGGTACATCAAATGTTGGATATGGATGCTATTCTTGCCAAATTTGATGCAATGAGTGTTTTAATGAAAAAGATTCATGAGAGGACCAAACCCAGAGAGATGCAAGAAGAACAAATGGAACATGTTGATTATGCTAATAACTTTAATGGAAGAAATAATCAGCAACCAACCAGGACCATTTGTGTCGAGCTATAAAAGAGATAACTATAACTTCTGAGATGGGAACAATCAGAACTCATACCCACCAAGACAACAACAAATAGGATTTCAACCCAATGAGAGGAGGCAAAACTTTGAAGATCACATGAAACAGTCTGATAGTAGAGTGGCTAAGTTAGAAGAATGGGCTCAGTAGAGAAGTATACTGTTGAAGAGCATAGAGAATTAGATAGGACAACTGTTAACTCAATCAACTAGCCGACCACCAGGAGCTTTGCTAAGAAACACTGAGAAAAACCCAAAGGAAAGATCAAACATGATATCAAGGAGAGCTTGGACATACGAGAACACATTCAAAGAGGCTGAAACACACCACTTATGGGAGTATTCCAAAGCTATACCTTTTCCAGAAAGAGTAGGTAAACCTGTTTTAAAATTTTATGAAACTGAATGTGCAAAAATGATTCATGTTTATAGATACCTTGAAGCCAGAGATTGTCAAGAAAGAGCACTTAGGGGAATGGAGAATTGGAGGGACCATCAGAGGAGGATAGAAGCTGAATCAAACAAGGAAGAAACTGTGAAGGCCATTGAGGCACCAGTGGAAGAAAAAGAAAGATGCTGATAAAGAAGACGAGATTGATGTTGTACGAATGGCTGGGCGACCAAGACACTTGAAAAAGGGTTTTGAATACATTCCACCAAAGTTGAATGACCCGGGCACTTTTACAGTTCCTTGAACCATAAACAATGTTACTTTAGATGATGCGCTTTGCGATTTTGGTGCAAGCATCAGCTTGATACCTTTGACAATTTATAAAAGTTTGAACTTAACTAAAGCCATTCCCTCTAGATCATCTCTCCAACTTGCCTGATCTGTCGATAAAGAGACCAAATGGACCAGTGGGGAATGTCACTGTTAAGATAGGAAAATTTATTTTCTTAACGGACTTCATGGTTATGCAATTAGAGGATGCTTATTCTTATCCTCTGATTTTCGGAAGACCCTTTTTAGCCACTACTATCTCTTTGATTGATGTTGAAAAAGGTTATGTTACCTTGGGGTAAAAAGATCAATAGAAAAATTATGTTACTGATCAAGGTAACAACGAAGAGAAACTAGGTGAAATGAATGCGCATGATGAAGCATTCTTGGAAAATCTGCAGCGAAGAAATCAAACGAGAGAGGTGATGGATTACTACCAAATTCAAGTTGATGAGAGCGACTGGAGTTATGATGGATCTGAAGAGGAGTAAAATGCTTAATTCCTCCGTTCCTCCAAGCGAAGGACGTTAAACAAGAGTGTTATCTGGGAGCAACCCATGAGTTTACTGCTTTATTTTAATTTTAGTTTTTATTTTTGTTTATTCAGATCTGTTATTTTTTTTAAGTAGTGATGAATTGTTTGTGTAGAAAAGGATGCATGAAGAATGAAATTGAGAAATGATGAAGAGTGGAAAGCAGTAAAGACGCAGGAAGTAAAAAGTAAGTGATCGCATTCATGACAAGAAAAACTCGCAAGCGATCGCTTACATGCTCTATACAGAAAATGAAAAAGTGCCAACATGTGGAAAAGAGGAAAGCGACACCAAGCGATCGCTTTCGTTCATGCTGGTGAAGAGTGAAAGTCATTGTTAAAGTTTGGAAATGAGAGAAAGCGACACCAAGCGATCGCTTAGGGAAGGAATTTTTTCTGTTGAGACTTTGCGAGGACCAAGTGATCACTTACGGATCACATTCAAACAAGAAAAGGTCTCGGTCAAAAGTTGTAAAAGAGGAAGCTATTGCATACCAATCGCTTGTCAAAGGGTCGAATTCTGTATCAAAGTTTGGAAACCAGACATGCGATTGCATATCATTGCTTTGATCTAAGCGATCACTTATAAGTGTTTTTTTTGTGACGATTTTATATGACGTAGTACAATTTTTGCCGCATAAATGTTAATAAATATGACAATTTTAGATATTGCCACATAAGTGTAACGTTTTATGTGACAATCCCGTATTTCGCTATATAAGCTAATTTTTGTCACAATTTGTATAATTTGAGTGACAAAACACCCTTTCGCCATAAACTTTGTCACTTGAACTGCTTCACTAAGAAAGCGGCAAATTTCCCGCTACTTTGCAAAAATCTCCCTCCCTAATTTTTCGTTTTCCCTCAATTTCCTTTTGCCACAAAAATAATTAATTTATCAAAAAAACTTAAATTACGTCGCTTTGGTCAATTTTACATTTAGTTTCAGATTATACACCCTTAGTAAGAAAAACACCCCAAAATCATAGCTAGAAGCTTATGCCTCTCTCGACCAAAAATACCTCCCCCACGAAAACCCTTTTCGAGCATATCTAAAAAAAATGATCATTCTCTCTCGTTTTTGCACTCTCTCTTCACATGAAATGGTAAGAAAACCCTTCTTCTCTCTCATATTTGAAGATTAAGCTATAAATTCATCATATACTACCCTAATTTCTCGATTTTGTGATGTTTAACAAGTGGGTTTGTTCGACTACAATGGCATAAGTTTGAGCTTGTGTAATTTGTATCTAATTTTAGTTTTGTTTAGTTTATATGAGTAAATAGTTGGGTATTTGTTGTTTTTTCTCAAAAAAAATTAACAAGTATGGATTATGATTTGGGGATTAGGGTTTTTGAAGTTCTACATTTACATTTCTGCCACTTTTTCGTGCAATGGTGATGTTTTGTTTCTCAGATCTGAAGATATTTTGTTGACATTCATTTAACTTCCAAAAATTTATTAGAACTTCTGTTCAGAACTTTATAATCTGCTGGTTTTCGTGTTTGTTTTGTTATTTTTAATTAAAAGATCTTAAAAATAGTGTGAATTTGTAAAATCTCTTCATAACTTTATAAGCTAATGCTCTTGTTGTGATTTTTTGGGTTAAAAGTTGTTACAAGAATGTCTGTATTTGAATATTCTGTTTATTACTTTGTAAATTGATGGTTTTCATGTGATTTTTGGGTTTTATTATCTAAACTATGGTTTCTTGTAGCTTGTGTTGTTAAGCAAAATTACATTATTTTGTGAAGGATCATCAAATGGATTTTGGGAGTAACTTTGATGGCAAAGGATTGAGATTCTGCAGAAAATGAGAAAAGGTAGGTTTAAATTCTAATTGTGTTATAGTTGAAGGATTGTTGTTCTATTTATAAGTAGTAACAGAGAAATTTGTTTTTTGTTATGAAGGTTTTGTTGTCCTAGCCTTTACTAAGTTTTTCATATGTATATATTTTGGTTTTAACTTGTTAAAGTTTAGGTTGTAAAAAGTGTTGGTCTTGTGTATTACTGTTAGTTTTGAATGTTGTAGCGTCCTAGCTTCATCAACTTTTTTATATCTATAAACTTGGTTGATAGGTTGCACAAGTTTAGGGTCTAGGAAAAGTAGGCTTTTATATATTGCTTCAGAAAATGTCATGAAAGATTCATAACTATAAAGATTGTTGCTTTAATGTGATTATTGATGTTAGCTAAAAGTTAAAAATGTGTGGAGTTGTAATCTGTCGTCATAACTTTGTAAACTGGTGGTTTTCTTGGGATGTTTTTGTTAACAGTTTTGCCAAAATATCTGTGGATTTACAAATTCTCTTCATCCATCTATAGGCTGTTGATTTTCTACATTATTTATGGTATTTAGGTAAGGTTATTCACTAATGTGGATTTGTAATTTCTGTTCCTGACTTTCCAAACTTATGGTTTTAATGTGATTTAGGTTGTTCGTTTCTAAACAAATGGTTTTCATGTGACTTCAATTTTTAAGTTAAATTACATTTGTGAAGGCTCATTTACTGGATTTTTGGAGTAATTTGCTTCGAAATGATTGAGATTCTGCACTTAAGATGAAAATGTTGGTTTAGTTTATGGTTTTCTTATAATTGTATTGATTGTTGGTCTATTTACATGTATAAGTAGTTATAAATTGATAGGCTGACAACTTGTTTATGTTTTAAGGTTTTAATGTCTATAAATGGATAGGCTGACAACCTGTCTTATAAAAGCACGAGGTATGAAGATCGAATCAAGGCTTTACAAGAACAACTTGATAAGATGCAGAGCTTTTGGCAAAATCTGAAATAGGTAATGATGTCATAACCCTATTGCTTAGTAAATGTGTAAAATGCCTTGAATTGGTTAAATTGTTGGGTGAAACTTTATGGTTTCATTTGATATTTTTATATATATATACATCGTGGGTAATGTTGAATGTTTGTAGTGTAAGCTATTTGAGATTTTCTCTCATTTGATATGTTTGCTGGTTTAGGATGTTTGCTAATGGTCTGTGAGAATGTGGGTGCCATGAGTTTAGGTTGAACATGTTTCCTTTGGATTTTCTACAGCCTCTGAAAATCAAAACCATTATGAAGATTATGTAGTTCTAGTAGTGACATTAGACAATTTATAAAGGTGTGAAAATGCTTTGAATTACAAAACTTCTGGCTGAAAGTTGGTTGTTACATTCGATATGTGTGTATACATTGTTGTGATTAATGAGTGGTGGTTGTTTAGGCTATTTGATATGTTTGCTTGTTTAAGATGTCTGCTTATGGTTCCTGGAAATGTGGGTAGCATCTGGTTTGTGTGATTAGTAGAATCTACCAAATTAATCTTATGATCAGTGTAAATTAGTAGAATAATTTATTGCTTACTATCTGGTGATCGGTTATGCAAGTGTTAAATGACCAGCCTCACCAAAAATTGGAGATCATAGAATCTGGATATTGGAATTTAATGAAGAATGGTGAAGGTGCCTATTTTTGATAAATTAATTCTGGTACCAGAACTAAGTGATTTCCAATTGTGAAAGCTATTTTGGGTTGAATTGATCTGGAGAGACTATATTTATGATATGTAAGAAGAATGACAACCCCCTTTTGATGGATGTGGTTCGATGAAATTCTCTCCAGTAATTAGTATAAGTCTAGTACAGGTTTTGGTGGCCAAGTGCTAAATGTGTTCTGTATATGCAACTTTACCAATTACGTTGTTGCTGGGTTGAACTTGGTGTAAGCATGTAGATTATAGTGAGGTCTTCAATTATGTGATAATGTGTTTTACTGATTTATTATGATGGTTATTGGATAGTCAATCACATTTTACTGCAATATGTGTGCTTAATTAAATGGCAACTATAAAACAAGAGCAAGCATAATTTATAGTGGCAATAATTAATATTCCATTCACAACAAATTTGTCACAAAGAAAAATTTAAATAACACTATATTGACAATTTTTATCATAGTAATAGGTTTTGTCACCCAGTCACAAGGTATTCAAATATTAATGACGAACTACATTGTCACAACAAAACTTTAAATTTAAAACTTCATGTGACGATGCGAGGATATGATGACGAAATAATACAGCGCATGTGACAATATTTCGTCATATAAATTAACCCTTTTTTGTGACAAAAGCACATTTGTTACAACTATATGTGGTAACAACGAAATTTCGTCACATAAGGCCTTTAGTGACGGGGCTATCATAGCAAATTTTGTGGCGAAATATTTTGTCGTATAACATTTATGTGACGAATTTTCGAGATCACATGACGATATTTGGCGTTGCATAAAAGCAGTTTTTTTGTAGTGAATTACCTTTGCATACCCATCGCATCGACACCCTACAAAGGAAATTTCCCAGGTGAAACCAAATGCGTTCCTAAGGAAGCGATCGCATTGCTTTACAGCAATGCGGACGCTTGCAAGGGAAAGCGATCTCTTGTATGGTCAGATTCAAATATGAAATTCTCATTCTTTATTTATTTTAGCACAAAAACTCCTTCTCCAATACTTTCAATCTATTTTCAAAACACTATTATTTGATATTGCACACTTTTCCAAGTCTTGGAGAGTAGGAAACTGACCGTTTCACAATCCTAATTGAATTATACTTCATAATTTATAAAATCTTTTAGTCCTACAAGACCTAGAAGTCCTCAAATATGAGTATATGCAGATCTTCATTACCTTATTGTGAATTTTTTTTTTGTGTCTTGCTAAATCCCTACTTTTTGCAGAGAATACCATTGTTGAAGAGAAAGAAAAGTTTGGAGATGTCAAATAGTTCTGGCAGCTTTTTTCGGATGGCTAACTTTAGTACGTCTCGCTTCCGTTCACATGAAGCAATTGAGATGTTTGATCAGATGAGAGCAACAAAGTTGATACCAGAACAACAAATCTTTGTCTTCAAGTATGATGTTGCACAAATGGGATGGGGAGACTTTGCCATCACATCTTCTTACATCAATGCGATGATAGTTTGCAAATTTTATGCAAACATGAGGATCGAGGCAAACAACGTGGTTTGGATAAGAGGTTAATTAGTGATAATTCGTGAAGAACTCATCAGTAACATCTTTGGCATGAACGAGGATGCAGTGGCAGCATGTGAGACCCTTAGAGTTTCAAGATAAATTCATTCTGTTTTGGGGTTTTGTCACAGATTGTTTGTACAAATGAAGCAAGTTCTTCACAGTAAATCATGAAACCTTCTACAATATTCATGATATGAAACCAAAGTATAAGACTTGGTACAACTACATCAGCTCTCTCCTTATCCCAAACACGAATGACATCAGAGTTAACACGGAATGAGCAAATATTCTCTATAGGAATGCTAGTTGGGAGATGATCAATGTAGGAAGATCATTAGGCAAAGAATGTTATGCTATAGAGAAATCAAAGAGATTGAATATTCCGTTTGGAGGGCTCATCGCCAAACAATGCGAGTTACCTAGGGTTGGTGTTGCCGCGTCTAATTCAATTCTACAACAATTGGCAGAGACTGATGAGAACTCGGTGGTGGATAACTCTAAAATCCGTTTGAAGCCCCGCATAACAGATATCAACGAGATGACATTGCTAGATTGCAAAAGTTCAAGCTTCTAGAAGAGCCAGACATTGAAGATCTGAGGCTGTAGGTCGGTTGTTATGAGGAGGTGATTTACAAATCTATGAAGGTACTACGAGAAGATATTGCAGCACTTCAAGCAAGATCACCAACAATATCTCCAGGACATTCTTTCCAATCCAACCAAAAATCATGATGAGGAGAAGTCCAAAAAATCCATCGACTAACCATCGTCAGAATGAGCTTCAGCTCGCAAGGGGAGTCCTCAGGTTCTTACCTTTATTTCACGCATTGAGAACACTGCTTGCATTTTCAGTTTGGGGTGGGGAGTACTTTCATGCATTCATTCTATCACTACTTTTATGTTCTTTGTTTATTTCTAGTTCTTTCTTGTTCTCTAATTAAATTCTATTTGTATCCTTGTCCTTTTTTTTTTTTGTCTTTAAGTCCTATTTTCCCCAATAGTAGTTGTGTATTATTTGGATTTAATTTTAAATTTTATTTTTTTTAGTGTAAAAAATAAAAGGAAAAAAAGGAAAATCTTTGGTGGAATGATTGGGACTTGATTAGTGTATCTGCATGAAAATACGTATATGTGACGATTTGAAGTATAAAAAAGATGCACATGAACTACATGATAGTTGATGCATAGTAAACATGTTATATCCATACCGTATTTGTCTATGATTGCATTTAGAAGGAAGTACACTATTGGCGAACGTTTTTGAGATGAACTGATCTTAGAGAGATTACTAAAATTTTGAACTTAGTTGAACACCTGTCGAGGAGAAATCTTAGATAGAGAACCATCGATGAAGCAATTTAGACCATCTTTCGACTTGCGTTTGAGCCTTTCAAGCCCAAAACCCTTCAAAAATAAAATAATCCGCAACACCCAACTGAAGCCTTTTTTGTGAATAAGACTTTTTATGAATTAGCCCATCTATCTACCCTTGTAAGCCGAATAACGAAAATTATTCTTACCCTTTTCTAGAGGATTTATTTGTGCACAAACAAGAACTAAGGAGAAGAGAGAGAAGAATGAAGGGAGATGAGAGGAGTTGATGAGTGAAAATGGCTATGTGTATCCTCAAAATATCAAAGACAAAAGGCCAAGTTAGGGAGAAGTGGAGAGATTACAGTTGCATAAAGCCCATAGGAAAGTCTTAGTTTGGGGATGCAACTTTACAAAAGAAAGAGGGTGAAATCTTGAAAAGAAAAAGAAGATATGAGCAAATTATAAGAAAATTCTGATCATGAAAAATAAATAAATTATTTATGTCACAAAGGCTCAAGAAGCGTGTAGAATCAGTGTGTTACATTGTTTATCCCTTACATTATATTTGTTTGACCGGAGTTACATCATAAAATTGCCTACTTGAGAGATTCAAAGTTCTTATCCAAGTTTGAATCTTGAAAACGGGTGAACAAGTTGGTCAAATGAAGAATAGGGATGATATATTTTAGTGATCAATCAAGGCAAGGCAAACTCGGATCCGTTTGAAAGTGGATTCCCTACCAGTGCAGATTTAAAAGCAAAACTATTTTAAAATTTCAGGGAGAAGCGCAAAAGAAGAAAGGTAGTTTGAGTTTGTGCATGAATGAAAACTTTCTAGAATTTTGTATCTTTATCCTATATATATTTTAGCCAATACCTTAGCCTAACATTACAAGCTTATAAAGTCCTAAGTGATACTTAGTGGAACTCTTCTACGGTAGTGGAGAGAAATTTTGAGGATAGACGATGAAATAAAGTGATAAATCTCAGTCAAACTCATCTCTATAAACTAAGTCAAGAAGTCACTTCTAAATATGCATGAGAAACTAAGTTTCACAATCTTTTATATATGGATGTGCTTGTGGACTATGTATCAAAGATATATATTTTGAATGATGCTCTTGGATTGCTTTGTATTGTTACATGGTTATTGAATTATCAGATACACTGAAGAGGGATTCTGCCACTACCACCTATAAAAATTATTATTTGTTTGAGTCTTGTGTTTATTTTTCTTGTTGAGTCTTTGTTGTTTACTAGAAGACGAGTAAAATGGTAAGTTTGACGGTGTTTGATGAGTCCATTTTGTACTATTCACATGTTAAATAGACCATTTTCTTGCATATTCCTCGATTGTTTTGACTCGTTTTGCTTGTCTTTCTTTATTTTGTGTTTAAGAGTCGTTTTGGTGAAAAAGACGAAAATAGGTCAAAAAGAAAAATTCTGGGCAAATCATGCAAGCAGGAAAGCGATGGGAAGCGAAGAGGAGAAATCTCTTAGTGCAAGCAACCTCTTTGAAGTAAATAGGAAAATGTAAGCAATCGCTTATGTCTAAAGATGGCGCAACCTTAAAATCAGCAGCTGCCGCATGTAATAGGAAAGGGACTGCTTAGAATCAAGTTTGTTAAGTAGAGTTAAAAAGTGAGACTTTCCAATTCCTATGAGATATAAATAGAAGACCTAAACTCGTAAGAAGCAGGCTGGTACATGTTTTGAGAGAAATGAATCATTTTTGGAGGCCTGCCTTTCGAAGTGACTTGGAGATCGTAGAAGATGGAGAAGAACAAGATCGAAAGCCGTGATTGAGTTTATGTTATAAAATATTTCTTTGTCTAAGTTCTAGTTTACTGATTTGGATATTATGATTTATTTTCGTACGTTTGTTTTGAACAAGACATTTTCTTTAGTTATTTTATTCGAGACTATGTTTTATTTTATTAGCGTTTCTCTGTTTATTTCAATTATGACTGACTAATTCCATCGCTAAGGTGATGGGAGTGTTTGGATAGAGATCACGGTAAGATGGTTATGTTGAGATAATTGTGTGAGGGATAATTAAATTGAATTGATAACTTGAGCGAAATGCTTTATGTGTGTCAAGAACACATAATTGACTAGATTCTTATGACATATGCGACAACGAAACTCATAGGATTCATCTCATAGGTTATACAATTCCACATCTCGTGTGATGGTAGCGTCTAGCATAAGACATAGATATTTCACTGAGATGAATGCGTTTGGAGGAACAGAGTACCAATAGTAACATTCAGAATTACAGAGTGGTGTTTCCCACTATTGGAACATATAGTTATAGGATTTACCTCATAATTTAATATATCCCACACATCAATCTATCCTAATTACTCTCAACAATGGCTTGATATGAGTCTTCAATCACATATATCCAAAGAAACCTAGTTCCTCACGATACTGCTTGTTTACTATTGATTTCAGTTTTTATCTTTTCATTACTTGTAGTTATTAATCTTTCAAATCAAAACCCCCCCTTGTTTATTTTATTAATTGAGTCGTGACTGTAGAAGGTGACAACGTCACATTCATTTGTCTTGGTTTTATCACAAATAGATAAATAAGTAGTTAAAGTCAAACAAAATCCTCCTTTGGGTTCGATATTTTGTGGGTCGTAACTTACCTCCCTTGTATTACTTGCACCCAAACACTTGCAGTAAAATATTGCTAATGGAGTTTGGGCAGTTCATTACTCTCATGGCACATTTCAAGAACCAACAAATGAGTTTCATACTAGAACATAATTGATATGAATTTTAATCAACAAGGCGATAAGAAAATTAAGTTAATTAATAGGAGAATAAGCCATCCGATAAGAAAAAGGTAGAAAATAAGTTAGAACATGTAATGAGATAGTTGATGAGAAATATAAGTATGAGAAACTAATAAATAGAAGTTTGTTCCTAAGTCGAATGCAAAGAACCATGATAATCTGTTCAAGTTCGTGAAGGCTTAGTGCTAAACGGGGATTGACCAACCTCACATTTACGATATGCAGAACCTCGACTCATTCTGATGTAACTTTTTTTTATAGTATCCTAAATATGTAGAAAGTATGTCAATTTAAATAATAAAAATATTCTTTTCTTTAATAGATCTACTAATAGTTCAAATATTTTTTAAGAACGAGTTAATTATTTTTATCTTGATAAACAAAAAAATATTTGTTCTAATCAAAATTAACAAGGATAAGTTTAATGTTAGAATAAAATATTTTGCTTAGAATATCATAGTAGTTAGGGATGTAAAACAATGGGGATGTAAAACTAGTTAGGTACTTTAATAAAATACTTATTCTCAAGATAATAACCATGTAAAGATATTAAGAGATTTATAAAAATAAAATAACTAATTTGTCTTATCAACTTATAAAATAATGGGCTAATTGCAACAAACCCCCCAAACTATGGGGGTCAGAGCACTTTACCCCCTGAACTATCGTTTGGTGCGAAATGCCCCCCAAACTATTGGTTTTGCCCCCTGATGTCAAATCTGACGGACAAAAACTTAGACACGTGTCCAAAATGAAACGTTTGATCAATGACTCAGGGGGCAAAACCAATTGTTTGGGGGGCATTTCACACATTTTCATAGTTCAGGGGGTAAAGTGCTCCGACCCCCATAGTTTGGGGGGTTTGCTGCAATTAGCCCTAAAATAATATAATAACAATAATATAGAAAATGTGAAACTAGAATTTTAGAATGGGATAAGAGCACTTTAATCCCATAATTACATCTATACACGTAACACGTAAATCAGCTAAAATTTACACGATACAATTGATTACATTAATTGGAAACACACCCTACCTTACTATCGAAAAAACATGTTGTAAAGAAAAACTTGTACAGAAACATCACGCCCACCCTCTTCCCTCTTTCACCACATCTTGTAAAGAAAAACCTGTCCCACGGTCTTTTAAGTATTTTACTTGTAGTGTGTGTTGTAGTTTATGGTCTTTGGGTGTTTAGGGGTTACATACTTGTATTTTTAGGTATTTTAGATGTAGTTTATATTTAATGTGTAGTACATGTAGGGTATGTTTTAGGTATAGTGTGTGCATTTTCAGGTTATTTTGGTGTTATGTACATGTGTTATTTAGGTGATTAAGTGTAGCGTGTAACTTTTAGGTGATTTAGGTGTAATGTGAGTTTAAGGTGATTTAAGTGTTGGGTATCTTTTTAGGTGTGGTGTCTTATTTTATGTGTGTCTTATATATAGTTATTGCTTTTGATTTACCGTGTGTTTCACGTGTATCCTATGTATTTTGTTTTTAGGTGATTTAGGTGTCTCTGTGTCCTTCATATTTTTACGTGATTTAAGTGTAGCTTGTGATGTTTATGTGTAGTTTATGATGTTTTAGGTGTTTTAGGTATACTTTTGTGTTTTAAGCATATAGCATTTTATTTATTTTAGCGTGGTGTGTGTTTTAGGTGTCATGTGTATTTTTTTTTCCGATATAGTTTGTGGTTTTCAGGTGATTAGATGTAGCATGTGTTTTAGGCATAGTGTGTATTTCTTGTTGTCATGTGTATTTTTAGGTGTATGTATGTTATTAGATAGTATATGTGTAGTACATAATTTTTAGTTTTGATAATGGGAATATAACCAACCACCTACTTGGGTTGTGAAGGGTAATAAGGTTAATTTCTTCCCCTACCTATGGCCTTACGATCATCCATTCATTAATAACCCTGTATTGTATGTACTCATTTTCTAGTATCTTGAAGAGCCCATCCCCCTAAACATAAAAGCGCTAGAGTAGCAAAGATACAGAAAAAGTAAATTATAATGCGAGTTCATACATCTACTAAACCTTACAAACACACGAGGGACCTGAAAGGTATTTCTCCTTGTCACTCGTGCGCCCGCCCCCCCCTCTTAGTCACCCATCATATTTCCATTGTTAAATAAACAAGGGAGCCTTATAGGCCAAACAAGGTCTTAAAAAATAATAACAAAACGACAATGTTTAATAATGAATTAATTATTCAACAACTAAGACCTTGGAACATGAAATACTGTGTTACAAACCAAACACCTAGATAAGAAAAGAACTTCTATGAACCTGAAGGTCAAACCAGCTTACGCACATGGTCATGTGCTCTCTTCAGTGAGTTCATACATCTACTAAACCTTTCAAACACACGAGGGATATGAAAGGTATTTCTCCTTGTCACTCGTGCCCCTCCCCCCCCTCTCTTAGTCACCCTTCATATTTCCACCGTCAAATAAAGAAAGGGAGCCTTATAGGCCAAATAAGGTCTAAAAAAATCATCGCAAAATAGCATTGTCTAATAGTGAATTAATTATTCAGCAGCTAAGACCTTGAAACATGAAATACCGAGTTACAAACAAAACACCAAGATAATAAAAGAACTTCTATGAACCTAAAGGTTCAGCTTACGCTCATGGTCATGTGCTCTCTTCAGTGAGTTGTCAAATATGACACCTAGCAAACATCAGTGATATGTCCGATGATATACTTTGCATGATAACGACACATGTTCGCAAGTAGAACACTAGAAAGCCAGCCTCACTCAAATAGAAAAAAAACAAGAGAAAGACGCACACTGAAACACGAATGAAAGATGCCCAAAGCTCAGTTGTGTAGAAGCACACTTCGTTATGCAGCCCTCATGTGCACGACTAGAGTGCTGGAACTATATACTTAAAAGTCTAAATTTACGTATTTAACCTCCCATCACATCTCTAGCTCATACAAAACGTTATTATGTTTCAAAAATATAATTCAGTGGATCCTGAAAGGTATCTGTAGGTGGTCGCGAGTTACCCATTTAAAAATGAGATTATTGTATATATACACAAAATAAAAACTAATAATTACTGAAAGCATAAATGTAAATCATGTGAATTTATTTACTATTATTATTTGTACTTTCATAGATACAGAAATGGTACCCTTCTAGCTATGTCATATGTTGCATACATCACGGAATTTGGGGCAATAAAGCTTTGGATTGATTAGGTTGTTTCCAGCTTTGGCACCATAGATGGAAACCAGGGTCTTGCGTTTGCACACATGGTCCATTTTTCTGTATGAACCAATGACAATAATAACCACAATAGCGTTCTTGCACATTTGCAGTATAAACTCCATACATTCCAAAACCGTAAGCGGTGTCGAAAGTGCACCAAAACTTGGTAGAACCCCAAATATTGATGCGGAAATGAAAAGTAAAATTCTGGCCATAATAAAGATTGTGGACGCCAATATCATCATCATAGGAAAAACAAAAGGCTCTAATAAATTCATTTGGTATATCAGCTTGGATTATAACTGTTGTTCGTTTAAATGCCTTTATTTTACTCGGTGAGGGCGAGATGGTGGCTGATGACATATTGGTACTTGATGTGATGGTGGCCAGGATGGTAAGCCAAGACAGAAATGTAACATTAACTTTCATCTTCTCTTTCATTTCTTATTTTTCTCTCATAAATTTTGGTGTACCATAACCATGTGCCTACTTATAGAGGGAAAATGACAGACTCTTTATCTATTCAATACATATTATATATGTAAATCTATTGCGACAGTAATAGTTATTAAATTAGTCTTTAGCCAGAATTTCGGGCAAATTTATAAACGTGGAACTAGAATTCTATCACTGGATAAGAGCATTTAAAACCATAAAAATGACATCCAAACACAAGACACCCATGAGCTAAAATTTTCAGCGTTACGCCTAATTACATGACAAACAGGTACTGCACCTAATTACCTAAAAACGCTACACTACATCTAAATCACCAAGAAAAGTTTATACAACATTTAATTTATCTTATGGCCCTTATTAACCACTCAAATAAATTCGAGTAGTTGGCAAATAATGGAGATAGGTACACCTGCCTAATTAAATTGAGTTGGCGTAACTCTTGAATATTGAAACGGTTTTTTACATCTCATTTAAAAGAATTTTCAAGTTTTTTTATCTAATCATCTTTGTATTATTGATAATTATTAGAGGTGTAATTAGTAAGTGTTATTAGTGAGTAGATTCTATGGACACGATGAGCAAAAAGCCAAACTTGGGAAATGAATACATCTATTGTTGAACAACAAGTATCATTGTCTCGTGTTTTACTATATAAGGAAGGAAGTGTTTGACTAGTTATCTTAATTAACCACTCAATAAATTTGAGTAGTCGGGAAATAATGGAAATAGGTAGACCTACCCAAATAAATAGAGTTGGTGGCACTCTTAAATTTTGAAATGGCTTTTTACATCTCATGTAAAAGAATTTTCTAGTTTTTTTCTATCTAATCCTCTTTGTATTTTTAATATTGGTTAGAGGTGTAAATAGTAAGTCTTGATGGTGAGAAGACTCTATGAGTGCTATTTATTTGAGGTGAAAACTGGGTAGTTGTAATAATAATTTTAGATATTGTATTTTCACTTGACTTGGTCATTTTCCATGTTAAATTCTTGCGTTTTTATTGTCATTAGAGAAAAATGTATTAAAACCCCCAACCTCTTGTCCAAGTGCAATTTTTCACCTAACTTATGAAAAATTACAACATACCCCCTAACCTTTCAAAAGTGTGTGAATTGTCCCCTGAGTCGTTAATCAATTTTTCATTTTGTATAGTTTTACATTTTCGTTCGTTTGATATGGTCTCAGTGTACAAGTTCGCATATTGTGAATAGCTTGCGGGTGCTGTAATTTTTTATACGTGGGGGCAAATCGCACATGGGCTACAGGTTGGCAGTTTGATGCATTTGACCTCTGACATTATTTATTACCTTACTCATACTCTACTATGGCATTGTTGTGGCATCTTTGTCGGTTCAAATACCAAATAGTGGTATCAGAGTGTGGGTCTTGGTGAGCTCAAAACTTTTGCTGCGGTAGAGGCACTAAATCAGGTCGCGGTGAAACTCAAAATTTTTCCTGTGGTAGACGCCCAATGTTTAGTGGTTGTGAATACGTTGTGACCCTCTTCCTCCTAGATTTTGTGTATACCTTGAGGCTATGTTGCGAAAATAAGCACTCTTTTTATGAAGGTTAATTAATGGGTACTATTATGTTATATTGTAAATTCACCAGTGCAATGTGACGAAGTAAGGTCATGAATATTGAAGTATAATATAGAAAAAAACAAATTTCCTTGTGGTGTGTAAGTGTGGGATGTGTTGATTTAGTCTAGTTTAGACAAGGCTTTGATGGGTAAAGTTACCTCTGCATATAGAAGTAGTACTAGCATGCTCGATAAAATTTCTAGTGCAAAATGGAAAGGTCTAATAGACAATGATGAATGAGAAGATCTAGATTTAAGAGTTGCAAGTGCAACTCGTGTGTGTCCTGACAAAAAATTTATGAAAATGTTCACGAGATATCTATAGCAAATGGTCTGTCAGAGAAACTACAAGAATCGTGCCAAACAAAAATCGTCTTGAATTGTGCTTATGCATTACGAGGAAATGAGTATTTCATGTCATCTTAATTTACTTTAAATTCAGATTGATGAGAACAATCCAACCTTGAGACACATCTTATATATTCCACATTTGTATGAGTATATGAAATCAATCTTTATTCAAGGGAAGGAGAAAACTAATTGATTAGAAGTTACTGGAAAACTTCTTTCTAAAAAGAGAGGGCTGCTAGAAAGATAATTCACATGAAAATCATGCAATAGTAGCTCATTATTAGAGGAATAAGAATTTCGAAAACAAAGTCAGTCCAAGGTGTGAACAACCTTGTCATATGAAAAGAATTTTCCGACTGTGAAGTTAGTTTGGCTAAAGGCTACAGTTAGTTAATGAGCTTACTACCAGTGAAACTAACACTGCCTACTTAAGTGGTGTTTTTTTAGCAACATGCATGTCTTGATAGCACGAGAGTTTAAAATTGCCATATTTTTTAGTGGTCTCAGTTGATGAGTCCATTTTGTACTCATTATTCATATGTCAAATAGACCGTTTTATTATATGTTCCTTGATTGTTTTGAGTATTTTTATGTATTTTCCTTTATTTTATTGTTTAGGAGCCGTTTTGGTGAAAAATAATGAAAATGAGCTAAAAAGAGAAATTCTGGGCAATTCATTTGAGCAAGAAAGCGAGGGAATGCAAAGAGAAGCAATCGCTTGTGAAGGTCGTTGCTTGGCGCTAAAGAGGAAACAGAAGCGATGGCTTATGACTGAAGAATGACACAACCCTAATTTAGCAGCCCTCGCATGCCAACTGAAAGTGATCGCTTAGAAATCACTTTGACTCAGAGAATTTAGGTTTTGAGAAGAATTAAAGAGTGAGACTTTCCAAGCCAGAGAGGATATAAAAGGGATGACCTAAACAATCTGAAAAGAGAGCCAGCGCAACCATTAGAAGAAATTAGTGGAGAAACTGGTGAACACTTTGGGAGAAGAGTCGTGGATTTGAACTTTTGTGAAGAACAAAGAAGATAGAGAAGAACGAAGATAAAAGCTGTGATTGAGTTGATGTTCCTTAGTTATATGTACACATGAATTGAGTTTTGTTGATTTGAACATTGCTTTTATGTCTGTACGTTTTTTTGGATGAGATCTTTGCTTTAGTTTGTGTTATTCAAGACCATGTTTTATTTTATTGATGTTTTCATGTTTACTTTAATTATGCATAGCTAAACCCATCGTGTGTCATGAGGCGATGGGAGTAATTGGGTAGAGATCATGTCGAGATGATTGTATTGAGATGAGTGTGTGAGGAACAACTAAATTGAACTTATGACTTGAGTTATATGCTTTATGTACAAAATGAACATGATGTGGGGTATTTTCATCTGGATACGTGTCCAATCTCCAACACTCCACGTCAGACTGCTTTAGTCCCTGATGGATCCTTAAGCAGCTTTAGAGTTCGGAACCTGCACTCAACACCACACGTAAACTAAGCCGGTGCCTTCTCCGGCGAAGGCACTCCGATCCTCAAGTCAGATAGGTCGGAATGTGAGATCTTGTCGTGAGAGACAATAGCTCGAAATAATAGATCAAATTTAGGCTGAATAGGTCAAAAAAGCAACACCTCGAAGTGGTATTGAGAGTCAAAATGAAGGCTCCCGAATAGATCAAAATATCCACAAATAACTCAAAATACACTCAATATAGGTCGAACGAGAGCTATTTTAAACAACTCGAATTTGTGCTCAAATAGATCGAACTGGGCCTCAAATAGATTGAATGTGGCCCCATATAGCTCAAATTGGGCTTGAAATAGCTCGAAATAGGCCTATTCGGGCCCAAATAGATCTCGCACGGGCTCGATTTGGGCCTACTTGGGCCGATTTCCAAGTTTTGCCTTGAATTGTAATTTTGCATTAAAAAATAATGGTGCTGACGTGGCATAATATGTCTCAAAATACGCTCGTGGTATTTTCTCGGATATTATGACGTGGTGGTACCGAAATATGGTACATCATGGAGTCCCCTAGTTTGTAAGAGTAATGTGTAAAAACATTGGTCATACAAACTATGAAATAAGTCACGTAATCGAGAATCGTGCAACGAAATCGGCCTTGTCGTAAAAAACCAGAAATTTGGACAAAAATTTCAAAATTCGAAAATAGATCGAATTTACTATTTTTGGTAACTCGAAATAGCATAGGTCAAAATTACCTCCCAAAAAGGTAACTCGAAATTCAGAAATTAATTTCCGAAAGATAGGTCGAAGTTAGATATAGATCGAATTTGAGGGCATTTTTGTAATTACCGCATCATTTCCTCCATAAATACTCTACTCCATGCTTCATTTCCTCATTTCTCGCCACATCATTCAGTTAGAGCTCTCAAAAAATAGCTCGAAATTAATAGATCAAAATTACTATTTTTAGTAAGCGAGAGAGATAGCTCGAATACCAGCAAAAACAACTCGAAATTCAGTCAAATAGGTCGAAATTTTCAATTTTAGATCGAAATTTTCCCTCTTCACTTGTTGAATTTTGGTAAGTCCTGCTGCTTTGTATAACTCGAAATAATAGGTCGAAAAACCTAACTTATTTCGAGTTATAACACTTGTAAAAGTTTTTCAGTTTTTTGAAAAACTTCGTAAAGTGCTAATAACTTGAATTTTTTGCAAATTTCTCAACAACGGCTCGTCTTCGGCGCAACCGGTCCCCGAGACGTCCTTCACCACCCTGGTCTCACCAACGTCCGTACTACAACTCTCGCAACCGGTCACGTGGATCTTCGTCCGGGTCTTATCAAAATCATCCTAGCAATCCACGTAATTCGGACACGAGGCGACCGGCATCTCCACACCGACCTCGACAATCAGCGCCTGAGAAAATCCGAGTTCCCGGTGCACCGAAGTTGTTTGTTCCTGCGCAGAGATCGTACGAGCAACTCGACCCGAGCGAAGAAGTTTACGTAGACCTTGACCCTCGTGCTGGTAATCTTTTGACCTGAATCTACTTATGGCTCGCGTTTATGATATTGAATCGACGAGTAGTAGTAGCGAAGAAAGTAGTAGATCTACTAAGTCTAAAGAAAACGAGTCGACTAGCGACAATAGCACTGACTCATCTGAGGAGACTTCTTCTAGCGATGATAGGGCCTCTGATAGGGAGGTAGACATTTTAAGGGATGACGAGGTTACCTCTAATCCACTTAGTATTGTCCCTTATGTGCCCCCGCCTACTTATACTTCCGTTCCTGCCTCAGCTGCTGAACCCCCTAGCATTAATCCCACTATTGCAGACGAGACAATAGAGGAGTTAGCCGCAGAGGGTGTTAACTTAAACTCTCCTGCTCAGAGCCCAGTACGAAACTTGATTAACTTTGATCAATTTCCTTTCGTCCTTCCACACGACATAACTTATTACCGTGAGACTTATGATATCCCTGATACCTATGAGATCATAATTCCAGGGCCAGAGGATAGGATGAACAACCCGCCTGAGAGTTGCCTTACCGTTTTCAGCAGTTACCTCCACTGTGGATTAAGATTTCCCATAGCCCCTGTCGTTTCCGAAATTATGACCTCCTTAAATTCCTGCCTCTCACATTTTACTCCGCACGCATATACTCAGATGTATGCTTATGTGGTGCTCACCCGCATCTTCGACCTACCGTGTTCAGTGGACAGTTTTAGGCAACTTTTCTTAGTTAAGTTCCGCCACAAGGGTGTCGATGCGGGGGTTTATTATCTGAGTTCGCGAAAGAAGCAGTGCTTCCTGTCTGAGTTGCAGTTGAGCTTCGGGGTGCACTGGAAGAAGCAGTGGATTTTTGTCAAGGAGTCCAAGCCACAGGAATTTCGATTCAAGAGGCTGTGGACCGACACACGCCCATCGCCTCCGTGTCCTGCTCCTGTCTATACTCAGACAGTGATTAAGACCGTGAAGGAGCATCAGTTTGATGCCTTCGAGTTGACCACCACCCCAGTGTTGCGAGTCGGTGGTTATACTCATCTTGGAGGCGTTGAGCCTTCCGTCTTTGGTATATTGTTATGTGTGTTTATTCTTTTTCCTTGTTAGCTCTTTGTTTTTCTTCTATTGTCTAACCTTTGAATTGTTTGGTCTTTGCAGAGCGCATCATGATGAATAAGACAAAGAAGAGGCTTGCTGCCATGAAGCGGAGTGCCAACGCACCTCAGGCCTCGACGCCCATTCTTGAGAAGACCAATCGCCGAGGTGCAAAGATGGCTGGTACCAGTTTGAGGGGTACCAATGCTCCTACTCCCCCTTCTACTGCTGCTGGCTCAACACAGGGGTCGGGCCGAGGTAGGGGTTCTGGGCCTACATCCTCGTCGGCTCCTGCACAGTCGACTTCCACTACTACCCCTGGGTCGCCTCGCATCGGTTTTGAGCCGATTGTTCCCGAGCATTCTCCTCCACCACCGCCTTCGACTGAAAGGGAGAGGATCCCGTGCGTTGTTGAGGCCGTGCGGCCTGCCAATGAGATGGGACCAGATCCGGCGGCCAGGAAGAGGCCTTCTACTACTGAGGATCGTCGGCGTGGCAAACGGCCTGCGCATGACATGTCGAACACCTTCGAGGAGGGCGAGCTTGACATCGACGTGGAGGAGATTGTGCGAGCTACGGTCGAGTCAGGACAGTTTACCATGAAGGACACCATCGCCCTTTGTCTGATGAAGGGGTTCCTGCCTGATTTCGACCGTCAGCTTTACTTCCGGGAGATGAGACACAAGAAGTTGATTAGCTGGATGGCGTTGCCATGTGCAAGTTAGTGGATTTATTTGATCTCTATGCATTATGTCTTACGCTGTTTTGACTTTTCATCTTGTGCTAACTTTCTTTTGTATCTTACAGTTCTTTGTTAACGCCCAGACTATGGCGGAGAACTTTGACATTGCCATGACTTCTCAGGGCCAGTACAATGACATGATCGAGAGGCATCGCAACTCAGCAGTTCAGGCTCAAAGACTCGAGAAGCAGGCCAAAGATAAGAAGGCAGCGGCTGAGAAGAATCAGGTGGTGGTTGTCGATGAGCTGAAGGCGGTTCGTGCCGAGTTAGAGGCCGCACAGGCGGCTAAGGCTGCTGTTTAGAAAGAGCTCCTTGAGGAGAAGCGGCTTTCCCATCAGCTTACTGAGGATTGTCTCCATGCCAGTTCCGTCGTCAATGACCATGTCGATACTATCAAGACGATGAAGGATGCTGCTGTAGCCGCAGAGGTGGAGCGTGCGAAGCTCGAGGCTGAGCTGGCTGCTGTGAAGGCTCGAGTCATGACTGCTGAGCAGGATGGCTATGATAGGGCTATGCGCGAGGTAGTTCCTTCTTTCTTGAACTTTATTTTTTGCACTTCAAGAGTTAATATCATGTATTTATTTTTGCATCTCTTGGTTTTGTAGGAGCTTCCCGATGACGAAAAAGTGGCCGTAGCCATCGAGTTCTTCCGCTCGGCCACCTGGGAAGAGATTGCCTTGGCGAGGGGCGGTTTTGACACAACTAAGGGTTATAGCATGGCCCTTGATGAGGTCGTATCTCGAGGTGTGCTAGCTCTGGGGTTCAAGAAGGAGGATTTCAACATCCTCAGTTGCCTGAATGATGATGACGCGGAGCCTGGCGAGACCTCGGGTTCTGCTGCTGCTGATCCCACTCCTGCCGAGGAAGTTGGTGAGCCCAAGCACGATCCTTTCAAGTCCTTTTATCCCCTCCGTCAGGTGTGGCTTTCGGATTACATGGACGAGCAGCCTTCTACCTCTGCTGCTGCTACTGCTGCGCCGGACGAGCCCCTAGAGGAAGGCGAGATGGCCTTTGACCCTCAGGTCCTTGAGCATCCGGTGGAGGGCGACCAGGCTATGCCAGATGCACCGGCTCTAGTTGCTGCACCTCGCCGGCTTTCTCCCGTTGACGACACCGGCCCGCTGAACGAGTCATTTGCTAACATCCAAGAGCAGAGCGAGGGTGCCGTGGAGTCAGTGGGATTGAAGTTGCTGCCCTGATGACCTTTGAGTGGCCTGCGTGCCTGTATCTCTGGCGCCTGTGCCTTAGTTTCCCATATGAACATCTTTATCGTTCGTACAGTATTTTGCATTGGTACAGTTTATTTCGATTCGTACAGTGTTTCTTTGTTGACTTGTGCGCGATTTTAGCGCTTATCCTTTGCTATTTTAGTAGACGTTGACTTTAGAAATTTCCTTATGTCTTTGCTTTACTTTGATGATTGTGTCCTCATACTTACATGCTTCTTGTGCTTGAGTGATTCTTCGAACTCTCCATGCTTAGATATGTTATCCTTGTTACTCGTTGAAACACTTGTGTTTTACTTACAAGTATTTGTGTATGTTATTGAAATGCGAGGACTTGTACTCGACTTTACGAGACTTGTGCTCGTTTTACGAGGCTATTGCTCGTTTTTGCGAAGCTAGCGTTCGCTTTGAGAGTACGAGAACTTGCGCTCGGCTCTACGAGGCTTGTGCTTGTTATACGAGGCTAGTGCTCGTTTTTATGAAGCTAGTGTTCGTTGTTGCGAAGCTAATGTTCGCTTTGAGAGTGCGAAAACTTGTGCTCGGCTCTACGACGCTTGTGCTCGTTGTACGAGGCTAGTGCTCGTTTTTACGAAGCTAGTGTTTGTTGTTGCGAAGTAATTGTTCACTTTGAGAGTGCGAGAACTTGTGCTCGGCTCTACGAGGCTTGTGCTCGTTGTACGAGGCTAGTGCTCGTTTTTACAAAGCTAGTGTTCATTGTTGCGAAGCTAATGTTCACTTTGAGTAAGTGTTTATACTTTATGCTTTTTAGAAAGTGTGAACTCAACTTTAATTATGCTTGTAATTGTAAACATGTAAGTAGGATGTAGGCAACAATCAGACTTTAATAAAATAAGAGATTTTATTAGTTTTGGGACTGAGCTCGAGTAACTTCCGAGTTGCCTATATATCCTGCCGTATATAGGTGGCTAGGAATCAAGTCCCCGTAGTTCGCTACTAACTATTACAATGAGAGTCCACGTAAAGGGACTCGTAATTCGTAAAATAATAAGTGAATAAAGCATTGAAACTACGGTCCTATCGTGCCACAAGGCCATTAGAATGCTAGTGTTCTAACTATAAAACCTTCGTAAATTCTTGACGTTCCAGGGGCGTGACAAAGTCCTTCCACCCAACTCTTGTAAGTAGTAGTATCCTTTTGAGCTTGCTTTCACTACTCTGTAGGGTCCTTCCCAATTTGGCTTCGACTTTCCAACATGCTAGGTAGCTTCAACTTTCCTAAGTACCAAGTCCCCCACTTGAAACTTCTTGAAACGAACCTTGTTGTCATATGCTTTAGCCATCATAGATTTGTAAGCTTGAGTACGTTGGTAAGCTGCTTCTCTTGTTGCTCCTATCAGTTCCAAGTCCATTTGCCTTGCCCTTAATGCTTGCTCCTCATCATATGTTACAATACGATAAGTCGGCATTCCAATTTCTGCAGGTATCACTGCTTCAGATCCATATGTTAGCAAATATGGAGATTCTCCAGTAGAAGTACGAGGCGTTATACGATATGCCCATAGTATTCCTGGCAGCTCCTCTGCCCAGTTTCCTCCTTCTCCTTCCAATCTTTTCTCCAAGCTCTTCACCAGTGTGTTGTTAGTGGCCTCTACTTGCCCTTTGCTTCAGGATGCGTAACAGATGTGAAGCGTTGCTCAATTTTCATGTCTCTGCACCAGTCTTGAATCTTAAAACCTTGGAACTGTCTTCCATTGTCGGAAATTAAGACTCTTGGGATTCCAAATCGGCATATGATATTTTTCCATATAAATTGTTTCACATTAGCCTCCGTAATCGTCACAAGTGCTTCGGCCTCAACCCACTTAATGTACAACTCCACTGCCACCAATAGCCATTTTCTACCTCCCGAAGCCTTTGGCATTGGTCCAACAACATCTATCCCCCATTGATCGAATGGACATCCATAGCTCCATGTCGTCATAGGTTGTGCATGTGTATGAATGATCTTTGCATGCAACTGACAACTTCTGCACTTCCTAGTGCAATCCATAGCATCTCTCATAATAGTTGACCAGAAATATCCTTGTCAGAGTATTTTCTATGCCAAGGATCGTCCTCCTGAGTGATTTCCACAACTTCCCTCATGAATTTCTCTTAAAACTTGTTTCGCCTGTGATGGAGACAGACACCCTAAGAGTGGTCCTTCGAATGACCATTTATATAGTTCGCCATTGAACATTGTAAATCTTGCCGATTTGTACTTAAGCATTCTGACCGCTTGTGGATCAGTAGGCAAACTTCCGTTTTGAAGATAGTCAATAATCTCATCCTTCCAACATGACTCAACCTCCACTGGCAATGCTTGCGTTGGTTTCGACTCGACTCCTTTGCCAATGGAAGGTTGCTCTGCAGCCAATAAAGTTACTCGCCTTTCTACAAAGACTTCAGCGGTACTTGAAAATCGTGACAAAGAGTCAGCGCGTTTATTCTCCGCTCGTGGGATTTGCGAAATAGTAAAAGTATCGAAGTTTGATGTTGCCTCCCTCAATTTTTCGAGATACTTTACTATTGCAGCCTCCTTCGACTCATATCTCCCTTCAAATTGATTAGCAATCAATTGTGAATCCGTGAATGCAACAAGTTTTGTTATCCCCAACGATTTTTCCATTTGAATGCCAGCTAGCATAGCCTCATACACAACTTGATTATTTGTAACTTGAAAGTTTAGCCTTATGGCATAGTAAAATTCTCTCCCATCTGCCGATTTTAAGTAAACTCCAGCACCCCCGACATCGACTGTGGATGATCCGTCCACGTGCAAAGTCCATGTTTCCTTTGCAATTCCAGCTGTGTTCTTTTTAGTATCCTCCGTCACCATTGCTACATCGGGCGCTTGTTCCGCCTCTGAAATTGTTTTTGCCATAAAGTCCGCCAGCCATTGTGCTTTAATTGCAGTCTTCGGCAAATACTCCAAGCCGTATTTGCCTAACTCAATCGCCCACTTCACCAGTCTGCCAGATGTTTTTGGTTTTGCCATAACTTGCTTCAACGGTTGATTAGTTAAGACAGTAACCGGATGCGATTCAAAATATGGCCTTAACTTTCGCGCAATTATCACGAGTGCATATGCTAGCTTTTCGATTTCCAAATAATTCAGTTCTGCCCCGTTCAACACTTTGCTCACGTAATAGATTGGCAAATGTTTCTTGTCTTCTTCGCGCACGAGTACTGTGCTCAATGAATTCTTCGTTATGGCCAAGTAGAGATATAGCATCTCGTTGTCCTTGGGCTTAGATAATAATGGTGGTGTCGTGAGATAGACCTTTAACTTACGAAAGGCTTCCTCACAATCTTCAGTCCAGACAAACTTAGGTGTCTTGCGTAGCTTCTTGAAGAAGGGTAAACTTTTCTCTGCAGAATGTGAAATGAAACGGCTAAGCGTTGTGATTCTCCCTACCAAGCGTTGCACCTCACTAACGGACTTGGGAGACAGTAAATCCATTATAGCTTTAATCTTGTCTGGGTTAGCTTCAATGCCTTGCTCGTTTACCATGAAACCCAGAAACTTTCCAGCCTTAACGCCGAATGTACACTTCTTAGGATTTAACTTCATTCCATATTGTTTCATGGTACCAAAAGCCTCTTATAGATGTTTAACATTATCCTCCGCCTTTAGACTTTTGATAAGCATGTCATCGATGTAAACCTCCATAGTCTTACCAATTTGATGGTAAAACATCTTTGCTACCAACCTTTGAAAGGTTGCTCCTGTATTCTTTAAACCAAACGACATCACTCTATAATAGAATATGCCTCTGTCAGTGATAAAAGTCGTTTTATGCTGATCCTTTACCGCCATTAGTATTTGATGGAAACCGATCTGTGCATCACAAAGACTTAGCAGAGCGCACCCTGCTGTAGAGTCAACCACGAGATCAATCCTAGGCAAAGGAAAAGGATCTCGTGGGCAATGTTTGTTCAATGCAGTGTAATCCACACCCATTCGCCAAACTGTCAAATTCTTTGGTACCAGTACAACGTTGCTAAGCCATTCAGAGTATCGTACTTCAAATATGTGGCCTGCAGCTAGCTTCGTTTGTACTTATAATTCTGCAGCCTTGTTCTTTTCATCACTGAAGTGTCTCTTCTTCTGTCGAACAGGCTTGGCATTCGGATTAACATTTAAGTGATGTACAACAACTCGAGGATCTATTCCCTTCAAGTCCGAGTCCGTCCATGTGAATACATCAAAATTCCTTCGTAAGCACTCCAACAATGCCTTCTCAATCTCCGATAGCAACTCGCTACCAATTTTAATTACCCTGTCAGGCTCATAGGTCATCAGAATAACCTCCTTGAACTCTTCTGAGGGTTTCATACGCTCAATTTCCATTTGCTTTTTGTAACGCAAAGTCATCTTGGCTTTCTTTTCATCCTTAGTCTCAACTGGGGCGATTTCCTTGTTAGGAGGATTTGGGTCCTCTGGCATCGACTATGGTCCACTTACGTGGCAAGCACCATCTCCGTATCAGCTTGTTCTTCTATTTCAGGCGTTCCCAATGGATGAATGTCGATCATCGCGATATTTGGATCTGTTTTTGCCTTAATAGGTTTAGTTGATGTAACATAGCAACTCCAAGAATCGGGATAGTTTGTAGTCAGTTCGGCAATTCCCCCAGGTGTTGGATATTTGATCTTTTGATGCACCGTTGAGATGATCATAGAAAATGCCATTATTCCAGGCCTTCCGATCAACACATTGTATGGAAAAGGAATGTCAACAATGAGATATTCCACATTCAGAGTCCTCCTCTTCGGATTTACACCAAAAGACGTTGGTAGCATAATCCTACCAACAGGCTTAACTTCACCTCCACCAAATCCTAGTAATGGTGAGTTAACCTCAGTAATCTCGTATTGTCCAAGCTTCATCTGTTGCAATGCGTCCATGAAGATAATGTTGGACAAACATCCATTATCAATCATGATCCTCTTCACTCTGTGATTCGCAATCACAACCGAGACTACCATAGGACAATTCAAGTATTGCGCCTCCTTAGCTTGTGAAGACAAGCTGTCAAAATCGCTATCATCGAATGTGATCCTCATATCCAATTTGTCTACTGCAAAGACAAGATCTATCTCCGGACGTTTCAACCGTTCATTGTATATATCACGCGAAATGCGTTTTCTACTTTTGGCTAAATCAGCGCCTGGTTGTCCCCCAGCAATCATATTGACTCCATTTTCGATATCATTGTTCCCATTACCCCTCTTACGCCGGGGCTCATCCTTCTTCTCATACGTAGATCTACTTCGTTTACGTCCAGATGACGTCTTTTCTTCACGTGGCTTTTTATTCTCAAGGACATACTCAACGAGTTTCCCATCTTGAATAAGCCGTTTAATTTTGTTCTTTAAGGCCTTGCATTCATTAGTAAAATGCCCGTTCTGCCTGTGGAACTTACAATATTTCCTTGACTTCTTAGTCTCTTCAGTCTCTCGGAAAGGCTTTGGGATCTCAAAATCTCGCTATCTTTCACAATGGCGAATATCTCTCCAATTTGTTTTTTCAATGGAGTGTAATTATCGAATTTCTTAAAGGGTTGTCAATTACGATCACGATCTTTCCCTCTAGAATCTCTCCTCCAATCTCTATTCTCCTTTCCTCTATGGATTCCAGGTGAATCCATCAACCCCTAATTCATAGTTGCCTCCTCAACTTCGTTGACCTTACTAGAGAGATCCATCACTAGCTCTATGGAATCAGGTGCTTCCCAAGTGATTACTTCTATCACCTTTTTGCTCTGGCAACAATGTTCCAACACAGAGATAACCAAATCCACATTGGGAGCATGCACTTTCCCAATCTCCAAATTGAGACGTTCTATGTACTTTCCTAATGATTCATCAGGTCTTCTATGAATATTGAAGAATGTACTCGGAGACTTTTTCTTTATCCGATAAGTAGCAAACTTTTTGACAAACATGCTCCTGAATTGTTCAGATGATTCAATTAAGCGTGAACGCAAGTTCTTGAACCATTCCTTTGTAGGACCTCTCAGACTTAGCGATATCAGTTTCGCCCTCAGATT
This sequence comes from Misopates orontium, assembly GCA_946800315.1. Classification (NCBI taxonomy): domain Eukaryota; kingdom Viridiplantae; phylum Streptophyta; class Magnoliopsida; order Lamiales; family Plantaginaceae; genus Misopates; species Misopates orontium. The sequence continues at coordinate 15,828,873 of OX326946.1, forward strand.
CTCTTCGTATCCCAGAATCTGCAATTCTCCATCCAAGTCATCAAAGTGTGCTACATGATCAGTTGTTCCATCATATTTCTTCATGTCAGGAAGAATAGTTCATTTTCTCAGTGTTAGCTTGCTAATTGCCTCACAGAACGGAGTTGGTTTATCAATCAGTGGAATATGTTCAGCAATAACAGGGTTCGGCCTTGGAACAACTCTTTCAGGCAAATCCATATTTCTTCCCGCAGTATGACTTGCGGCGGGTCGATCATCAGGGCCTCTCTGCCTAGAGTTAACTTCACAATTCCTTACTTCTCTATCTCTAACAGTTGCTCGACTTGGATCCATATTGGCATTAGTCCTCACTGAACGAGGATTTCTCCTTTTTGGCGAAAGAGATGTATCTCTTCTAGTTGCCCTAATCATCCTAGTCTGCGTATATTGCCTTGAATCATCACGACGTTGAGTCTGATGAGTCCTTTCTTGCTGCACTATTGCTGGCGGTGCTGCTGGCTGTTGTGCTATTGGTGCCTGAACATTCTGCTGACCAGAAGTGTTAGCCAATTGCTGCACAATCATTGGTACCATAGTCCTTTGAAAAGCTGACATGATTTGATCCAACTGAGCAGAATTCAATAGTTGTTGTTCCGTGGGAGGAACTTCAGGTTGATTCGCTGTATGAGTTGGTGGATCAAGGGGAGTGCTGGTGCTGCCACTAATGTATGCTCAGAAGCATCAGGAGTCCGATTATCCTCCTCCCTCTGTGATCTAGTCCTTCCTGCTACTCCATTCTTCTCCGTTGCTCTGCGATGAGCCATTGAATTGAGTGTTAGTGTTTGTTACTAAGTGCGTATAGAGGTTCCCACAGACGGCGCCACTGATGTGGGGTATTTTCATCTGGATACATGTTCAATCTCCAACACTCCATGTCAGACTGCTTTAGTCCCTGCTGGATCCTTAACCAGCTTTAGAGTTCGGAACTTGCACTCAACACCACACGTAAACTAAGCCGGTGCCTTCTCCGGCGAAGGCACTCCGACGATCAAGTCAGATAGGTCGGAATATGAGATCTTGTCGTGAGGGACAATAGCTCGAAATAATAGATCGAATTTAGGCTGAATAGGTCAAAAAAGCAACACCTCAAAGATGTATTGAGAGTCAAAATGAAGGCTCCCGAATAGATCGAAATACCCTCAAATAACTCGAAAGACACTCAATATAGGTCGAACGAGAGCTATTTTAAACAACTCGAATTAGTGCTCAAATAGCTCGAATTTGACTAATATTGCTCGAAATTGAAAGCTTGAAAATATAAAAATGTACCTTAGAATGAGCCATGGGACCCCCTTAAATAGTAATAAGAGTCGTTATTCAGCTAGAAGTGCAATCCAAGTCAAACTATGATTCTAAATAGGTCGAATTAGACCTATTTTGAAATAGCTCGAATTGGTCTTTCAAATAGGTCGAACTGGGCCTCAAATAGATCGAATTTGGCCCCAGATAGCTCAAATTGGGCTTGAAATAGCTCGAAATAGGCCTGTTTGGGCCCAAATAGATCTCGCACGGGCTCAATTTGGGCCTACTATGGCCGATTTCCGAGTTTTGCCTTGAATTGTAATTTTGCATTTAAAAATAATGGTGTTGACGTGGCATCATATGTCCCGAAATACGCTCGTGGTATTGTATCGAATATTATGACGTGGCGGTACCGAAATATGGTACATTAGAACACATAATAGATTAGATTCTTATGACAGATGCGAGAGCCGAACTAATAGGATAGATCTCATAGGTTATAAAGTTCCACATGTTGTGTGATGATAGCATCTAGACCAAGAGACGTGAGTAACTCATTGAGGTAAATGGGTTTGGAGGAACACCTTACGCATAGTAACATTCCGAATGAAAGAGTGGTGTTTTCCATTATGGGAACCCATAATCATAGGTTTTACTTCATAGTTTAATACATCCCGCACATGAGTCAATCATAATTCATCTCAACAATGGCTTGTCTACGAGTCCTTGATCAATATCTATCCAAAGAAACCTAGTCTTTTATTTATTAAGCGTTTTAGTTGCTAAACATTCCAAAATCCAAAATATATTTCATTTACATTTATTGTCAAATAATGGTTGTGAAAGGTGATGAATAGATTAGTTAGTAGTTAAGATTGAACGCGATTCTCCCTTTGTTTCGATATTTTTGGGTTGTAAATTACTACTTGCACCCGTACGCTTGCAGTAAGAAATTGCTATATAGAGTTTGGGCAGGTTAAATTTATGGCACCGGCAAGGGTAGGCAAATTGTATTTTAGCTCTTAGTTGTTTATTTGTATTTTTCAGTTGGTTACTTTGTTGTGGTTTTTCAGGCAAGAGAACATTGATGCATGACCAAGAGTTCAGGGATTGAACCCAGACCCCTCGACCTTGAGATTGAAAGAACTTTTAGGAAGTTGAAAGCCAGAAAATCCATGGCAAGGAACGAGGAAGGAAACAAAGTACCGAGAGCAGAGAAAGCTCCACAGCCCGTCCTACGACCAGCTCACCTAGTGAGGAGGACTGACCCGCTGTGACACTTTTGAGAGAGAAGAGAAGAAGTGTTGTTAAATCTGGATGACATGTTAAGTACATGTTTGAGGATTCCACCAGGGAATCATCCATTGAAAGGAGGATCAATCCAACTGGTATCACAAAATCAGTTTTGGGGTTCGCCAGCTGAAAGCCCGACGGAATTTTTGAATTATCTTCTGCAGACTTGCAGAGGATATGCATATGGGGATGATTTCTCAGAACCGCAACTATTTCAGTTTGCATTAAGGGATATGGAAAAGAAGTGGTTTGATAAGCTACCAACAAACATCATTGAAACATGGGAGCAAATGAAAAGACTATCTATAGTGATGAAACAAAGGCATGAGATAATGTGTTTTTTTCAGAAAGAGCTTGAAGGAACTCATGAAGTTTGGGATAGATTTCAACTTTTAGTTCAAAATTGTTCCCAACATGATATGACCCAATATGCTCTTTTATCTCACTTTTATTCAGGGCTACATGCAAGAGAAATGAAGCATTCAGATGCTACCTCTGGAGGAAGCTTCATGGCTTTGACTAACAAAGAAGCTTTAGATGTGATGGAGACAATTGAGAATGGGCGTACGACATGACGTCCAGATAGAGACCAAGAAGTACCAAAAGAGACTGCAGGGGTACATCACGTTGCAGATCTTGACATGACTCTCGATGTGATGACTTCTTGACAAGATTGATGAAAATACCAAACCCAGAGAAATACAAGAAGAACAAATGGAACAAGTGGATTAAGCGAACTTCAATGGAAGAAATAATCAGCATCCAGGATCATTTGTCCCGAGCTACAAGAGAGAAAATTATAACTCTTGGAGATGAAACAATCAAAATTCAAACCCCCCAAGATAGCAGCAATCTGGATTTCAACCGAGTGAGAGGAGGCAAAATTTTGAAGACCACATGAAGCAATCCGATAGTAGAGTGGCAAAGTTGGAAGAATGGACACAAAATACAACTATGATATTGAAGAGTATTGAGCAGCAAATAGGTCAATTGAAAGTCCAATCAACTAGCTCCCAATCAACTAACCGACCACCAGGTGCTTTACCGAGCAACACTGAAAGAAATCCTAAAAAAATGGTGAACATGATATCAAACAGAAAATGGCAGATGAGGATACGTTTAGGGAAGCTGAGACACGTCACTTGAGGCAGTATCCCAAGGATTTACCTTTCCCAGGGAGAGAAGGTAAACCTGCTCTAAAATCATATGACACTGAGTGTGCTGATATGATTTATATTTACATGTACTTGGAAGTCAGAGATGGGAAATATGGATCACTCAATGGAATGGGAAAGTGGAAGGATCACCAAGGGAAGATGAAAGGAAGATCGACTGAAGGTGAAACTGTGGAGGCCATTAAGGCACCAGCAAAATAGTAGACAAAGGTGAAGAAATTGATGTCGTTAGAGTGGCTGAGCGACCAAGACAACTGAAGAAAAAGTTCGAGTATTTGCCACCAAAGTTGAACGACCCATGAAGTTTTACAGTTCCTTGCACTATAAACAATGTCACTTTTGAAGATGCACTTTGTGATTTTGGTGCAAGTGTTAATTTGATGCCTTTGGCTATTTATAGGAGTTTGAACTTCACAATAGTCACTCCGTCTAGAGCATCACCCCAATTTGCTGATCAGTCAATCAAGAGACCAATTGGAACACTGGAAAATGTCACTGTAAAGATAGGAAGTCTCATGTTTTTGGCTGACTTTATGGTTATGCAATGGGAGGATGTGTATTCTTATCCTTTAATCATAGGAAGGCCCTTTTTAGCCACGACTAGGTCTTTAATTAATGTTGAGAAAGGATCTGTTACCTTGCGTTATAAAGAGCAAGAGAAAACATATGTTATTGATCCACGTAACCAGGAAAATAAGCTAGCTGATCAAAGTGCATATGACGAGGCTTACTCTGAGATAATTGAACGAAGAATTCAAATGAATGAGTTTGCACAAGAAAAGAAGAAAGCTCAAGAGTGAATGAGGGAAAAAGATGTTGCAAAGCTTATGGAGATTTGGAATTACTATCAAACTCGTTTCAATGATGAGAGTGACCGGAGTGAAGGTGGATCTGATGTGGAGTAACAAACCCTTACTCTTTCATACGTCGAGCCAACGACTTTAAACAAGAGCGATATCTAGGAGGCAAACCATGATGTTTACTGCTTTATTTTGATTTTAGTTGTTTATTTTTGTTCAATTCAATCAAGTATTTTGTTCTGAGTAGTGATGAATTGTTTGTGCAGAAAAGTATGCAATAAGAGGTGCTCAAAAGCAGACGAATGATTGAGAAAAGCAAAAAGACGCAGAAAAATTAGCCGTGGAAGCGATCGCATTCCATATGCACATGAACTTAAGTGATCACTTACGATGAGCATGGTGAAAATCAGAAACGTTTTCTGCAGGGTCTTAGAAAGTACGAAAGATGTTGAGAAGATACAAAATTTCTCTGTTGAGGTATAGAAGGAGGAAAGCGATGCTAAAGCGATCGCTTGTATCTGTGAATGAAAGATCAAAATTCTTTGTTCAATTGTAGAAAGAAGGAAAGCGACGCTAAGCGATCGCTTGTATGTGTGAACGAAAGATCAAAAATTCTGTGTTGAACTTTAGAAAGAAGAGTAAGCGACGAAAATCGATTGTTTGTGAAGAAATTTTACTTTGCCAAGAAGACAGAAATGAGAAAAGTTTACTCTGCCAAAGCATTTGAATCGCATTCACAAGGAGAAAAGTTTCGGGAAGAAGATAGAAAGGAGAAAGCAATCGCATCCGAATTGCCTGCGAAAGGGAAGAACTCAATGTCAAAGCTCAGAAACCAGACATGCGATTGCATATCACCACGTCATCTAAACCGATCGCATCCGTCCATCGATGTTTTGCTTGAGTACAAAATAATTTTCCCCGTACAAAATATATGGGGTCAAAAAAATCTGACCCCATTGAGTATAATCGTGGTGTCAAAATAATTTGACACCAGAGTTAAACAGTCCGGATCATGCCTTGGGCATGATCTGGATCGTTGAAACGTGGCGTCAGATTTTTTCGACACCAGATTCTGCGGTCAGATAATTCTTACCGCACGTGTTGCGTCAAACTTTTTTGACGCCACACATCAACGACCCAGATCATGCCCTGGGGAATGATCTGGGCCGTCCAAGCGTGGTGTCAAATTTTTTTGACACCACGTGATGCGGTCAGATTATTCTGACCGCATTTTGTGGCGTCAAAAAAAATTGACTCCACACATCAACGGCCCAGATCATGCAAAAAAATTCGATTTTCTATGGTTGAAATGTATGTTTTGATTTTTTAAAATTTTCTGTTTATTCTTAATTTGTATGCGTTTTATATGTTTATATTGTTGATCTTGGATTGTTTATAATTATTTGTTAGCAAAGTGTAGTATTTATTGGATTATTGCTTGTTTTATTAATTTTTTGGGATATATATGCCTGTTTTATATTTCCTATTGAATATTTAGCATTTTATATTTGTTTATGCAATAGTGTTAATTAGAATTTTAAGCATGCATGTCTTAATTATTTGTTATTAGAGAATGCATAATTAGGACCATTATGTGTACTAATTTTATAATTAGTAGTAATTAGGATAGTTTTAGTAAAAGTGATAGAATATTTTTAATAAAAATTAGGAAAAGTTAATAAATATTATGGAATTCAGGAAAAAATAAAATTTAGCATAAAATAGCAAAATTAAATGTCATGATTATATTAGTAATTAACACTTTTATAACAATTATTTTATAATTAGTAATAAAGTTATAAATTTCAAAGTAATTTGATTGAAATTAATTAGTAATTAAGTTTAGCTAGGTAAATCATATGTGTACTCATTTTATAATTAGTTGTAATTAGGAGAGTTTCATTTTAATTAGGATAGTTTTAGCAAAAGTGATGGATTTCTTTTATAAAAATTAGGAAAAGTTAAGAAATATTACGGAATTTATGAGAAAATTGAAATTTAGCATAAATTAGCAAAATCAAAGTTGTAGTTAAATTAAATGTCGTGATTATATTAGTAATTAACACTTTTATGACAATTATTGCATATTTGGTAATAAAGTTAAAAATTTCAAAGTTATTTGATTAAAATTAATAAGTAATTAATTTTAGCTAGGTAAATCATGATTATATATATGTGAACTCAATCTATAATTAGTAGTAATTAGGAGAATTTGATTTTAATTAGGATAGTTTTAGTAAAAATGAGGACATACTGTTATAATAATTAGAAAAAGTGAAGAAAATTATGAAATTTAGGAGGAAAGTTACAAAATTAAATTTGTAGTTAAATTAAATGTAATGCTTATATTAGTAATTAACACTTTTATGACTATTACTGCATAATTAGTAATCAAGTGTATCTTTCTATTGGAGCGTCAAATGTAATATGTTGTTTATTAACATTATTTGTGTTGTTATATAACAGATGGCAGATAGACGACAGATCGATCCCTCGCAACAGGGGAAAGGCAAAGGCAAGTCAAGATCAGTCCCAGGCGCATCAAATGCTGCTTCTATACAGCAGGTGGTCACTCCACCGTATAACATGCCACAACATAGGATGTTAAAAGCTATAAGACAGAACCCCCAGAGTACGTCGCAAGAAGGAAGCGTCGCCGCGTATAACATGAATGCATACCCGCTATTTACTACCATGTTGCAGTCGCAGGCGAATGTAGGGAGCACGAACCCCTATGCTACACCTGGACAGTATTATGGCGTGTCCAACCAGATGCAGGGGATGGTAGGTCAGACATGCGGCCAGTTACGTCCACGACAGTCCATGTCGGTGCAGGTGGGCCATCGACATCAACTAGACAGATCAGCTTCACCTCGTTATTCGACAGCAGGAGTTCCTGGAGGTAGTCTAGAAGTTGTTGTCGAGGGTCAGTTATCGAGATCGCATGGTGTAGCTTTGACAGGCACCATCAGTACTTTAGGACGAGATACAGAGGGAGTCCATTTAGGGGATGACGTGGACTTAGGCGGTGATGGTGCGGATGGTCTAGTGGGGCACGAGAAAGCGGGTACCGATGATGGTGGCGAGGAGGTAGATGGTGTTGTGTACCATGGAGGGACTATCTCTGAGCATCCCCCTGCAGACCCATCCGAGAGGCGAAGGCTTTATGTCAACTATTTGACTACGAAAATAACAGGCAGTGAAAAATTGGTTAGCACAATTAGCGCCAATTTGAAGGCGAATATGCATTCACCCTACCTCACGTACGGTAAATTTTTGGATGCCGATCGGCAGGCGGCTTGGAACAGATTTTTTATTTATTTATAGTTTGCGATAATTGTATGAAGTATAATTTTACATTATATGCATTATTACTATATTATATTAACTACGTGTGATCGGTTATTGAATTTCAGGTGACGAAGCAGTGGAATGAGCGGGACGCTACAAGAATCAGAAGATCATACCACAACATTTGTTCCAAGAGATTCGGGTCTGAAGTGCATCGTGCTAAGAGCTATTGGTTAATGAAGGAGAGTAACCCGAGGATGAAGAAGATTCAGAAATATTGGATGCACGAGGAATGGGTCTCGCATTAAATTCGTCTTTGGAAGACCACTAAGACCCAGGCACGGAGTGAGATCGCCAAGGCGAACAAAGCCAAGGCTCCAGAGTCAACATGGTTTGGCGGGTCGAGAAGCATAGAAAAAGTAAATGCAAATATGGTAAGTTTTTAGTTTATGTATAATTATCTATTAGTGTTTATTGACTTTTAATTTAGTGATCTAACAACTACATCTGTGTGATTTATCAGGTGGAGAGTACAGGGGGGGGGGGACTCAAACTCGGTCAAGCACCATGACGCCTGGGAAGCGAGAAATTGCAAAAAACTTCAGGACGGACGAGAGCTTTGGACGAGCGAGAAGGACAAGAGGGCGTATGCCTTGAATTAAAGTGACAGTTTTAAATATTCATTTTCGCCAGATGAAATTTGTAATATTGACATTTGTATAATTAATTTTTAAAAAAGGAAATATATGTCGCGAAAGTAGCAGCGGTATATCAGGATGCAGAGTGGCCCCGATTGGATGCTCAGTTGTGGTTGGATGCGGTAGGGGGCGGAAGCAAGAACATGATGCCTGGCAATAACTTTTTTTGTTCATGTTGTGATACTGTGTATATGTGGATCTTTATTGTTTGAAACCTGATACAATACATGTTTTGATTTTCAGGTATTTCGACGCATGGGAATCCGGAGTATGGGGGTTTGAGGTACGAAAGTACCCAAAATACAAGAACAATAGTTGGGCATCAACGAGCAGCAGCTGCTACGATCCTAGAGACATGGAAATGCGGGCTTTCGGGAAGAGATACATAGGTGTAACGAGAGAGTAGACCGGCTGGAGTCGATACTGGAACGAGTAACCCCCGACTTTTCTCGGGTCAGCCGAGTAGTCCTGTGCAACCTACGTTTCCTGATCAGCATGCAATGTTGAGTAGCTTCAACTTGCAGCGCGTGCAGATGACGGAACAAGGGACTTACACTCCCCAGTCGCCAGAGACAGGGACTACTGAGGTTTATCAGCCTGGGAGTTACCCCCCCGACCTAGGAGATGGCGTCGACCCCACTGGATTCCCATTTTGATACATTTTAGTTGAACATTTATTTACTTTGTTTCTACTGTTTAAATGTGTAACTTTTGAGTTATTAACAATTTTATTAGTTTTAAATTAAATTATTAATTAAGATGTTGTTGAATGGTTATTTTTTTCCTGTTAGTTTTGAAATAGATATTTTGGGTAAAAATTATAAGTAGTCCACAAGTTCACACAATCAACTCATCAGTTCAATAAAATACATGCATTGCAAGTTGAAATCGAAATGCTGAATCTAAACATAATCAGGGGCATCATTGATGTTGTCATCTTCAGGCTGGGAATCATCGCTCACCTCTTCATTTACATAGCCATATTTTTCCTCCTCATCCTTTTTCATATACATCATCAACTTGCTGAATTTCGTCGTCTGCGAGAGGTTTTGGACCCAAGTTAGGAACAAGTAGGACAACAGCTGCATCTTCGTCCTAATATATAGAAGTAGCATCGACGACGTATCTTGCCCTTGATGTACACACAACTCACCACCCTCTCCTGCTCGTGTTTTCTTGGGGAGGGTATTTCGCGTAATACACTTGATGTGCCTGGCTTGCAAGTATAAACGGTTCAGCCACTCCACTTGCCAATCGCCTTTGCGGATTAATATCCACCAACCGGTAACTTGGGTGTACTGTCATGCCCTCGTAGATATCGTACCAGTCACACTTGAACAATACAATGCTCTTTAATTCACCACTACCCCAATATTCCAACTCTATAATTTCCTGTAGCATGCCATACTAGATCATATCATCTGATCCCCCTACATTTCCCTACAGATATACGCCACTATTCACCGTCTTTTTGTCCATTCCATGCTCCTCGGTTTGGAACGGAAACCGTTAATCTTAAACGCCTTGAATGTTTTTACTCGTAGTAGTAAGCGCAAAGGCGTTGGTCAACCGTGTAAAGCCCGGACTTGACAGTCTCTTTGAACTAATCCACGAAATAAGTGTTGTGCCTTTCCTGTATCACATGATTCGGGACACCGGAACACATCTCATGTTCAAACAACTTGTCACATATAAATAACTTAGCGGATGTACTTAAATTACATATATATATATAGCAACCCATATAATGATCGATCATAATATAGTAAATAGCTTTGCCACGGTTCGACCTTAGTGCAGTTAAGAAGGACGTATAACTCAGCGGCTCTGTGCTCTGCAAGTGTCAAATTGCGTGATCTGTCTCGTCTCCCCATAGGTTTTCTTTTATTTTGAAAGACGGACAACTCATCGCTCAAAATCAGAGACCTCTGTTCCTCATTCCTATTTAGACGGTTATGACGTGTTTCAACTCCTGATCCGCAATAAACTGCACAAAAGTTAGTAATCTCCATCGTAATATTGGTCTTCACAATCGAACCTTCTATTATTGCTTTATTACCCGTTGATCTCGTCAAAACTAGCGTGATTTTGCTTCCTAAAGCTGTCGTATGTCTCAACCCCGACCTCCCATAGTGATTTCAGTTCATCAATCAATGGTCGAAGCAGAACATCTATGCTCTTCCCCGGGCTTCTGGGTCCAGATATCAACAAACTTAGAAAGATGTATTCCTGCCTCATGCAAAGATCAGACGGAAGATTATACGACGTGACAAAGATAGGCCAACAAGAGTATGGAATGACAGAGTTCGTAAACGGGTTGAATCTATTAATGCAAATGCCAAGTCTAACATTACGGGGCTCATTAGATAAATCTGTGTGTGTTGCATCAAAGGATTTCCAAGCTTCTCCAGATGCAGGATGAATCATTTGATCACTGTCTCTCCGACATTTTAGATGCCACGTCACGTGTTCTGTATTCACGCGAGACATGTAGAGTCATTGTAGACATGGCGTCAACGGTAGGTAGCACAGCTTCTTGCGAGCAACCAACTTTGCTCTGTTATGTGAATTCAGCATCTCTTCGAACCTGTCTTCATTGCATTCCAGACACACCGTATACTTACTATCTACGTACTCGCCATAAAATAAAAAGCAATTGTTAACGCAAACATCAAATATTTTGTAGCCCAGCCCCAATCGGTTCATATATTTGTGCATGCTATACATACTGTCGGGCATCCTCTGTCGATCTTCAGGACTCAGTCATTGGCGCATCAGTTGTATGTTCTTTTCGCACGACACATTAGGGATAGAGTGGAGTACCTTGTTATTGAGAAATTCAGCGACCCATCCCAATACTGTGTTTCCCTCTCCTGCTCGTATGGGCTCCTCGGCCTCACGCAACATATGGAAAAATGCTTGTGCCTCCCTATTCGGTTGTACATTTCCAATCTCAAAATCATTTATATATTCAAATCGGCCAACAAATGCATCTTCGACCATCTCTCTTTGTCGAGCCCTTAAGTTATTCCCAGACGACGACTCCCCCATGTTTGTATCAAATCCCGTATTTGTATCAAACCCCTCATCGGGCCTTTGAATTTCACCATGCCCAGTCCATACATAATAATGAGGCAAAAATCCATACTTGTAAAGATGAAACTCAATGCCATCTCTACTCCCATATCTCCTATTATAAAATCTAATGCAAGGGCACCTAGCTTTGTCATTTCGTAATAATTTTGTTGCACTAAATGCGTGGTCTAAAAAAATTCTCACACCAGCTTCAAAAACAGGATTCAAATGACCATCATCACCGCCACTATTTAATCTTTCGTACATCCAACTTCAGTCTTCGTTGTTACACATTTTATAACCTATTACAAACAGCAAAAACTACCATTAATAAAAAATCACGTGTGCGGTTGATAATTATTAAAATGAGAAAATAAATATATCACTTTAACATTTATATACATATGCAAAAATATTTAACATTTAATTAAGACAGCTAAAATGCACTAAAAACTATTTATAAACATACAAACATAACACTGATGATACCACAACAAATCCAACTTCGTATTTCAATAATTTAATTGCATGCTAAAACTTAATATTTTTTATAAAATAAATATCCGTATTTTAGCAAGTAAAATTAAGCCAACAAAACATAGTAAATGTATTAAAATTACCTACTAATTGCCTCGAATTGTGAGCAGTAGTGTCTCTGCAAATTTTTTGGAGCGTTTGTTGGAAAAATGTTTTTGGAGAAGGAGGTATTTGGGAATGAAAACGGGTGAAAATGGAAGAAAATGGGGGAAATGAGGGAGAGGATAAGAAATCTGTGATATGAGTGTCATATCTGTATAGCTTCAAAACAATCTATCAACATAGATTTATATGGTGACAGATATATTTATTCCTAGGTGTGGGGTAAGATAACCTGTCACCATTGCTTTAAAGTTTCTGGGGTCAAAAACATTTGTCACCATGTCTGAACATGGTGAGAGATTATTCTAACCCCACAAAAGCACAATCCACGTGATATCAATGGTGACAGAATTTTCGGAACCGGGCACAATCCATGTGATGCAATGGGGTAAAAAAATTTCTCCCCACAATTTTATATCTATAAAAATACCCCATTTTTCACAAACTTCATCTCTTCATCTCCTCTCCTCCTCTAAAATCCGAAAATCCTCTCATCCCTCTCTTTTTTTTGGGTGTTATATTAGTTATATAATTTTTGGGTGTTTATATAATACATATATATATATATATATAAGTATTTTAAACATATATACTATATATATATAACGTTTATATATATATATATATATATATATATATATATATATATATATATATATATATTGGTGTGTGTTGGTATATCATTATATATATATATATATATATATATATATATATAATGCATGTTATAATATATTAATATACACATCTATATAATATATATGTTAATACATATAAATAGATATTTATTATAAACAACAAGTTATATGTTTTAAAAAAAACATATTTTGTGTATTTAAAAATATTTATTATAAACGTTTCTTTTTTTTATAATATATATTTTTACTTTTCTTTAATATTAATGCATGACCACAAATTTATCTGACCGCACGTCGTGGTCACAGATTATTTTGACCCTATGTGGTGACATATTTCCTTTTCCCCACTTGTGGGGTCAAAATAATTTGTTACCATGTGGTAACAATATATTCTGACCCCATATATGGTGAACAATTAATCTATCACCATTGGTGACATAACTTTATGCTAACAAGGCCTATACCAACAAAACTTTGTTACAAATTTTTTTGACCCCATTAATATATACTCACAAATTTCACACCAATGGGAGTAATTTTTTTGTAAGTATTGCTACATTTTCTTGTAGTGTATGGAAGCAGACTTGAATTTCATACTCGATTATTTACGTGTTAGTATGCGTAAACACATATGCATATTTTAAAAATTTAAAAGAGTTACTTTTATTTGTGCTTATCTTAAAGAGATGCAATGGGTAAGAAGATGTTTCTACCTTAATTTGTCAAACTCAACACTACGTTCTTTAGAAAGTTAGGGGTGAGAAGACGTTGAAGTTCGAACTAATTAGAACTTTGTATTTTCACAGGAACGACTATACACACACCTCAGTCAAATTATACAACATAGTTTGTAAAATTTGAGTAATTCGAAGGATTTTGTTCATGGTTTTACTATCAATATAGCACATGTATTTTTTTAGTTACAAGTTTGAAAAGTAGTTGCTCAAGTCAACTTAGAAATTTTGTGGTACTCCTGGATGTTTGACGGTTAACTCTAATTATAACAGGCTAACGGCTTTACCTAACATTCAAATGAAACAATAATCTTAATAAATGGGGTGCATGTATATGATAATATAGCATTCCAAAGCTCAAGATGTAGACAAACATTTAATACAAATTATATATATTTCTTTAGATAAGCTCACGGGTCTAATTGGATCCTCTTAATTTAACACTTAACACCCACTATATGGGCTTTTTCCACACACATATGCTCTCACCTTTCGCTTTCCAGCATCCTTTATCCATGTTTCACGACTATTTGATCTACTCGATCCAACCATCTCGTCCACGGGTTGGAGTGTAGTGTGCTCTAATAGCGGAGGCACCTCCAATGCCACTACAATCCACGCATTCGCTTATTGCACAACCACCAGAAGATTTAAGCACCGATGCAGTTATTTTTGGTATGTTTACTAGATACTTCGCGTCAGATTGATCCAAGTCCTAAATCAACTTCGAGTTTGGGTAATCTGCACTCAACCCGTCATTTATGACAGTGTTAGATGTCAAATTACACAGTCAAGGTCAACGCCAGTTATGACACTGGTTGGCATCAAATGTGACAACTTAAGTAACTCTGATTAGTAAAAATGGTGTACCTTGTTATGATTTATTAAGGGGTATTTATAGCCAATTGCTTCCTTTATTAAAGGGAAAGTCTTTTCCAACCATACGTCTCCAAAATTTTACCTAATACCTCTCAACGAGGAGCGACCTCACACAAAACCAAGAGAAATGCTCGAGTACATGTCCAACATGCGGGTCATGTCAGCTTCTGGCTGCAAAATTCTTAAACCGACACCTCTTTGTTTCCTGACAGTAAATCAACACAATCTTTTGGCCCAACTTCTCAAAGACGTCCTAACGGGTAGCAAGAATGTCATTGATCTGTAGATTCGAATATATATTGTTTCTTGATGAGTACATTTTGTACTCATTATTCACATGTCAAATAGACTATTTTATTCCGTGTTTCTTGATTTTTCTTGAGTCTATTACTTGTTTTCCTTTATTTTGTTGTTTAGGAGTCGTTTTGGTGAAGAGGGACGGAAAGAGGTCAAAAAGAGGAATTCTGGGCAAATCATGCGGAGCAGGAAAGCGACAAGGAGAAATCGCTTAGGGCAAGTGATCGCTTTGCAGTGAAGAGGAAAATGTAAGCGATCGCTTATGTCTAAAGATGATGCACCCTAAAATTAGCAGCCGCATGCCATTGGAAAGCGATCGTAAGTCAAAAATTAGGGTTTTTATGCAGAATTAAAGAGTGGGACTTTGCAACCTCTAGGGGCCTTAACTTGTGAGAAAGGCTGGTACGTGTTTTGAAAGAAAATAATCATTTTTGGAGGCTAGCATTTGTAAGATAGTAGGAGATCGTAGAAGACGGAGAAGAAGAAGACCGAAAGCCGTGATTGAGTTTATGTTATTTAGTATTTCTTCATCTGAATTCTAGTTTACTGCTTTGGATATTATGATTTATTTCTCTATGTTTGTTTTGAACAAGATATTTGCTTTAGTTATTTTATTCGAGAGTATGTTTTATTTTATCGGTGCTTTTGTGTTTATTTTAATTCTGAGTAGCTAATTCCATTGCGTATCGTGAGGCAATGGAAGTATTTGGATAGAGATCATGTTGAGATGGTTATGTTGAGATAATTGTGTGAGGAATAATTAACTTGAATTGATAACTTTAGTGAAATGCTTTATGTGCGTCATGAACTTATAATTGATGACATTCTTATGACAGATGCACAACCAAACTCATAGAATATATCTCATAGGTTATAAAATTCCAAATATCATTTAATGGTAGCGTCTAGCAATTAAGGCGTAAGTATTTCATTGAGATGAATGTGTTTGGTGGAACATAGCACCAATAGTAACATTCTGAATTACATAGTGGTGTTTGCCACTGTTGGAACCCATAATTATAGGATTTACCTCATAGTTTAATATTTCCCACACATGAATTGATCGTAATAAGTCTCAACAATGGCTTGTCTATGATTCTTCAATCACATCTATCCAAAGAAACCTAGTTCCTTATGATACCGCTTGTTTATTATTGGTTTCAGTTTTTATTTATTCATTTCTCGTAGTTATTAATCTTTCAAATCAAAACCCCATTAGTTTATAATCATGTAAAGGTACGATTACCCCGTTAAATCAATGCCAGTGACACAAATCTTACTTCTTATAATTAATATTAAAGCTTACTTCTTATTCTTAATTTTAACTTACTACTCGGGCTTGCGCCACAACCATCTCATTTTTATAGGTTCTACAGACCGTGCAAAAGGTTGCAATACAAGTAACGAGGTCCATACAGATTTGTGTAAGAACTAAAACTGCAATTTATTTAGGCCTTCTGTAAAGATTAGGCCCCCCCTCATATTTCCCCTTAAAAGGCCTTATTAGAGGGAGATGGGGAAATTCTTTATCAACAGAAGCCCAAGTTCATTCCCATGCAATATGGGATCAATCCCAACACACCTCCTCACGTGTAGGCCGAAATGGACATCGGATCTATCACGTGGGCTAGGTCGTAGGCCCAACATTACATCTTGAGTAGGCTCTGATACCACGTAAAGATTAGGTCCCCCTCATATTTTTCCCTAAAAGGCCTTATTAGAGGGAGATGGAGAAATCCTTTATCAGCAGAAGCCCAAATTCATTTCCAAGCAATGTGGGATCAATCCCAACACTTTCATCCCCAATCCAATCCGCTGTAAGGTTGAAAAGGATTCGAACTGCTCAATCTAACTAATCGATAAAATAGAACATAACGAGGGAAAAGGTGAAGGAAGTAAGAGATGTAAGTTATGGTTTTAGTGTAGTTGAATGTGCACCTGAACTAGAGAAAGAACCGAAGAAAGCCAATAAAATTATTAGGCCCGGCTTATCCGTTTCTCGAGTAAACTATTGGGAGCTCGTGTAGCCCATGCCGGATTGAGAATATGCTGGGCCAACAACACCGCGTATAAATTCCCTTACAATTATCCATCTTGACCTGGCTCGCCTCTCCAATCAGTCGAGTTGCTTACTTGACTTTTTAAGCATTCTTTACTGCCCCAATTCAACGAGAGTCGTCATCATTGATGGTCTTTCTTGAGGAATGGTTCCCTCAGTCGGATTCTAGATCGATGGCGGTAAATGCTAAGGTGAAGAATACGATACAACCGATAGGACTAACTCCCACTAGAGAGAAAGGCACTACTTATGATGGAGGGAGTTGAGGTACCGTGGTAGGCGATGAATGGAGTAGTCAATCAAAGCTGGATGGTGTGAGTCGTGAGTGTAGAAGGTTACAACTTCACATTCATTTATCTTTTTTTAGCACAAATACATAAATTAGTAGTTAAAGTCAAACACAATCCTCCTTTGAGTTCGATATTTTGTAGGTAATAACTTACTTCCCCTATATTACTTGCACTTGTACAGTTGCGGTAAAATATCGCCAATAGAGTTTGCGCAAGTCAAGTTCTTGGTGCTGATTCCAGGGAGGCAAATTGCGTTTAGCTATTATTTGTTAATCTATGTTTTTGAGTTTCCTAAAGTTGGTTACTTTGTTGTGGTTTTTCAGAAAAGTGATATTGGTGTATGACCAGAAGTTTAGGGATCAAACAATACCAATCGAACTTGTAGAAACTTGAAAGCCAGAAAATCCGTGGCAGGTAACAAAGCCGAGAACGAAGGATCACGAGAGGAGGACATTTCACGACTGGTTCTGCCGCCAGCTCAACCATAGAGAGGAAATGACCAGCCAAGATACCACAGAGAAAGAAGAGAAGAGTTGTTACCAAACCTTGATGACATGTTGAGTACGTGTTTAAGGATTTCACTAGGGAGTCACCCAATAAATGGTGGATTATCCACCTAGTTTCACAAACCCAATTTGGGGGTTCGTCTATTGAAAACTTAAAGGAACGTCTGAACTACTTTTTGCAAACATGTAGAGGATATGTGTAATACCTTGAATTCTTTTAATTTTATTAAGTCATTTAAATTACTGTTGGAGAGTTTTAAAAAAAAAAAAAAACTAATTCATTGTTATTTAATTAAGGCCTAACTGCACTGCAAATAACTTAATTTTTAAAAGCCAAGACAGAGAGCCAAAAATTATTTACAACAATACCTAATACTAAATTCGCTTTATTACTTACGCAAAAGCTATCGAGTTGGTTTTGTTTCTCTTTTTCTTTCTGCAAATTACATCCTTAATTCCGTGCGGCGGCGAACGGTAAGTCAGCTTCTTCTTTTCGGATTTCCTTGTTTGCTCTGATCTTGGTCTGATAATACATGTATGTGAATTGTTTAACAATTTTCTTGGAGTTAACTATATACACTAGTATATATATATATGCATTAAGTAAGTAGGTCACGGTGGACCCAAAATAAGGAAATTAGATGATGGTTAGAATGTGTTAAGTGGTGATTAGTTAATATTTTATGTGCTTTAGAGTCTAAGATTCTGGACTAAGAAATCTAACATCATTTAAAAGAAAAACTGGAACATTGAATACAAAATTGATACTTTAATTCAAATAACCTTTTATCATCTTTAAATAATCCTTATACTACTTGTGTTTAGTAAGAGAAATTGGTTAAAAGAATAATAAGACATTGAGGTATGTGCATATATGTCGTGTGGGTGTAGACTCAAATTCTTGATTTATGTTAAAATAAGTTACGATGTTTTCAGTTTCAATATATTTATTTTTGCTATTACTTATTTGTAATAAATTTCTTTCTTATTATACTATTATCAAATACATATTTTTCACCAGAACATGAATTCCTTAGCTTGTAGTTTTAATAGTATACCAGGTCGAAGTAATTCACTAAAGGTTTAGGAATTGCAATAATTACGTGTATATGCATGATATGGTGTGTGTGCGCGTATATGAGTAAAACATTTCATATGTATAGGAACTTAGAAATAAAATGAAATAAAATAAAATAAATAATGGATTTATAATTTGGACTTACACGCGTAGTATGTGAATTCTGAATGATGCGATACGTTAGCTAAACTTTCTCGTGATTAATTGCATATTTAAACTGTCGAGTAATTTTAATAGTTTTGATATTTATTTGCCTCATAGGTTGTATGGATAGTTGCTTGGACTAGCGTCTGGTATATACGTAATTTTATTGTAGCTGTGCAGTCAGGTGAGTTCTCCTAAACTCTATTATTTCCAAAACTGGAAGGATGCATGTATAGATATGTATGTAATATTACTATATATGTGTGAAATATTTTAAGGTTACATGCATTGTGGTGATGAGCAAGTTTGTTTCGTTTGAGGAATTATTCTAATTGATTCTCATCCATGCCTTTAAAAAGATTCAGACACATGAATTAAACTGTGGCACTTTATGTGATTTGTTCTGTAAGAAAAGTAAATATGAGAGATAACTAAATTTAATTATTTAATCAAGCCGTTTGAATACGTTTGTTTAGTAGTGGATCCATTTGTCTTGGGTAGCACGGGGTGGCGCTGGGCAGCAGAGGGCTGTCGGTTAAGCTTCGAGTTCCCCTTGCCCCTTCCCTTTAGGCACTGCGGGAGGTTCGTAGTGTCTTTTGGGATCATCGAGCATGTACCATGGCATGCATACAGTTTCCAGGGTCGCTCCTTGGACGGGGAGATAAGGATAATTTGAATTGGCAGTAAGGAGGGACGATAGTGAAAAATTGAAATTGGATATTGATATCTGTAAATGAACGACACTTTGTGTCTACCCTATATTGTGTGCCATTGTATGTGAATTATTATTGTGTTGTGCCTCTGCATTCCAAAAGGTTTTTATTTTAAACAATAATTGCACTTCACACAGCGCATGAGAACTCGCTGAGATTTTTATCTCACAAAAAATGTTTTCTTTTCCTTCCTTCCTTTCAGACTTAGGTACCATTGCGGCGAGACTTTGGGGCGTTGTTGGTGAGAGTGATCTGGACAGATTGAGTTATGTATAGAGTCTAATTATTGATACTTTAGTTAGATTCTTCGTACAACCTTTTAGATGGTAGATTGTTTTGTAGAGAATGTTGATTTGCGTAAAAATCTTATCGAGGTGGATCTCGTTTTGGCATTTTAAAGAAGTTTTGATTTTTAAGTTAGTATTTCTAGATTGAATGGTTATCTCTTATTAGGCTTGTAAAGTTGGGGCTGTTACAATATGGGTATGGAGATGACATCTTGAAGTTGCAACTGTTTCAGTTTGCATTAAGAGATATTGCAAAGAAATGGTTTGACCAGTTACGAGCAAACAACATTGAAAATTGGGAGCAGATGGCAAGACTATTTTTGACTGAGTGTTGTCCACCGTCTAAAGTGATGAAGTAGATGTATGAGATCATGAATTTTCGTTAAAAGGAGCTGGAAGACACCCATGAAGCTTGAGAAAGATGTAAAATTTCAGTTCAGAATTGCCCACAACATGAGATGACTCAATACACTTTGTTCTCTCATTTCTATTCAGAGCTGCACACAAGTGAAAAGATGTATTTGGATGCTACTTATGGAGGAAGTTTTATGGTTTTGACTGATGCAGAAGTCTTAGATGTGATGGATACAATTGAGCATGGACATAGAAATTGGCGCCCAGTTAGAGAACAAGAAGTACCAAGGAACACTTCTAGGGTACATCAAATTTTGGATATGGATGCTACTATGGCCAAATTTGATGCAATGAGTGTTTTAATGAAAAAGATAGCTGAGAGGACCAAACCCATAGAGATGCAAGAAGAACAAATGGAACATGTTGATTATGCTAATAACTTTAATGGAAGAAATAATCAACAACTAGGACCATTATTCCCGAGTTATAAAAGAGATAACTATAACTCTTGGGGTGGGAAAAATCAGAACTCATACCCACCAAGACAGCAACAAGCAAGATTTCAACCCAATGAGAGAAGGCAAAACTTTGAACACCACATGAAACAGTCTGATAGTAGCATGGTTAAGTTAGAAGAATGGGCTCAACCGAGAAGTATACTGTTGAAGAGCATGGAGAATTAGATAGGTCAACTAGTAGCTCAATCAACTAGTCAACCACGCTTTTTTAAGCAACACTGAGAAAAATCCAAAGAAAAGAGTGAACATGATATCAAGGAGAGCTTGGACATACGAGGACACATTCAAAGAGGGTGAAACATGGCACTTATGGGAGTATTCCAAAGCTACACCTTTTCCAGAAAGAGTAGGTAACCTTGTTTAAAATTTTTATGAAACTTAATGTGCTAAAATGATTCATGTTTATAGATACCTTAAAGCCAGAGATGGTCAAGTAAGAGAACTTAGTGGAAAGGAGAATTGGAGGGACCATCAGAGCAAGATGGAAGTTGGATCAAAGAAGGAAGAAACAGTGAAGGCCATTGAGGCACCGGTGGAAGAAAAGACAGATGCTGAGAAAGAAGAAGAGATTGATGTTGTACGGGTGGCTGAGCAACCAAGACACTTCAAAAAGGGTTTTGAATACATGCCACCAAATTTGAATGACCCGGGGAGTTTTACAGTCCCTGGAACCATAAAAATGTTACTTTAGAAGATGCACTTTGAGATCTTGGTGCAAGCATCAACTCGATGCCTTTGACAATTTATAAAAGTTTTAACTTAACTCAAATCATTCCCTCTAGATCATCTCTCCAATATGTTGATTAGTCGACTAAGAGACTAATTGGACCAGTGGAGAATGTCACTGTCAAGATAGGAAATTTTATTTTCTTGGTTGACTTCATGGTTATGCAATTAGAGGATGCTTATTCTTATCCTCTAATTTTTGGAAGACCCTTTTTAGCCACTGCTAGGTCTTTGATTGATGTTGAGAATGATCAAGAGAAAAATTATGTCATTGATCCAGGTAACAAAAAAACGAAACTAGGTGAAATGAATGTGCATGATGAAGCTTCTTGGAGACTATGCAGCGAAGAAATCAAACGAGAGAGTTGATGCGAGAAAAGAAGAAAGCCCAAGAGTGGATGAGAACAAAAGATGTCTCTGAGCTCATGAAAATCTGGAATTACTACCAAATTCAGTTTGATGAGAGCGACCGGAGTTACGATGGATCTAAAGAGGAGTAACAATCTTAATTCCTCCATTCCTCCAAGCCAACGACGTTAAACAAAAGCGTTATCAGGGAGGCAACCCTGAGTTTACTACTTTATTTTAATTTTAGTTTTTATTTTGTTTTAAGTGGAGATGAATTGTTTGTATAGAAAATGATGCGTGAAGAATGAAATTGAGAAAAGATGAACAGTGGAAATGAGTAAAGACGTAGGAAATGAAGAGTACGTGATCGCATTCATGACAAGAA
This sequence comes from Misopates orontium, assembly GCA_946800315.1. Taxonomy (NCBI): domain Eukaryota; kingdom Viridiplantae; phylum Streptophyta; class Magnoliopsida; order Lamiales; family Plantaginaceae; genus Misopates; species Misopates orontium. Next base: position 15,851,081 of record OX326946.1, read on the forward strand.
AAAATCGCAAGCGATCGCCAAGCTGAGAGCAACAAAGTTGACCCGAACAAGGAATCTGTATCTTCAAGCTGGATGTTGCACAAATGGGATGTGGAGACTTTGCCATAAAATCTCCTTACATCAAAGAGACGATAGTTTGCAAATTTTATGCAAACACGAGGATCAAGGCGAACAACGTGGTTTGGATAAAGGAAAATTGGTGATGATTCATGAAGAACTCATCAACATCTTTGGCATAAACAGGGATGTAGTGGCAGTATGTGCAACCCCGAGAGTTTCAAGATAAATTCATTATGTTTTGGGATTTAGTCACAAATGTTTGTACAAAAGAAGCAAGTTCTTCAGAGTAAATCATGAAACCTTCTACAATTTTCATGATCCGAAACCAAAGTATAAGACTTGGTACAACTACATCTGCTCTTGCCTTCTCCTGAACATGAATGACGTGAGAGTTAACACGGGATGAGCAAATATTCTGTATAGGACTGCTCGTGGGGAGTTGATCAATGGAGGAAAGATCATTAGGCAAAGAATGTTGTGCTGTACAGAAATAAAAGAGATTGATGATATTCCCTTTGGAGGGCTCATCATCAAACTATGCGAGTTAGCTAGGGTTGGTGCATCCGCGTCTGATTCAATTCTACAACCCGTGGCAGAGAATGATGAGAACTCGGTGGTGGATAACTCTAAAATCCGTTCGAAGCGCCGCAAAATAGATATTGACGAGATGACATTGCTGGATTGCAAAAGATCAAGCTTCTAGAAGAGCTAGACATTGAAGATCTGAGGCAGGAGGTAGGTTGTTACCAAGAGGTGATTTAAAAATCTATGAAAGTACTACGAGAAGACATTACAGCACTGCGAGCAAGACCAGTGGCAATAATATTCTTCCAATCCAACCACAAATCATGATGAGCAGAAGTCCAAAAAATTCGTCAACTAATCATCGTCAGAATGAGCTTTAGCTCGGAAGGGGAGTCCTCATGTTCTTACCTTTATTTTACGCATTAAGGACACTGCTTGCTTTTCAGTTTGGGGTGGGGGGTACTTTCATGGATTCGTTCTGTCACTACATTTATGTTCTTTGTTTATTTCTAGTGTTTTCTTGTTCTCTAATTAAATTCTATTTGTATCCTTGTCCTTTTTTTGTCTTTAAATCCTATTTTCACCAATAGTTGTTGTGTCTTATTCAGTTTTAATTTGAAATTTTAATTTTTTGAGTGTCAAAAATAAAATGAAAAAAACGAAAAATCTTTGGTGGAATGGTTGGGACTTGATTAGTGTATTTGCATGAAAATACGTAGATGTGACGATTTGAAGTAGGAAAAGTATGCACATGAACTACATGATAGTTGGTGAATAGAAAAGATGTTATATCCATACCGTATTTGTCTATGATTGCATTTAGAAGGAAGTACACTATTGAGGAACGTTTGTTGAGATGAACTGATCTTAGGGATATTAATAAATTTTTGAACTTAGTTGAACGCCTATCGAGGAGAAATCCTAGATAGAGAACCATTGATGAAGCGACTTAGGTCATCTTTTGACTTGCGTTTGAGCCTTTTAAGTCCAAAATTCTTCACAAAATAGAATAATTTGCAACACCTAACTGAAGCCTTTTTTGTGAATAAGCCTTTTTATGAATTAGCCCATCTTCCTACCCTTGTAAGCCGCAAAACGAAAATTTTTCTTACCCTTTTCTAGAGGATTTTTTGTGCACAAACAAAAACTAAGGAGAAGAGAGAGAAGAATGAAGGAAGATGAGAAGGGTTGATGAGTGAAAATGGCTATGTGTATTCTCGAAATATCAAAGAGAAAAGGCCAAGTGAGGAAGAAGTGGAGAGATTACAGTTCATAAATCCCATAGGAAACTCTTAGTTTGGGGGTGCAATTTTACAAAAGATAGAGGGTTAAATCTTGAAAAGAAAAAGAAGATATGAGCAAATTATAAGAAAAATCCGATCATGAAAAAAAAATTATTTTTTTTGAGGCCTGCCTTTAGAAGAGAGTTGTCGATCGTAGAAGACGAAAAAGAACAAGACCGAAAGCCGTGATTGAGTTTATGTTGTTAAATGTTTCTTTATCTGGGTTCTAGTCTACTGATTTGGATATTATGATTTATTTTCGTAAGTTTGTTTTGAACAAGAATTTTCTTTAGTTATTTTATTCGAGACTATGTTTTATTTTATTGGTGTTTCTGTGTTTATTTCAATTATGACTGACTAATTCCATCACTGAGGTGACGGGAGTGTTTGGATAGATATCATGTTGAGATGGTTATCTTGAGATAATTGTGTGAGGAATAATTAAATTGAATTGATAATGGAGCAAAATGCTTTATGTGCGTCATGAACACATAATTGATTAGATTCTTATGACAGATGAGACAGCCAAACCCATAGGATAGATCTCATAGGTTATACAATTCACATGTTGTGTGATGGTAGCGCCTAGCATAAGACATAGGTATGTCACTGAGATGAATGCGTTTGGAGGAACAAAGTACAAATAGTAACATACATAGTTACAGAGTGGTGTTTTCCACTATTGGAGCCTATAATTATAGGATTTACGTCATTTTTTAATATATCTCACACAACAATCTATCATAATTCGTCTCAACAATGGCTTGGCTATGAGTCTTCAATCATATCTATCCAAATAAACCTAGTTCCTCATGATACTGCTTGTTTACTATTGATTTCAGCTTTTATTTATTCATTACTTGTAGTTATTAATCTTTCGAATCAAAACCCCCTTTGTTAATTTTATTTATTGAGTCATGAGTATACAAGATGACAACTTCACATTCATTTGTCTTGTTTTATAACAAATACATAAATTAGTAGTAAAAAACTTATTCTTAAGATAGTAGCCATTTAAAGATATTAAGAGATTTATAAAAGTAAAATTATAACTAATTTGTCTCATCAACTTATAAAATAATATAATAACAATAATATAGAATTCAATACTAATTTGTATTTGGTAACTAATTTATTCCCATGTTAACCTAAACTTTACCAACTATTACTAGTAATAATATTTTACTAAAACTTAAAATATGACTTAGATATCCTTATTCGAAACACAACTCTTATATTCTAAGCTTTCTGATCTAAACATCAAATATAAGAGGAAAACCTCTAGTATTAATGTAACTATATAAGTTGTTTTATGAGGTGATTAAGCTATCTTAGAACTTATGATAGCCAAACTAAGTGAACTGAAACCCGTCGCATAATCCACTTTGTGGGCATTCTCGAAATGCAGTGATAGTAGTTATAACTTCTAACTTACCCAAAAAACCAATTAATGGGATGTCGTATCTGGAACCATCCATAAGTCAAGATTATAGTAGTCTTTATCCAAAAGTCTGGTGGAATTTAGAAAATGTGAAACTAGAATGTTATAATGAGATAAGAGCATTTTAACCCCAAAATGACATCTATACACGTAACACATAAATCAGCTAAAATTTACACGATGCACCTGATTACATTAATTGGAAATACACCCTACCTTACTACATAGAAAACATGCATCCAACCTTACTCCAGCCACCCCTTATCCTTCCACCTACCTCATCACGCCCACCCTCTGCCTCTTTCACCATATCTTGTAAAGAAAAACTTGTCCCACAGTCTTTTAAGTACTTTACTTGTAGTGTGTGTTTTAGTTTATGGTCTTTGGGTGTTTATGGACTTAAAAGACTGGTATTTTTAGGTATTTTAGATGTAGTTTATATTTAATATGTAGTACATGCAGTGTATGTTTTAGGTATAGTGTGTGCATTGTCAGGTTATTTTGGTGATATGTACATGTGTTATTTAGGTGATTACGTGTAGCGTGTAACTGTTAGGTGATTAAAGTGTAACATGAGGTTTTGGTGATTCAAGTGTTGGGTATCTTTTTAGGTGTGGTGTCTTATTTTATGTGTGTATCTTGTATAGTTTATGTACCGTGTGTTTCAAGTGTATCCTATGTATTTTGTTTTTAGGTGATTCAGTGTCCTACATATTTTTACGTGATTTAAGTGTAGTGTGTGATGTATGTGTAGTTTGATATGTTTTAGGTATACTTTTGTGTTTTAAGCATAGAGCATTTTATTTATTTTAGCGTTGTGTGTGTTTTAGGTGTCATGTGTATTTTTTTTGTATATAGTTTGTGGTTTCAAGGTGATTAGATGTAGTATGTGTTTTAGGCGTAGTGTGTATTTTTTGGTATCATGTGTACTTTTAGGTGTCTGTATGTTATTAGATAGTATATGTGTAGTACGTAATTTTTAGTTTTTTTTTATAATACTTAATTTTTAGTTTATATAATGGGAATTTAACCAACCACCTACTTGGGGTGTGAAGGGTAAAAAGGTTAATTTCTTCCCCTACCTCTGGCCTTACGATCCTCCATTCATTAATTACCCTGTATTGTATGTACTCAGTGTCTAGTATCTTGAAGAGCCCATCCCCTCTAAACATAAAATCGCTAGAGTAGCAAAGATACAGAAAAGAACGAGAATGATAATGTGAGTTCATACATCTACTTAACCTTACAAACACATGCGGGACATGAAAGGTTTTTCTCCTTGTCACTCGTGCCCCCACCCCCCTCTCTTAGTCACCCATCATATTTCCACCGTTAAATAAACAAAGGGAGCCTTATAGGTCAAAAAAGGTCCAAAAATATCATCACAAAACGGCAATGTGTAATAATGAATTAATTATTCAACAGCTAAGACCTTGAAACATGAAATATTGAGTTACAAACCAAACACCGAGATAATAAAAGAACTTCTATGAACCTAAAGGTCAAACTAGCTTACGCACATGGTCATGTGCTCTCTTCAGTGAGTTGTCAGATATGACACCTAACAAACATCAATGATATGTCTGATGATACACTTTGCACACAAACGACACATGTTTGCACGTAGAACACTAGAAAGCCAAAAGCCAACCTCACCCAGATAGAAAAACAACACGAGAAAGACGCACAATGAAACACGAATGAAAGATGCCCAAAGCTCGTTGTGTAGAAGCACACTTCGTTGTGCAGCCCTTATGTCCAGGACAAGAGTGCTTGAACATATACTTAAAAGTCTAAATTTACGTATCTAACCTCCCATCACGTCTCCACCTCATAGAAAGCGTTATTTTCAAAAATATAATTTAGTGGGTCCTAAAAGGTATCTGTAGGTGGTCGCGAGTCACCCATTTTAAAATGAGATTATTGTATATATACACAAAATAAAAACTAAAAAATACTGAAAGCATAAATGTAAATCATGCGAATTCATGACACAATTACTATTAATATTTGTAATTTCATAGATGCAGAAATGGTATCATTCTAGATATGTCATATGTCGCATACATCAAGGAATTTCGGGCAATAAAGTTTTGGATTGATGAGTTTGTTGCCAGTTTTGGCACCATAGATGGAAACCAGGGTCTTGCGTTTGCACACATGGTCCATTTTTTTGTATGAACCAATGACAATAATAACCACAATAGCGTTCTTGCACATTTGTAGTATAAACACCATACTTCCCAAAACCGTAATCGGTGGTGAAAGTGCACCAAAACTTGGTAGAACCCCAAATATTGATACGGAACTGAAAAGTAAAATTTTGGCCATAATAAAGATTGTGGACGCCAATATCATCTTCAGAGGAAAAACAAAAGGCCCTAATAAATTCATTTGGTATATCAGCTTGGATTATAACTGTTGTTCGTTTAAATGCTATTATTTTACTCGGTGAAGGCGAGATGTTGACTGATGACATATTGGTACTGGATGTGATGGTGGACAGGATGGTAAGCCAAAACAGGAATGTAACACTAACTTTCATCTTCTCTTTCATTTCTTATTTTTCTCTCGTAAATTTTGGTGTATCATAACCATGTGCCTACTTATAAACGTGGAACTAGAGTTCTATCACTGGATAAGAGCACTTAAAACCTAAAATGACATCCAAACACAAGACACCCATCAGCTAAAAGTTGCAGGGCTACGCCTAATTACATGACAAACATGTACTACACCTAATTACCTAAAAACCCTACACTAGATCTAAATCACCTAGAAAATTTATACTACATTTAGTTTATCTTATGGCCCTTATTAACCACTCATAAATGTTTGAGTAGGTGGCAAGTAACGGAGATAGGTACACCTGCCTAATTAAATTGAGTTGGCGTGACTCTTGAATATTGAAAGGGTTTTTTACATCTCATTTAAAAGCATTTTCAAGTTTTTCTATTTGATCTTTGTATTTTTGATAATTATTAGAGGTGTAATTAGTAAGTGTTATTAGTGAGTATACTCTATAGACAAAATGAGCAAAAGGCCAAACTTTGGACATGAATATAACTATTGTTTAATAACAAGTATCATAGTCTCATGTTTTACTTATATAAGGAAGTAACTGTTTGATTAGTTTAGCTTAAGACCTTACTAACCACTCAATAAATTTGAGTAGTTGGGAAATAATGGAGATAGGTACACCTACCCAAATAAATTGAGTTGGTGGCACTCTTAAATTTTGAAATGGCTTTTTACATCTCATGTAAAAGAATTTTCTAGTTTTTTTCTATCTAATCCTCTTTGTATTTTTAATATTGGCTAGAGGTGTTGGTAAGTCTTGCTAGTGAGAAGACTCTATGAGTGCCATTTATTTGAGGTGAAAATCGGGTAGTTGTAATAATAATTTTAGATAGTGTATTTTCACTGGACTCGATCATTTTTTCTCCATGTTAAATTCTTGTGTTATTATTGTCATTAGAGAAAAACGCATTAAACCCCCCAACCTATTGTCCAAGTGCAATTCCTTACCTAACCTATGAGAAGTTACAACATACCCCTAATCTTTCAAACGTGTGTGAATTGTCCCCTGAGTCATTAATCGACTGTTCATTTTGACATGGTTTTACATTTTTGTCTTGGTCTCAGTGGACCAGTTCACAGATTGGGAATAGCTTGCGGGTAATACTGTAATTTTTCATAGGTTGGGGGCAAATAGCACATGGGTAATAGGTTACCAGTTTGATGCATTTGACCCCTGATATTATTTATTACTTTACTCAAACTCTACTATGGCCAGGTTGTGGCATCTTTGTAGGTTCAAATACCAAACAGTGGTATCAGAGTATGGGTCGCGGTGAGCTCAAATTTGTTGCTGCGGTAGAGGCCTAATGTTTAGTGGTTGTGAATACGTTGTGACCCTCTTCCTCCTAAATTTTGTGTATACCTTGAGGCTATGTTGCGAAACATAAGCACTCTTTTAGTGAAGGTTGATTAATTAGTACTATTATGATGTATTGTAAATTCACCAGTGCAATGTAAGGAAATAAGGTCATGAATATTGAAGTATAATATAGAAACAATTAAAAAAAAATTGCCTTATGTTGTGCAAGTGTGGGATGTGTTGATTTAGTCTAGTTTACACAAGGCTTTGATGGCTAAAGTTACCTCTAAATATAGAGGTAATAATAGCATGCTCGATAAAATTTCTTGTGTAAAATGGAAAGGTCTAATAGACAATGATGAGTAAGAAGATCTAGATTTAAGAGTTACAAGTGCAACTCGTGTGTGTCTGGACACAAACTTATGCAGATGTTCACGAGATATCTATAGGAAATGGTCTCTCGGAAAAACTAAAAGAATCGTGCCAAACAAAGATGGTCTTGAATTGTGCTTATGCATTACGAGGAAATGAGTATTTCATATCATCTTAATTTACTTTAAATTCAGATTGATGAGAAGAATCCAACATTGAGACACATCTTATATCTTCCACGCTTGTATGAGTACATAAAATCGATCTTTATTCATAGGAGCACGAAAACTAATTGATTAGAAGTTACTGAAAAACTTCTTTGTAAAGAGAGCGGGCTGCTAGAAAGATAATTCACATGAAAATCATGCAATGGTAGCTCATTATGAGAGGAATAAGGATTTCGAAAACAAAGTCAGTCAAAAGTGTGAACAACCTTGCCACATGAAAAGAAATTCTCCAACTGTGAAGTTAGCTTGGCTAAAGGCTAGAGCTAGTAAATGAGCTTACTGCTATGAAACTAACACTGCCTACTTGAGTGGTGTTTTTTTAACAAAATGCATGTCTTGATAGCACGAGACTTTAAAATTGCCATATTTTTTAGTGGGTCACAGTTGATGAGTCCATTTTATACTCATTATTCATATGTCAAATAGACATTGTGTAATATTGTGAATTAGTGTACAAAATATGCACTTAGCAACCAACGGCCATTAAATTAGGCGTCACTCCAACATGTAGGTTTTAGAATGACTCCTAGGTCCTATTAACGAGATCATGCAATATGGGTCAGGAATCCAAAATCGCACATTGACAACGGAAAGTCATCATAAACAAATAAACTCAAATAAACATAGTTAAATTCTAAAAATTCATAGAAAAAAAGACCCTTTAAACGATTACTACTTTACTCCAAACAACGTTGAACTTAGCCAAGCATAGTGTCAATAGGACACATGCTTTGGCTTTATTCACTGCTCAAGAACTCTTACATAAAACTAAGAACAGGAATTTAAAGACTGAAGAATAAAAGTGTTTTCTAATTGATTCTCCTTGATGTGATTGTTGAATTGTGAGGCTTGTAGCTTCTTTTATAGATGTTTCGGAGACTGAATTCCTGCATATGATAAACACCAAAAGTAGTTTCCATGTTGATCTCTAATTTTGGATAAGAGTCCAAGATTTTAGAGATTGAGGGGCGACCGTCTGTTAAACTACAACAAGGGTAAACCAATGTGATCATGACATTGTAGGTGCTTGCGATGGGAAGGATTTTTGCTGATTATCCATATGGCGGGTCGCCACACTGCTGTTGGATCGTCACCAATGCTATCAAGGCAGCGACTAGGTAACTTTCTGTTAGAGTTGCATTGCAATGCTCTTTGGGAGCGTTGCCAACACTGTAATAGTGCCAGGCAGTGTTGCCAATGCTGCTATAGTGAGAGCAGCATTGCCAACGCTCTTAGGTAGCATTATGAGAGCTGGTCATGCAACAGCTTTGCGACTTTGCCATTTCAACCATAACTTCTTCTCCAAATGTTAGAACTGTGATATGCTTGGTGCTTTGGAAACTAGACATATGTGGTTGTACAATAGTATATTGAAAATTTTATAATTCATCGCGCACAGTTCCAGTAATCCTCAAAAATTCTTTTTTTGTTACTCTTTTTGCTTCTTTTCGTCAAAATCTACTCTAAACTTACAAACATGAAAACAAGCATAAAAAGACTGAATATGCACAAGAAATAGCTCAAAATTAAGTAAATTAGAATGCTAAGATATCACAAATTATACCCATGTCAGTAGCCTTGGTATTTTGTCATCGCTAGTCAATGGTCAAATTAGGGCTACCATCTTCTGATGCAGCGTGGCCACATTATGGAGTAGCGTTGGCAATGTTTCTCTAATAATGGCATTTGCAGCATTGGTTGGTAAGCATAGTCAAAGTTGTGGCTCTTTTGGTAGCGTTGGCCATGCTACTTTTGTAACATTGTCAAAGCTACTGCTGCAGTTTTTCTTCATTGATCTAGTCTACTCTGTTGAACTTCTCAATGGTCCTGTTTTCTGTCTTTTTGCCTCTTTTTTTGTGCTTCATTCATTTATTATCATTTTTTGATTCAATACCTATAAAAACACTGTTATATATTATTTTGCAACAATCATCCAAATATAGAGCTTTTAAACTTCAATTGGTTCAGTCTAAAAAGAATACTAGAATCATTTAAAATCTTATGAGTTCACATCTTTTAGTTGATTAGCTTTATAAAATTAGTTTTGTTATGTACATTGAGAATATCTTATGAAAGGTATTTGAAATAATTTAAGAAGAAGTAAAAAAAATAAAGACACCAGATTTTTACGTGGTTCGGACAACTGTCCTACTCCACAAGGCTTCACGCCTATTGGCTTCAGAAGTCTTTCAAAGTATCAAAGGATTTACACTTACAAGAATTGACATGAACTCACCAAACCCCTTCTATAGTTAACACTAATATGCTACGGCTTTGCTACTTCTACTCCGTCTGACTGAAAGATATCCTGCCTCGTTCGAACTCCATTTGACGTTGTTGGATTCTTTTGATTGTGCTTGAACTGGACTTTGGAACAATGACTTACTATATCGAATAATGAAACTTAAACGGAATAAGGATTAAACATTTTCCTCAACGAAACTAAACAATGAAACTAAAAGTGAAACTTTGTTATGATTTGTATTTCAATATACTCAAAGGTTAAATGATAAAAATAAAACGACTCTTCTACTTATAGGTTCATCAGCTGACTGGCCCGTCTTGGCTGTTGCAACTGCTCCTATGTTTTACAGCTATCGAATCATCTTGATTGAAATTGATCTTTATCTTCTTGATGAATGAAAGTTGAAATAAGACCACATACGAAAACCTATTCCCCAAGTAAAAACACGTAACAGATATAGATATAGAAGATAGGCTTTCCATAAGAAAGATAAGTTAAGAAAGATCTGTCCTTATCTTAATAGATATAAAATACTTATCATACATAAACTCTTACTCTTAAAGATGGAAACTAAATAACTCAACAATCTTTTTAAATCAAATTAAACACGTTAACAGACTCCTATATCAATATGGATTAATTAAGTCGAAGACAAACATATATTTAGGATATAATTATTAAATTGTGCGATAAAAGGTACGGACATTAAATACATTCCTAAAAATATCAAACACTTTATTAATAAACTATTTAGATAAAATCTTTATTAGATCAACTTAACTGAGAGCACTTGAGATAATTAATAATATGAAAGTAACACAGTGCGAACAGAAGTTGGAAAAGATAGTTGCGACAAAATAAAACATTTTACTATTTTGACAATATCAAAGGTAACAAACTTATAGGACATTTACATTGTCCTAATAAACACAAAACAAAAATAAAAGACACGAGAAATGCAGAAGAACTTGTAGAAAAGTAAGAAGACATGATAAAGTACCCTTTTGCTTACCCTCGAGAAAGAATAAAACAAAAGACTCAACAGATTCAACTAGTTCACTGTACTTCATGATTATGGTTGAACATCCTCTTTCAAGGATCTCAAAATCCAATAATAGTAATACGCAAAATGAGAGGAATCATGTACACAATTTCTAACATTAAAGCATATTCACTAATCACATGCATGTTTCAGTGAGTGTAGTGGTGTGGATAGCTTTTTCATGCAAATCAATGTAAACTTTTTGACTTTGTAGTTTGTAAAGACAAGTTTCACAAACATTGACCACTTCACTTACCTCTAATTTGCGCATTTTCTCTCCATAGATGTATAGGAGATTCATCAAATATGAATTAGGACATTTTAAGCTTATAATGTTAGGCTAGAGTTTTAGCTAATAGAAGAATAAAGGATAAGAAAAACTCAAAGCTTGAAATCTCATTTTCACATAAACTTTTACTTTTTCTCAAATTTCTTCTCTATATGATTTTGTATAATCCTCCTTCCCGTGACCTTGGTGGTAAGCTTTCGCAGCCCTTTCATCCATTTCTTTTTTTGAAGATATTTCTTTTGTATCAGCTTTTCACTCTATTGAATCTTATTTTTTTCTTTGCTCACTCTTTTTTTCTTATTCAAGCTCGCTCCCTTCTTCAAACTTTTTTTGATGTCACACCCCCAAACTTAAATGTTGTTATATTCCTGGTATACTTGATCTCTCAACTTTTCCACATGTAAGGCTTTCTACTTTGATATCCTCATCATTGATCAACTTCTTCAACTCTTTCCAATCTTGCATCTCACTCGTCAATAAGCTTCATTTATGTATAAACGAATCCTCTAGAAAGGTTCAAAAGATAGGTAAACTGGCTTGTTCATAGAAAGGCTTCATAAATTTAAGGCTTTAGCGGGGTGCAACGGATTATTTTTAAAGTAAAGGTTTTTGCACTTTAAAGGCGCAATCGTAAAAGAAAAGACGGCTTAGATAACTCTCCTAATGAGCCTCTATCTAGGACTTCACCTTGATTGACGATCAATTAGATTCAAAGGATTGGTTGATCACACAAAGTTCCAGCCATCTCTCTAGTCAATCGATAATAATGTTCAACAATGAAGTGCATTAAGTGAAATGATGGTGTATATGAACTCATGCATGATCAAAGAAAATCAAGTAACTTGGAATTCCTTATACACTAGTCATGCTCTTCATCATAAATTCATGTAGACAAACTAATCAACGATCTATCCTTTTTCAATCAGGGAAGTGAACCAAAAAAGTAAATTATTTATTTTTCTTATTCAGCATCTCTAGCGTGACCACGTTGTGACAAGTGTTGCCAACGCTGCATTGAATTTTTCATTTTTTCATACATGGCGTCGTAAATGCTTGGAGTAGCTGTGTCAACGCTGCGTTGACAGAAACCAAGAATATTATTTTTTCTTTGAAAAAGCAAAACAAAAGTAGAGCAGAACGCAAAAAATAATTGAATTTAACTTGAAAAGTTAAAGAAAAATCACAACCACTCGCTCCCCCGAACTTTAAATAAATCTATACATTTCCTTAAAAAGGTAAAAGAAAAAGTACTTCAGAACTTTTGTTATTCGAAATTAATTTGGTGTAAAGAAATTTTTAGACGGGGAAGCTCCTACTGGTGCATGGTGTAGCTGGTTTCTGCTCGATCGTCTTCTTCCTCCCTTAAACTTTTTTCCTCATCACTCTCGTGATCTTCCTCAAGTACGATTACTTTTGATTTGTGGTCGAAAAGTGGGTGTATTCTTTTGAAAACCTTTTCATGTTCCTTTATCAAGTACATCCCCACTTTGAATCATCTTGTTTAGGCGAAAGTGCTGAACTTCGGCTTTAGAACATGGATAGTGATGAGTCCAGGAAACAAAATAACCATGTCACCAAATTTTTGCACAATTTATTCATTCGCTATTTGCTGCTTCTAATTGCTTCTTTTCGCAAAACTCTATCATAAATCTATAAAAGGAAAAACAAGCATAAAAGGACTCAAAATCCACGACAACAAACTTAAAAATAAGTAAATAAGCAGGATAAAAGAGTTCAAATTATACCCTTATCAAAATAAAACTTTAATATCTTGTAAAGCTTTACTTTGCAAATTAAAGCCACAAATATTAAAATTAGAAGGCAAAATATATGTTTTATGTATAGATAGATATAGATATACAAAATTTAAGATTTTTTAGTTCATTTATGTCTTTTCTTTATCCTACAACTGAAAACTCATAGTGAATCGTCAGTGAGACTTCCCTTATCAATCTTCCGGCTTTGGGGATTTATGTGGCTCATATTAACTTTGTTCTTATTATCGTTATTTTCTCAATCTTAATTAGAGTTCTCGATCTACTAAAAATTTAATTCCCATTTTTATCTATAGTTAACTATAAAGATAACATTAATAGTGTAATTGTTGAATTAAGTAATCTAATTGAATTCAAAGAGAAACTAGAATATTGAATGATTTTATTGAAGCCGAATGTTGATCGGATTGAATGATTACGTGAATGTGAACCGAAGCTTGAGAGAGAAATCTCTTATGATAAAAAGCATGAAAACAAAAAGTGAGTCAAAACTAGCTAACAAGGACATATTTATAGTAAGCGATAACATAACAAAATATTCTGAATCGGGAAAACCATACCCAACGGCTATAGCGTAATTATGAAAAATTACAATTTTTAGTAAAATGCGACTTTATAATCGCATTTTCTGCATAAGTTCAAGACCCCCCCCCCCCCCCCCCCCCGCCCCATGCCCCAATCAAGATGGACATGGATGTCGTGGAGGCCCATCTTGGACATCTCGTGAAGGAAAGGTTGTAAGGGAAGAGGCTTTGTTGATATGTCTGCTACTTGATGTTCTTTTGACATGTGAAAGATCTTCAAGTGGCCCTTGTGCACCTTTTCTCTAACAAAGTGGCAGTCAATTTGAATGTGTTTCGTGCGTTCATGATGCGCATGATCTATTGCAATACAATATGCACTTTTGTTATCTTTAAACTGCAAAGGAACTTTCTCTTCTTTGATATGAAGTTATTGTAAAAGTTGTTCGATCCAAAGAATTTCACAAGTTGTAGAGGCAATTGCTCTATACTCTGCTTTAGTAGATGATAGGCTAACAGTTGGTTGCTTTTTTGATTTCCATGAAATGAGGGAATCTCCCAAATAACAGCCAATCCAGTAATACGCCTCCTTGTTTCAAGACAAACGACCCAGTAACTGTCATAAAAAGACTTTAGGTGAGTAGAGGTATTAGAGGAGTAAAAATATCATTACTTGGTGTTGCCTTGATATATCTCAACACTCTATGAGCAGCAGCAAGGTGATTAGTAATAGGTCTTGACATGAATTGTTTCAGACACTGTATGTTGTAGTTGAGATCAGGTTTTGTGATGGTGAGGTATAAAAGTCTACCCAGAAGTCTTCTACACAAGTACATGAGAATTTGTTGTTAGAAGTTTAGCTTTACTCTCCATAGGTGTAGTTGTTGGTTTGCAGGTAACCAGATTCTGTCAATATGTCTAAAGCATATTTCTTCTGGCAGAGAACAACACCTTTCTTTTGTCTTGGAACTTCTATTCCAAGGATGTATTTTAAGGAGCCAAGATCCTTTGTAGTGAACCTGTTGTCAAGCTCAGATTTTATGCTTTGGATTTCTGTTAAGTCATTTCCAGTTAAGATAATGTCATCAACATACAACATAAAATTGTAGACTTATTTCCTTGTTTTTTCATAAAGAGTGAATAATCTGATATAGCATGCTTATATCCACAGCTTAATCTGGAAGTTTGCTTCGAAGCATACAAGCTCTTCTTTAGTAGAGACACTCTTTTATCTATTTGTTCTGAATAACCATGTGGATGTTTCATAAATATCTGTTCATCCAAGTCTCCATGTAGGAATGCATTATACACATCCAATTGGAGAAGAAACCAATTGTGAGATGCAGCTAGAGCAAGTAATGTTCTGACTGTAGCAAGCTTTGCTACGGGAGAAAAAGTATCAAAGCAGTCAAGGCCTTCTTTGTATGCGTAACCTTTAGCTACCAACCTTGCTTTGTATCTTTCAGTACTGCCATCAACCTTGTATCTGATTATATAGACCCACTTACACCCAATGTAATGTCGATTAGGAGGTAACTCAGTTGAAACTCAAGTGTTTGTCTTTTCAAGAGCTTCAACCTCCTTTTGCATGGCTAATCTCCAAGCACCATCCTTGTTAGCCTGTGTAAGTGAAGTAGGTTCTTTCTGTTGAGAGATAGAAGTTGTATATACTTTATGACTAAATCCAAGTTGATTAGTACAAAGATAATGACTGATAGGATATTTGTTTTCTTTGACAACAGACTGAAGAATGCTAGAATTAGCTTTATGTAAAGATTCTGGAACTACATAATCATAAACTTGTAAGTATGAAGCAGGAGCTACACTCCTACTAGACCTTTTTACTAGAGCTGGTGGATTAAGAACGACAAGAATTGTTGTTTACTGTATATATTGGAGAGATTTGGAATATTTTCTCCACAGGGATCGGAACAGCAATATTTGGGGCTGAAGTCTGGTAAAAATTATCTGACTGCAGTGTAGAATCAAGAGTACAAGACTCATCTCGTGAAAAATTATGAATCATACCGGGAGCGTTTGGAAACTGAGAGTTGTCACCACTCTCTAATTCATAGTGGACATTGTTTGGATCCATATCAAGCTGATGAGCAGGCAGAACAATATTCTTTTGCAAGTAAATAAAAGAATCAGATAGGGTGGTAAGAGTTCTCAATACTCTTGCTAGAAGGGATGGAAACCTCAAAAGGATAAATTTGTTCATAGAATTGAACATTCCTTGATATAAAAACCTTATTGATTTCGAAATTTAGTAAAAGATACCCCTTTGTAGTTGTAGATATCCAATAAAAACAGACTTAACGCTCTTGGATAAAATTTCTGTCTATATGTGTCGTTAGTAGATACATATGCAAGACAGCCAAAAACCTTTAAGAGAGTGTAATCAGGAGGTTTACTAAAAAAACCCTCATAAGGATATTTATTTGCAACACTTTAGAAGGCAATCTATTAATATTGAAAGTTGTTGTTGCTACACAATCACTCCAATACTCAATGGGGTTGTTAGACTGAAATTTCTGTGAGCTTGCTACTTGTAAAAGGTGTTGATGCTTTCCCTCAACAAGTCCATTCTGCTGGGGTGTTTGAACGTATGTCTGATGAATATACCCAGAGAGTGATAAGAATCTTTTAAAATAAACTCACTTGCATTGTCTGATCTCAGAGTTTTATTTTGACAGAGATTGGATAAAAAACCACCTTATCAAACTTTTTTAATGGTATTTAACTTCAGACTTGTGTTTCAAAAATAAACCAAAGTGCACCTACTATAATCATCCACAAGAGTGAGAAAAAATCTATATCCTTCGTGAGATGGAATAGCGAAGGGTCCACAAACATCAGCATGCAATGGCTCCAAACAAGAATTACAAACAAAAGAACTAACAGGAAAGGATAACTTCTTTTATTTTGCAAAAATGATAAGTATCACAAGAAGCTTCTTTATTACCAGATCTAACAGAAATCTGAGAAACAACACTAAGTTATCACTAGAAGTATGTTCAAGTGTTAAGTGCCACAAGGCATTAATGATTTTGACAGAATTACAGATAGAAGATGATGAATCAATGACTGTAGGAGAAGTTAACAAGTAAGCTATCAATGTGAACCAATCATCCTCTTCATGACTTGGTCTTGAAAAATACAAGAAGAACCACAAAAATGCAAGCTTAATTGAATATAAGTAACCAATTTAGAGACTGATAACAGGTTATGCTTAAAGGAAGGAACAAATAATACATTATAAATCAGGATATCTAGAAAAATTGAATAGTGCCTTTATGAGTAGCAGAAGTTCTACAATTATTTGGCAAATGAATCACAGTATTAACCAAAGTAGCTTGACCTAAGAACCTATCCAAGTGATATATCATATGGTAAGTTGCACCTGTATCAAGAATATACTCAATAAAACTAGTGCTATCGATATTAGAATAAGTAAGGCAAGATAAAAATTTGGAAATATCAGACGTTGCAGCAGTTGCAACTTAGTGGGGAGCCTCCTTTATAGTGGTTGAAGAGTTAACTAGAGCCAAAGAATTTTGTGAGACTCAGAAACATCAGCTTCAGGTTTCTGAATAGAAGAATCAGTAAGTAGTGCAGCAATAGAGTTTGCAAATGGATTAGAATTTTGTCTTTTACCACTTGGTCCCTCTCAACCAGGGAGATAACCAATCAACTAGAAATACTTATCCACAGTATGCCTTGTGTATCCACAGTGAGTGCATTTTGAACTTCTTACTATCCTTTTTGTTAACTTTTGATTGTTGCTTTTAAAGTTAAAACCATAACCACCTCCGTGAGTGGGATATGAACCCTTAGAATCCTGATAACTCTTTCCTCTAGTAAACATACCAAAAAACTCAGTAGGCACATTAGAACTACACATATCTCTTTGATGTCATTCCTGAAGTAACATAAAATAGACCCTTGACAAACAACGATGCATGAGCAGTATCTGACTCCTTATAGCAGCATATGGTTCAGTAAATCCAACCAAAAACTTAAGAACACAATCAGATTGTTGTTGTTCTATCATAGTAGCATTGACATTGAATGTACACTTGCCACATGAACAAGCTATCACAGGCCTTTGACTCAAAAACTCATCTCATAAACTTTTAAAACTATTATAGTAATTGGTGATGGTTTGAGATCCTTGAGTGATAGTAGACAAAGATTTTTGCAAATGATACACACGAGAATCACCAGTGCAATCATATCTGTTTTTTTATCGCAATCCATAGATCTCTAGCCGATTTAAAATAAAGTAAAATTTGCCTTCAATTATTTGAAATATAGTTTAAAAGCCATGAAATTACTAGATAATTGCCATGGTTCCAACAGACACGCAAATCAGCCTGATCTTCACGAGGACAAGGCAAAGATCTATCAATGGATCGAATCTTGTTCTTTATGCTTAGAGCTATTTTCACTCCTTGACTCCATGAGACATAGTTCTTGCCTGTGAAAATGTCACCAACAATTGATTGACCAAAATGATCTTGATTACCCAAAAAGTAAACTGAACTCGAATCTTCTCTCGGATTTCATGATGAAATCGTAGATGAAGCCAAAAGATTAGTAGACAATATATTAATCAATGATCAATCATAAAATCAAACGCACAAATTTGTAGATAAACGAATACCTAGAAAAAATAGAGAGAAGAACATTTTTGATCGGAAATTACGATCAATTGTAGAGAAACGCAATGGAAACTGTATCTATTAACCTAATCTCGAATGATACCATGTTGAATTGAGTAATCTGATTTAATTCAAAAGAAGATAAACTGAAAATTTAATGATTTTATTGAAGCCGAATGTTGATCGGATTGAATGAACATGAATGTGAACCAAAGCTTGACAGAGGAATCTGTTATGATCAAAAACATGAAAAGAAAAACTGAGTGATAACTAGCTAATGAGGACCTATTTACACTAAGCGAGAACATAACAGTGTAATTCCAAATCGGGAAAAGCCGTACTCCAACGGCTATAACGGCATTATGAAAAGTTACTATTTTTGGTAAAATGAGATTTTATATAATCGCATTTTATGCATAAGTTCAAGAGTAATCTATATAGAAGTGCAAAAGATTGTTTTATAATGTAATTCTTAACCATTCTTGAGTATATTAATATTATAAGATATGCCTTTGAAACTATAATTTATTTATATTTTAATTCTGTTCACTAACTATTAAATTTCTCACTACAAGAAAATGTAGCAATGGGGTCAAAAAATTACTCACCATTGCTATATTTTCAGTGAGCATTGATCAATGGCTACAGAAAATTTTGTATCCGGCTTTTGTTACTATTGGTCTTGTAGGCATAAAGTTATGTCAGCAATGGCTACAAATTAATTAGTCACCATGTAGGGTCAAAATAATCTGTAGCCATGACGTGGGGTCAAATGCATTTGTAGCCATACAATTAGAATAAAAGAAAATAAAAAATAAAAAAAAGGGTGGCGTCCGATTATTTTGACGCCACCCTTTTTCTTTTTATTTTTTAAAAAGGCGAGGCATCCGATTTTTTGGACACCACGCCTTTTCTCTTTTTTTTTCAAAGCCACGCTTTTTTTTTTTTTTTTAAAAAAAAAAAATCGCGGTGTCAGAATAATCTGACACCACGAGTGTAGGGTGGTGAGTGAATAATCACTCACCAAGGATTTTTATTTTATTTTTTAAAAAAAAAACCGTAGTGATTGAATAATCACTCACCATGGTTTTTTAATTTTTTTAAAAAACCGTGGTGACTGATTATTCAGTCACCACATTTTCGAAAACTTTTAAAAAAAATTTGGTGGCGGATTTACCGCCACTTTTTTGCCAGAATTTCAATTTTTTTCAATTTGGTGGGCTTTTTCCCTCCATTTTATTTTATATACATACATAATTAATAATATACCAACACACACAAATATATATATATATAAAAATGATATATACAGTATATATATATATATATGTTTAAAAATATACTTATATATATATATATATGTTATATATATATATATATATATATATATATATATATATATATATATATATATGTTATGTAGTGTGTAAAATATATCTATATATATATATATGTAAACACACAAATCAATATATACATATATTATATAAACACCCAAACAATACATAACTAATATAACACCCAAAAAAAAAAGAGTGATAGAAGAGAGGATTTTTCGAATTTTAGAGTGAGATTTTCATATTTTTTGAGGGAGTAGAGATGATTTTTGGATTTTTTGAGGAAGTTGAGATGATTTTCGGATATTTTGAGGGAGAGGGGAGGGTTTTCGGATTTTTTGAGGGAGAGGGGAGGATTTTTGGATTTTTGAGGGAGAGGAGATGAAGAGATGAAGTTTGTGGAAAAATGGGGTATATTTATACATATATGAAATTGTGGTGACAGATTTTTTTGACCACATTGTTATCACAAGGATTGTACCCTCAATGGGGTCAAAAAAATCTGACACCATTGATATCACATGGATTGTGCTTTTCTGGGGTCAAAAAAATCAGTCACAATGTGTGAACATGGTGACTGATTTTTTTGACCCCACAAACTTTAAAGCAATGGTGAGTGATTTTCTTGACCCCACACCTAGCAACAAATAAATCTGTCACCATTGTTAATCTATGGTGACTGATTTTTTTGAAGCTACGCAGATATCACAGATTTTTTATCTTCTTCCCCTCATTTCCCCCATTTTCGTCCATTTTCACCCGTTTTCATCCCCAAAAACCTCCATCTTCCATTTTGTTTTTCAACAAACTCTCCAAATATTTACGCAAAATCACTCCACTGCTCAAAATTCTCGGCAATTAGAAGGTAATTTTAATACATTTACTGTGTTTTGTTGGCTTGATTTTAATAGCTTAAATTTGGGTTATTTATTTACTTAAAATTATTATGTTTTAGCATGCGATTTAATTATTCAAATACAATAGTTTAATTTTATGTGGTATATATATGATCATCATTGGTATATTGTTTGTATGTTTACAAATAGTTCGTTAGTGCATTTTAACTGTTTTAATTAAGTGTAAAGTAGTTTTGCATATGTACATAGATAAATTGTAACACCCCGGAAAATATGAAAACCTAAAAATATATAAATCAGAGCACGACGCAGGTTAACAATGAGTCTAAAATCTCATTACTAAAAAGAGTGTTTCAATACACTTAATGTAACATGGGCTAAGATATAATACTTAATCTAGATCTCAAGGTGAGTATGTCAGCACTCCAAGGTCTCTGAGCTCTACTCCTGAAAGTCTAAATCTGATAGAAATGAAAGAAGAAAATATTTGATGAGATAAAAATCTCAGTGAGTGTTCATGGTGTTTGTGCAGATCATGATTTTATTAATATAATACTTGCGTTTCAAAATATTTGAGACGCAAAAGCGAGACGTAACATGCAATAATTTTGACGGTGAAAATCATAAGTATTTTAACTGGAAATCACTTTATAAAAAGTTGGGGAAAAAATCATTTTTCATACCTTAACTTGGCACCATTTTCACTTTCATACCTTAACTTGGCACTCATCAATTTACATACCATAAGTTGGACACAATTTTCACATTTGGTACTCCGACACCGAAAAAATACAAACTGGCGCCCCGTCACCCCAAATTTGAGGATTTTGACTAATTCTGACCCGCGTAGACACTCCACGTTGGATATTTTCCACGTTGCATCTAGCGTGGAAAATGCATTAAAAAAAATCCCAAAAACAAATCTCAAATGCACTAAAAATTCACAAATTACTACCCAATTTAATAAATGAAACCACTATGCCAAATTAGGGTACCATAAAATTGTGCCAAAATAGGATACCAAAATTGATTTTTCTCCAAATCTTATACATTACTCCAAAATCGAAATTGTGCCAAACGTGTATATTTTTGGTGCCGGAGTACCAAATGTGAAAATTGTGTCCAACTTATGGTATGTAAATTGATGAGTGCAAAGTTAAGGTATGAAAGTGAAAATGGTGCCAAGTTACGGTATGAAAAATGATTATTTCCATATCCGACGTGGAGTGCCTACATGGGTCAAAATTAGTCAAAATCCCCAAATTTGGGGTGACGGGGCGCCAGCGTGTATTTTCCAGTGCCGGAGTACCAAATGTGAAAATTGTGTCCAACTTATGGTATGTAAATTGATGAGTGGCAAGTTAAGGTATGAAAATGAAAATGGTGCCAAGTTACGGTATGAAAAATGATTTTTTCCCTAAGAAGTTGCTTCAACAAAAACTTTAGTTTTTGACAGAAATCACTTTAACTGAAACGTGAACTTCTGACCAAAGCAACTTTAACTGATATATTCGCTTTTGACAAAAATGACTTGACTGAAACTTTAATATTTAACAAAACACTTTAACTCAAACATTGATCTTTGATAGATCACTTTAACTGAACATTGGTCTTTGATAGAACGCTTTAACTGAAACACTAGTCTTTGAAAGACCACTTTAAATGAAACTTTAGTCACTTATGATGAAGAAGTCCACACATTTTTGTCGATGCAGACCAACCATATCACCCATAGTAAACATGTCTTATCTCCCCGTGTAAGGAGCTTACAATCTGAAACACATGACATGGTACATGTGGAAAACTACGACCCAACAAAGACACAACGACCTCCCGATGTGTCTAAGAGGGAATGGGCTATGGGGACATAAGGCCCAACCGGCAAGCCCTCTGCCGCCCGGTGGCACCCCATGCACACCCAAGCCAAGTTGGATCCAACTAACTAAAAGGGACATATCCGAACATAATGGGAGATAATCATCATAAATGACAAAAATACTTTTGAACAAACGATTTCACAATCCACATGCTCTAGGAAATCAATTTCCAGTAAAACTATAGGATTTGCTTTTGAATAGAACTCTACTTTAGAAAATTTATTTTAAGTAAAACTATAGATATACATACATGCATCCTTCCGGTTTTTCAAAAACATGTAATACAATTCTGAACACTCACCTTAAGTTCAATTGCAAGGATGTTGAGATACCCCAAATTAAGATCATCTACCTATTTGGTCAAGCAAAATATCAACCTCAACACCACTAAACTAAATCCTAATGTAAGAAAGCAAATCTCAAATGATGATTACTAATATTAACTTATCTTATATACGTATACATATACAACTTATGTGATACATATTACACACACAGAGAAAATATAATCGCACACAGTAATCTAATTACAAATATAAAAGACTTACTTAATCCACTAATTTTAATTGAGAATAACATATTGGAACTATAAGATTCAAAACAAAATTATTGTAGTTTAGTTTACTATTTTATGTAAAATCATGAACTCTTTAATATTCCATTAAATCTAAAAATATTATTGCCAACATAATGACATAATCATATAAAATCCATCAATTAAGAACAAGAGTCTTAACATGCTCCAATAATTTTCTAAACTCATTATACACTTTCCCGCAGGATTTTCTGGCAGTGATTTTGGAACAATTTTATAAAATTCATTATGAGGGATAAATTCACAAATGTTTACCGTAGGTTTTGTAGCACCTGAATATTATTGTATAAAAAGTTTCAATCACATAATACGTCATTTAGCACGTGAAATAACTCGTTAATCAAAGAGTGTAAAAACAGAAAATACTAAGATATTAATACCTTGCAAATGTTTCTTCCTTTTTCTTGTTTTGTATGTATGGATAGGATTTTAGAAATAGGAACGAGAGATAATCTGAAGATGAGCTAGCTACAAAAATGTTTACATTTCCCTTGCCTTGTGTATATATATGATGGAATTTGGTGGTGAGGTGTACAAGTGACATGTGGAAGGATGATGAGGAAAAAAATGATGATGTGTATTACACAAGAGCGCCAAAATTTTTCTGTACCAGGCTTGTGAACCACTTCTTGTACCATCAATCACAGTGTGCCACGTGTACCTACCAAACCAAGGTGGCACCTCTTTTTTTGACCGGTCAAACCCCATTAACTTTATTTATATAAGGCAAATGAATTTCCCTTCCCCTTTATACGGCTTTGAGAGGAGAGAGAAAATCATCAAAACGTAGGAGAGATAAAATATTAAATTTTACATTTCATCTTCATCTTCACCATTAAATATTACATTTCATTCTACTGCAATGAAAAAGTAAATTGCCATTACTCCTCTCCTCTCTCTCTCTCTCTCTCTCTCTAACACAAAGTCTAACAGGAGCATTGATATGTTTGTCCCAAGTTCTTTTTTCTTGAATCTTTTCTTTTTCCTATACGTTTTTTTTAGAAATTGATAGATTTTAACTATAAAACTATGCGTGTAAATATTACTAGATTTTAACTATAAAACTATTTCTGAGTGTCTATGTCAATATAGAAAAAAACTTCCAACTAGAGAGATCATCAGAGAGTGAACTCCAACAAAGAGAACAATAATCAAACATTGTGGGCCTTGTTCCATATAATTTATGCTATGGGCACGAATATGGTAAATTTAGTGGGATGACTCATTCTTTTCATGTTTGCATAGAATTTTTTTTTGCTGCAGAAGGTTCTACTGATCGATATATTGATAGGCATGTGATTCTCATAATAATTAGAAATTCATATATATAACACGATTTTCTCACAGCAACAGTCAAAAAATTGTTGATATTGGTATCTTTTTTTCTAAATTACTATTGAAAGATAAACAAACTAAAAAATTAACAATACTGGTGTAGTGTAGTATTGATTATATGCTTGGTGGTGAAAAAATAAAGGACTCAAGAAAAAAAGAAAAAAAAAAAAAAAAAAAGAGCTTGAAGGAAATATATGAATGCCTCTGTTAGACTTTGTGTTTGAGAGAGAGGGCTGAGAGGACTAATGGGGATTTACTTTTTATTGCAGTACAATGACTTAACGATGAAGATGAAGATGAAATGTAAAATTTAATATTTTTCTCTCTCCTCTCAAAGCCGTATAAAGGGGAAGGGAAATTCATTTTCCTTATATAAATAAAGTTAACGGGGTTTGACCGGTCATAAAAAGAGGTGCTACCTTGGTTTGACAGGGACATGTGGCGCACTGTGATTGATGGTACAGGAAGTGGTACACAAGCCTGGCACAGAAAAATTTTGGCGACACAAGAGTAGCAAGTGGCAATGAAACAAGTAAATAGGTGGCATGGATACATTATTATAAGTTTCTTGATGTACTATTTATATATGCAAGTTAAAGACCAAGATCAAATGATTAATCAATTAGAGTCTTACTAAAAAGAATTTAATTAATTGGCATTAACAATCTAAACTAAATAGTTCTTATTTTCTAACTAAAATAAAAATTTTAAAACACATCTAACAAGGTTCGTAATACATATTTATATAAGTAAAGATATTAATTTAAGAGATAAGAAATTTTGGGGATATTACATAAATGTAGTGATATATTTATTTTCCTATTTTAATAATAGACAACCCCCACACGTAATTGTTTATTAATTAATGGTAGTTTTTTGTGTTTGTGATAGGTTATAAAATGTATAACAACAAAGACCGAAGTTGGATGTCCGACAGATTAAATCGTGGTGATGATGGGTATTTGAATCCTGTTTTTGAAGCCGGTGTGGGAATTTTTCTAGACCACGCATTTAGTGCACCACAATTATTACGAAATGGCAAAGCTAGGTGCCCTTGCTTTAAGTGTTACAATAGGAAATTTGGTGGTAGAGATGGTATTCGATTTCATCTTTACAAGAATGGATTTTTGTCTGAATACTACGTATGGACTGAGCATGGTGAAATTCGAAGGCTCGAGGAGGGGTTTGATACAAATATGGGGTACGATACAAACATGGACGAGTCATCGTCTGGGAATAACTTACGGGATCGACAAAGAGATATGGTCGAAGATGCATTTGCTGGCCGATTTGATATAATAATGAATTTGAGATTGGAAACGAACAACAGAATAGGGAGGCACAAGCATTCTTCCAGATGTTGCGTGAGGCAGAGGAGCCCATACGAGCAGGAGAGGGAAACACAGTATTGGGATGGGTCGCTGAATTTCTCAATAACAATGTACTCCACTCTATCCCTAATGTGGCATGCGAAAAGAACATACAACTGTTTCGCCAATGGCTGAGTACCGAAGATCAACAGAGGATGCAAGACAGTATGTATAACATGCAGAGATATATGAACCGATTGGGGATGGGCTACCAAACATTTGATGTCTGGATTAACAACTGCTTCTTATTTTATGGCGAGTACGCAGATATTAAGTATACGGTGTGTCCTGAATGCAAGGAAGTCAGGTTCGAAGAGAGGCTGAATTCACATAACAAAGCAAAGTTGGTTGGTCGCAAGAAGTTGTGGTACCTACCATTGACGCCACATCTGCAACCACTCTACATGTCTACGTGAATGCGGAACACATGAAGTGGCATTTGAAATGTCGAAGAGACACTGATCAAATGATCCATCCTGCACATGGAGAAGCTTGGAAATCATTTGATGCAGCGCACCAAGATTTTGCCAACGAGCCTCGCAATGTTAGACTTGGCATTTGCACCGATGGATTCAACCCGTTTACGAATAATGCCGTTCCATACTCTTGTTGGCCTGTCTTTGTCACGCCGTATAATCTTCTGCCCGATCTTTGCATGAGGCAAGAATACATCTTCTTGAGTTTGTTGATATCTGGACCCAGAAGCCCGGGGAACAGCATAGATGTTTTGCTTCGACCACTGGTTTATGAGCTGAAATCATTGTGGGAGGTCGGGATTGAGACATACGACAGTTTTAGGATGCAGAATTTCATAATGCGTGCAACAGTTATACCGACCGTCACTGATTTCCCAAGGTATGGTATGTTTTCGCAGTGGAGTACCCAAGGCAGGTTGGCATGTCCATATTGCATGGAGGGGACCAAAGCATTTCAGCTGAAGCACGGGAGGAAGAACTATTTTTTCGACTGTCACCTACGTTTCTTGCCAGATGACCATCCTTTCAGGGACAACACCACTGATTTTCTAAGAGGCAAGACAAAAGAGTATTGGCTCTTTGTGAGAAGATCCGGGGAAGAGATGTGGGAACTGGTAGAGTGCTTGCTGGATAATCCATTTGGCCAGAAAAATATCATCATTCAAGGTTATGGAAAAGAGCACAATTGGAACCGGAGCAGTATATTCTGGGAACTGCCCTATTGAAGCACTAACATGATACGTCACAACTTAGACGTAATGCATTACGAAAAGAACTTCTTCGATAATATCAAAAACACGGTGATGGATGATCCAAAGAAGACTAAAGATAAATTGAATGCGAGGAAAGATTTGGAGTTGTTAATGAGCCGACGGGAGTTTTTCTTGGGGCTGAGCCGAA
Source organism: Misopates orontium (assembly GCA_946800315.1). NCBI lineage: Eukaryota > Viridiplantae > Streptophyta > Magnoliopsida > Lamiales > Plantaginaceae > Misopates > Misopates orontium. The sequence continues at coordinate 15,878,152 of OX326946.1, forward strand.
ATGGTAGAGTTGTGAAGAAGAAAGCCAAGTACTGCTTGAGTAAAGAGCAAAAGAAGTTGGTGTGTGAATGGCTGCGGGGTTTGAAGTTCCCTGATGGGTATGCTTCTAACATTTCACGTTGTGTTCATATGGACCAACTTAAACTAGTTGGGATGAAAAGTCATCATTATCACGTGTTCAAGCAAAGATTGTTACCTCTTGCATTTCGTGACTTATTACATGATAGTGTTTGGTGTCCATTAGTGGAGGTTAGCAACTTTTTCAGAGCTTTGAGAACCCATGAAATTTGAAAATTCGATATGACCACGCTCGAGGTATCAATAGTGGAGACGATGTGCAAGTTGGAAAATATATTTCCACCAGCCTTCTTTGATTCAATGGAGCATTTGGCAATTCATTTACCGTGAGAAGCGATGGCCGGCGGACCGGTTCAATATAGGTGGATGTACCCATTTGAGAGGTAACAATCTTTGTATTATTACTCATTTCTATATTTATAGTTAGTAAAGTATATATATTTAATAAATTGGATATGCTTCATACCAGGTGCTAATTTGAAGAGATCGACGGGTAATAAAGCGAGAATAGAAGGGTCGATTGTGAAGGCCAATATTACGAGGGAGATTACTAACTTTTGTGCAGTTTACTTCGGACCATCAATCAAAACCCATCATAGCCGCCAGAATAGGAACGAGGTTGAGAGGCCTCTGAATTTGAGCGATGAGTTGTCCGTCTTTCAAAATAAAGGAAAACCTATGGGGAGACGAGTCAGATCACACAATTTGACCCTTGCCGAGCAGATAGTCGCTGAGTTATACGTCCTTCTTAACTGCACTGAGGTCGAGCCGTGGATAAGGTATTTATTATATAATGATCGGTCATGTTATGAGTTCGTACATATATATATACATGTGTAATTTTAGTACCTCCTCTAAAGTTGTTTATATGTGACAGGTTGTTTGAACACGAGATGTGTTCCGGTGTTCCGGATCGTGTGATTCAGGAAAGGCGCAACACTTATTTCGCGGATTGGTTCAAACAGACTATCAGGTACGGGCGTTACCCGGTTAACCAACGCCTGCTTGCTTTAATACACAGCCCACTATTACGAGTAGGAGTGTTCAAGGCGTTTAAGATTAACGGTTACCGTTTCCACACTAAAGAGCATGGGATGAACAAGAAGACGATAAACAGTGGAGTATATCTGAACGGAAATGCAGGGCGACCTGATGATTTGATCTACTATGGCATGCTACAGGAAATTATTGAGTTGGAATACTGGGGTAGCGGTGAAATGAAGAGTGTTGTCATGTTCAAGTGTGACTGGTACGATATTTACGGGGGCATGATGACACATCCGAGTTACCGATTGGTGGACATCGATCCGCAGAGGCGATTGGAAACTGGAGCTGCAGAACCGTTTATACTTCCAAGCCAGGCATATCAAGTGTATTACACAAAATACCCTTCCCAACAGAACGCGAGCAGAAGAGGGTGGTGGGCAGTGTGTACTACAAGGGCAAGATACGTCGTCGATGCCACTTCAGTGTTTCAAGATAAAAATGCAATTGTTGTCCTGCCCGTTCCTAATAACAGTTCAGTACCTCTCGCAGACGACAAAATTCAGCAAGTCGATGATGTATACGAAGAGGATGAGAAGGATGAATATGGCGATATAAATGACGAGGTTGGCGATGATTCTGCACCTAAAGATGACAACATCGATGATGACCTTGATTTTGTTAATTAGATTTATTATTTCGATTCAACGTGTAATGCATGTACTTTTATTGAACTAAGGATGAGAAGATTGTGTCAACTTGTGGACTATTTTTAGTATTTACCAAAAATATCTATTTTAAAACTAAGACAAAAGAAATAACCATTCGACAACAACTTAATCAATAATTTAATTTAAGACTACTAAAAACGATAATAACTAAAAAGTTACACACTTAAACATTACAAAAAAAAAAAATGTTCAACTAATTACATCAAGGGCTGAATGGGAAATCAGTGGGATCGTGGCCATCTCTGCTATGGGGGGGTGAGGCCCGGTCTGATGATCCTGCGTAATCCCTGTCTCTGACGGCATAGGAGTGTAAGTCCTCTGTGTCTGCATCTGCGCGCGCTGCTCATTGAACTGACTCAACATGGCGTGCTGAAGGGGAAATGAAGGCTACATAGGCTGACTCGTCCCACCCTGGAAGAATCCTGATTTTACTTGCTGCATGAACTGCTAGAACTCATCCTGTCGTGCCTTCTGGGCCTGTAACTCTTCCTCCAAATAGGCAATCGTTCTTCTCTAGAATCGTAGCAGTTGCTGCTCGTTGACGCCCAGCTGTTGTCCTTATATTTCGGGTACTTTCAGACATCGAACCCTGCATACTCTGGTTCCCCATGCGTCGGAACACCTGAAAATCAGGACATGTATATTTATCAAGTTTCAAACATTAAGAGTGGATGCAGATACATAATGCGTCGGAACATTTAAACAGACGAATATTTAATTACCAGACATCTTGTTCCTGTTTGAGCCTCCTATCGCATCCGACCACAGATTCGGATCCAACGTAGGGTACTGATCTTTACTCTGATATGACGCTGCTAGTCTCGCGACATATTTCTCCTTTTTATAAAATTAAATATACGAAGTCAATATTTCATTTATTAAAAGGAATATTTAAAACTGTCACTTTAATTGATCAAGGTTGAAATTACTTACATGCGCCATCTGATCCTTTTGGATCGTCCACTGCTCCCGTCCATCCAGAAGCTTTATGCACGTTCCCGCCTTCTAGGCATCATGGTGCTTCACAACATCTGCCCCCCCCCCCCCGTTTCTTACACATGATGAATCACACAGATGTACCGATTAGATGACTAAGTTAAAGATAAATAAACAATAATAGATAGTTATACATATATTAAAGACAGTTTTCCTTCACTCCGTCTATGCTCCTTGACCCGCCAAACCACGTCGGTTTAGGGTTCTTGGCCTTGTTTGCCCTTGCAATCGCACTCTGTCTCTTGGTCTCTTCAGACTCCTAGTGGCGAACGTAATCCAGGAGGTATTCGTCGTGAAACCAATAGTTCTGAATCCTCTTCGGTGGACCTGAAGTGCTCGTGTTGTCCAGCCAATACGTCTTAGCACGATGCACTTCAGAACTGAATCTCTTAGAACAAATGATGTGGTACGTTATGTTGATCCTCACTGCGTCCCCCTCACTCCACTGATACGTCGCCTGAAATTCAAGAATCGATAAGAACTCGTTAATATATAGTTAATATAGTAATAATGCATATAAAGTAAAATTATAACTCATGAAATTATGGCAAAGTGTACATACCACAAATCTATCCCAAACCGCATGACGATCGTTCGCCGAAAAATTACTATACGTGAGGTACGGCCGATTACAATGCGCCTTCAGATTCGCGCCGATCGTGCTAACCAACCTGTTACTGCCCCTAATCGCCCCATTGCGACGGTTGATATAAAGCCTCGTCATCAGGCAACGGTCTGCAGGGGGATGCTCGATGAGAGTCCCCCCGCGATACACAACACTGTCAACCTCCATCTGAACCCCCTCCTTGCCACCATCACCGGCACCCGTCTCCTCATTCCCCACTGGACCATCCACACCATCGCCCCTTGCTCCACATCATCCCCCAAATGGACCCCCTCTGTATCTCGCCGTAAAGCACTCACGGCTCTTGTCAAAGCTACACCAGCTGATCCTGATAACTAACAATCGGCATTTGATGGTAGGCTACCTCCAGAAGCTCTTGATGCCGAATAGCGAGGTGAAACCAATCTATTCGCCTTGGGTCGTCCGCCCGAACTATTGAACGACATGGACTGTCGTGGATCTAACTGGCCGCCTTGCTGACCGAAGTTCCCCTGCACCCCACCCGTGAGGTCTGCCATCCCCTGCATCCCGCCTGCGGGCCCTGCCATCCCCTGCATCCCGCCTGCGTGGGCCGGCATCCCTTGCATCGTGTTGGATGCCTGGGCCGGAACCCCTGCATCGTGTTGGATGCCCTCTGTAACAGTTCGCGAACAACATTTGGTGGCGTCTGCATCAAGTTAGTATATGGCCCTGCTGCATTAGGGGTATACGCTCCAGCCCTTGCGTCCCACGACCCACTATTGGGGTTACCCCTCACCGCCGTAAGCACACTATGATTTGGCATGGTACACGATGCAGTAATCAATGGTTGTCTAGATGATGCGCCAACCGACTTTGTCTTGTCTTTGCCCTTGCCTTGCCTTGCCCCTATTGCGAGGGATCAACCTGTAGTCTATCTGCCATCTATTATACATTAACACAAATAATTTTTAATAAACATCATATATTACATTTGACACTCCAATGAAAATATACACATGATTACTAATTATGTAATAACAGTCAGAAAAGTATTAATTACTAATATGATCATGACATTTAATTTAACTACAATTTTAATTTTGCTATTTTATGCTAAATATTAAGTTTTTCCTAAATTTCATAATATTTCTTGAATTTTCCTAATTTTTATACAAAATTCCAACACTTTTACTAAAAACTGTCCTAATTACAACTAATTATAGAATGAGTACACATATATAATCATGTTTCACCTAGCTAGCTATACTTAATTACTAATTAATTTAATCAAATTACTATGAATTTGATAATTTTATTACTAATTATCCAATAATTATCATAAAAGTGTTAATTACTAATATAATCATGAGGCATTTTTTTAAACTACAAATCTAATTTTTCTATGTCTGATTTTTCAAACAGCATGTTAGGCGTCCGAGTAATCGGACGCCATGACACTATTTTTAATTTTTTTTCGTTGTTTTAATTAAATTAAAGGTCCAGATCATGCATTTTTGCATGATCCGGACCGTTAAATCGTGGTGTCCGATTATTTTGACACCACGATTTAAATTAATGGGGTTAAACTGTTTTGACCCCATTTATTTTGCATGGCTACAAATTATTTTATCACCATTGTGTTCAATGGTGACTGATTATTTTCACCCCATGCTTGGTGAGTGATTATTTTCCCACTATTGCTGGCTACAAATTTTTTGGACTCCATTGATTTAAATTCAGTTGCTACATGGATACAGATTTTAATCACTCACCATATTTTTGACACCGTTGTCTTGTATTCTTGTAGTGTCTTTTCTACTGTGCTTGATATAAATATTGTTGAAAAAAGTTGTAGTCGCCTGATGTACTGTACCCAAAAATTTAAAAAGATATCTAACTGTTTTACCTATAGTCATGTATCTTTATTCGTGCAACATGGGCTACGATATTTGTGGATGAATTGACTCGTTTACGTTGTAATGAGTGAGGAAACATTAAGAACGGAATCGCAACATTCAAATTTACGTCCAAATGATAATTGACAAGTTGGTATTCGACTTTACGTAATCCTTAAAATTATCACGAGTTTTACTTTTTCTTTCTGTAATGTTATATCTATTTGTCAAAATTTATATGCTTATCCGGCATCGTCGGCCGCCCATTTGTTTGCTTATCCGGCTCAGCCGTTTCCCGCATGCATTTGAATAATTTGATCAACATATTTGATAAATAATACGCCTCTTCTGAGAAAAAAAAAAAAAAAAAAAGTCTACACTTCCAAAACCGGCAATTGCTGATTTGGCATGCTGCTATGCAAAACTCATCAATAAGACCAGGTATCTTTGATTTATACGATTTAAAAGCTTATAAGTAAAATAATACTTTAGTGCTACATGCAAGATATCACCATTTGGATGTAATTTAATTACGAGAAGAGTTACTTGGTTGATCCTCGAATTTTTGCATATATATAACTGCCGTCGGCTGTGAGAGTTTACACGTTGACCTTGACTGCTGCTATGACATTTTATTTTTCTTATTATCGCTTTGGCCATTAAATTTTCTTCCTTTTTTTTTTCTTTCTTCTTTTGTTTTCCTCATGTAATTGAATCAGTTGTCCGTCTTGAACATTTATCTTCGAGGTTGGTCGAATATTTCTGAGTAAATCATCAAAATAATTAAAGGGAATCTGATGTCAGTGAAAAAAGTGAAATTCAAACAGCTTCACACAAACCAGAAACTCATCACAGTCAAGCCTACCCCTAAGCCACAGTGACGGTATAACTAGCTTTCCGATGAAAACATTATAAGTGTAACAACAGATTTCGAGTCCTTAAAAATAAAAGACAAAAAAAATTAGTACAAATAAACTTAATATGAATTTAAAAAATTTAGAGTTACAATCTCAATTTTATCCTCTGATTCAATTCTTCAAGAACGTCAATCTTCGGGATTTTTTGAATTTGGAGTCGAAGTCTTCAATTTGATCTTCGTTGAATTTGACTTGAACTTGGAAAACTTTAATTCGAGGGCGTGAGAGCTTGATCTCAAATCAAAAGAGAACTTCTTCGATCTTCGCGACGAACAATTTGAATCTTTGGATGAACGCCTTTGAAGATGATGAACTTGAGGGAGAGGATTTGAAGAACTTCTTTTACTCCAAGAATGATTGTTTTTTGTGTTGTGATTTTTGTTCTTGGTGAAGACCTCAATTTATAGTGTTAGGAGAAGAATCTTCTGATGAGATGAATGGTTGTGATCGTTTCTCCAATATGGAAGACATAATTTGAGGAAATCCTTCTTTCCATGATGAAAGATAGTTTCCTTCTTTTGAGATTTGATGACTAGACCTTCCATCCTTTGAGATTTTGATGACTAGACCTTCCATCCTTTGAGATTTTGGTGACTAGACCTTCCATCTTTTGAGATTTGATGAGTAGACTTTCCATCTCTTGAGATTTTGATGATTAGACTTTCCATCTTTTGGGACTTTGATGAATATACTTTCCATCTTTTGAGATTTTGATGAATAGTCTTTCCATCTTTTGAGATTTGATGAATATATATTTCCATCCATAGAATATTGGAATTTTATGGAATATTTAATTTTCTCAAATTGCACACATTTAATTATTTAATTAGACAAAATAAATGTGTCTACAATAAGTACTAGCCAGTGTTTTCAAAATCGAACAGAACGATGAACTTGCAACGTTACTGGTTACAGGTTCAATTGATTGAACAGGTCGAAACACTGATTCGACTGTTAAACAACGTCGATATAAAAGAATATCTATATAATTGTGAGATAAATATATTTCTGACATTTTCAAATCTAATACCAAGAAATCATCAAGAAATTTAATGTAGTTTGTTCAAATACTTTTTTGCTCATTCTATTTATGAGACTTGCACTAGTTCTTCAAACAATCAAGTATTCTATTTTTAGTAGTTCTATCAACAACTCACACTCAACATTTGTAAATAAATTATACATATTTATTTTACTACAAAAAAAAAAGTGATTTTTTTTGACGACTTTATACGACGTAGTACAATTTTTGTCGCATAAATGTTAATATATATGACGATTAGGAATATTCTCACATAAGATTAGCTTTTTATGTGGCAATCCAAAATTTCGCCATCTAAGCTAAACTTTCGTCATAATTTATAAAATTGGAGTGACAAAACACAATTTTGCCATAATTTTTGTCACTTAAGCTGCTGCACTGAAAAAGCGGCAAAAATCCCTCATTTTCACTTTGCCCCAAAAATAATTATTTTGTCCAAAAAAAAAAAAAAGGTGAGTCGACGTCGTTTTGCTTATAACACTCAATTTCAGATTATTACAACCTAAGCTTCCACAATTCTCGAACAAAACACTCTCCACCAAATCTCTCTCAAACTCGAACAAAAAAACTCTCTACCAAAACACTCTTCTTCGACCAGATCTGCAAAATTGCACAATTCTCTCTCGATTTTGCACTCTCTAGTGGTAAGAAAACTCTTCTTCGACCAGATCTGCAAAACTCTTCTTCTCTCTCTTATATTCTGAGATTAAGTTGTAATTTCATCCTCGAAAACCCTAGTTTCTCGATTTTGTTGATGTTTAATAGGTGGGTTTGTTCGACCTCGCTGGATAGCTAACGTTTCCCCATAATTTGTGTGAGTTCCATCTTACTTTAGCTTTACATGAGTGAATCGATGGGTTTTTCTTGTTCTTTTCTGGAAAAAAAAATAACAAGTACGAATGAGGATTTAGGGATTAGGGATTTCGAAGTTCTGCGTGTATTTTGTGCAATAGTGATGTTGTGTTTCTCAAACATGAAGATATCTTGTAGATTAGTTATCTTACTTCTAACAATGTGTTAACATTTTGGTTCACAACTCTAAAATATGCGGTTTTTGTATGGTTTTTGTTATTCTTAAGTAGAAGCTCTTCAAAAAATGAGTGGTTTTGTAAAATCTCTTCGTAGATTTATAAACTGCTATTATTGTTATGATTATTTTTTTTTTTGTTAAAAGTTGTTGGTCTTGTCTATTACTTTCAATTTATGTTGAAATTTATGTTCATAACTGTAGAAATTGTTGGTTTCATGTCATTTTTATTGTTAAGTGAAAACCCTGCAAAATTGTGCGGAGTATTTGTGATTTCTTTTTAGAACTTTTATGGCTGGTCGTTTTTTGGTGATTAAGTTTTGTTAAAATTTCTTTAGGAAATGTTTGGAATTGCAACTTTACTTCATTATTATATAAACTGTTGTTTTTCAACATCATGTGTGTTGTTGAGTAAAAGTTCTTTAATAAATGTGTGTATTTGTCATTCTACTTATGACTTTGGAAACTAAAGGTTTTCATGTGAGTTGAGTTGTTATTTTTGGATGTTTTTACTTTAGTTGTTAAGTAAATTTACATTACTTTATGCAGGTTTAGCAAGTGGAGTTGTTTACCTGTTTAATTTCTTGGGGATTAGATTGAGATTCTATTGAAAAATTGAAAATATTCGTAGAGTTTTTGGTTATTTTATAATTCAGTGATTTTTGGTCTGTTTATTAGATTGATTTTTGGTAAAAGTTCTTCATAACTTTGTTAGTCTCGTGTTTTGCTTTGCTAAAAGGGCTTCAAATATTGTGTGTATTTGCAATGTATCTGCATCACTTTATAAATTGTTGTGTTTTTGTCAGTATTTAATCTTGTTATGCTAAAGTCCTTCACAAATTAACAGGATCGGTAATTTCAGTTTTTGTTTCTTGGTAAATTGATGATTTTTCATGTGATTACGTTGTGCATTTCTAAACTGATGGTTTCCATGTGATTTCAGTTTTAAAGTTAAATTACATTGTTTTGTGAAGAATTATATACTACAGCTGGAGTAGTTTGGTTGGGAAGGATTGAGAGTCGGCGTATAATCTAAAAATGTTTTGTGAAGAATTATATACTACAGCTGGAGTAGTTTGGTTGGGAAGGATTGAGAGTCGGCGTATAATCTGAAAAGGTTTGTTCCTGCATCTCCAAAGCTTTCTGTTTAATTCTCTTATCCATTATATTTTTTTCATCATGTACAATATAGAGAACTAAAGTACAACCATAATTTAACATTGTATATAGTATGATGAAAGAGAAGATGATAAGGGACACTCGGAGGTAGGAACACCAACTTGAGGCTATGCAAGCACAGATTCATAAGATGCACAACATTTGGCGAAGAATTAAATAGGTAATGATGCCATAACCTTGTTGTTTAGTTTTCTAAGATATACCTATTACTATGATGATAATTAGGGGAAATGAGCATCGTGTGCCATGAGTTTATGTGAAATACGTTTCATTTGGATTTTGAACAGCCTATAGAAATGAAAAGTATAATGAAGACTATGTAATTGTTGGCTGATTTTGTTAAATGTGTGAAAATGTATGAGTTTATAATGAAGTTTATGTAGAAGTGCGATTATAGGATTTAATAAGTGTGTGAAAATGTTGTGGATTGGTGAAATTGTTGGTTGACTTTGATAATTTCATTCAATATGTTTATATATGTTGTGGGCAAATGTTGGATTTTGGTAGCTTATGCCATCTAAGGCGTTATATGATTTGATATATTTGCAAGTTTATGGTGTTTGCATATGGTTTGTCTAACTGGGGCTACAATGAGTTTGAACATGTTGCTCTTTTCTTATGGTTTGTGTTCTTGTAAGTAGCATTTTGTTTTGTGTGGACGTGCTGCTCTTTACTTATAGTTTGTGTTCATGTCAGTAGCACCTTGTTTTCTGTGAATGAGGTAGAATTTGCCCAGTTAATTTCATGTTGAATCGTTTAGTGGTCAGTCATTTGTGATCAGTTTTGTAGGTGTGCAATCGTCATCTTCACCAAAAATAGAGATTATGGCAGATTTTTTTGAAGTCTCTGGATATTGAAGTAAATGAAGAAGGGTGAAGATTATGAATGATAATGGCTATTGCATAGCCAATCACATTCTATTGTATTATGTGTAATTATGAATGAGTTAGGTGAATTTCTGATCAATAAGCGCGGCAGTAAAACTAAATCGTACAAAACTCTTGAGTGACAATAACTAATATGTCAATGACAACAATTTTGTCACAAGAAAAATCTAAATAACTTGTTCTAATGACAATTTTTATCTTCGTAAGAAGTTTTTTTGTCAAGATTACCTGATATGCAAAATATATTGTCACAACAAACATTTAATGTAAAGGCTTTATGTGACGATGGTGCTACGATGACGAAATTCTACTACTCATATGACAACAAATTCGCCATTTAAATTAAATTTTTTGTGGCAAACATATTTTCGTCACAACTATATGTGACGACAACAGAATTTTGTCACATAAACCATATGCAACGGGGCCAAAGTGGCGAATTTTGTGACGAAATATTTAGTCATATAACGTTCATACGATGATTTTTGGGGATTAAATGACGATGTTTTGCGTCGCCAAAAATCACTTTTTTGTAGTGTTTGTTTGTTTATTTTTTATTTATAATCTTGGTTTGTTGGCTAAATTTCACCCTAAAAATTGCAAATATTGATTACTAAACTTATTTTTGTTATTACCATGATTCTCTTAATAAACTCTAGACTTAATAATTTAAATAATTATTAATTGCTCAAGTATAGCAATAATACTTCGAGAGATAACCAATGTGAATGGTCAGCTGCCTTACAAAGTTTGAACCATATTCATCTCAGCAATTAACATCTCATTAAAGTAAAATTATAGTATTTCTATCTATATAAATGTAAAGAGGGGTCATGATTATAGCAAGATATTTCTTAATAGATACAAAAGTTTAAAAGACTAAAACTTTCCTCATATTATAGTAGTTGGTCAAAGGAAAATACTAATATAAATCAAGGACTCCATGATTTACACGGCAATCACCTACAAATCAAATCACAATTCAAAAGTCACATTTTCTAACTCCAAATAATTTTGTCTTTTTGGTATTCAAAATCTAACTAAAAAAGATGAGCTAATGGTAAAATCATACCACGAACTGTAAGATCTTGGCGAATTACATCACAAATTGTTAATGCAAACTAAATGCACCACGAATTGTAGATTTTTTGCAAGTTGCATCAAAAACACACAGTGTAGACTTTTTCCAAAGGTACTTTATCATTTCAAGATTTTACCAAATTTAATTTTGTAATGTCCATCACAGACCAAAAATGTTTTCCCCAAAGTTATGTGCCCATCTCAGCCACAGACTTTTGCTCCTTCATCTCTGGCTATTCCTTCAGCTCCGACACGAAGTTCAAACTTATCTGCCCATCGCATTTTTCATCTTGTTCTTTTCTCCATCTCTGTTTTCAAACCATAGTAAGCAAAAACAGAGCAAAAATTTACATATACTTGGTTATATATATCATAAATACGAGCAGCGGTGAACATAGAAACAAAAATTGTTTGTAGATTCAAGAAATCTTGTGACAGTTGAAGCGCAGCATATCAATTTTTGTGCTGCTAGGATTCTTAGCAACATAGCCGCACTTTTTCCCTTTCGGTTTTATTTTTCTGAATTTATGCGCGAGTAGCGATCTAAGAGCTCGTGTTTGTTTGATTTTCTCAATTGCGATTTAAGAGCTCACGTGTTTTACGTAGTAGTTGCTTCGTTCTCGGGCTAAACGGCACTGTCGGAGACTTTGATACCGATTTTCGGTTCGGCATTTGATGATTTTGTGCCGGTGAAAAATCCGGCGATGAAATCTGAAAGAGAACTAATGTGAGCAGTTTCGATTTCGAGGAAGCGTTGAAGAGATATGATTAACCCTATTGTATCCCTATTCCCTGACATTTATCAAATATGATTGACGTAGATGAAGGAGTAGAAGTCCCCGTCGGACATGGGCAGATAACTTTGGGCTTGGTTTGTGATGTGAATTACAAAATTAAATTTGGTTAAATTTTGAAACAACAAAAATACCCTTAAAAAATTTACAATGTTTGCTTTTGATGCAACTTGCAAAAAATCTACAATTTGTGGTGCATTTCGCTTGCATTTATAGTTTGTGGTGTAATCCCCAAAAATCTTACAGTTCGTGGTATGATTTTGCCATTAGCTCCTTAACAGATGAATAAATGTATACTGTGAAGAAAATGGGCAAGAATTTCATATTTCAATAACACACATTGGAGAAGACAATATCGATAGATGTCGAAATTCCAACTATTTCTTCACAAAATTTGCAATGGCGGCAGTGGAGATTGTACGCGGTGAGGGACAAATTTGAGATTGGGGGCGGGGGGTTTCAATTTGCATGTTTTATAGTTTCTTGTTAGACAATCACGAATGTACATTGGAAGTTCCTTCGAGGTATGACTTCGATGAATTCTCAGACACTAATGATAGATCTTGTTTAAACTCTAATACTAGGGCTTAAATTAGGGCCAAATTGTAAGAAAAGAAAGAAGGAAAAAGGCGCAGCACTTGTGAAACTGGTCCAACAGCTTTGAAAGGAAAACAGTTTCCTACCCTCCTCTGGACTGGACGCACCGCAGGTCAGCGGTTGAACTGGTTCGACTGTAAGGCCCGATCCGATTTTTAAAAACATTGGTACTAACCCTATGTTCTTCGAAGCGCCCTGGACCAGCCGGTTCGGCCGGCCCGACCCCGAATCGGCACCCATTTCGGCCATCGCCGCCCGTTCTGGCCAGCCTTCTTAAGAATCAGCGGGAAGCGGGGAAAAGCGGATGAGAACCGGTGACTCGATGGCCCGGGTCGCGGCTAGAATGGGCGGCTGACTTTTTCCCGATTTTCTGAAGCAAAAGTCTGTCGATACCTCCTTTCGTCATCGTCGCTTATGGAACATATAAGAGATATTTATGGTTATTAGATATAGCAGTTGCACGATGAGCTGGTACAACAAGTCGATTACTATTGTAAATGCATAGTGTGATGGGGCGTGGAGAAGTTATTTCTCTATAATTTAGGAACAATGTTTAGTCTCATCATTTGGTTGTACCAAGTTATAATGCAGCAGTTGCACCTAATACTAATAATTTTTCTAACTAAACGGTGCCATGTTATTAATTGGCGCGTGTAATTTAATTGGGAAATTTTAGGGAATTGGTTAGTGAATGATAGCTAAAGATTTGATTGGTAACAGTTTTAACAATCCATCTACAAGTAATTAAGTTAAATATTTGATTCATTGGTCCAAGTTTTAATTACACTGGCACGCTAAAGTAATTAAAGAAACTATTCTGATTAGAGTCAACTTTCATCCATTTAAGTAGTTTATTTAATCAAGTACTCTAGTTATTTTGTAAATATGAATAGTAGAAAAAAAGACGTATAGTGATTCTGTACGAATATCTAATCTAAACAAACTTAGAACCATTTTATATTGGTTATTGGTGTTTTATATTCTTTCACTATGTTATTATATTTTCTAGCTAATTTTAATTTGATTAATAACTGAATTTTAAATTTTTTTCAAAATTATGTAAAGTAATTTTAAGAAAAGATTTATTTTTACTAATAATATTATATTACAACACAGCGGTTCGACCAATGGCAAAATCAGTGAAACCGATTAAATCGGTGATGAGTTAAACTACCGCTTGAACGTCCGGTCCACTTTTAAAAACATAGCTACTACTTTGGAGCCTAGCACCAAAGGGGTAACATGTCATCAGGAATAAGTAACCCATTAACTGAAACATCCAATAATGTGACACTAAAAATTTATTCACTAAAATCCGCATCTAAACACTGACAAACAACAACGCTTACACTTTTAGCAACTGTTGGGAATGGGATTTCATAAGAAATCCGTTATGACCGAGAGGGAAGCGGCTCTCAGAAAAAGAAGCAGGGTAACCCGAGATGCAACACTACTCTCCAAAAGCTGTTCATTTATGTAAGCAGAAGTCCAATGAGAACTGGTCCAACGTCGACTCTGAAAGAGTATCTTGCTGAATGAGATGAAACAGGACGCAAGTATTTAAATTAAAAATACTCTCAAAAAACTCTCAAAACCATGAAGTTAGTTTCTGCAACAATGATTCAGAGGCAGGCAGGGCACAACCCCCAACTCACCCCCCACCCCAAATATAAGATGATTGGTCGTAACTTAAAGACGATACTCACGTGCCAAACTTGATGATGAAGGATATTCTGCAGAGTAGAGCCGTTCAGTATATGATGGGAGTCCTCGGTGTGAAGCATAGGTATCCCGGGTGGCAACATCACGGTGCTGTGTCGTTTCCAAATTAAGAGATGGCAGTTCTTCCAGTCGATAAGAATCACGGTACGGAATCCCTCGATCTTCTCTGTAAACATCACGGCGATCAGATAAAGAATCCCTCCTGTAAGAAGAGTAAAGATCGGGATGTGGGTCATCCTTGTATGGACCATGGCGATCCACATATGCAACTCGATCATCCCTGTAAGCATCGCGACTGCCAAGATAAGGATCCAGCCCAACTCTGTAAGGATCACGGCGGTCTAAATAGGAATCTCTTCCTTCTCTATAAGGATTGAGACTTTCGGCATATGGACCTCGCCCATCTCTATAAGGATCCCGGCGTTCTAAATATGGATCTTGCCCATCTCTGTAAGGATCACGACGGTCCAAATATGGATCTTGCCTCTCCGGGTAAGGATCACGACGATTGGGATACGAATCACGACGGTCAGGATATGGATCTCGTCTTTCTCTGGGTAGGTTTCGCCGACTGTGGTAAGGATCACGGGGAGAAAGAGGGTCACGTCTATTTCTGTAACGATCACGACTCCCAGAGTGTGTATCTCTTCTGTATGTATCCACATCCGAATTTCTCTCATAAGCAAGCGAAGGGACGGCAGATGGTAGAGGTGCTGGCCGAGGTTGACGCGATCTTACCACAGAGGAAATAACCTTCCTGAGGCGCTTACGAGGACGGTCGGAGTATGGGATCTCCTCCCTCATTGCAGGCTGCCTTTTATCTGCACCCCGCCTTCTAGTTCTGTCTCGACGCATAGGGGGCTGTTTTTCGGCTTTTAGATTTTCGCCTAACTTTCTAGGCCTGCCTCCTTTGCTTGTACAAACAAAAAGCTTACACAATTTTTTGACCTGTGGAGAAATTATAGAATGTTTACAAGATATGGAATTAGAAATAGAAGCCAAAAACATTCTTAGAACTAGCATGCCCGTGCTGATACTTAAAGACACTATCACTATGGAGGTAATGTCGATATACCTGTTCTGAATTCAGTTGGCAATCAAACTTGTTCTTCGTAAAGTAGTTCTCCTTGATAAGCTTCTTGAACTTCTCCTCGGCTAATGGCAAGCAATCTGTGAGAACAGTAAACCGAACCTAAAACAAAGTTCAGTTCTAGTCAATATTAAGATCCCACCATAATCAGAAGAAAAAAAAGAGAAATAGTTTTTACCAATTTCAAAATAATAATCATCTGGGTAAATAAAGCAATACTTTCACCAATGCCTTTCATAAACCACATTGCTAATATCTCTAAACATCAAAAACATATAAATAGACAAAGCACATGTCAGGATTCCATAAGAAAAATTCACCTAAAATTTCTTTCGCAAATTTTCATTAGAGAAGTAAAGAATATTTACAGTTTTTATCAAATTTTCTTAATAAAAGAGTAAGAAATAATTGAAGTATCCAACAGCAATATTTGCTGTTCAATGGTGAAGTTAATGTTTAGGCTCTTGGATCGCTTCCACCATTAAGTAGGGAGTACGGATATTTGAAAAGGAAAATCCATTTAATCCTTTCTCATAAGAAATAAAGGAAAACGAGAAGACAGGCTTTTACCAGGAATACAAAAAAAATTATCAAGAATTTGGAAAAGTTTGTTCCAATGATGCACAGAAGCCTCACAAATCAAAACAAGTACCAGCGAAATGAAGTAAGGAGACAATTCTATCCATGTCCATTTTAGTGCGTTCTTTAGATAATAGGACACGGTTACAAGGATAACCTACTTCACCAAGCCGAGAGTGTAACTTAAGATTGCCATAAATGGGAAAAGGTTGACACACAATTCTGTATATTTTGGCAAATAATTGACGCTTTGCTAATTAAAATCTCTCATATGACATGCTTTAGAATTTGGAATCAGGCCTCTTATACACTCGTGATGTTTCTCGCATTTATACAATCTTTTGCTCAGATTTGATGAGCTTTGTAGGTCCACGAAAATTTCATACAACCAGACCTAGCCTATGACGGTAGGGTCCAAGAACTTCGGGCAGATTTCATGAATTGATTTCTTCTACCACATCACAGCACAATAAGTTGTAAAAATGACTTTCTTTATGTTGCTAGCTGAGTTCAGCGCAGTCTGAGATCATATTCTCGCTAGACAACAGATTAGATTCCCACCTTATGTCAGGTGCTCTTACGCCGATTGTGTGTCCCACTAAACGTACTCCCCCCTAGTCATTCAACGATTAACTCTTCTGTTATAGCCTCTCCGTCCACTGCATGAAGAAGACGTGGAGGTGGTTCGCAAGAACAATAATCCCATCTTCAATGCACCTATTGTCATAAGATTGGACACACCAGAGAGTGATGTTGCTCACAGCACAAACATCCCTCTGTTTACAATGTTGCATCTGGCTACTCAACCTCTACCTCTGCCTTTCATTCCGACGATTCCAAAAGGTTGCCACTCAGCTAACCATACAAGGGCTTTTGAAGTGGATTGAACCTAAACCATCTTCCACACCTACTACCTCCAGTGCTCAACTGATATCATCATGGCCTGTGGCTTCCTATCTCAACCCTTTGATCATCAGTCCTTAAATCCAGTTTTATGAATACATCTTTGGCAATACAAAACTTTTCTCCTCATTTACAAATACAGGAACCTTACCATTTAGTACTCTAATCAATGGCTCATAAACCCATGCCTAGGACTAAGTTGAGCAAACCCATGCACCAGCTTGACGGAAGTGTTGAAAATAATTACCTTATATAGAATAATTAGAGACCTAACTTATACCCAAGCTTAATAGTAATTAGTTGGTATTAGATCAATTAGTACAATTAGGCTTTTTTTCTAAGTAATCTTTCCATACTCATACATTTTACATTCTATACAATGAAAAGAAACCATGACATGTTTCATTAGCATAAGATGACCTAACCCCATATCATCACAATTTAACAAACGCAAAAAATAAAAGCTCAAATAGATGACCTTAACAGAATTTTCTGATGTAATTATTTAGCCTATCGGGAAACGCAAGGCCCGCTATTCACATGCATACCCTACAATATAATACTTGAAAAACTACTGCTTGCTCACGGTGTGTGTGTGTGTGTGTGTATGAGGGACCCAAATTTATCTTAGATAGAAAGAGAGGAGGGAGTAAAATCATATTTATACGAAACCTGCCTCTTCATAGATACTAAGTCAGGCCCTAAAATATTTTCTGAAATGCCCAATGGGGACAGAAATGATTTTTACAGTGGGAAGTCGAACTACATCCCATTTGGACTGTTGTTCAAATTCTATTCCACCCTTGACTTTCAACAAACAAATACTTATCCAAATATTATCTATCACCTAATCATAAACCTTCATTTTTCAGGACTAGATGTATCATGAAAGTTCTCCTTCTTCATTAGATAATAGTTACACACATGCCAGAGTATACATGATCTGTCGGAGGGCAGTAGCTTGAGCAAGCAAGGGCCTTAATCCCCCCCAAGTCCAACCCTGTCTAGTAATCCGGTAATTAAAAACAACAATCGACGGTACAGGGATGTGAAAAGTCCAAAAATGGGCCTATCTCTGTCCCATCTGAGGTCCACCTCTCATGGTTTTCGCGCTTTAAGTTTAGGAATACGTTTATTTGCTAATATGATGGCTGGTCATAGTTTAGCGTGCTTCTTTCACAACATGCTCTAGTCCTGGATGTCTTTCAGTGGTCTTCTAGCCTTAGAATCGAAGAAGTCGTGTCCTCTCCGGACATCCGCAACGTCCTCCCACGCCTTTTTCTATTGAAAATATTGGACAAACTGAAGGAAAAGACTGATCACGTCTTTTTCGTTTTTTATTACCCCAGGAGATATAGACGTTATATCTAAATTCAAGAATATTTTGCTGGACAGATTCTAAGCAATAATAAAGCTGATGAAGAATAATATTGATGATTAGATAAAGTATCACAGTTCTGACGGATTTATAGCCATAACATTATTGCATCGATCTCAAAATTACCAATTACTCATCAATAAACGTAACCATGAAATATATCAAAGGATAGCTGAGTTATATAATAAATACTCAATATCATAATATTACGTAGATCCATCGTACAATGTGTTTCAAAGCTAATAATATTTCCTCTCCGTAGGTAACTGCAACTCTCTGACCTATCTGTTCCTTACCAGCTCATCAGCCAATATTATTGATTTCCCTATAATTAGACAAAAGGACAGGGGTAATACAAAACAAAATTAGCTAAGATAAATAGACATAAATTAAGACTTCGGTCAAGCGTGACTTTCCAGTCATTCTGAAAAGTAAAAGGCTTAACTTTCAGAAAATATACAAGGAAAGCAACTTTTCTCTGACCGAACACTCAAAGAGCTTTGAAACCACTTTTCTACAAAATTTTCTGAATCTTTATACGAGATTTAAAAATTTACGGCATCTTCTGAGTAATTTGCAAGCATTAGCCCTTTTATCACTGAAGAATCTGTTCAGCGACCAAATACGTAACAAGAAAGATAGGTATTAGGTAAATCCTAAAGGTTACTTCGTTCAATCAATTGTATTGACACCTCAGTTACAGGGGAAGTGCCCAAGCATTAAACATTTGGCCATTTAAAGTTCTAAAAATATTTCAAGCAACCTTACGAAATTGTCCCTTAAACTAAATAAGCATGTCTCGATTGAAGAATTTCATTTAAAGAATAACTTAGCAATAAGGATGGACCAAACAATTAGTGAATGGCACACAGTCCACAAATAGGTCAACATTGGGAAACTCTCTGAATAAAATTCTAGCCATATAGTACTTTACAGCCTCGGTAAGAAATATAAAATTTTGAACAAGATGCATTTTATTTTTGTGTATGAATAAGATATATTATAGTCTATCGTATTTGGAGAGAGAGAGAGAGAGAGTACAGCTATAGATAACTGTCCTAATAACAAACATAAGAAGCTTGTTTTCGAATCAAATCCTGCAAAACATAAAGTACTACATGAAAATACTAAACTAGGCTCAGGATACATTTAGCACTCAAACAGGAGCAGCCTAGAATGGGACTTTGCACCAGTAGGGGGACCCACATCTGACAGTAACCCTAAAAAGCATAGATTAGTGACATGAGTATGGTGCGCAACACTAAGCCATATTAACAACCAAATTTTCGTGCGCGAACAAACCTAAATTGTACGTCAGCAGTTTAAGAATCAACCATAAACCACAATAAAATTGTTTATTCTCAGTGTCCAGAAGAGATGCTTAGATACAACCCTTATATGAAGACAGGGAAACTCCATACTGCTTCCTTTTTCCATGGTCCCACAACTGGTAAGAAAGAACCTAACATTTTATAACGCACCAGGAAATCGGAGATTGGAGCAATAAATCCAAAGTAACCGTCATACTTGGAATGAGAAAGATGACCAGCCAAATACTGGCAAAGAAAACAGGAAAAAGATGGAGGTGATGAGTTTTGCACTGAGAATGACGAATATGGCTCACCTTGTGGATGATCATGGCAGGTGTCCTTAAAATTGTTATACCAACATTTTGTAGTTCTAGTAAGTCGGCTACATGCTTTAAGATTATAAATAACAAATTACAAGTATAGAAACGGAAAATAGCATGTCCAACGTGACGTAGTTAACGATTAAACGAATCAAAGAAATTTTTAGTTCAACCATCAACTATTCATAACAACAATTGCTTTTATGAGAAAGCATCTCAGGTCTCAAAGCCATGCTCTGAAGTTATATAACAAATCATCTCTCTTTCTAGTAAGCACATTTTCATATTTACCTACTTATCTATGATCGCATTCAGCTCTCCTCTCAAGAAATCTATCTACTATCTAGAAATGAACAGTTAAAGGTGCAGGTCATATCTCATATTTAAATGCAGACTAATCTGAACATGTTACTTATCGTAAATAAATGCCGACAAACCTGCGATGGGAACTGCGAGTTGAAGGCCTTGGGCTGGATGTTGTATCCACCATGTCCCACAGCTTTATAGATTCCATACATCAATTTCAGATCAACATCATAGAGAAAAAGCCTCATTCCAGGATAAATCTTTTCCACCATATCTTTCTTGCTTTCCGGGAGCCCAAGAACCTTATACTGGTAGCAGTCGTTCTTTGTTTTAGAATTGCACATGAAAATCATTCCCATACTCTTAATTCTCTTCTTGACTTTTTTCTTGCGCGATGATTCTGGCTTATCTCCTGAGTCCAGCTTCTTCGGGATTTCTTCCCTTACCTTCTTCTTTCTGCTCCTTCCCCTTGTTTTTTTGACATCCTTCAAGTTCGCTACTACTTTCTCAGCATTATGCTCTTCAGCTTCCACTTTCTCAGCATTATGCTCTTCAGCTTCCACTTCAACTCCTTTAGAAATATCTTTTTCTTCTTTTGCATTTTCTTCTTCTTTTTTGTCATCTTCTTCTTCTGTTCCTTCTTCCTCACTAACTACATCCTCGTCACCGGAACTTTCTTCACTGTCTTCTTCAGAATTTTCTTCATCATCTTCCCATAGAACATCTTCATCATCTTCCCACATATCTTCTTGACCATCGAGTTCAGTATCTTCAGATGTATTATGGTCTGATTCTTCCTTATATTCACCATTTATTTCTTCTACTATTGTGTTCCCATCATCATTTTCCACTGTGGTTGCCTTTTCCACTTCATCCTCACCATGTGTATCTTCATTTTTTTCACTTTTTTCTTCATCAACTAGTTGAGCACCTATCTTGGGTTCTTCCACATTTTCCATCGCATTTTCACCTTCTACTCTGCTGTTTGTTTCCTCATCTCTCTCATTTATTGCATCATCAACTGCTATTTCTACTTTATTTTGTCTCTCATTTATTGCATCATCAACTGTTATTTCTACTTTATTCTCTAATGGAGCATCCTCCTTGGGTCCTTCAACATTTTCGGAAGCTGAATCAGAAATTTTTCTCCCTGTCAAATCATTTTCAGCAGCTTCATTGTCCTCAAGTGTTTCTGGCAACATCGTCGACCTTAATGGCACAGAAAGGAAACAGATAAATTCTTTGATCACAAAGCAACAAGTGAAACAAACAAACTCATACTCTCATATAAAGTTGCTATTTGCATACACCGACAACCCCGGATAAACACACACACATACAAGTAGCACGAGTACAAACATATGTCAATCAAACGCATTTGACATGTGGGATTCTATTCATAAATGACTTAATTCTATCTACTCGGTAGAAGATCAACTAGACCACGTGTTCGGTTAGAACCAATGGATACGTTACAAAGCACTTTCGACGTCCAATACCATACCATACCGTCTGATATACATCTCAGACAATTCGGTACCTTGACAGGTTAAAAAACAAATCCTAAAGCTTTAACTAAGTGAATCCTACAGCAACTTAGGATCTAAAAACCTCAGCATCATCGATACCCTGTATACGCCTTAAATTCAATTCGAAACTACTGGATGGGATATCAAAACACATAAATAAATTTGCGAATTTTAATAAAACAACACTTGCCCAAAACCCTAATTCGTCTTCAGTTTTAATCGGCAGAATTTTTGTGTGCATCAACTGAATTGAGTAAATTACCTGAGAACTGGTTGTGATTGGTGAGTTGAAGAAGAAGAATCTACCGTACCACTGGAGCAGCAAAACCTTTTCAATGGCACAGAAATAAATAGACACAGATTTTCGCTTATTACAATGAATAATTCACGTGTTTATTTCATATACTGAACTGTGAAATTCATTGCGGATTTTGTCTTGCTCTTCTTTTATAACATTATATTATTATTATTATTTGATATCTTTTTCAGTGCGTGTCCAATAAATAGGGCTTGTTGGATAGTAATAGTAATACTAGGTAAAATTGATACTTTAGTAGTAAAAAACAGAGAGTACTTGTAAAATTGGTCTCATAAAGTGGCAATGTCCAATTTAAGTCCTCTAAATTAGCTAGTGACGCAATTTTGGTCCTTCTATGCTGAGTCAACGATTTTAACTCAAAAATTGGATGAATTCTTCGAGTTTGACCCTTAATTTTGGGATTTCTTTTCATTTGCACCCTAAATATTTTTAAAAAAGCACATTTAAACCCTATAACATTTCAAAATATATATTGTGTAAAGTAGGTTAAACATATTTCTAAACATTTATTTTTTAGTTTTAAATACTTTTTTTTACAGTGGTCTTCCGTTAGTACTTCAATAAAAAAAGTTAAGGAAAGAATTAAAAAAATAAAATAAGGCACTTTCTCTGAAAATTCTCTTTAATACCTTTTTAAATGCCTTAGCTACCATTTCAAGACTAATAAAAACCTCTTTAAATCCCAAATCCCCTCGTCAACTCCTCAAAGAGCTAGCAGTAGGACGACATAACACAGAACCCAAATCCAATTTATCCACATTCTTCATATTTCCCCCCAAATTACAAACCCTAATTAATAGACGATAAGAATCAGAAACCCGCAACAAAATCAATTCCACCTCTTAATTAATTATATAGACTTTAAACTACATACATCATCGATTTATAAATACTAATTTATTTTGAGATCCTGGCTATATACACAATGTATTTACTTAACACATTTGACGCTCGTGACGCATTTGACGCTCAAATTCTTTCCTTCATTTATTTTAATTGGTTTATTAATTACAGACAATTGAATTATTTAAGACACAAAAAATAAGTGTTTTGAAATAGGTTTAACTTAAATTTTACCCAATAAATATTTTTAAGTGTTTTAAGGTTTAAATGTGATTTTTGAAAATATTTGGGGTGCAAATGAAAAAAATCCCAAAATTAAGGGTCAAACTCGAAGAATTCGTCCAATTTTTGAGTCAAAATCGTTGACTCAGGCCCGAAGGACCAAAATTGCATCACTAGCCACTTTAGAGGACTTAAATTGGACACTACCACTTAAGAGGACCAATTTCGCAAGTAGGCCACTTTAAAGGACTATTTTTGCAATTTTTCCAAAAAAATATGTAATTTATGTAATAAGTTGTTTGTTAGTCTTTTTAAATAAGGGCTTCATAGCATATCATATAAAAGAATCCAAAATGTGGTATTCTCGTCACAAAAGATAGTTGCAGATAACTCAGAGTTGATGTAGATAGAATCAAAAACGTTGGTATTCGGAGCCAAGACGACTAAATTGTGTGTGTCGAAATTTTTCACTCTTGGAGAAAAGTAGAATCACCATTTGGTTCAAACAATTTTAGTGATTACGAATATCTAAAATGATGTTTCTAATGCTATCCAACATCCGAGCTTTGTTGTTTAGCATCGTACACCTCGAGGTAATTGGATTTGAGGATGAGGAATTCTTTTTGAAGATGAGAAGTTCTATTTGAAAATGATTGGCAACTAAAACTACTCCCAAAAGAGCACGCGCCTCAATAATTGATGTGGTTGAGGTAGACAAAAGGGCTTGTTGCTGCTAGAAGAATGGATCCGCTCGATTTTGTAATGACCAAACAAGATGTAGCTCTTGTTGGGACAAAGGTAGCATTTGTATTGATCTTAAACCACCCAAGAGGATCTTTTTCCATCCTTGAGAGGGAAGGTTGGAGATGACTGAATGTTTAACCTATATGTTCATTTGTTTAGGAGAATCTTTGGATTTTGAGTCGCCCCTCCATTCTTGATAAGGTTTTTGTAACTCCAAACTAATTACATCTCCAATGCTCAAAATACGATGGCCTCCTCTTTGGCTTCAAACGAGATGCCAGAGAATGTGCAACCATCAAATAATATATGGATGTCACGATCAGTGCTAGGAATATCGTCTCTCATAAAGAAAGTTAATTGTAGTACGAATTCTAACTTGTATTCGACTTTAAAACTTACAACTCTAGGAACAATTAAATAAACAATGGGGGGGGGGGGGGGGGGGGGTTTGAGAGATTTTTCTAACAACTAATAAACACAAATAAAAGCGTATATCAAGTATAATTGAACAGTCGGAATTCAAATTTAATTTGTGAGACAAATACATGTAAGGATTATTTATGACTTATTCATGTATCATCGAGTTATTATTTAATCTTGTAATTCGTAATGTTGTTTAAGACCAATCGGTCATATCACTCAAACGCTGTATTTACTTAGTGAAAACTAGCAAATAAGACAAATCAACTAGAAATCTCCTTGGCAAATCATGCAGAGTTGCAAGGATTTTACAAAAGCAATAAATCTAGCTAGACAAGTATCTGAATTATCATATAAATATCATCTAGAGTAGCATTAAATTGGGTGTCACTCCAACATGTAATAAACGGTACGATAGCCTCAATTCATATAACAAGATCATTCATTAGTGGTTAGCTACACAAAGTGAAAGCATTCAAATATAACAATCATTATAAATTTAAAAAACTCAAATTTACACGTTAAATACTAAACGTAATAGAATAAAGATCCATCAACCAATTGCTCGTAAAATTCTAAATAACAATGCCTTTAGCGTAGCATTCTATTAATAAGACATGTATTTTAATTTTAGTTGACTTTTCAAGAACTCTTACGAAAAGTAAGCTAAAACTAAGAACCCAAGGTAACTAAAACTATTCTAAAATCTCAAAACTTGTAAATAAAAATGTGTTCTCTACTCTATATTGATTGTGCGATTCTTAAGGCCTTTTATAGATGTGTTGCAGAGTTATTTTCGTCCATCAAGGTTCTTGAAAGGTCGAATTTTGTTACATTCAAATTCTAAAAGATTTACTTAATTGCGTGGTTTTCGAGGTAACGTTCACACACTCAATGGAGCATTATCAATGTTGCACTATATAAATTATGTTAAACTTCTTCATGTACAACGTGGTCGCGCTGCGGAGTGGCATCGTTAATGCTGCTTCCTAGGTAGCCTTCGCAACAACATGATATTGTCGTTGTTAAAATTCTTCTCTGGGTAGCGTTGGCAACACTACTTGGGCAGCATTAACAATGTTGCATGCACAGTTTCTCTTTCTTCGTTTATTTACTCTATTAAACTTCTAGTCGGCTCTGTTGGTCTTATTTTCCCTTGTTTTTTGTGATTTAGTTCACTATCTACTGCATTCTTTGACTTAAAGAACTACAACAATAACAACCAAGTCTGTAATCTCAATTAATTGGGGTAGGCTATATGAACCAAACAAGAATCATGTATAGTCAGCCAAATGAATTCTCCTCCCCCACTCGTTCATGTTGGGTAAAACGTCTTTTCTTAGGCTTCTAACTTCATGTCACTTAGTATGACTCTCATCTATGTTTTCTTCGGTCATCCTCGTACTCCATTTGTTGTCCTAGGTCAAGAGTCTCAACACGTTGTACCGGTGCTTCCATAGGTCTTCGTTGCACGTGACTATACCACCATAAGCAATTTTCTTGCATCTTCTCGCCGATGGGTGCCACGCCTAATTTCTTCCAAATGTCTTTATTTCTTACCTTATCTTTTCTCGTGTTACTGCGTATCTCAGCTACACTCATCTTATGTGTGTGCCTTTGCTTGATAGCCCAACATTCAGACTATAAAGCAATGCAGGCCTAATAGCAATCCCATAAAACTCTCCCTTAAGTTTTAATGGAAAGTTGCGGTCGCAAAAAATTGTTGTGACGCTCTCTTCCATTTCATCTACCCAGCTTGAATAAGATGGTTGACATATCTATCTATATCTCCATTTTGCTGGAGTATATAGCCTATGTACCAAAACTTGGTGCTTCTTGGTATCTCCTGTCCATCCAGTGTTACACGACTAGCATAAGAGATCTTTTGTTTACTAAGTTTGCACTCAAGATACTCTGGCTTGGTCTGACTTCATTGAAAGCCTCGAGATTCCAAATTTTGTCTCCATAGATCTAATTTTGCATTGACATCTGTTCTTGTCTCATCAATTAAGACAATCTCTTCGGCAAACAGTATGCAGCAATGCACTTGATCTTGGATAATATGAGTGGTTTCATCTATCACAATAGCAAAAAAAAAAATGGGGGGCTCAAAGCTGATCCTTGATATAAACCAATTGAGATAGGGAAGGTATATGTCAAACCACCACAAGTTTGAAAGTTCGTCACCACATCTTTATACATATCTTAGATGTTGTTGATATACTTAATGGGAATTCCTTTCTTTATCAAATTCCACCGTAGTACTTCTCTTGGTACCTTATTATAGGCTTTCTCTTAGGCAGTAAAGACCATATGCAAATCTTTATTCTTCTATTGATAACGCTCCATAAGTTTTTCAAAGCAGATGGATGGCCTTCATGATCGATCTTCCCGACATAAATTCGGACTGGTTCTTCGATATTGGGATAGTTTGTCTCAACCAGTGTTCAAGGACTCTTTCTCGTAGCTTCATGGTATGAGACATAAGTTTAATGCCACGATAGTTGGAACAATCTAAATGTGTCACCATTTTTCTTATAAAGTGGTACTAGCGTACTCTTTCTCCAGTCATTTGGCATTTTACTTGTTCTCTGTATTTTGTTAAAGATGTTGGTTAGCAACATTGCTCCTATCTCTTACATGTTTCTCCAAATTTTGTCCGGGACAGCTTTACGTGTCTTCATCATCTTCAAAGTATCTTGGACTATAGATCTTCTTATCCGTTGCATAAGTTCAGGTTCGTGTCCGGGGAAGACAAGGTAACATCTCCCACATCTTGGGTTGGGCCTCCATCGAAATACTCTCTCCGTCTTTCCTTGATCTGCTCCTAACTACAACCCTTTGTTCTTCATCTTTGATGCATTTTACAACATCCAAGTCTCTAGTCTTCCTCTATCTCATACGTGCAGTTCTATATATATCATGTTCGGCTTTTTTGTTATCCAACTTCTCGTGAATTTCTTTGAAAACTTTGTCACGTGCAAGTTGGACAACTTTCTTAGACTCTTTCTTTCTGAGCTTGTATACATTTCAAAGCTTGTCCCATCATGGTTTTTCTTCAAATTTTTGTAGCAATCTCTTCTGGTCTCGATCGCTGCTTTCAGTTCTTCATTCCACCATAATGTGTCTTTACCCGGTAGACAACTACCCCTGGATTCACTGAGAAGACCTTTAGCTATCTTTTTGATACAACTAGTCCTCTTAGTCCAAGTTTTATCTTTGTCATCTTCGTGCGTCCAGTCTGCTTGTTGAACCATCCGATCTACAAAAGCCTTTTGGCTAGACTCCTTAAGCCTCCACCACTTAATCTAGGCTCTACCTTACGTCTACTCCTTCTAATACCGCTCTGCAACCTAAAATCTAAAACTAAAAGCCTATGTTGTGTGATAACACTCTCTCTAGGAATAACCTTATAGTCTCGACAATGACCTCTATCTACCCTCCTGGTTAAGAAAACATATATGTGACTCCTATTCGCTCTGCTCCCAAAGGTCGCTAGGTGAGACTCTCTCTTTCTAAACTAGGTTTTTGCTAAAATCAAATCATTAGAAACAACAAAATCTAAAATCGAGCCACCTACCTCATTTCTGTCGCCCATGTTGAAACCCCCATGGAAATCCTCAAAACCATCTCGACTAGTTCTTACATACCCATTCAAATCCCTTCAAATGAAGAGCCTCGGTACTAGGTATCATTTGCACCACCTCATCAAGATCCTCCAAAAATTGACACTTACAAGCCTCATCTAGACCTTCTTTCGGTGCATACACATTAATAGTATCAAGGATCTCATCGCTTAATACGAGCTTAACTAACAAAATCCTATCACCCTTTCTTCTCACCTCCATTACGTCATCAATCAGAATCTTTTCTATGATGACCTTCATGCCATTACAGTTTCTATCTATTCCTGTGTACCAAAGCTTACAACCCCAAGGTTCTACCAATCTAGCCTTCTCACCTACCTACTAGTCTCTTGCACACATAAAATACTAATCTTCCTCCTACACGTGGTCTCCGTTAATTCTGCTAATCTCCCCATAAGTGATCTTACATTCCTAGACGCTAGACAAATCCTACGCTCCTCGGCTAACTTCTTTACCCTCACTGTCCCGAGAGGCGAGGGAACCCTTGCTTATTTGACACCACACCCGCGCATCAGTGATGCGGGTATCTTCCATGCGACAACCTAGAAGCCCTTGCCTATTTATCACTACATCTGGGATCCGATGTAGAGCGTCATTGAGTAGGAAACACCTTATAAAAATTCATTGTATGGGTCATATCATAAGGTGTGATGAAATTTTAAGTTAGCTGTCACAAGCCTTCCACAACCTTCCTCATTTATTTTGGCTTGGGACAGACAGTGATAAAATCACTGGCGGAGTTCTTTGACTAAGACCTGTGAAATAACAAAAATAAATATAGAAGACACGATAAACACGCAAGATTATGCATATAACATGTAAAAAGGCATCATAAAAAGTATATAATCACTATCATATCACTCCCAAGTGAGTTACTACACAAGCACTTCGAGTCACTTAAACCTTGAGATTGGTTCATGATACAATATTCTTTGTGGCTGGACCGTTTTCCTACATGGGTTCGAAAACTCTTCATGTTACCGAAAGTGATCAATCTAATAATCTTTTCAAGTTGAACGAATTTCGACTTGACAAGTAATGTAGTCTTCCATAGCAAAAAAACGGTAACTTTACATTCTCACACCAAGTTCCTTTGACAATTTGAGCCTCAATGGCTTTACTTAAAATGTGATTTCTATAAAGCTTGTTATTTTGCATTTTTGTGTCTTCTTATGTTTGTTTTGTTATTTTAAAAGAAGTCAAACATGACAAAAGAAAGTGATTAAAAAAAAGTGAAGGTAAAAAAAAAGATCAAAAAATTGGACACGTTAATAGTGCCGTAAAGGCATTCACATTGCAGGTAAGTTGATGGAGTAGAACCGAGGGCATCAAAAGAGGAGTCACATGCGTGGATATGTTAGGACCGAGGTGCCACATGCACCTAGAAGGAGTTCCATGATAAGTCCATTTTGTACTCATTACTTATATGTCAAATAGACCGTTTTATTATATGTTCCTTGATTGTTTTGAGTATTTTTTTTTTCCCTTTATTTTATTGTTTAGGAGTCGTTTTGGTGAAAAAAGATAAAAATGAGCTAAAAAGAGAAATTATGGGCAATTCATGCAGCAGGAAAGCGAGGGAAAGCGAAGAGGAGCAATCGCCTGTGAAAGCGATCGCTTAACATTGAATAGGAAACAGAAGCAAACGCTTCTGACTTAAATATGACGCAACCCTAATTCAGCAGCCACAGTATGCAAACTGAAAGTGACCGCTTAGAAATCGCTTTGACTCAGATCTAATATGTTATAAAGTTCCACATGTCGTGTGGTGATACCGTCTAGAACAAGAAGACGTGGGTAATTCATTGAGATAAATGTGTTTGAGGAACAACGTACACATAGCAAAATTCCAAATTACAGAGTTGTGTCTTCCATTATGAGAATCCATAATCATAGGTTTTACTTCATAATTTAATACATCCCACACACGAGTCAATCATAATTCATCTCAACAATGACTTGTCAATGAATCTCTGATCAGTATCTATCTAAAGAAACCTAGTCCTTACGATACCATCTTTATATCATTGATTTAAGTCTTTTATTTGTTAAGTGTTTTAATTATTAATCATTCAAAATCCAAAATATATTTCATTTACATTTTTTGATTAATAATAACTGTGAAATGTGACAGCTTCATAGTTGTTAGTCTTTGTTTGCATAAATAGATTACTCAATAGTTAAGATTTAACGTAATTCACCGTTGGGTTCGATATTTGTGGGATGTAATTTACTTTCCTATACTACTTGCACTCGTACGCTTGCGGTAAGAAATTGCCATGTAGAGTTTGAGCGGGTCATTCTACACGCGGATAAAGCAAGAAGCGAGGCGCTACAATTCAGCCTTTTGGTTCCAGAAGTGCCCGGGATCAAGTTAGTGTTTCAGTTAATGGAGCTTCCAACTCTACTGATGTCTATCTACATGCACAAAAATCATCATTTCCAACATATATAAAAGGCCCTTGAATTGTTAAACATACACACGCACTTTGTATATACGTTCATATACCTTAGAAGGATACACTTCACAGCTGCACTTTAGTTCTTACATTTAGTTTTTTAAATAGTTAAGTTTATTTTGTTTTACTATTTTAATTTATTTCTTGCTTAAACTTTAAAGATCTAGGCACATGTCTTGCTGAGTTTTTTGAAAAAATCTAGAGAGTAGTTTGAATGATCGTCTTCTCTTGAATTTATCTCATTTTACTTTGGTGATTTAGATATGGTATTTATGTGTATGTCTTGATTTTAATGCTTTCTTGTGTGTCATGAACACATAAATGTTCTAATCTTATATGCATGAATGGTAAAAAGCATTAGGGTTTAGTACATCCAAAAGGATATATAAATCATACACTAAATGGGAAATTGACAACAGTTGGTTTCATCAAGTGGTTGATTCACAATAATCCAATGCTTATTGCTTAGCCAAAAATTGGCAAAAGATTGAATGATCTAGTTTGTACCATGGACGACTTTAGTGACTAAGTATAGAAAGAGTTTTGGGAACGTGACCATATGAACTAAAGCTGATTTACGAATTGTCTGTATTGATTATTGATCTAATGAATCTTGTGAAGAATAGGGGAATTAAATAGTACTTTAATTTCGACAAACTCGATGTCTCAAAATATTTATCTTATTATTTATTCTTTGCGATTTTATTTATGTATTTATTGCAATTTTCAACATTAAAGTCAAAATTCCAGATTATCTAGTTTACTTTAGAATGGACTAGCTTTCGAGATTGATACTTGAAAATTTAAATATTCTATTTATTATCTAAGACTCGTACCCTTGCAATATAAGTGTTCATGGCGCACCACAATCTATATCTATTTTGAGACGATCCCTCGTTACTAGTCTTTACAAATTTTTTGACCAAATTGATATTTCCTCATTAGTGAATGTTTCACTGCTTGTGGTAGATCCTGTTGTAACAGACACACGAATGGAAATAATAGGACTACCATAGAGCTTGGTGAACTCGTACAAGATGTAATTCTTTTAACTTTCAGCTATGTTAACTTTTCTTGGTGTTACTTTTGTCATCTTCTTGTGATTTTCCAAGAATTACTCATTCTTTTGAAGTTCTCATAAGAAATAGAAATAAAATCAACAATTCCTATTTTTTGAGACATAGCTACATCTTGTATAGAAGTTCCCTTTCCTCTCATCCTGCACATCTGTTGTATTTCAGTGAAGCTAGAAGATTGATAAGCTTCTCCATGATTATGGTGTCCATATCCTTTATTCCTCAATCACCTCAAATCTTGAAAGAAAGCATCAATGAAGAGATCTAAGAGTATGCTCTATACTCAACTCCAAGTTAGTTGCTTCATTAGTAATGACACACACGAAAAGAAAGCATCCATGAAGAGATCTAAGATTGTGCACTATACTCAACTCCAAGTTAGTTGCTTCATTAGTAATGACACGCGTCTTTATGTCAAAGTTATGAATGGTTCCTCTTTTCGAACTTCAAGAGTGTGAAGCTCGAGTATACGGATATAATGATTGTTGATCCTATCTCAAATGAAACTTGATATCTCAACAATAGTTCATTACCTCTGAATTCTTGCTTTTTATTATTTGTTGTTTTAGTTTAATTACTTAAAATCTTACAACCTCCACTCCCTATTACTTTTTAGCTTTAGAATTTATTATTTGAATTAGTTAATCAACTTATTACTCAAATTGGTTGCACTTTCTTTGTGGATACGATATTTAGGGCAATAATCCTTACTTCCATATATTACCTATGAATCATGCACTTGTGATTAAATATGATTGCATGTTCATGACGTATCAATCCAAATGTGATAAACCCATATCTGTAAATCAAAATACACAAACAAATACTAGAATCCTTTCACTAGAACATTATAATATTAGGAAAAGCATGCTGCAATATTTTGATGAGATGGAAGACAATGATATACCCTTTGGAGGGCTCATCACACAACTTTGTGAACTTGCTGGAGCATAAACTGAATTCTCTTATTCAATACTACTACCTACAGAGGATATCACCAAGATAGACCTTGTGAATTATGCTCACATAAAACCAAGCATTTGGACTAGAATTTGATGCTGAAATTGCCAGTTTAAAAAAGAAAAAACGCAATGATAATGCTAACATCGAGGATCTGATGTACGAAATAGAATGCAATCAAGAAGCCAAGTACCATAAAATGAAGTCAATGCGAAGAGCTATAGCAAGGCTGCAGACATCATTACCGATATTTTCTCCAGGATACTCTCCAAATTCAAGCACCAAAGAGGAAGAGGAGACGTCTCTTAACTCACAATCATCAAGCTCTGCTTTGTCTTGCAAGAGGAGTCCTCTTGTTCTTATTATTATTTACGCATTGAGTACACTGCTTGTCTTTAAGTTTGCGGGTGGGAGTACGTTTATGCATTGATTCTATCATTACATCACATTCTTTGTTTAAATTCTAGCTTTTTATGTAATTTTTGAAGTTTTATTAATATTCCTTTCTACATTTTTGTTTCCCTTGAGTCTTATTTTCACCATAGGTTGTTGTGTCTTTTATTGTTTCAAAATAGTGTCAAGAAACTTTAAAAGAAAAATATTTTGTGGAAGTGGTTGGGACTTGATCAGTTTGTCTGAATGAAAACACGTATATATGAAAATGCAAAGTTGAAAAGTATGCATAAGGATTAAATGTTAGTTAATGTATTGTAAACATGTAAGATCCATACCATCTTGTCTATGATTGCATTTAGAAAGAAGTACTTTATTGATGACTGATTATAGAGATGACCTGATCTTTGTGAGATTACTAAATTTTTTAACCTAGTTGAACACCTATTGAGGAAAAATCCTAGATAGAGAACCACCAAGGAAGTGATCTAGGTCATCTTTAGACTTGGCTTCGAGCCTTTCAAGCCTAACACCCCGTCCAAGTAAAATTATCCGTTGCACCCGACTGAAACTTTTTTATGAATAAGCCTTTTTATGAATTAGCCTATCTACCTACCCTTATGAGCCACATTATAAAAAAATTTCCTTACCCTTTTCTAGATGATTTTGTTTGCTTAAACACAACTAAGAAGAAGAGAAAGGACGAAAGTGAGGGAGAAAATAAGGGTGGATGAGTTATAAGGGCTGTGAACATTCTAAAAAATATCAATGAGAAAAGGCCAAAATGAGGGAAAGTGTAAAATTTACAGTTGCATGGAGCCCATAAAAACATCTTAGTTTGGCGGTGCAACTCTACTAAATATAAAAGGGTTAGAGCTTGAATAGAAAAAGAGGACATGAGCAATTAAAAAGAAAAATCCACTCATAACCAAAATAAAAATAAAATAAAAGTGTCAATTGCGATCACTCCTCTCTATCGTATAGGGTGTTCTGCGAAGTGCCCCCTAACGTTTCAAAAAGAGCACTTTGCCCCCTTACGTTTACAAAATTTCCCCCTAAGTCATTGATCTACCATTCGTTTTTGCCACGTGGCTATGTTTTCATCCATTAGATTTGACTTATTAGGGGGCAACTTTACAAACGTTAGGGGGCAAAGGACTCTTTTTGAAACATTAGGGGACACTTCCAAAAACACCTCAAACGTTAAGGGGCAAAACGCAATTGACCAAAATAAAAACTATTTCAAACGTTTGAGAAGACTGAACTGATCATTGTGCTACATTGTGTATCCCTTATATCAAAAGTTGTTTGACCGGAGTTACATTATAAATCTACCTTTTTGAGAGATTCACTGTCCTTTTACAAGTTCAAATCTTGAAAATCGGTGGTTATATTAAGCATGGGGGTGAAATCTTTAATTGATCAATCAAGTTAAGGTGTATGTATGAATGTGAGGGAAGAATGCTGATAGATCTTAGAGTCTTATACTTTACGTTTTAGCAATAGTCGCGGTACCTAGTCTCGACAGATAAGTAAGACAGGTAAGTAAGACAGTAAAGTATGACAGCAGATTTTAACGTGGTTCGGACTATGTCCTACATCCACGAGGCTTTCGCCTGAATCAAACTTCTTTCAACGGACAAAAGTTATTACACCAACTGGTTTTACTCTAACACCGAATCCCTCTAATGTTGATACCACCGGAACCTTTTTCGCGTCTACTCCGTTTGACCCGTAAGACCAAAACTCCCGTAGTGATCTTCTTATGAGAATGCTTCCAAGCGAACTGCACGTACGTATAGATCCCTCTAACTGGCGCAATCCTTTCCTGTTGAACTCCCTTCAACTCTTGTCGGCTTCTCACGTTCTTGATGTAACTCAAGAGGGAGAAAACTAAGAAATCAAAATAAAAGAGAACATCTAAAGATGTATATTTTGTTATACGAGTGTTCTACATTGATTCCTAGGATTTCTACTATTTATAGGATAGCTCTCCTGAAAGATATCCTTGATTCTCGGCCAGTCTCCATATCCAGTCGAGACAGGATCTTTCCAAAGTATATCCGAATCTTTCCATGATAAGGCGATTCTTCCTTTTGCAACGTCTTTGTTTCCAATTGATAAGATCTTCATGATCTTCATATATTCTGCACATCAAAGACAAAGAAGAACTCCACAAGGAATAGATTACTAAAGGATATAGGAAAGAGTTTGATAAAGATTAACTTTCCATAAGATAAGATACTATAAGATCAAGTTAAATCTTTCCAAACTCACCTAAATATTCACGCGTCTAATAACAGGATAAATACCATAAAACCGTGTGAATAAATAAGTAAATAAATCAAAGTAAATAAAACCGAAATTTTCCTTTAAAATAATTTTGCAAACAAGGAAATAAAATCTAGTTGGACCTGGCAGTCCTGACTGTTCAACCGAGTTCGAAACCTGTCGGACTTTGCGGTCCTAACAATCTCCCCCAATTGACTTGTTTGGCAAAAACACTTTTAAATCCCAAGGAAAATGTAGACATGCTGAAATAAAACAAGTTAGTAAGAGATAGTCACATAAATCAACTAACGAGTCTCGACAGCAATAAAAATGTGTTGCAACAGCGGTGCAACACTCCGCAAAACAACTTAATAAAATAAGCAGTTAAATCATTGTTCTTAAGCGGAATAAAAACAAAACAAAGTAAAATAAATAACAAGATAAAACAGCAGCAGCCGGTAGAAATCTCCCCCATTCTTCAAGACTCCCCCATTCTACATATTCTGTTTACTCCCCCATTTTGCCAGAACTAGTCAAGGCTTTGCCGCTAATTGGGCAAGTGACTCGTTCATAGACTGCAGCAATGTAATGACCTGGGCAAGTTGCGACTGAAGGTTGTCGAGACTGCCCTGGGGAACAGACGGTCCAGCTTCGTTATCCCTGGCAGTTGGGACAGAGCGCCGGATCGAAGAACCAAGTAGAGCTTGAACAAGGTGACTCGGGGCATGATAAGGCCTAGGGCGGCTCGTCATCTTGTCCTTAGAGACCCGGATATCCATTTGAGATATGAGCAAGCGATAGACCAATGATGGATAGCCTAAGGTCATCTTTACCTTGTGGTCGAATGCTTCAAGTTGTAAACGCTCAAAGACTAGTTTCCCAAGATTAATGGGAGCATTCGAACCAATACGGAATAAGATAGAAGCAGTTAATGGACTCACGGTAGAAGTATGAGACATAGGGTACAAAATTTCTTACCATAATTCCATAGATCAGACCATACCATGGAAGAAGGGAACCTCGCTGTAGATTTCCATTCTTTGGCCACTTCATGGGTTGGCCGGTTATGGTTGACGCGACTGCATCCATATCTGCCTCCAGTTCCAACTCAGAGTCGCGACCGGTTTGTACGTCAGGAGAACCCAACTGCATGTTCAGAATTTGCGGACTGATCTTGAAGATGAACTTCCGGACAAAGACTGAATGTTCCTTGGCTGACCCAGGAACGCCTAGTTGAGTATCCAGATGGCGTAAAACTCATGCACAATCTGGGTTACAAACGGTTGGACCCTGCGAGTGGATTCAAGAAAACCTCTCCCTTCCAAAAACTCAATAACCCCCGTACCCTCATAAGAATCATCATGAAGTTGAACTTCACGAACAGGAATGCGATCAGTGAGACGAGTATACCTGAGTTTGGCTTGAGATGTGTAGAACCTGTCGGAAAATGCCTTTTTCACCCTAAAAGGCTCATCAGACGGTGGAACACGGGGAGGGACTGCGAAATCTCCTTCAGCTTCTTCTTCAGCCTGGTCGTGACTGCCTGCCTCAGAGGCCGACTGGTCGCCTGACTGGTTGTCCTTATCAGACAAGGACTGAGCTGAGCGTTTCTGCTGTTTGCGGACAGGGCTGGAATCTGAGTCTGAGACCTCGATTGGAGCAGAGTCCGAGGCAGCAGGAGCGGATCGGGGACGTTTGGATACAGGAACTTTCTTGCGTGTCCCGACTCGGCTCGCGACACCCTCTGCGACAGGTTTGGACTTTTGGCGAGCAGATGGAGTGCGCTTAGGAGGTTGAGCCTTCTGCTTCCCTTTAGCCGCGGCGGTGTGGCGGCGAGAGGATGCAGGAACAGGTGCAGGTGACGGCGAAGCGTCGTCCGGCATGGGAACAGAGTGCGAGTCGTCCAAAGGAGGAGAGAACTCGCGTGCCTGAGGAGCAGTGGCACGGGGTGGTGACTCTGTTGCCGGTGGTGGTGGTGTGGTATCTTGCGGTGGTGCCGTGGAAGACGTCGGTGGAATAAAGTCCGCCGGAATTCGGATTTTGAGCGGCTTTGGCTGCAAGACTTGGGACAACTCGTTGCCCGTTGTGGATGCACTGTCAGGGTCGACTGGTGGGGCTGATGGGGTCGACTGAGACGATTCTCCTGATGACTTAGATTTCACCATGTTAAATAATTTCTTGATAAATGTAGGTGAGAAAGAAGACATAAACACAAATCCACACACCAAAAAATATGATCACACGAGAGAGAGAGATAGGGATGGCGTGAGATATGATATAAAGGAAAGATATATAAATAGATGTAATCAAATCAATGTCATATCTTTTATAATTATTATCCACAACTTCCCATAAAAGATAGGACTCTTACCAAGACTAATCTAGGAAAGATTCCAACAAGATATGCAACTCAATCTCTACGAAATTTAAAACGCGGCAAAGCATAGGCGGGAAACAAATTCGTGCCAAAATTAAACATATCGCGTTTTAAAGACAAAATAAAATAAAAAGCACCTGTTTAATAGAAATTAAAACAAAATAAAACACAAATTAAAAGAAACAAACAGAAAGTAACTCAGCAAATTACTCACATAACTTACCGAGGACCGATTCAACTGGTGTAAGTGGATGTCGAGACACCCTGTCATGACAGACTATAAGACTGAGTATAAAACAGGTCGAGACTGAAGCATACTCATTAACCAGATGAATACATTAAAAAGTGTGTGTTTGAATTCTCATATGATAAACAGATGAAAGGGAAGAGAATTTGAAAGGGACAAAAATCGTTTTGCAAGATATCTCTTTTCAAACAATACAATTGCACCTTGTACACACACTTTGAGCCTTTTGCATAGAGGTAGCTTTCGCACATAACTTTATATAGAATATGGTAGCTCTTTTCAATTTTGTGATGACCGTGAAATATGAATTGAATGCTTTCACACATATACATTGAGTTTTGGCAGCTTTTTCCTCCATATATTTTTTCTTTTGAAGCACTTTTTCTTTTGGCTCATGCTCTCTTTGTTCTTTTCTTTTCACAACTCTTTTGAACACTCATACTTTTCTTTTCAGCTCCATTCTTCTGTTTTTAAAGTGATGAGGTAGCAAAAGTGGACAAAGTCCATGTCAAAGAGATAATAAAAACAAAATAAAAATAAAACAAACAAAAATTGCCCGTTGCAAAATCCTTCGATTTCACTGATTTAACTGAGGGAATGATATGCATTGTGTATCAATGCAGTTCTAAGTACGCTCCAGAACCGGCTGTCCAACAGGTCTGCAAGGAAGTCATGACAGTTAGTCCAACAAATAAAAACATCTCAGTTAAATCGGGCACGCGACCAGCACTTAGTGGAGACAAATGCTGAGAGACTTTCTGAGGGTCTCAAAGCTTTGTGAAACAATTTTCTTTATAAGAATAACAGCAGTTTGTCTTCCAGTCGCGACATGCTTAATGACAGCACATTCATTATCACCTAAATCACATATGAGATGGTGCCATATATCCGTGTGCTGTGTGCATATGTGCTTAACATGATTATGAGCAATGACAATAGCACAATTGTGGTTACTAAAGACCAACATATCACTTTGCACAAAAACAAACATCTTAAGCATGTGATCAACCCAACCAATATCAAGTGATATGACACGATTATGCATAGTTAGGTAGAGATGACTTCCTGTTCCAAAAGTGGAGAAACTGAGGTCTATGAAGTTGCCTCTTGTCTCATCGACAACCCATGTAGGAGTTGCGACAGGAATCATCGACTGTTCTGCAGTTTCAAGATCAAGGTCCTTGATAGGATATTGAACGCACTTGGATTGATCTATGACCAATCTGTTGGCTCCTTGACTGACCTGCGAACCATAAAAACAAATTAGTTCACTAACAAACGGAGAGATAGATTTGTTTGAGACAGAGTTTGTGAACTGTTCTAAAGGGAGTCGTGACTGCGTCAGGATATAGCAATTTTCAGCAGTCCGATTTCCTGAAAAAATACAAAACCTTTGGTTATCAAATACATGACATTCATCTTGTGTAAACGTGACAACCAACTTTTGATCGCATAGCTGGCTTATGCTAATCAAATTATGCTCAAGTCAATCAACATGGAACACATCATTAAGTATAGGACACCCGTCAAGAATGAGTGTTCCTTTTGCAACCACTTGACCATTTTTACCATTACTGAACTGAACTGTTCCACTTGGACCAGTAACATAGTTAGTCAAAAGGTTTTTGTTCCCTGTCATGTGATGTGAGCAAGCACTGTCAAGATACCAACAATCAGGTGAGACTTTTTCAACAGAAGAAAATGCAAAATGAATGTTTTTATGATTAGAACATTTCACCCTTATGTGATTCGTTGGTTCAGAATCTTCATCGGAGTCTTTGGACACTGTTTTCCGTGGAGTCTTCCGAGATGTCGGGACTCGTTGTCCAACAGGTTTCTTTGCTGTGTTCCTCGATGAGTTCTGTTGTAAGTCAGGACAGCATGAACGAATATGTCCTTGACCACCACAATGATAACAGGCTCTGCTTGACTTGCGCATCCGTCGTGACCACCAAACGGGACTGGGACTGTTCGGTTGACTGGACCTGCAAAAAACATGAGGCTGTGTGAAATCAGGATCACGTGCTAAGCTATTATTATCCATATCAGATATACTAGGAATAGCCTTGCTTAGATCGATCGGTGGGTGGTAACCAAGACCAGCATGATTAAAAATGGGACTAGGACTTTGATCAGAAAATTTGTTCTGATTGTCTGTGACAGTCTTATTGAGAACCTTAAGAACATCTTGGAAGTGTGATTCCAAATCCTCAAAAATAGTGATAGATTCTTTTATGTTTTGTACATTATTTCTGAGGGCCATGACTTGTCTATTTAGATCAACGTTCTTGCGTATCTCTGAAAACAAAATATTTCTAAGGATTCTGATATGATCAGGGGAATTATCGTCCTCAGTATCTTCGCTGTTTTCCTGAGTAGTCAAGACAGGTGGTGAGTCATGATTAAGAATAGAAGAAAATGCAAAAAATGTTCTTTCTACAGGTTCATCAATATAACAATCTAACTTGTCATCACTGCATATAGATGTAATCGATTTAGTTTCAGAAGCAGTTTCCGAGTTGTCCTGGTCAGTCGCGACAGGTGATGAGTCAGGTCTGATGACAGAGGAGAGTGCAATATTGGCCTTTTCTCCAGTCTCATCTTCACTTTCAGATGACTCTTCATCACTCCAGGTGCACACCATGGCTTTGTCTTTATTCTTCGGGAGAAGATTTGCACAATCAGTTTGTATGTGACCATAGCCTTGGCATTCCCTGCATTGAACACCTTTTCCTCTTCTTTTGTAGCTAAGATCATTAGCAGCGGAAGATTTTAATGAATTATCAGAGTTAGAAGAGAAAGTGTTCGTACCTTTGTTTTTCCACTTGGAAAACTTTCGGAGTCCTTTAGAGAGAAACGCGACCGATTTCTCGAACTCGTCCTTGTCGTCACTTTGAGGTTTGTCTTTGATTTCAGCTTTAAGTGCAATACCTTTCGAAGTGACTCCATTCAAATTCTTTTTCAACTCGAAAGTTGATAGGGCACCCATGAGCTCTTCAAGTGACAAGTTTTCCACGTCTCTTGCTTCTTCAATCGCCTCAATTTTCATATCGAATCTTGAGGGTAAAGTTCGAAGAGTTTTCTGAACAAGTTTGGACTCACTGTACTCATCACCGAGGAGGAAGGCTTCATTAGCAATGTCTCTAAGTTTAGCATTGTATTGAGCTATTGTTTCATGATCCTCCATTTTAAGTTCCTCAAACCGTGTACCAAGGATTTGTCTTTTGGATCTTTTCACGGATGGGGTACCTTCATGGGCAACGCGGAGGGCGTTCCATGCATCTTTGGCCGATTCACACTTGGAGGTCAGTTTGAACTGATTTAGGTCGACTCCATTTAAAATTGCATTGATTGCAATGGAGTTGTGGCTCGCGTCGAGATCTTCTGCGTCCGACCAGTCGAGCTCTAGCTTCGGCTTTCCATCTTTGTCTAGTGGTGGAGACCATCCTTTGAGAATGCTTTTCCACGCTTTCTGATTTTCTCTTTTGATGAAAGCTGTCATGCGGACCTTCCAATATGAATAGTTAAATTCATTTAAGAGCGGCGGCTTTGATGGTGATGATCCCTCAACGTTTTGTGCCATCAAATCTGCAAGATCTAAATAAAACCAGAATCTCACCAATGTAAGTAGGTGATAGGCTCTTGATGCCAATTGATAGATCTTAGAGTCTTATACTTTACGTTTTAGCAATAGTCGCGGTACCTAGTCTCGACAGATAAGTAAGACAGGTAAGTAAGACAGTAAAGTAAGACAGCAGATTTTAACGTGGTTCGGACTATGTCCTACATCCACGAGGCTTTCGCCTGAATCAAACTTCTTTCAACGGACAAAAGTTATTACACCAACTGGTTTTACTCTAACACCGAATCCCTCTAATGTTGATACCACCGGAACCTTTTTCGCGTCTACTCCGTTTGACCCGTAAGACCAAAACTCCCGTAGTGATCTTCTTATGAGAATGCTTCCAAGCGAACTGCACGTACGTATAGATCCCTCTAACTGGCGCAATCCTTTCCTGTTGAACTCCCTTCAACTCTTGTCGGCTTCTCACGTTCTTGATGTAACTCAAGAGGGCGAAAACTAAGAAATCAAAATAAAAGAGAACACCTAAAGATGTATATTTTGTTACACGAGTGTTCTGCATTGATTCCTAGGATTTCTACTATTTATAGGATAGCTCTCCTGAAAGATATCCTTGATTCTCGGCCAGTCTCCATATCCAGTCGAGACAGGATCTTTCCAAAGTATATCCGAATCTTTCCATGATAAGGCGATTCTTCTTTTTGCAACGTCTTTGTTTCCGATTGATAGGATCTTCATGATCTTCATATATTCTGCACATCAAAGACAAAGAAGAACTCCACAAGGAATAGATTACTAAAGGATATAGGAAAGAGTTTGATAAAGATTAACTTTCCATAAGATAAGATACTATAAGATCAAGTTAAATCTTTCCAAACTCACCTAAATATTCACGCGTCTAATAACAGGATAAATACCATAAAACCGTGTGAATAAATAAGTAAATAAATCAAAGTAAATAAAACCGAAATTTTCCTTTAAAATAATTTTGCAAACAAGGAAATAAAATCTAGTTGGACCTGGCAGTCCTGACTGTTCAACCGAGTTCGAAACCTGTCGGAATTTGCGGTCCTAACAAATGCAAAAGAAATGTAGTTTGAGTTTGTGCATGAACGAAGATTTTCTAGATTTTTGTGTTTCTTATCATATATCCTTTTGAGCCACCACCCTAGCCTAACATTACAAGCTTAATAAAGTCCTAAGTGATCTTTGGTGGAACTCATCTAAATTATTGGAGAGAAAGTGTAAGGCTAGGTGATGAAGTAAGGTGGTCGATCTCAGTGAAACTTATCATAAGTCATTTCTAATATGCACGAGAAACTATGTTTCATACTCTTTCAATTATAGACGTGCATGTGGACTGTGTATCGACGAATGATGTTTTAATTAGTGCTCTTAGATTGATTTTCTTTGTTGCATGGTTATTGAAATTTTTAGATATTCGGAAAAGAGATTCCCCCACAACCATCTATAAAAGTTGAGTGCTATAGGACTGTTGAGTCTACACTGTTGGGGGGTGTTGGATGAGTCCATTCAGATTTATTATTCATTTGCCAAATAGACTAATTTTATGCTTGATTATTCATTGTTTTGAGTCTTTTTACTTGCTTTACTTTATTTATTGTTTATGGGTCATTTTGGTAAAAATAAAAAAAAAAAGGCAAAAAGAGGTCAAAAAGTGGAATTCCGAGCTAAACATGTGAGCAGGGATGCGATGGGAAGCGAAGAGCAAAAACTACTTGGTGCAAGCGATCGTTTAGAAGAGAAGAGAAAGATGTATGCGATGGCTTATGTCTACAGATGACGCAACCATGAAATCAGCAGTCGCCACATGCGATTGGGAAGCGAATGCTTACGATCGCTTGGACTCAGAAATTAGGTTTTGGTGCAAAGTTCAAGTCTGAAACCTTCCAAGCCCTATGGAATATAAGACCAAAAACTCGTGGAAAAGGGAGCTTCAACAATTTTTAGGAGGTCAACAGAGATTTTCATCATACTTTTGGAGTTTTAAGGTTTTTTGGATATTTTTGGAGATCTTTGGAGCCATAGAAACGAGATCTGCGACTGAGTTGATTTGGATTAGTATTTGTACTTTTGGATATTCGTTTATGGTTCGGACTTCGTTTATTATTTTGAGTTTCGTACTTTCATTTTGGACAAGATATTTGTTTTTAGTTACTTTATTGAAAACAATGTTTAATTTTATATGTGTTTATGTTTTTATTTCGATTATGAATAGCTAAAGTCATCGCGTATCATGAGGCAGTGAGAGTATTTGGATAGAGATTATGTTGGGATGATTATGTTGAGATGATTGTGTAATGAACCTGCAAAGAGAAGACGAGTTTCGATGAGTAAAATCAAAGAAGAAAGCTGCAAGATGGAAGAGAGGAGAAGACGCGAAAAAGATTGCATTTTTGACGGAAGAAATGAAATTAGGGTTGGAATTGGGTATTAATTCAATTACCCATGGGCAAAACGTCGTCGCTCCCACTTATGAAGAGTAGATCGTGGGCGAACACATGGCGATATCCTAGAAGAGGCGCGGACCTGAGAATGAGAAGAAACGCACTTTTGTTAGGCGATTTAATTAGATGCTTTTTACGCTTTTTGCATTATGACTTTGTTATCAGACAGTTTGCTTATTTTGTCCTGTAGCTGAGGAAATATTCCTTATAACTGTGTAATAATTATTTTATGATATCATCAGAAAATATTCTCAATTCTCTTTCTTCTCTCTCACGTCTTTCTTCCTCAAAATTCTAT
The DNA here is from genome assembly GCA_946800315.1 of Misopates orontium. Lineage (NCBI taxonomy): Eukaryota > Viridiplantae > Streptophyta > Magnoliopsida > Lamiales > Plantaginaceae > Misopates > Misopates orontium. The sequence continues at coordinate 15,922,408 of OX326946.1, forward strand.
CGTCTTTATCTTAATTCTATCAAAAAAATTACAGAAAATATACAAACTATAACATTTGGTATCTCAGAGCCAGTTCTTTTCAGTGGGAACACGATGGTTGATACTAGAATGCGAGAGCTACAAGAATCACAAAAGCGGTTGGATCATGCACTACAAGAAGAAACCCTGCGACGCACGACTGCGAACAAGGCCTCCAAGAACAAATAGGCCTGTTCAACACTCAAATACACGACCACATTCGACACATTGATGAAAAGCAAACTCAATTTAACACCAAGGTAGAGGACCATTCGCTGCACTCTGATGATAGACAAGCTGCTGTTACCACCACTATGGAAGCCATCCAGGCATAGATGACTCAAATCAGGCCAAGCTGAATGAGCCTAACAGGGGACAAGGGATCATGGGTGGATCTCCTTTTATGAGGAGAGCTGAAGGTAATGCTTCTGTTAACATTAATCAAGCTGCACATAATGTTAACTTAGACAGATCTGTTCCTAGGCCTACACAGACTGTAAACTCTGGAGATTCCTCCTTCCAGGGCACTTTACCTAACCCTAAGTTGGATTTTCCTAAGTTTAATGGTTCTAATGCAAGAGAGTGGATGATCAAATGTACTGGGTACTTTGAGTTAATGCCCAGCACATCTGATATGCAAAAAGTAACCATGGCTTACCTTACATTTTGAGGGCAAAGCTGCTGTTTGGTACCAAAACTACAGAACAACCATATTTGGGATGAGTTGGGAAGGTGTTTTGAAGGAGATTTCAGCTAGGTTTGAGGAGTTACAGGAGGCTAATGTAATAGCTGATATTAACCGTCTGAAACAGAGTGGATCATTAGCTGAGTATAGTGACAAGTTTGAGGAGTTGAAGTCCTACATGGAGATTGTTTCCAACAGGGAGTTTGATGAGACATACTATGTGGCTTGTTATGTTAGTAGGCTTACTGAGGAACTCTAGTCTCAGGTAGCATTATTTGAACCCACCACACTCAGACAAGCTATGAACACTGCCAAGAAACAGGACAGAGTGAATCAGGCTGCCAGAAGAGCAAAAGGGAAAGGGTTTAGCCAACCCTACAATGGGTTCACTAGGAGAGTGGACCCTCCACCAGTGGTGCTTCCTAGGGTTCCACAGGCTACACCTAATGTGAACATGAGGAAACCATTGACTGCAGCAGAAATGAAAGCCAGAGGGGAAAGAGGCCTTTGTTTCAACTGTGATGAGGCCTACACTTTTGGGCATAAGTGTAGATCCAAGCAATTTTTCCTACTGTTGAGTCAGGAAGAGGAAGATGCTTATTTACACTCCTTGGAGACTTATGATGATGACAGGCAAGGTTGGACACAAGAGGAGGCTCTGGAGTTCTCAATGAATGCTCTAGGAGGTAGGGCTGGGGAGAATACATTCAAACTCAATGGAGAGTATGGGAGGCACACTCTCCCCATATTTATTGATTATGGAGCTTCTTATAGCTTCCTAGATACTGCTCTTGCTAAGTCTTTGGGATGTGTTATAGAGAAAGCTCAACCTATGCTACTTAAGTCAGCTGATAGCAGGAAGTTGGTGAGTGACCAACAGGTGGTGGATTTTGCTTGGGCCATGCAGGGTCAAGCTTTCGAATTCACAGTCAGGTTACTGAATATGGGTAGCAGCCATATGATTCTTGGGGGAGATTGGTTGAGGGAAAATTTCCCTATTGGGTTGAATTACCACAACATGACAGTTAGCATCATGAGGGGGGATAAGGAAGTGGTTTTTCAGACTCTCACTCAGGGTCCTGAGTACAAGCTACTCACTGGACCATCTATGACCCAAATGAAGCCACTGAGTTAGAAGGAAATATATTTTCCATTACTGTGGTACAAGAGGAGTGTACCAGTAATGAGGAGTTGGATTCCTTACTGGAGGAGTTTAAGGATGTTTTTGAAGAACCTGTGGGCCTACCACCCATCAGGGGTATTGAGCACCAAATAGTTCTGAAGCAGGGTAGTTTACCTAAGCACCAATTCCCTTATAGGTACTCTCATGCCTATAAGGAGGAGATTGAAAGTATTGTTAAGAGTTTGTTTAAGGAGGGGATAGTGCAGCATAGCAAAAGTCCATTTGCTTCCCCTGTTTTGTTGGTCAAAAAGAAGGATTCCACTTGGAGGCTCCGTGTGGATTATAGATACCTTAACTCTCTCACTATCAAACATGGTTACCCAATACCTATTATAGATGAGTTATTGGATGAGTTGCATGGGTCTAGGTTTTTCTCAAAAATAGACCTAAGGTCTGGTTACTTCCAGATCAGAATGAAGGAAGCTGATAGGCATCTCACTGCATTTCAAACTCACCATGGTCATTTTGAGTTTTTGGTGATGCCTTTTGGACTGTGCAATGCACCAGCCATATTCCAATCTCTCATGAACAAGGTTTTTGCTGATTACCTAAGGAAATTTGTCCTGGTGTTCTTTGATGATATACTAGCCTATAGAAGAAGTTGGGAGGAGCATCTAGAACACTCAGCTAGAGTGTTGGAGCTGTTGAGACAACATACTCTATTTGCTAAGAAGTCTAAATGTTCTTTTGGTCAGAAACAGGTTGAGTACCTAGGCCACATCATCAGTGAAGAGGGTGATTCAACTGATCCCTCTAAAATTGAAAGCATGGTTCAATGGCCTAAACCAACCACAGTTAAAGGGTTGAGGGGGTTCCTGGGCCTTACTGGCTACTACAGGAAGTTCATTCAGGGGTATGGATTAATTAGTAGACCCCTCACTCAGATGTTGAGAAAGGATGGGTTTAAGTGGTCTGAAGAAGCAGAAGAGGCTTTTAGAACACTCAAGAAGAGCATGACTGTGGCTCCAGTCTCGGCTCTCCCAGATTTCTCAAAATCCTTTGTGGTGGAGACAAATGCTAGTGGTAAAGAGATAGGGGCTGTGCTTATGCAAGAAGGCAGGCCTATTGCCTTTCTTAACAGGGTTTTGTGCCCTAAGAATCAGCTACTCTCCATTTATGAGAGGGAGTTTTTAGTTGTTCTTTTGGCTATACAGAAGTGGAGACATTACTTGCAAGGTTCACACTTCATTATCAAAACAGATCAGCAAAGTTTGAAGTTCTTGCTAGAGCAGAAAAATTTCTTCTACTTTGCAACAAAAGTGGATCTCTAAGTTGTTGGGGTTGGACTATGAGATTCAGTATAAAAAGGGTGTGGATAATAAGGTAGTTGATGCCTTATCAAGAGAGTTTGCTGAGGTAGGAGACTGTAGTGCTATTTCAGTGGTTCAACCTGTTTGGATGCAACAGGTAATTGCTAGCTATGAAGGGTGATGAGTTTTTCTCAAATATCTTGGCTGTTAAGACAGTAGATTCCAGCACATTTGCTGACTTCACCATCACAACTGGCATATTAAGGTTTAAAGGGAGGCTTTGTGCGGGGAATTCTCCCCAATTTAGGCAGCAAATTATCACTACTCTGCAAGTTCTCCTTTAGAGGGTCATTCAGGAAACATGGTACTTATATGAGGGCCAAATCCCTATTCTTTTGGCCTAAGATGAAGGAGGATATATTGAGATTTTTTCAGTCTTGTGATGTGTGCAAGATGACCAAGTCTGATGATCATACACCTTACCCAGGGCTGCTTCAACCCTTACCAATTCCTGACCAAGGGTGGACACACATTGCTATGGACTTCATTGAAGGGCTCCCTAAGTCAGAGGGCAAAACTGTAATCCTGGTGGTGGTTGACAGGTTTACCAAATATGGTCATTTCCTGGCCTTGGCTCACCCTTATACAGCTAAGGATATTGCAACTCATGGATCACATTTTCAAACTACATGGCATGCCTTGTAGTATTGTGAGTGATAGGGATAAGGTATTTACTAGTTTGTTTTGGAGGGAGTTTTTTGGTTTGCTAGGTACAGGATTGGATATGAGCTCTGCTTACCATCCTCAAACTGATGGTCAACAGAGAGGCCCAATCAATGCCTGGAGAATTACTTGAGGGCTTTGGTTTTTCACAAACCAAAACAATGGCACAGGTGGTTGTCCCAGGCTGAATACTGGTGCAACACTAACTTTCACACCAGCCTGAAGATGACACCCTATCAGGCTCTATATGGTGTGGCACCTGACCCTCTTTCTATGAATTCTTACTTTGATACTGCTGGAACAGAGGCCAAAGACATCATTTCAAAGAGATTGCGCCTCAATTCGATTTTCAAAGATAACCTTTCCATAGCACAGCAAAGGATGAAACACTTTGCTGACAAAAATCGAATTGAGAGGAGTTTTGAAGTTGGGGATGAGGTTTATCTTAAACTTCAACCATTTAGGCAAAATTCAGTTTGCTTAAGGAAGTACCTAAAACTAAGCTGCAGATTCTATGGCCCTTACAAAATTTTGGAAAAAATTGGCACGGTTGCTTACAAGTTGGCCCTACCACCTGGTTCACTGATTCACCCAGTGTTCCACGTTTCACTACTGAAAAAGAAGCTAAGTAACATTGTTCTACCAAGCCCTAATCTACCATTCATAGACAACGATGGTTCATTGAAAATCTTTCCACATGTTGTCCTAGATAAAAGGTTCATTAAACGTGGTAACATAGGCATACCTCAGATTTTGGTGCAATGGGAGAATTCTGGACCCGATTCAGCGACGTGGGGGGACTACAGTTTCATCGAGTCGCATTTTCCGTCGTTTGATCCTTGGGGACAAGGATCTGTTGGTGGGGGGGGGGGGTAATGTAATGAACCTGCAAAGAGAAGACGAGTTTCGATCAGTAAAATCAAAGAAGAAAGCTGCAAGATGGAAGAGAGGAGAAGACGCGAAAAAGATCGCATTTTTTACGGAAGAAATGAAATTAGGGTTGGAATTGGGGATTAATTCAATTACCCATGGGCAAAACGTCGTCGCTCCCACTTATGAAGAGTAGATCGTGAGCGAACACGGGGCGATATCCAAGAAGAGGCGCGGACCTGAGAATGAGAAGAAACGCACTTTTGTTAGGCGATTTAATTAGATGCTTTTTACGTTTTTTGCATTATGACTTTGTTATTAGACAGTTAGCTTATTTTGTCCTGTAGCTGAGGAAATATTCCTTATAACCGTGTAATCATCATTTTATGATATCATCAGAAAATATTCTCAATTCTCTTTCTTCTCTCTCATGTCTTTCTTCCTCAAAATTCTATCTTCTTTATCTTAATTCTATCAAAAAATTTACAGAAAATATACAAACTATAACAGATTGGGTAAGGAATAATTAAATTGAATTGATAACTTCATTTTAATGCTTTGTGTGCCTGATCAACACATATATGCTTAGATTCTTATGGCAGACGCGACATCAGAACTCATAGGATAGATCTCATAAGTTATACAATTTCATATGTCTTTGTGATGGTTGGCGTCTAGAAATTAAGGTGCAGGTAATTCACTGAAATGAATGTGTTTGGAGGAACAAAGTACACATAGTAACATTCAGAATTACAGAGTGGCACACCTACAATTATTGGAATACCTCATAGTTTAATATATCTCACACATGAAGTGATAATAATTCTTCACAACAATGGTTTGTCTATGAGCCTTTGATCATATTTATCCAGAGAAACCAAGTTCCTTGCGATACCACTAGTTTATTATTGGTTTAAGTCTTAAATTCATTTAGTTAGTTTATTTTTAATTATCCAATCCAAAATCCCCAATTTGTTTGCTTTAATTGTTGAGTCGTGAGTGTGGAAGGTGATAACTTGACATTCATTAGTATTATTTTTCACATTGATAGATAAATTAGTAGTTAAAGTCAAGCGCAATCCTCTCTAGGGATCGATATTTGAGGGTCGTAACTTACATCCCCTGTATTACTTGCACTCGTACACTTGCTGTAATAAATTGCCATAGAGTTTAGGCTGATCAAATGTACCTCTTTAGCGTAACATATTACATGTGTCAGTTTGTCATACCCCACATGTAATATATGTTTTAATCCATGGGTCTGCCTTTTTTACGATTTTTAATGCAAAAAGGACCATGTTCATTTTATAAATTGAAAGCATTAAAGCTCAACTTCTCAAATAAATAATAGATTTGAATCATCACCCTCAAAATAAAAGAGTCTCAGTGGACAAATTAATCCAACTACTTTGTGAATGCTAAACGACAACTAAGTTTAGATAAAAAAGTCTAATTATAAAATAATCACGAGTTTCAAAAATCAAATTTATCATAATAATGCAAATAAAAGAGATGTATTACCCTTGATTTGACGTTACGTTGTTAATTAGATAATCTTCTCCTCATATCTGATTTTAGAGAACTCTTTGCTTTTCCCTAGATATAATCTAAACTAAGAAAATAGTAAAAAACTAACTCAAAACTCAAAACTCTTCTAAAAGTGGCTCTAAAGTGCATATTAAGGTGTGTTGAAGTTTGAGGCTTGCGTTGTCTTTATAAAAAAAATCTTAGGGAGTTGATTTTCGTCCAATATGGTTGAACGAGTCAATTTCTTGTTCAACTCGAATTCTGCAATTTTTTTTTTTGATTCTTCACAATTTTTAAGTCGGGCACCATTGGAGCCGACACAGGCACTACTAGAGCTGATGAACTCTAGTCAACTTGAATGAGGTACCATTGGTGCCGACTTGGGCGTGATCATGCTATGAGACTATCAATTTTTCAATGCACCAATGGCATCATAGCGTGATCAAGCCCAAGTCAGCGTAAGTGCCGGTGGCGCAAGAATACTTCATCTTGGCGTTGTTTAACTGTCTTTGCCATAACTTCTTCTTTAGATTTTGGAAGTGTAATCCGATTTTTCATCAAAAACAAAACATCCACGGAATTCTTTTGACATGTGCGTCATACCTTAGTTCCACCTATACAGATGCCTATAAATCTGGCAAGTTCTCTCTTTGTTGCTCATTTTTGTCAAACTCAATTGTAAATCTACAAAACATGGAAACATGCCTAAAAAATTTCAACTAAACAAGAACAAGCAATAAAGTAAGAAGATAAACATGATGAAAGAGTGATTTAAGACACTCATTACCTATGTAGTCACACATACACATTAACCTTTCTAGTGTTATAGCTTGAAAAAACCTTGTGTTCATGTGTATGGTTGTGAGCCTCCTGCTTGACTTAATGGGTGCAAACATTCTATTCAACTTTATATATTGTCTTCTTATTGAATCATCCCTGAGCCTTCAAACGTTCTTACTCGAGAATCTAAATTGCAGATTTGTTGGTAAAGACACCAAGATCCTTCACATCTGCACAAACTCCTTGGGAGGTGTTATGATGTATATTTCAATGTTGTTTAAGTGTATGATAGTTTGTATTTATATATCACAGTAGAATCCAACAAGGGTTGGAGTTTAATATGCAATTGTAGATTCCCTCTTAGCATGATCGTCGACATATAAGGAAGGTTCCTCGAACTGATTGCTTTCAGAACTCAAAAGAAATCTTCTTCCCTTATCTCTGTTTGATCTTCTTGTACTCATAAGGAGTTTTTGAACTCAATCCAATCCAAGCATGATCCACAACATATACCACTAATATTCTAACGACTGATATTTCTATTTAAAAGAGTATTGCAGAATATTACAAAATCTTGAAAATCTATCATAAGAAAACCAAGTCCATGTGAACAATTCACTATCTTTGAGTAATATGGCTTTCGAGTGCTAATGGAAGCTTATAAATCAAGACTTTTTTTTATGATAAGGCGTGTTCAAGTTTTTTCAGCGTTTAGGTTTTTCAAAACGCTGAAAAAACTTTTACACCTAAGTCCCAAATCACATTGTCTGCTAAACCATAATGTTTTTCAAAAACACGAACCTAACAAAGTCTACAAAAATCCAAGTTTCTAGTTAATCACAAAAGATTTTTAAATGACCAAATCAACGTAACTGGTGGCTCATGTTCCCAAATCTATCCTTTAGTACTTGCATCATTAGTGTTATTATCATAACTTACTTTGTGCCTTACAAGATAGCGGAGAAAAAATGAAAATCTCCTAAATTTATGCAAGGGTCGGTTCCTATCTCTAGAATTGGCTTTGTGCTTCTCTTACTTGACTCTCTTGTGCCATTTTCTCTAACGTAACCGCACTAAGGATAAAAAGTGGTATAGGAGGTTGATGAATGAATTAATAATTTTATATTTCATATCTTTCATCAAAACATTACCTATATAACTTTCATAAACTTACTTCTTTCCATCATACACATTGTATTTTGATGAACGGGACAAAATTAATTTTCTGACTCTTTTTATGCATATATGGTATACATATGTTTTGAATAAAAATTATTGTAATATATAGGTGTGTAACATTACATACAAAAATAAAGCTTGCAAATACATTCTTTGCTCATTTGTACCTTAAGTTCGATTTTTCACTTAAAACACAAGAGTGCACAGTGCCCAAAATATTAAAGGAACTTTTGGGTATCTAAGATCCTTAAGAGATCCATGTACAAATATATTTGTTTGTATATGTATATTTTTCTCCAAAAATTGAAATGACATATAAATTATGAGATTTCAACTTTACGACTTATGTAGTGCTATATACAAAATGATAGCTGAGAATCTGAGCAATGTCCGTTGTTGCGCTTGTTCATTTCTAACAAAGTTAGCCTTTTTTATAAAATGACATTCTTGCAATTTAACAACCATAATATCAAATAAAAATTGCAAACTAGTTGAATTTTTTGAATTTACTCATTTGAAGAAAAGTAGTCTTGTAAATGCTACTTTTATCACTAAACTACTTATACGCTATCGAGGTGACAACAAAAGAAATTCTACTAACCGCTATGCTATCAAGGTGAAAACAAAAGGAAATTCTACCGCTATCTGTATAATTTGATAACATAAATTCCTTTGAAGAAATGTTTTGGTTAATAAAGTATAAGGATTATATAGTAAATTGAATAGTCTACTTAGTTGCAAGAGAATGGTCGATCTTACAATTAGTTTTTGTATACATCAACGACAAAGTTCCACACAAAGTTTCTTTATATGATCAGTAGTGCTATTATTATATTCCAGTACGTAACTTCCGCTCCTCTGATTCTGGATGCATGTCAAGTTGTATTGGTTGCCATATTGGATAGACTGCAAAAATAATGAACACATCAAGTCAGATTGTCTAACTATAAAACCCGAAACTCCTCATGTCAAATAACGCTATTACGATGTTCAATAGATGTGATAAAACGATACTCATACAGAGAAAAAAGTAGCTATATTTGCCTAGACACAAACAAGAACTATATTTTTAGATTAGATTTTAATCTACGTTTGTGCCCAACACTTGAATATGAAAACAGTCTCCTTTAATTTAATTTAAAACTATTAAAATATAAACATTTAGATTTGGTTTGCCAGTTTCCCATGCCCAAGAGCACACACACTCTTAGGTCCAAGTTCCATAGTAAAACTTAAATATATGTCTATAGAAAGGAAAATTTGGACTTGTGCGATTCAATGGAGTTAGGAATTATTGTATTGAGGCCTATGGGAAGGTGGAAGAGAGGTTCCATACATGTGTCATAAACCACAACGTCATGTCGTTTCTAGATGTTATTAAATTAGCTACAAAGTTATGAAAATGGCTTACCGAGCATCGTGCTTCTGTGCATGACCAAAATGGCGTGGGGATACATCGCAAGTAATGGCACCAAGAACAATGTTTATTTCCATCAAACTTTTTTAGGAGCAAAGTCAATCCAATTGCAAATCTGCAGAACAAATAAAAAAGAATATATTTTATTTTACCGTGTAACACTAACTTCATCAATTGAGAATGTTATTTCGATGAAGTAAACCTCAAGAGATACTCAATAAATGACATACATAATTTCATTTAATAATTATAGGAAACATATGTATTTTTCATTTTCTCAAGTTAAATATGAGATAAATTTTACATTTTATCATGTTAAGCAAAATATGCACATTTAATTTCACATTAACATGTTATGTCACAAATCTGTAAAAACATAGATACAAAAAGCTATCTCTCACTTCAAGTGCGATAGGAAAAAAAGCTCTAATTGCTTACAAATGAGGGTTACTTGCAGCAAACCCCCAATTTTATGGGGTTTTTGCACTTTGCCCCCTAACTTATGAAAATAAGCGATATGTCCCCCAACCTATTGATTTTTATTTTATTTGCTCCTGATGCCAAATCGAATGCACAAAAGCTCAGACACGTTTTCCAAATGAACGGGTGGTCAATAACTTCGGGGGAGGGGGGGGCAAATTGCACAAAAACCAATAGAGTGGGGGAAAATTGCACATTTGTATAAGTTAGGGGGTAAAGTGCAAAAGACCCTATAGGTTGGGGGTTGCTGCAATCAGCCTAATAATTAAGATAAATAGTTTATTAAAAAATATCAACGAAAGCATCTTGCAGCGAGTTTCCTAATATCAATGTATGAAAGTTCAATAAAGAACCATGAGCACTAATATCGCATAAGCTAAAAGTACATGGTTAATTAAGCATACATATTGATGGAGAAGATCTTTCAATTTAAATAGAGCATATAAATAAAGAGATTACACCCTTGCCTGCATGAACAATATTAGGGCATTTATTTTAGGTTACCATCATTTACTAAAATAAAGTTCAAACATCATTTACAAAATTTATAAGGGACGTGTCAAAACCAAACGTATGGTCCGATTTATTTTTCCATAATATTGTAAGAATATGTATTCTGAAAATCAGTTCAACCAGGTTTCTTCATATTTCCGCTTTTAAAAGTCAAAGAGTTCCCATTTTATTATATTGTCAGCACATAGGAATAATTGAAATAGGATCTTTAATTGACTTGTCTTTTGTAATTGATTATAGTTGTCTTTCTAAATTACTTTATGATCTTTCCTAAAGTATACTTATGGTTTATTTGTTTGGCAAGAATTATGTAAGTATTTTTAATGCAAGAAAGTCATGCTAATGCAATTTTCTTATTTTCCATAGTTAAGTTTTCTCTAAATTATATTCTATCTTACTAAGAATATAGTGCATGAAACCTAATCACCCCTTTCAAATGTATTCATCCTCTATCTCTTAAATTCTTATATTATCTTTGTCTTATTTTAAGTAAATATTAGGTCATGAACATATAGAGAAATTATATTAATGTCATTGTTACCTTGAGGTTTTAAATAAATTGGCTTATTTGTTTCTCCTATTGAGCCATCTATACGTAAAATACACCTCGACCTTGTTATGATACTAAGTTCAAGGTGCTTGTTTGAGTTCATAGTATACTTTCTTGTGTTGTAATACCTTTTATTACTCTAACATGAATCCAAGTGGTTGTTTAACACATACTTACTCTTTTAGATCTCCATCTAGAAAATCTCCTTCCGTCTGAAGTTGAAAATTCTCAATTGATCTTGTATTGCAAGAGTTATAACTGCTCTTACAACATCCAGTCTTGTAGAGATTGTCTTTATGTACTTAATTTGGGGAGTTGATCATAATATTTACTACAAGTCTTGCCTTATGATTTTACATAGAACCATTGGGATTTCCGTTTGTATAACAAAGCCACTTGGCTCTAGTCACATACTTGTTGCTCGAAGGACAACCAACTCCCAAGCTTTATTCTTTTAGTTAATTTTTATCTCTTCTTCCATAGGTTTAAGCTAGACTTCTTTAGGTGGTGCTTCAAAGTTGGATGTTTCCGGGACAGTAAAATTTCAAGTTTCATGAAGATTTCCCAAGGATATCATCTAGATATGGGGAATTTTAGTCGTACCTGGACTCTTTTCATCATCCTCTTCCTCTCGTTTCTCTTCCACTTCTAATAGTGTTGTTATCATCTATTTTTTTGTATATTTTGTCTCATGATCCCAAGGAGTTTGCTTGTCAAACTCAGTATCACGGCTTGTAACAACCTTTTTAGTCGTGAGATCACAAACTCTGCAGCATTTTTGTTGAGAGCTGTAGACAACAGAGATACCTTTCACCATCTTGACCTCTAGCTTATGTCTCTTTACTGAAGAAACGTTGACCTAACAGATACATTAAAGACCTCTAGATGTTTAATAGATGTTCTATTGCAGACATTTATCGAGAGCAAGCTTCAATTGACATCTTTGTTGAGAATGACTTTTGTCAGATCTGTTAAGTAGATGAACTGAGGTATAAACCGCCTTGTTGCAATGAATCTTTAGTAATCATTTTTTGCAGCAAGCGCAGATCTTGCCATCTCCATGAATGTTCAATTTTTCCTTTGAGTAACACCATTTTGTTATGGAGTGTATGCTACTATAAGTTGATGCTTTATGCCTTTGTATTCATAGAATTTGTTAAACTCTCTCAAGTTGGCATTGTACCTTAGCCACTTCTAAACTCTTAATCTTACAACATTTTTGTCTTTACAATGTTCTAGAATCTTTTGAGAATTACAGAACTTCTAATGTTTCTTGTAAAATAAGAATACCCAAGTCCTTCTTGTATGATAATTTATAATGATGGTGAAATATCCCTCTTGATTCAATGAAGGTGTTCATAGTAGGCCAGATGGTATAGGAAAGCTCCATAATTTGCTTAGATCGCTATAATGTCTCAGCTGGAAATGATTGCGGATGTTGCTTCTCAAGTATGTATCCTTCACTAACATTCTCCTTATCATTATTATTATCGGAGGAGTAATATCTCTAATTAAATTTTTCTATGAAATTAGCTATATCCAGTTGAGATTAAAGTATCCACATCTCTAATGTTATTAGTCATGTCAGTGAGTTAAGCCACCAAAGCTTAATTATGTCTCGTATATTGCTTGTGAATATGAAATTTTCTTTTTCTTTCCATCTTCACTTCAGCAACTTTTGTTTTGATTTTCAAATCATAAATTTGATATGAATTCCCCTCAATGTTTTGAGAAAATCAATCTTCCATCATTTGGCCAATACTAAATAAACTATGTTGAAGGCTAGTTACATGAATAACATCTTTAGTAAATTATGTGACCTTTGTTGTTTTAGATGGCAATCAATACCTTTTCATTTTTTTTTATCCACTAGTTCTTTATTGCTCATCTTGACTCTATTCGTTACTGAAGTATTTAGATTGCAAAATATCATTCCAATTGATTGTTGCATCCGCAGTAGATGTACTGATTTATGTGTTTCTCCTCCATTGTAGATTGACATGCATGGAAGAGATGTTCCTTCTCATTTGATCTTTTGAATAGTTGGTCTGGTGATTGCTCTCATTTTGAGATATTTCTCAATATGTTGGACTTTGTTAGAGTTTATGTATTGTGACTTGGTTTAATTGAACAAATATTTTCTAAGTGATCTCGCTCTGTCTTTGCATATACCGAAGAGGTATCCTCGAGTTTCGAATCATATTCTTTGTGCAATCCTCGTGTTTCTTCTCCTTTTTACCTTTTAATCTGAGCTTTGATTGAAAGGCGCTATCAAGATATCTTTCATGGATCTTCTTCTTTGCTATGAGCTTATCGAGGGCCTGTCAAATATGTGATTTAGATCGTTGACAAATTATTTGATTCTTTATGCTGCAACAGTTGGATTATACTTCAGTTACATTGACAAGATATTTTGGATAATTCTTTCATCGAACATCATATCCATAAGCTCTCACTTGGTTGCAATCTTCATGCTTTTTGAGCTGTAATCTCTACAAGCTCCGAATCTTTCATTTTGAGATTTTCCAAATCTCTTCTTAAGCCTTATAGTTTAATGGTTCTGCCCTAGAACTAGAAACTCTTCCTTTAAGGTATCCCATGCATGGTTTTGCATAGTATCATGGATGATTCTTGAAAATATACTATCGATGATGGTTTGTTGAAAATGACCAAGAGCTTTGACATTTTGTTGCTATAGTTTCTTTGTTTTACTTACCTCACTTGCAGAGGGTATTGTTTTTTCTGACATACAGAGGATCATGAGACTTGAGACATGTCTTCATGTGAAAGCTCCAACATTTTGTACTTTTCAGTAGTAAATGATGGATTTGATGAAGAGACATTTATGTGTGATGCATATTGTAGATCGAATAAGCTTTGACGTCACTTGTTATCAATGATGATTAATAATGGCATGTGTAGGAAAGTCAAAGTTAGTTGTTTTAGAATGTGTTAAGATTGTAGAGAATTAGAGTGTTCACAGAAGGGATCACTTCACTCAAAATTCACTCGATAGGATTTCTCAAATGATTATGGATTAGAAGATACACATGTGATGTGTATTTATAGGTAATGGGAGGGGTAGCTCTAGAACCTCCACAGTGCATCCTCTTATAGAGTACTCCAATGATTTCCTTATAGATACTTTACAAAAGGTTTCCTAGAGTTGTCGCTTATTTTTTATTTAGCTTGTGAGGAATGAAAGGTCTAGAGATGTCCATGAGTCCTATACATTAACATATACATAATTAGAGTTATCTAGAACAATGCAGGAATACAACACTCTTAACTAAAGCTACATATAATAAGAGAGGGGAGGGGATAGTCTGAAACTAAGTAAATCAGGGCAAGACAACGCATAAACAATAAATGCACATAAAAATTTCTTTCGATGCTTTGCATGCTCTATTTTCTTCAAAACTTTGATATTCAAGTTGATTGTATTTATCTTTATTTTTATAACTATTCTCATCCTAATGATGTAAAGTTTGGCCTCTAAACAGAATATGATGGACCAAACGCTTGAATTGATTTATGCATATATCATTCTTAACATAAGATTAATATGATTAAGAATTTGCTCCCATATGATATGCGTACACCAAAATTGTATTGATATAAATCTTGCCAAAATTATGACTTACCCAGCTATGAGTAGCAATAGTGAAACAATCAGCAACACGTATTGGTATGTCTTATACTTGGATTTGGATTTTGATGGCAGAGAACCAGGAGAAACGTGTCTTTGGCTAATCCATCCAAATTGGGGGCGTAAGAGAAGGATAAATCCAAGTAGAAACCCAGTGGTGAATCCCCCAAGATGAGCAAAGTTGTCGACGTGAGGAAGGATTCCAACAGCAAGATTAATTGCAGTAATGAGGAGAAGAGTGAATAATGCTCCAAACTAAAAATACATAATTCCAAAGAAGAGGAATAACAATAAGAATTAAGATAAATAATACTTTTGGTATAAATGTTATAACATACATTGTCAAAAACTACTAATGTAACTTCATAAAATGGAAAAGGGCCAATTGCAATAACCCTTAACATTTGACCAATTTGGCAATGTTTTTCCTTAACGTTTAAAACGAGCGATTTGCCCCCTAATGTTTGTAAAAATGTGTAATTTGCCCTCTGAATCCTTGATCAACCATTCATTTGTGACACCTGTCTATCTTTTTATCCATTAGATTTCGCATCATGGGCTAAACCTCACATTTTGGCATACATTAGGGGGCAAATCGAAGACATTGCTAAAATGGTCAAGGGTGATTGCAGTTGACCCAAAAATAATAACTTCGCCAAAGTTTTAGTGACCCCTTATGTGATAAAATTATTTCTAAATACTCATCCCTCTGAAATTATATATTTAAGTAAATCAGTTTATTATTAAAAGGACCAGTATATATTAAATTTGATCTTCTTTTTTCCAATCCTCATCCTATTCTTTTAACTTTATTATCGTTGTAGTATCCTCTTTCCCTGGCCAAATAGAGCTACCCTTTTTCATACCCCCAAGAAAGTGTTAAGAATAAATTAAAAAGATAAAATCAAAGGACAAAAATATATTCTCAAACTCAAAATAGGACAACTCTCGCTTGAGTAAGTGAGAAACGCAACTACAAACAAACATATATGTACGTGTAATATAAAGTTATGGGATAAAAGCGTCAAACTCTTAATACTTTGATTCATGTTGCACTTTGCCCAATTTTTTTTTTTTTTTTTTGGCAATATGCACCTTACACTATTGAAAAATATTTGCCCCAAAAAGCCAAATTCAACAGCCAAAAATGCAGAAATATGTCCAAATCCAACTGTGGATTAACGACCCGGAGGTTGGGGAGGGGGGGGGGGGGGGCAAAGTGCTTACTTTTGAATAGTATGGGACGGGGGCATATCGCCAAAACAAATAGTATAGGGTCATAGTATAGGGAGTTTGACGCTTTAATCCCTGTAATTACACATGCACACGCAAACATATATATATATATATATATATATATATATATATATATATATATATATATATATATATATATATATATATATATATTTGTGTGTGTGGGTGTGTTTTTTGGTTTTCGAAGGGAGTAGTAAGTAATTGTTGATAACAAATAAAATTACAGATAACACACAAGTAAATTCTACAACTACAAAATTAGAATGGAATATACGGAGTAATGTACCTTATTCTCATACAGAGTCCAGTTGGTAATGAGTTCAGAAAGCATGGCACCAAGAAGGCCAAACAATGCACCAGATGCACCAACAGAGATAGTAGTGCTTGCAAACAAAGAGGACAATAAACTGCCACCGATTCCGCATATAACATAGAGCAAAAAGATCCGCACTGCACGAAGACGAAAATAAATCTATGAAACCAAAAATAAGCAATATACATAGAATGTTTCTGCAGATTCGTCATATTTCTTTCAAACCAAGTTTTGCGATCCTTCAGATAACAGCTAAAAATATGAAGGGAAAAATATAAGATGAGCTCAATCAACTTTGAATGAAACGATTTGTATAAATTTCATATTTGCAATAGATATTTCCAACATTGTATGCATATATGTATATCCTATTCAGATCATCATACCGTTGAATGTGTATTAAGGTTGTGGAAAAGTATGGTTTGACTACATAAAAACAATTTTTTGTTCAAGATTAACCATCATATTTTAAAACATCCAAAAAATGTCAAACGTAATTAACAATAACTTAAAGAGCTAATAGCAAAAAGAAACAAATATGTGCTATGTGGAAAAGGCAAAAAGCCCCAATGTAAAGAAAAAAAGAGGCAAAAACCCTTTCTACTTCCCGTCAGTTGCAAATAGGGGTGGGACTTTGGGTCGGGTAATTGGGTACCCACCCGACCCAATCGGGTATTTTCCAATTGGGCCACCCAATTGGGTGAAATTGCCAAACGGGTGGGTACTCATACCCAATTTAGATATTGCGGGTGGGTAGCGGATAGGTGAATGAGACCCATTTGGGGTTTGGGTACCCATTGGGTATTTTAAAAATAACAAAAGGATTGCTACATATTTTTACTTTAAGTTTCTAAAATGTTTTCTATCATGAAACAACATTTTAGCCTTTTACAAAATAATATACAAAAAAGAGGACAAAACTCCCTTGTTTTGAGCATATCTCGAGCAAAAAAAACCCTCAAGTTTGAACATTTTTACCCCTTATAAGATTTGGTGGGTACCCAATACCTAGTTCATGGGTACCCACAAATTTTGGGTACCCACCCATTGGGTACTTATTATTTTGGGTGGGTATTGGGTAGCAATTTTTGATACCCAAATAATTGGGTACCCACCCAAAACTACCCAATACCCAAATACCCGGCCCATTCCCACCCCTAGTTGCAAAGTACCCACATCATGTGATTGATAATTAATAGACAGAAGAAAACCCTTGCAATTTTATTTTTTTTTGGAAAAAGACAAAATTACACCCTCTTTTTTTGAACAAAAGAGGACTTTCTTTTTGCAACTTAAGAAAATTTTAGGTGTTCCTTTTATCTTTATTTTTTTCTTTTGCTTTTTTTCGTTCACATGGAGATCTGTTTTCCTCTTAAGCATAACAAAAGTTTATTGTTTTTGCCAAATATTCAAACGATGATTACCAAATTTAAAGTTTAACATTAAAATATGATATAGTAGAACTTCATTGCAAGAAATCATGATTATGGGAGCAATTAGCGATCGTGTTACGAAACATTGAAATCTATAACTCATTTGACATAATTGGCTTTGTAATGCTTCGAAATGTACAAGTATTTTGAAAAAAAAGTCACTTATCATCATTCAGTAACATAGTTGTATATAAGTTTGTTAATGGTTTATCCACCAATTCAATCTAAACATATAGGACGAAATGCATAATCGTTCCGTATTTATTCACACTCTCGCATCATTTGGCTCCAACATGACCGGGTATCATATATAAATGTTAGGATGTAAGGAATATTCTCCCTTTTATTATTAATTCTTGACCATCTCTATTAATTTTCACATTGAAATTGAGACAATTTTTCCTTCTTCTTCTTTGTATTTTTCCTCTCTATATTGGCAAATTGATGTTGTATTCGTAATACGCACATATGTGTATATGTCATCATACACATGCTTTTATGGTCAATTGCGTTAAACCTCCTAAACTATGTAGTCCGTTGCAATGTCTCCCTTAACCTATTAAAATGTGTGACTTGCCCTCTAACATATGTTAAAGTGTTTTAATTGCCCCGATTGCCAAGTCTAATGGACAAAATATAGACACGTATCTAAAATGAACAGTGGAAAGAGGATTTAGGGGGCAATTCACACATTTTTCAACAGATTAGGAGAAAATTCACATATTTTAATAGATTAAGGGCGCTTTGCTAAAAACACATAGTTTAGAAGGTTTTACGCAATTGACCATATTTTAATATATGTTTACGTACCAAATCCAAACTCCCGCTCAAGCGAAATTCCGACAAACAGCAGACTCAACATGTTTGCAAGAAGGTGAAATACTCCCGCATGCAACCACATACATGAGGCCAATCGCCATATTTCGCGTTGTCCCACCACTTTGTTTACTTCCAAAGCGCCCATGCTTTGTAGTCTGAAAATGTATACAAATAACTAAAATCATATAACTAGTAAAATAACTATATTTTTATTGAAATATACAGGAAAAACTTGATTTCCTATCTCAAATGAAGTACATTTTCTCATTATAAAGTGGAGAATGGAGGTTCCAACTTCCAAATTTATTCTCATGGTATAAAGTAAACTCACCCCGACTAAAATTTAGAGTACTTTAAATTATATAAAAGTGATTAATAGTCAAACTAATTATATATGATATGCATTATGAAACAGTTCTTGAAAATGTCAACTAAGAAAAACAACCAAAAGAAAGTTAAAAGAGAAGCATGATGTACAATTTAGATTCACATGGAAAATATATAGTGAATTTGAATAAAGTATATACACAGAATTCATGTACAAATGATATTTGAACAAATAAAAGTAAAGAGCATGTCATGAATGAAAAATAACTACACTCACGTGGTCGAAGAGGGGCCGAGCAATGGGTTCTCATGGGTGGGTTGGAAGGAGAAGCGTCCGAGGAAGGAAGCGCCGACGCAAGAGTTAGACCTCTGAGGGCAATTGTTGAGGTCCATCGATATGACAAACAACACAATGTTAACAACAAAAATGGAGGGCACTATCCAAGAGAACCATTTCTTCTCGACATACGGTTGGTAAGACATTGGCGGCGGCGGCCCATGTTGGCGGTTCTGACCGTAACGATTGGGGGGAGGGCTTACAATAGGGTGGATGTCGGTATGCCGCGGCTGCACCTTGATCTCGATATTTGACTCCGGCGAAGAGTAGGGTGGAGACCTCCCCATCAGAGTCAAGATTGTTAAGGGGGGTGGTGGTGGTGGAGGATGAACAAAAAAGATATTAATGCATGGAGTCTTGAGATTTGGAGTTGTTGGTACTATTTTTCTGAAATTATTTTTTGACTGGAGATGAAAGAATTGAGAAAATTGAGGGGAATACAACGATTCCTAAGAAATAGGAAGGTTGTTTTTGGGCATGGTGATATAGTGAACGGTTGTTTTCAATGGAGAGGAAAATGGTCATTGGCTGCCTTAATTTAGAAGCATTTTTGATACCTTACTATAAACATTCATAATTTATAATTTTATTTGTCACTTTGTCATCGTTTCAACTTTGTTATATCTTTTTTATGGGTTAAGAGGGAAAAAATCACTTTTCATACCTTAACTTGGCACCATTTTCACTTTCATACATTAACTTGGCACTCATCAATTTATATACCATAAGTTGGACACAATTTTCACATTTGGTACTCCGACACCGAAAAAATACAAACTGGCGCCCCGTCACCCCAAATTTGAGGATTTTGACTAATTTTGACCCACGTAGGCACTCCACGTTGCATCCAGCGTGGAAAATGCATTAAAAAAAATCCCAAAAACAAATCTCAAATGTACTAAAAATTCACAAATTACTACCCAATTTAATAAATGAAACCACTATGCCAAATTAGGGTACCATAAAATTGTGCCAAAATAGGATACCAAAATTGATTTTTCTCCAAATCTTATACATTACTCCAAAATCGAATTACGGGAACAATCAAAGTTTCTTACGTGCTTCGAACTCGGTGGAATATGAATAAACGAGGAATTGAACAGTTAGGGTTTTGGAATTAAGAACAAAAATAGTCTGAAGAGTTTAGAACTTACTTTTTGGACACAGGGCGTCGCCCCTCGACAAAATCTGGTAACTCAGGTGGCGTAGGATTCAAAAGTTTCTTCTCCTCTGTTCTTAGTTCTTACGAGTGAAAGAGAGTCGAGAGATGAAGTTTTTGTTTTTATTATTAAAAAGATGAACTTTTTTCTTTGCATGAACGTATACTTGTTTTTGCAACTAAAAAACGTTTTTGAACTTAAGGCAGCAACTTTTTTGAAATTTTTTTTTTTTTAAGATTTGTTTTTGGGATTTTTTTAATGTATTTTTCACGCTGGATGCAACGTGGACAATATCCGACGTGGAGTACCTACGTGGGTCAAAATTAGTCAAAATTCCCAAATTTGGGTGACGGGGCGCAAACGTGTATTTTTTCGGTGTCGGAGTACCAAATGTGAAAATTGTGTCCAACTTATGGTATGTAAATTGATGAGTGCGAAGTTAAGGTATAAAAGTGAAAATGGTGCCAAGTTACGGTATGAAAAATGATTTTTTCCATATCCGACGTGGAGTGCCTACGTGGGTCAAAATTAGTAAAAATCCCCAAATTTGGGGGTGACGAGAGGCCAGCGTGTATTTTTCGGTGCCGGAGTACCAAATGTGAAAATTGTGTCCAACTTATGGTATGTAAATTGATGAGTGCCAAGTTAAGGTATGAAAATGAAAATGGTGCCAAGTTACGGTATGAAAAATGATTTTTTCCCGGGTTAACTGCATTAAACCTCCCAAATTATGGTGTTTTTAGCAAAGCGCGCCTAAACCTAATAAAATGTATGAATTGTTTTCTAACCTATTGAAAAATGTACGAATTGTCCCCTGAGACATTGATCAACCTTTCATTTTAGTCTATCAATATTTTTCGTCCTTCGGTCTATGAATATTTTTCGTCCTTTGGATTTGACATCAGAGGGTAATTCACAAATTTTAGCATAAATTAGGGGACAAGTAGCGTATTTTGACAAGTTTGGAGGACATTGCAAAGATGCAAATAATTTTGGGAGGTTAACACAATTGGCCCTTAAATGTTTCATGGAAAAATTGTCCTGATATTTATTAATAAAAGTTTAAAAAAGCTTTATTTTTATACTAGATATCTTAAACTCATAAACCCCAGGCTAACAAAAGGTGTTTGATTTGTCCCATGTTTATCTGTCGATGAGAAAAATATTAGTAATAGGTATTGAAAATACACATTGCTAATAATGAACTCCATTAGTGGCAAAAATATATACACATGAAATTATGATATGAAAAAATTGTTACAGGTGTGAGTTGAGTTTAATACTTTAAACAAAAATACAAATTAAATAAATTAAGTAAAAAATCATAGAGATATTGATAGAAACCAGGGCCCCTCATATTTCCCCCTAAAAGGCCTTATTAGAGCGATATGGGGAAATCTTTTATAAGGAGAAGCCCAAGTTCATTCCCAAGCAATGTGGGATAGACTATGATACCATGATAGAAATCAAGGTCTCCATCAGAGTCTATCCCACATTACTTGGGAATGAACTTGGGCTTCTGTTGATAAAGGACTTCCCCCTCTCCCTCTCATAAAGCCTTTTAGGGAGAAATATGAGGGGGTCTTGATTTCAACAGATATAATATTTAAAGAAAAAAAAAACTAGTTATTTTAATGCTACCACTAAGAGAAATGCTTTTTATTAGCCAAACGAAGCAAAACTTATTTAAAAATATATTATTTTCCTCCACATAGGGAATATGTGACTGCTTTGCATATTTTTGTATGTATGCATTTACTTTTGTTTTCTTCTATTATTTTTTTTTATCTAAAATTTTGGGATAAATATTTGAAATAATACTCTTGTATTGGGAAAAACTTGCCCAAAGTTTTCCTCTCATTGATTATTATACATTCATTATTGCATGACACTCTCCTTGTGTGATTTTATCACTACATACAATAACAAATCTATAAAATATGGTTTTCAACCGTCTAGGATAAAGAAAGAGACGACAAAGCGAATGACTTTCAAAATGCCATGATAGTGTCAACTTAAATGTTTTCATTTCGGAAAGTCAAACCTTTCATCGGAAATGAAAATCCAAACTATAAGTCGACGGATCCTTATCTAAATCCAAGCCATCCGAACACCATCATTGTTACTCACTACTACGGCCACCCGCTTCCTGATCTCCTTCAAAGACTACTCCATCGAAGTTGATCTTAATAACGTTAGCTGGAGGAGCAATTCAATCGTCATGATGCACCTCAAAATTGCACGTCCTTCGTCAATTTTAGAGTGATCTGATAGTATTAGTTGTTGGAATAGCATGTCTGCGATTGTCCCACATCGTAAAGATGTAAACAAAGTGAGTGATTTATTAGGGGAAAAGACCTATGAACGGTAAACCTATGACCTTAAGGTTTTCGGTTAAGATGTGGTGTCAAGTTCACTAATGTGTTGTCCTCACTTTGGTCCATGGATTAATATCTCCTTCATTGTTAGCTCTCCAAGTCCTAGAAGTGGTATCAGAGCCAAAGTTGGCTGGAGACGGTGAGCGGACTCAGATACCAGTGAAACACGTGGTGTAGCGTAGCTCTCGAGTGCACTCGGAGAATTTTGCTCCAGGTGTCTAGAATCCACACTTAAGGAGGAGATTGTTGGTATAACAAGTGTGGAATTGTTGCACATTGTAAAGATGTGAAGAGAGTGAGTGGTTTATAAGTAGGAAAGACCCATGAATATAATACCTTAAGATTTTAGGTCAAGATGTGGTATTAAGTATGCTATTTGTTGTTCTCACTTTAACCTATGAATTAATATCTTCTCAATTGTTGGTTCTCCTGGTCCTAACATTATTGGCTAAATTGGAAACCTTAAGCGTAGTTTTGAATCCTGCATTTGCAACAATTTAATTCTATTGCCCCACAAAACCTATAGAATGCACGACACTCTCCCCCATTTCCTCCTTGCTGAAATAGCAGTTAGCATAAGAAATCCAGTCCCAAACATGATGCCTGGAATTGAGCAGCAAAGGAACAAGAACTGAGGCTATGTTTGACTAACTCCTCACCACATCCACACTCTTGACACATTGCATCTAATATAAGAAGTTTTTTTTTTCTGTCCCAAGCCCGTATGTAGAAATTTGATGAGAACATCTCCAAATGAAAATTTTGAGTTTATTTGGGACTCAAAAATTTCAAGTGATGTTCCAATACACTTTCTGACTCAAGCTACCTTTCCTTGATGATAAGAGAATACCGATTCCAAATTATATAGTAACGTGGTAGGCACTCTTAACAAAAAACAACTATTCCTATTAAAATGCCAAACCAACCTATCTTCATTTAGTGGGATTTGCAGAATCATCTTAATACCTTCCAGCCAAAAATGAGCACAAAAAAGTTCATAGCCCCACAGCCCAGTTTAATGATCAATAAGATAATGGAAAATGCTCTTACAGTGTCTGTGAGCTTTCAGCTGACTGTTAGGCATTAGATTTTGTTGCATCAGTCAACAACTTATTTATCAAGTTAGTTCATATTATTTATCTGTAATTGCATCTAGTATCCACCCCTCCTTTATATTTTTTTAAATCCTTGTTCTACTTATGCAACCACATGTTGAAGATAATTTGCAATAGAAAAATATAAAAATCAAGTCATGACTCATGACCCACATATTAAATTGCCTAAGGAGATTATCAATCTCTAGAAAGTTTTAGAATTGGCAAGTGATATTGATAGTTTATCCTACACATTAATGATGTCTACATGATTGGATGATAGTTAATTTAATAAAATTATTTAATAACCATAAGTTAAGATCGGTCAAGGCACTACAAATAAGTTTTGATGTAGTAAGCTATGTGTGCACAAACAAAAGAGAGTTGAGAGACAAACAAATACATAGAGCAGCCGAGAGTGTAGTGCGAACTCTTGTAAACGATTTTTGCATTTAAATATTGTAAAAGCATTTTCATTATTGTAATTTTCTATCTAGCCCCAAATATTTTATTCCTATTTCAATTACATCCCTCAACACCCAACATATTCGTGGTATCACAGTCACCCCTTGGTCTAATACCTATTCTCTAAATAAATATGAATCCATCCCCAAACAACAACCTCGCCTTTGCATATGAACAACAAGGTGTTCTAATCTTTGTTGGTCAAAATCATGAATTATCGAGCGTTCTAATTCAAACGTTATTCCAGTTCCATTAGCTCTGTGAAAAGGTTATCACAATTATACAATAAAGGAAGAATTTGCTTTGATGACACCAAAAAGAAAGAGTATAAGGAGTACAAGAGTAGAGATGCAAGAGCCTTGTCCTTCTTACATCGTAGGGTAAGTCGATCTATCCTTCTAGACATTATGGGTGTTAAAACTTTAAAAGATGCATGAGATGTTCGATTTATCCTTCTAGACATTATGGGTGTTAAAACTTCAAAAGATGCATGGGATGTTTTAAGAAAATAATTTGGAGGCTATGAAAAATTTATCTCCAATCAATTACCAAAATTATGGCGTGATTTTGATAGTTTAGTCATGAAAGACAAAGAAATTTAGCAAGAATTCTTTTCAATAATTACTGTGATTATAAACCAAATTCGGGCATATGGAGATAACGTTGAAGACAAGAAAATTATCAAAAATTTACTAAGGATCATGTCAGTGAGGTAGGAGCACATAGTTATCGCCACTGATGAATCTAAAGATTTATCAAAACTATCTTTAGATAAACTCATAGGGTCGCTCGAAGCTCATGAAAAAAGGATGAGCCAATTTTCTAACCAAAACTTAGAACAAGAATTCAAAGTAAAAGTCAATGCAAGTGAAAAGAAAAACGAAACTCACCAGGACAAAAGAAATGTCTCTACAGTAGAAATCGAAATCGAAATCGAAATTTCCGCAAACGTGATCCCAAAAAACGAGGTAATTCTCAAAATTCAGATTCAAGCTGCAAAACATGGAAAGAAACAACCATTCCAAAAAGACTGTCGATCAAGTGCAAAAGGTGTAGAACAACAAAACACTCATATAGGGATTGCTGGTACAAGGACGATTAAGAGACAAAAGAGGCACACTTCACTAAAGAAGCAGATGAAAATCAGGTACTCTATTCCAGCCTAAATTCTCAGAAAAAGTATGAGAATATATAGTACGTGGATTGTGGTTGCAGCAATCACATGTTCGGCAACAAAAATATATTCTTGGAGATCGATAGCTCATACTCGTACTAAAGTGAGGCTCAGAGGCAAAGAGCACAAAATCTTTGGAAAAGGCACATTTGCAATAAATACGAGAAAAGACAAAACAAGTTTCATCAAAGACTTCTTTTACGTTCTAGGTATGACTCAAAATTTACTCAGTGTGAGCCAGCTACTACTAAAATATTATAAAGTGGAGTTTAATAATGACCAATAAGTTAATATTTATAAAAAGAAAGTATGGTCAAAATAACAATGAGTACAAACAAGTATTTCCTCTTACTTTGCCACTAACTGAGAAGATGGTACTTCAAAGCACCACAGTCTAAGATTACACCATTTGACATTCGAGGTACGGACATCTAAGTTATAAAGGCTTAAATTTGCTAAAGCCAAAAAATATGGTTCTTGGTCTTCCAAATATATCAGATTAGAAGAATACGTAGGAATGACGCAATTTTTGGAAAAATTCATCTCCTACCAATTTTGAAAATATCATACAGAGCCATAGCTCTTCTTAAACTAGTCCATGCAGATAACTCTTGACTAAATTAGACGCCATCTTTGAATGATAGCACGTATTTCCTCTTGTTTGTTGATGATTACACCAGAATGATGTGGATTTAAATTCTAAAGCAAAAACCAGAAGCATTCTCAAAGTTCTTGGAGTTCAAAGTGAACCTAGAAAATCTAAGTGGCAAAAGAATAAAGACTCTCAGAACAGATCGAGGTGGGAGTTCATCGACAAAGCTTTCATAAACTACTGCAAGAAAAAAGGTATCCATAGACACTTAGCAGTTTGATACAAGCCCACAACAAAATGTTGATGTCGAGCAAAAGAATCGCACGATTGGAGAAATGGCACGGAACATGATGACTGGTAAAGGACGTCCTAAAAGCTTTTAGGCTGCAGCAGTAACTACAACAGTCTACATTCTGAATCTATCACCAACAAAGGTCGTTCCAAACAAGACATCATATGAAGCGTGGTTTTACCGAAAACCATAGGTAAATAATCTTAAAATTTCAATTGCATAGTTTATTCTCATATGTAAAAGGAGAAAAGTTAATCTTTATTACAGAGACAAGTCCAAGGGATATCGTTTACTAAACTAAAGACAATTAAACTTATTATTTCTTGTAATATTATCTTTGATGAAAACCAGTCTTGGAACTGGAAAGAGAATGTGATGACAAAAAATAGTTATTTGCATCCACCGTCGACAACTCAACAAGACAAGTCAAATACAAGTGCTAGCTTGAGTTCCTCAGAACCATCAGAGAATTCTATCCATACACTGAAAGTCCAAACAAGAAGGTACTTAGTTTACAAGAAATTTATGAATCATGTGATGTAGCCTTCTTCACTTCTAAGCCACAAACATTTGAAGAAGCTACAAAAGAATTAGTGTGGTTGAATGAAATGGATGAAGAAATGGCAAACATTCAAAAAGATAAAACTTGGGAGCTTGTATATTTTCCTGAAGGAAAACAAGACAAAATACAAAATACAAAAGAAGATTGCTCAATCTCAAAGCACAAGGCAAGCCTAGTTGCAAAATAATATTCTCAACAGCCAGGCGTTGACTTCAATGAAATATTTGATCTAGTTACACGAACGAGAAGCAAGGCTTGTGCTAGCTCTAGCTGCACAACTGGTACTATCAGTCTACAAGTTGGACGTCAAATCAGCATTTCAAAATAGAGAGTTAGAAGAAAAAGTATATGTCATGCAACCTCAAGGCTACATCATCAAGGGCAAAGAAGACAACGTATATAGACTCAGAAAAGCACTTTATGGATTGAAACAAGCACCAAGAGCCTCGAAAAGCAAAATAGACAACTACTTCCAGAAAAATGGATTAGTGAGAAGTTGGAGTGAACCATATCTGTACGTGAAGAAACGAGGTACCAAAAATTTTCTTATTGTTTGTCTTTACATAGACGACTTTATACATACAAGTATGAATTCGGATATGATGGAGGAATCAAGAAGGCAATGATGCGAGAATTCCAGATGACTAGTCCTAGGATCAATGAAGTATTTTCTCGAAGAATTCTGAAAAAGTATTTTCTTGACCGGTTTTTGGGTATAATGAAGCATTTTCTTGGAATTCAAGCCCATCAATCAAAAGGAAAAATATTCATATCTCAAGAAAAGTATCTTGAAGGAATTCTACAGAAGTTCTAGATGAGAATTGCAAGCTAATATCTATTCCACTTGCAGTGAATGAGAAATTAACGGTGAATGGTTGGATAACCTATCTATCAAACTTTCATGATGGATCATGATGTTCCATGCTTGTTTTGGTAGCACAGCCTGATTAAAATCCTTCAACTCCTTAAATCCCAGCCCTCCGTTCCTTTTACTCTCATACAAATGTGCCATTGACGCCAATGGGTCTTCCTCTTGTCTTTATCATCCCACTAATAATTCCGAATTGTGCTTTCAAGATCATGAATGAGAATATACAAAAACTTACAAACACTCATCGCATAAGGTGGAATAGCTTGGATGACTACCTTAATGAGTACTTCTTTCCCGACGTCCGAAAGAAATTTCTCATTCCACCCTTTCACCCAATCAATCCCTAACGAACTTGAAAACCTCCTTCTTTCACTTATCAATTAGAATTGGGAGTCTCAGATAACAAGCTTTGCTCGTATCTAATTTAAGAGCCATGTGCCCTTTTGTGCCATTTCTCTTAATTGGCATGCAATAATGAGAAGCATAATTGCCTAAAACCAGCTAATTCATTGAAATGGTTCGAAAACTCAATTTTCTGTCTTCAGCCTATAGGGGATTCTTTCACTGAGTGATCACATTTGATTGTATTGTGGTTGGTTGTATTCCGCTATTCTCTTGTCCTGCCTCGTCATATGTTCAGTACTTGTGGCACTTACCTAAGGATTAGGAGAATTACTCAGTGTTTATACCCGAGGGCAATGTGAAGAACACGAAAGTGAATATTAAGATTGTTTTGTCTCATATTCCAACTCTCAACAATGAGAGAATTGTTGAAAATTAATGTGTTTTCTCAAAGCACACTAATTTGACAAAAATAATTATAAGTCCAAGTTCATAGATTTAAGTTCATGAGTCTAAGTTCATTAGTCCAAGATCATAGTCTAAGTTCATAGTCTAAGTTCAAAATTTAAGTATATGAATCTATTTATTGTGTATTAAATTTATGTTGTAGGATGCACTTAGCATCCGAATCCTCATTTTGTAAGAACAAACCAAGAAATATATAAGAATATATTTGTAGGTGCATCAGCACCACAATGAAAATTTATATACATTATATTTAAATATTCCAACAAGTGGTATCAGAGCAACTTCGATCCAAAAATTTGGGCGTCAACACTATTTTCATTCATGGAAAATCAAGGAACTCAATATCTTCCGATGTTTGCGGGTGAAAATTTTGATTATTGGATTATCAAAATGAAGACCTTTTTCTTATCGCAAGATCTATGGGATGTGATAGAAGATGGCGTGAAAAGTCCAAAAGAAGGAAGCTCTACTGCTGTTGATAAAAAGGAGCAACAAAAAGATGCCAAAGCACTGTTATGGGATCTTTGCAAGCACATGAGCAAAGATTGAGCCGAAGAAGTGGAGATTTGGAGAATGTATTCAAAGCCGTCGTGAACAAACACAAGGCTAAGAAAAGTAACTATCCTCCATGTCCTACATGCAAAAGGACAAATCATTCGGAAAATGATTGTTATTTCAAAGACAAGCCCAAATGTTCAAACTGTGAAAAATCTGGGCATGAAGAAAAAGATTGCAGAAAGCCAATAAAAAGGCACCAAGCAAACTTATCCGAAGAAAACCAAGAATATTTAGTCTTTGCATATCAACCACCAGACGAAAGAGTCAAGAAGAAAACTCAGTGAAAAAGAGTGTAAAAATACTTGGCACGAGAATGAGCAACATGATTGCCATTATGATCATATGAATACTTTTCAAGTGAAAGGGGAGCTCTTCTGTAAACACATTAAGGAGGAGTGTTGAAAATTAATGTGTTTTCCCAAAGCACACTAATTTGACAAAAATAATTATAAGTCCAAGTTTCTAAGTCCAAGTTCCTAGGTTTAAGTTCATGAGTCTAAGTTCACTAGTTCAAGTTCATAAGTCTAAATTCAAAGTCTAAGTTCATAGTTTAAGTTAAAGTTTAAGTAGATGAATCTATTTATTGTGTATTAAATTTATGTTGTAGGATGCACTATAAATTAGCATCCAAATTCTCATTTTGTAAGAACAAGCCAAGAAATACATAAGAATATATTTATAGGTGCATCAACACCACAATGAAAATTTAAATACATTATATTTAAATATTCCAACAAGAATAAGGGATGGATCAGATCCGAATGTAGTTTATGATGATCCAAGGTATAGGTTAAAGGAATTTGAAGATGAATTTGATTTGATGGTGAAGGGAGTTTTGCAAAGGACGGAGGGACGCAAGACAGAAGTGAAAGAGGGGAATAATTCTAGTGATGATATTGGTGAAGAAAATAGTTGGAAATATTACATGTTTGGGACAACAAAACCTCATGAGTGGGATCATTACTTTGACAGAAGAATTAGAATGAAAGCATAAAAAGATATCATATGCATCGACATGAATGGGGTTGTGGATTCAGCACCATTACGGTTGTTCCTAACTCTTTGTTTTTTTTTTTTTTTTTTTGAAGAATTTTCATATAATTTAGATTATCCAACAGTAGTTACTGTTAAATAGTTTATATCAAAAGCGAACCGGTATTACTTTCTTTGTTAATCTCTCTGCATAACTCCAGTTTTCTGATTTAGCTTCATCACTATCCCACTGATCACCCTCTATCATTTTATTTATTTTTTAAATTATGAGTATGTTATAACATGATATCAAGAAGGATTTTGCTTTAATTCTCTGAAAGAATTCCAAGTTTTCGTAACCTTTTTTATTTTCAATTATATGCTTAACTCACTGTTTATTCCCGCAGCTAAATGATCCTAACGAGAACCGCGGAGCTTCAATTGTGTATGAAGTCGTCATTGGAGATGGCAATTACTATCAAAGATATGTTTATACGTTAACTGATAGTTCTCTCGTTTCTCCGTAAAATGTAAACACAACATCATATATGTTATCCATGGCTGAGGTATAGTATTTGCATAATGTTGCTCACCACCATTGTGAAAAACAACTTGCATACCCATTTGCAAAAAAAGTTGTATTACAAAATAATGGTTAGAGAGACAGAAAAAAGAACTCCTAATCCAACAAAATGACACAACTCGCCCTCCTCTCTCCCGCATATTGACCCGCACACCAGCCAAACATGTTAAGATCAGGTTATGCCCTTCCCCCGGTCACATCTGGCCTAACTCTCCAATTGTTACATCCACAATATGTAAAAAAAAAAGGTATATCAAAAAAAAATATTATTAAAACTTAAAACCAGAAATAACACTCTTATTTGAGTGGGTATAAGACAATAAATTCTGCATTTACAAGCTTTTGTGCAACAATTGTGCATAATATAAGGAATTACGAACTCTGCCTAGTACTGGTCCATTCACTGCATATTATTACTCTCGAGTTACTTCGAGGCCTAGCAAAATACACTCGTGGCGGTCTCATTAAGTTGAACAGGTAATACCATTTAAAATACTATCATTTATAGATAATATGATCTATCTACAAATTGAAATTAATTCGTGTAAAAGAAATTCTGGTTCACACACAAAGATAAAGCAACCGCACTTCCAATCTCAATATGCATGTAAGAACGAATATGAAGGATCCTGGAGTCAAAAAGTACACACGAATCACATGAGT
Organism: Misopates orontium; assembly: GCA_946800315.1. Lineage (NCBI taxonomy): Eukaryota > Viridiplantae > Streptophyta > Magnoliopsida > Lamiales > Plantaginaceae > Misopates > Misopates orontium. Next base: position 15,953,892 of record OX326946.1, read on the forward strand.
CTGGAATTACAAAAACTTGATTTAGAAAGACACGTGAACAAACTCAAAGATGAGCATTCATCTAACTAAGAACACATCCTGTATTGCTTGAATGATTACACAAGAGACTCTCATGTTTCAAAAACGTGAAAAAGTAAGAGATCTGTATGTAATGTTTTACAAACTTCAGGAATTGCCTTTATAATTATTCGAACCTCAAAGGGTGTCACTAGTAAAGTTTTTGTGAATTTCGAAGGTGCTCATATATTACCAAACAATAGGAATATATCCATACTTGGGCTAAACTTCAGGGAGACAAGTCTAACTATCCCTAAGAACTCAAACAAAATACCACAACTCTGAAGAGCCCATTAATCGATATGATGTAGGAAAGCACCTATCACAATCGATACCAACATAAAACTCCATTTAGTTAATAAACGTAAAAGATGTTACATCATATCAGAAGGTGAACCCTCCATAATTAAGTTCTTCTCATAACAAAATTTAGCACCAATTAGATGATACACTGCCAAGAATGCAAAGAAAACTAAGAATGTCTTATTGAAATGAGATGTAGCTCGAAAGATAATCTTTAAAATGATGGAGACAATAAAACATGGAAGCTAATCCTATACCTGCATTTGCAGGCTGATAATGCACACAGAAGAGAAGAGATGGGTGTAAAGAAGTATTCAACTTTCTCAGATGATCCCCAACGCACAGGAATTTGCCCCAAAACGTCTGAACTATAGAGACCATTACCAATTTGCTGAAAGAGAGTAAACGATCCAAGTCTAGGATAGAGCATCAAAAGTGCGTCAAACTGTATACTAAAATCCATGCAAGCTGAAAAACAAAGGATTCTCAATTAGTGAAGGAGACTTGAGATGCCTTACTTAAATGGAATACAAGGAAATTGCAGAACATACCAGAAAGAGGGATATCGAAGCAAATAATCCCTCCTGAAGAAGCGCCCCATGGCCACCAAAATCTTCTTCATCGACTTTTAGAATGAGAGCATAATATGCATATATAATGCCAGTGGATAACACCACAAACCTAAAGAGCAATATCAACATTAGGGATAAAATAGGATCTTTGCACATTAAAGTGCCAGATTAAACAGAATTCCATCAGAATAAGCATGTTTATAATTTTTTTACAGGAATAAGCATGTTTAGAATTTAGTAGGATGGGAAAAAAATTATTTCTTTTGAGGATGAAAAGTTAATCTCTTTTGAATAAAATTAAAACTATTAAGAATATAACTATATAGAAGTTTAGTGATGTGTAGATAATGTTATGTGTCATTTATTTTAACAAAAAAAGACAGCAGCAAAATTTTCTTAGTAGTATTAGTTTTTGAAAAAAAGCAAATCTTGGCTAAAAGGACTTCACTAGTCACTGCGAGCGTACCATTAGAAAACACCAATGGTTAAGTAAAATGAAAGAAGAAATATTTTGTTATCTAATCTAAAAAAATGAATGGGCACCGGTTACACAGTTATTGTACAACTGAAGCTGCTAATGCTACTGCCTCATGAGAGAATGGACTAGATTGGCAAATGTGAGTTCGATCAACTAATGCAAAAACCTAGACCAAAATAAGTTATGCTAGAGACTATTACTATAGATACACCCTCCACAAAAACCTAAGCTATGCCCACAAAATAGTTGCTGGTACAAATATTTGCCATTCTACATCATTCACGTAAAAAAATTAACCTAAGAGAGAGAGCCAACCAAAAAAAACAAAATACTTCATATCCCAGTAGCATTAACTTTTATTAAGAAAAGGTCATAATGGCCCATAGGTAAATGGTGGCATGGGATAAGTGTGTGACTCTGTAACGTGCCTTGCATCAGGGTTCCAGCTAACAGATATTACCCGATTCATTTCATTCTCCCCACCACATCGATGGACAAATAACATAGAAAACTTTTATGCGAAATACCATTCTATTTAGAGTGCCAAAACCATGTATCTGCATTTAGGCCATAGGAGTGAAAAGTTTTAGGGTCTTACAGGAATTCACCTTTTAGCTTGTATCCGAACTTTCTGAAGTGTTTTTTGTTTTTCATCGTTTTAAGAAAATTTTCAATCCCAATTCTCATTATCCAGCACAACCAACAGAATTTAAAGATATAACAGTAACCCTACTTAAGGAAAACACAAATGGCTTGCTCTCAACATAATATTCACAATCCAAGGACGCTAAGCTGCTGCCTCTTTCCCTCTTGCTATCTTGGTTTCCCGTCTTTCTGAGTATTTGCAAGTTTTCATAAAGTTTGCTAGATACAGTCCATTACCTATTTGGATCAGGATATTGGTGGTAGCTACAGCAGTAGCAACAGGTAAGTCAAAGAAAGCTTGACTGGTGGTTTTGCGTATTGGAAGGGTGATAGAGATCAAGATATTAGAAGAAGAAGAAAGATTAGAGAATTAGAGAGAAAATATTAGACTTTAGAGGGAATTGAGTAAGAATTAGAAGAATAAGAATAAGAATAGAAGATTAAGAAGTAGAATTAGAGCAAAGAGAGAAGAGAATCAGAAATTAGGAGAAAGAAATTGCAAACAGGAATCATAATTATCAATTCATCATAACTTGTCTTCACGAATAAGACTTAGCCACTATTTATAGGTTGTACAAAAGAAACCTACCATACTAAAACTCTTAAATAAAGTAACAAAATAAACTAGAATCTAACTCTAATAACAACCAAAAAAAAGATAACTCTAACTAAGGAATAATTCTACAATATAATTCTAAGATATAATTCTTAATTTCCATCATTCTCCCCGGCTTGAAAAAACTCGGCCCCAGAGAGTTTGCAAAAAGATACTCATCAAGAAGTGTTGAAATCTCCATTGCATGCAACAACGAACATCAACAATCCAAATTAGAACGACCTTTTGATGGAAATCAAGAATTATATATTTTGAATAATATTATAGAATTATTCATTATATCTTAGAATAATATTATAGAATTATTCCTTAGTTAGAGTTATCTTATTTTGGTAGTTTTTAGATTCTAGTTTATGTTGTTACTTTTATTAAGAGTTTTAGTATGGTAGGTTTCCTTTGTACAACCTATGAATAGAAGCTAAGTCTTATTATTGAAGACAAGCTATGATGAATTGATTATTATGATTGTTGTTTGCAATTTCTCTCTCCTAATTTCTGATTCTCTTCTCTCTTTGCTCTAATTCTACTTCTTAATCTTCTATTCTTGTTCTTATTCTTCTAATTCCTCCTCAATTCCCTCTAAAGTCTAATCTCTTCTCTCTAATTCTCTAATCTCTCTTCTTCTAATATCCCGATCTCTATCAATTTGGCACCAGAGCCATAAGTATCCCTTTATTTTTTTCCGCTGCATTAGTCTGTTTTGTTTCTTTAAATTTTTCTACTCAATTCTTTTTGAAAAAAAAAAAGAAACAAAGTTCAAAAGATCCAGAAAATCTGCCGAAAATTTAAAAAACAAGAACACTATTAAAAAAAAAACAGTGAAGAACGTGAGAGCTCCAGCAGCATTCTGCACCAGCATTAATCTCTAATTTGCGAACTTTGTCGCCATTAAATTTGGGGAAAGTTATTCTTTTTCTTGAATTATGAACTTTTAAATATTTGTTGGCAAGTCTTGCATCATGATGTCTTAGTTACGTGCATTTGATGAATCTTTTGATAGACGCATGAAATCACTAAAAGAGGAAATTCTTAAGGAACTCAGATCACAAGAAAGTGAGCCAGAAAATCTTGAGAATAGTTCCCAACAAAAGCATGACCGTAAAAGCACTATACAATTATCTCTAGATGAAACTTTCTTCTATTCCCGAAAATATTAAGGTTGATGTCCCTGATTTTGATAACACCCATGAGTTGCCTCACCATGAAGAAAGCATTACGCTAACTTCCTTTATGTCACCCACTACTCAAACTAAGCCTGACACGAGTAGCACGCAAAATTTTTCAACCACTACCCTTTGTAAGAAGTTATTATCCTCTAGTATTGATTGTGAGATAAAAGTTAAGTCTTGTTTATTATTGAATGCATCATTATTTGACTCTAAGGATAGCTTGCTGGACTTGCCTCTAAATTTATTTGAGAGTCCTGATTTCAATATTAAAGATTTAACTTCTTATCAAATTATTATTGGGCATCCTTACTTTTCTGCTAGTGCTTCAGGAGATTATACAACTTTAATTACAATGTTGAAGCTCCAGTCTGCACACTTATTGATTTGGAAAGAGGTTTATGTTGTGAACAATACCCGATATGGACGTTTGATATATCTAGTTCGATGGAAAGGACATCCTGATTTGAATAGTTTGGAAGCTCAAGTTGCATTCGTTAATTTCAACACTTCTTGATGAGTATCTTTACTCAAACTCTCTGGGGGCGAGTTTTTTCAAGCCGGAGAGAATGATGGAAATCAAGAATCATATCTTAGAATAATATTATAAAATTATTCATTATATCTTAGAATAATATTATAGAATTATTCCTTAGTTAGAGTTATAATTTATTTTTGGTTGTTATTAGAGTTAGATTATAGTTTATGTTACCACTTTTGTCGAGAGTTTTATTATGGTAGGTTTCCTTTGTATCAACCTATAAATAGAAGCTAAGTTTTATTACGAAGACAAGCTATGATGAATTGATTATTATGATTGCTATTTGCAATTTCTTTCTCCTAATTTCTGATGCTCTTCTCTCTTTGCTCTAATTCTACTTCTTAATCTTCTACTCTTGTTCTTATTCTTTTAATTCTTCCTCAATTCCCTCTAAAGTCTAATCTCTTCTCTCTAATTCTCTAACCTCTCTTCTTCTAATATCCCAGTCTCTATCACCTTTCCATCGAATTAGATATAGAAAATATCTATCTCGTGTTGTAATTAAAGTTGTATAATCTCCTGAAGCACTAGCAGAAAATTGAGGATGTCCAATAACAATTTGATAAGAAGTTAAATCTTTATTATTGAAATAAGGGCTCTCAAATAAATTTGGAGGCAAGTCCAACAAGCAACCTTTAAGAGTCAAATAATGGTGCATTCAGTAATAAACAAGACTTAAGTTTCATCTTACAATCAATTTTAGATGATAACTTCAACTTCTCACAAGGGGTAGTGTTTGGAAAAATTAGAATATAGCTCATATCAAACTTAGGTTGACAAGTGGGTAATGTAACAGAAGTTAGTGTAATGCTTTGTTCATTGTGAGGCAACTCATGGGTGTTATCAAAATCAGAGACATCAACCTCGATCTTTTCATGAATGTCACAACTATCATTTAGAGATAAGTCTATAGTGTTTTATGGTCATGCTTTGGTCGGGAACTATTCTCAAGATTTTATAACTCAATCTCTTGATCTGAGTTCCTTACAAATTTCCTCTTTCAGTAATTCCACTAAACGGAATAGTCTATCAAATGATTGATCTAATACACGTGACCAAGACATAATGATCCAAGACTTGGCAACAAATAATTAAAAATCCATAATTCAATGAAAGTGTACCTTTACCAATTGGACGGCGGTTGATCTGATGATGGCTCGTAGTTGACAAATTAGGGCTTGATGCTGGTGCAGATATAGCAGAATTGCTGCTGGAGCTTTCACGTTTTCACTTTTTTTTTTTTTTTTTCTGTTTTGGCAGTTTTTTTCCCCGGCAGGATTTCTGGATTTTCTGATTTTTTTTTCTTGTTTTTTGGCTTTTAAAAAACGAGCTGAACAAAAAAATTTAAAGAACAAAAACAGAATAATGCAGTGGAAACTAAAAGGATACTTATGGCTCTAATACCAAATTGATAGAGATCAGGATATTAGAAGAAGAGAGATTAGAGAATTAGAGAGAAAATATTAGACTTTAGAGGGAATTGATGAAGAAATTAGAAGAATAAGAACAAGAATAGAAGATTAAGAAGTACAATTAGAGTAAAGAGAGATGAGAATCAGAAATTAGGAGAAAGAAATTGCAAACAACAATCATAATAATCAATTCATCATAAATTATCTTCAACAATAAGACTTAGCCTCTATTTATAGGTTGTACAAAATAAACCTATCATATTAAAACTCTTACATAAAGTAACAAGATAAACTAGAATCTAACTCTAATAACAACCAAAAATAAGATAACTCTAAGGAATAATTCTACAATATAATTCTAAGATATAATTCTTGATTTCCATCAAAGGGTGGTGGTGAAAGAAATGGGAGAGGGTGGGGGAGGTGGGAATGGAGGGGAAGAAAGTGGGCTAGTATGCGGGCGCCATAAATGGGAATTGTATTCATAATAAGAAGATTAAGACCAAGGACTAAATACATGATAGAATGCAAAACTTATTAAGATGATATAGAAAAATAGGTATCCTATCAATATCAGCCACATCCCTTGTGGTCTGATCAAATATCTGCCACATCCACTGAGGTTTAATAATATCAATGACACCCCTTGTAATCTAACACAAGTAATGTAACCGATAAATTTGTACGAAATGACATTTTTATCTTTTTCACATGAAAAAATTAACTTAAAACATGAAAAAGATCAACAAGATGAAAATAACATAACAATCCTTAAAATCTGAATACTAATTTGATTAAGAAAATACAGCTAAAATAATCAAACATAAAATATTGGCCCATTCAATGTTTTTCTTTTTCAAAAAATGTACCCATCCCACCACCCATCGGCCCCTCCCAACCCACCCTGCGCTTGCCCAAGCGACGAAAGAAATCAGGGGCGATCAGCTGCCGCATCTGCTTGAGGAGACCCGGCCAGTTGCTGTGCTGCCCTTCAGTTCGAAGCAAGATTGGTAATGTGCCGCTCCTGCTTCAGAATCAAGGCAGCAATTCACAGCCCTTCCAGTAAACAGGAGCGGCGCCATTCATGGTCAAGATTGTGCAGGAACAACGGCTCAATGCTCCTGCTGCAAGGTTGGGACAGCGAGTTGCTCAGGGTGGGGACTGGCTGCCCCTGAAATTGGAGAAGAGCTCCTTTTGAGGGATAGGGGCGGGGATTCTGATCTGGCTTTTCGTTTTCTTTTTTGATTTTCTTTATTATTTGTTGTTTTTTGAAAAACTGTTAGAGTTTTAGATAAAATTCATCATTTTTTGAAAAAGAACATGGAGGATTTCCGTTTTTTAAGAATATATATGCAGAAGCACCCCTAAAAAAAATCATAACATCAGCCACACCCATTATATGTAAAAGAGTAATTTAACATATAATTGGTTAAAGTTAACAAAGGGCAAAATAGACACTTCCATTAACTTCCGTGCGTTTTTGTAACCGTTGGACCTATATGATACGTGACATCAAACCGCAGGGGTGTCATCAAGTCCAAGGGAGTATATGATGTGGTTGTGTCATTATTATTACCGCAACTTCAAGGGAGGTTTATGATATTAGACCACACTTCAAGAGGTGTTACCTGATACTATTCTAAAAAATAATGAAGATATATGCATAATCATGTAAATACATATAATCAACAAATATAAAATTCTACAGTTACAATTTTTTCAATAAATAATACCTGACTTGAATTTTTTGTGCTAAAACCAATCAAAACAAGTTACTTCATCTTCTGAAATTAAAGAGTAAGAAATCTACATGTTTCAAAAAGAAGTATAAACATTCACAGTTCTTGGTGATGTGAACAAATGAATACTAGCAAATACCATTAACCTGCATGGAATCTTGGGAATTGACATAATGACGTACATATGTCTTGTTCTATACATTTGATTCATAAAATTATTTTCAAGCTGAGACCCACAGTTCTTTCTTCTCTAGAGAAGCAGTAATTTATTTATTTTTTGTAAAAAAATACACTATCCAGCATTTGCTATAGAGTTCAGAAATATAAACACGTGCGATTACTTGACAGGCTATAAGAACATAACTTCATTGATTATTTATGCTCAATAACTTTGGCGTTTGAGCAATTACATCTCATTGCTTTTGTCTTAACCAGCTTTCATTGAAAGTTGATTACGCAAAATATCTCAGAAAAAATATAGCAACAATAAGAGGAGAAACCATGAGCCAAAATGCAGTGACTTACAAGATAAACCAAATGCCCCCAACTAAGGGAACCGCACCCCATGTTAATCCACATACAAGGGCCAACACTTGTCTAATCCAATGTAGTGCATCCCCCAGTTGGTCCTGCAACAGATAAAGAACAGCAACCATTACATATGTATTCCAAAGCAAATAACTTAAGTAAAACGTGTCAACTGTCCAGTAAACCAAAACTCAGTGTAACTCAATAAATACTGTCAATCAAGGAGAGAAAATCTCAGGTTTTCACATAAACATGTTAATAAAGCAACAGCAAGGTGGATGTTAAGTCTTATTAATGGCAACTCCTTTCAGGTCTTAATTTAGGAGCAGATATCCTTGGACCTCTTACTAATAACCAAGTAAACCGTTTGAGTTAAAAGCAATTAAATTCCATTGTAAATTGCATATATATAGTTGTCCCGCAACCTCTACAAAGTACCTGAACTTCCCTTGCCGTAATATGAAAGTGGAAATGTACAGAATCTAGCATCGCACAGACAAGTTCCAACGCGTATGAAGTTAGCTATAACAGCACAAGATCAAACAAACTATACGACTTTTTCAGAAGAAACAAAATGGAATCTGTTAGTGCAGTTTCCTTGGCGGCCACCTAATTCCAAATTTCACTTTAGGACGCTACTAACTAAAGATTAGTCAAGAATTCCAGTACATTTAATCAAACAACTAGAAACAATCTAAATAAATTCAAGAACCAGATTTTATCTCCCATTCTGGCATCATCTTTAGTTAGAAAAAGAGACAAAATAATACTTTCCTCAACCTTGCCATAACAATTTTATTCTTTTGTTCTAGACTGCGTCAGAATATGTTAGCTACACAATACTTTCATAGATTCCTTGCTATGCTTATTTCCTTATAAACGAGAATCTCATATTCGATTTCTGGCCTCTTCTGTGGTTCCGCAAGTTCCATACGGTCCATATTTCCCCCAAAATGATAAATTCTCCACATAATTTCACGCACTAGTTCCCGTTCGGTCTCAACCGTTTATCCATTGGGGTTCGAAGTGATCGTTAGTACGCTTTCGAGTTTGCTGAACATCCCTTCCTAATCTTTAAGCAAACACTAAGACTCAGTTACACACTACTTATGGTAAAACAAAATTACTCAAAATCAAGAGCAGATAAATAACAGCTCTTGTAGTTGTATCAAATTCAGCCATAAATCAATCAAATTGAACCTAGGAAAACAAATATGTGCATCAAATAAACAGAGATAAATTCGAACCTTATCCCACGAAGCATCTGGATCGAGAAGCTTCGCGAATTTTGACGATGATAAGTGTCCTTGTTCATTCTGATGTGAATTCGATTCTTGGTGCTGCTGCTGTGAATTCGATTTTCTTTGTCTCATAATGTTAAAACTTATTTTGCAAATTTGAGAATTGAGTTTTTACTATAATTGGAAACAAAAAAGAATTGCTGTTTTTATATTTATATAAAAGTGTTTGCAGATGAGATGAGATCTAGCGCGAATTGGATTGTTGAGTTTTAGAACAAGTGTGCTGCGTTGACGATTGGCACGTGCGATCCGGGTTGGTAAATTGCTGCTTTGGTGGGCGTGGAATCCCCTATGTTTTTTATTATTTAATCTTGGCCAAAAGTTGATGTTTTAAATTATCACCAAGATCTCTTTTGGGAAATTTGGGTGGTATTCGATGTTGAAAGCGTCATTTTTGGATTTATTTAGGGGTGACCATTTGGATCTGGGTCCATAGATTTACCCAGATCCATTGGGTTTGTGAACCAAAGATTTTGAGGCTGATGCATATTTGCTCATGGTAAATTTAGCAAAATATAAGTTGAGAAAGACATTTGTTCTTAGGATCCATTGATTGAATCACTCCAACCCAAATTAAGTTGAATCTGTTGTAGATCTAAGGTGTCAAATCCACTTTCAACTTGGATTGATCAAAACCAAAATCATTTAAGTTGGATTTGGATCCAAATTCAACTTCAATGAACCATTTGCCACCCCTAGATTTATTTACATAATCGTAAACTAGATACCAGGACCGGTACCAAAAAAAAAAAAAAAAAGAGAGATCGCCATAAAATTTGTAACTTGAACCTAACGCGTGTTTTGTTATAGATAGTTAATGATTTTCAATAGATGTAGGATTTAATACAATAGACCAACTTCTTTTTTTTTTTTATCTAAAATAAGAATATGGGTTCGTCACTAATTCATTATATGAACTTTAAGAAATTAAAATTATTGAGTTTAAATTTATTACATTAACTATTAATTATTATTGATTATATTACAAAGACATACCTGTAACATACAACACATCCCCTTTCTCCTAAAACATAAGAAAACCAGTGAAAGGACAATTTGGTCTAAATATACATTGTAAAAAGTTGATCTTGTCATTAAAGTTTAAACATTATAATATTATTAGTTACCAAGTTACTATATATATATATATATATATATATATATATATATATATATATATTAAATACTCATATAAAAACAGCATATATAATATACTAAAGCTAGACACTCTAGGGGTGGGCAAAAAATTTGGGTACCCATACCCAAACCCATCCCAATCGGGTATTTCTCATTCGGGGGCGGAAAATATGGGTATGGGTACCCAAATGACGGGTACCCGCTTTGAAAGAGTCGGGTTTGGGTATTGCTAACTGAATTCCCGAACCCAATCGGGTACCCACCCGCTATATATATATATATATATATATATATATATATATATATATACTTATTTATATTATTAATCTTTGTGCTTAACAATAAAAGGAGAAAAAACTATACTTATACTATAGTACTAGTCTTTTGGTTTAATGAAACAAAAAAAATACTTATATTAGAGTATCTTGGGGTTAATAATAAAGAAGACTAACAACTAAGAGTTCAAAAATGGACATTCACTAAGCTCCGAATACCACACAAAAAGTAAAATAAGCCATCTTTCCAATTTGTAATTATTCAAGAGATCTTCACCATAGTCCCAAAAAACGTAAGATCACATTGCATGGAAGATTGAAAATTGAAAAACATCAACTTTTTCCAACACCAAAGCTAAAAAAAATAGATATTTGGGTGCCCGCTACCCGCCTTCATGAGTACCCTACCCTAACGGGTACCCGCCTTCGAGTACCCGCATATTTCGGGGTCGAGATCGGGAAATGATTATTTACTACCCAACATGTCGGGTACCCGCGACGGGTACCCATTCGGGACGGGTACCCGCCAATGCCCACCCCTAAGACACTCCCTATCATCATTTGAGTACAACGTGTAGTTTGGCCTTCAAAAATTGGTCAACTTTAACCTTGATGTTGATCAAGAATTCAATACGAACTTTATTAGAAAAACATTGATCTTTAAGTTAATAGGACTTATTTTACATGTCACCACAAACTAGAGGTTGATATTATCAAAACCTCGTGATGAAGTGTTGATATTTGATGAAACCTTGGGGGTGCCGTTGATACTATTCCTATGTGTTGTGTTGGAAAATTTTTGTTCATTCAATCACAACTTTTATGTTTGTGCAACTGCAAATAATTATTTAATTGTTTGATTCTTGATAACAATAACTAAAGTAGTTTCTAAATCAACTTCGTTATATAAACAACATACATTAAAATAAATTTTAGATGCTCGAGTACCATATGTGCTACGTGCTAGTTTTACAAAAACAAAATGTGCATACCTAAATTATTTTGAGGTGTGCTTAATTTCACTATTATGTCCAATACTATTTACTCATATCAAACCCCTCTAGCACGTAGTACCTGTCAATTTGATATAATGTTTTTCCTACATAATATATATTAACTTGAAATAGTTTTCCATAAAATGGTAATAATAGTTATTTAAAGAAAGTTATCCCTCCAATGGTGTAAACTATAAACTAATGCACCTTATTTTGCTTTTTGAACTAGCAATGGAACTTAACCAAAACGCACAAATTTTCAGTTTATTTGATGCGGTGCAATAAAAGTATAAAATATTTGGGTACAGTCTTACAACAAAAAGTAGTCTTACTATATAACATGACTTTGTTTATAACATAAGATTAATTTTTATTAATCTCCATAATGTGACTCATATAATTAGAAATAAAGTTTTACCATTTAAGTGTCTAAAACATGGCTTAGTGGTGTCATGAAGAGATGTCATTTAAGAGTCATGATCTTGAGTTAGTGAGGTCTTGAAGAGAGGTCATTAACTTAAGATGGTAAGAATATGGGTAATTAGTATTAGTAATTAGTGGGGTAAAAAGTAAGAACTTCTTGAATGCACATCTTGAAAGGCGAAGGCGTAGGGCGAGGCGTTTTGTGTCTCCAGAGGCGAGGCGTAAGCCTCGCGAATTTTGACATTTAATATTTTAAAAATATATATGGGCTACTTATAATAATAATAATAATAAAAATTATTATTACTATTATTAAAGAAAACTTTATCAAAAAGCAATGAAGTTGGAGAGTTGCAATATGAAACCCATTCAGTTTGATACTTAAAAAGCACACAAAAAACTCCCAGATTAGAACTATTTTAAATTAATGTAAAAACTAAAACATGAACTGTAATCACATGAGAAATAGTAATATTCACTACATCAAATCTTCAAACTCATTCAGTATATCAACTATTCGAACAATAAAGAAAAGAAAAACAAAACAAAATCTAAACAAAAAGAAAAATAATCGTGAAGAACAACCTATCATAACAATATTATGATGTTAATGCAATTCCCACACTGACTAGATCATATTTAGTGAAGTTTGATGATTCTGGATTATTCTGAAAAAATGAAAAAAGATTTTGCTTTAACTTGAGGTGAAAGTCTAAAAGAGCTGTATTTTTTTTGTTCAAGAAATATAGTACTTTCATTTAAAATTGAAGTGAGATTGCTTTTAGCCCTCAATTGATTAAGTAATTTTATTTTCTTACCTCACGTCAGAAAAGCATAGGTTTTTTAAGTATAGCGCAAAAGGCGTAAAAGGCGCGCCCAAGGCGTACGCCTCGACAAAAAGGCGTACGCCTTTTGACATTTACGCCTTTTCTAGTGCCTCGAGGCGTTTTAGGTGAAATTTGCCCCAAAGCGAGTCTCAAGGCGCGCCTCAAAAGTGCCTTTTAAAATACTGATATATATATATATAAAGCATAGGTTTTTTAAGTATAGCGCAAAAGGCGTAAAAGACGCGCGCAAGGTGTACGCCTCGACAAAAAGGCGTACGCCTTTTGACATTTACGCCTTTTCTAATGCCTCGAGGCGTTTTAGGTGAAATTTGCCCCAAAGCGAGTCTCAAGGTGCGCCTCAAAAGTGCCTTTTAAAATACTGATATATATATACTATAAGTAAATTACAGATGAGTGTATTGATAAAGTTGTTGATTGCAATTCAAGAGCTCTTCTATCTCGATTTTCTTTCTTGTTTTTGGTAAGACAAAAAGAGGCAACAAATATATAGAGGAAGGAAGGACAGAGGCGGAGCCAGGGGGCATATAGCCCACCCCCCCACCCACCCTCCAAGCCCCAACCCGTTGTATATATATTCACGATATAATCACATTTTTAAAGGCTGTTTTAATATAATGAAAGACTAAAAGGCCCTTTCAAATTTGGAGCTTGGTACGAAAGCCCTCAGCATAGTAGGCTATTAAAATTAAGCTAAAAGCTAGTTTCTTTAGCTATTTTGATACCCTTATATAAAATTAAAAGTTTTCAACCAAATATATATACTTAAAAAGAACGAATCGCAAATTATTCACAATCACAAATAACTTTGGTTCTTTAATTCAGTTCAAGCAACTCCTATACTATATAATATAAATTATATTATATAAGATATATTATTAAATATGATTTTATAAAAAAATTATACCCAAATTCTTTTGTTCTTTGCTTTTTAACTTATTCAATTTTCAATTCCTTAATTTGATAATAATACATTGTTAACTTGTTATACTAATTTTTAAATTACATCTTAATTGTCTCTTAGTCTTTTTATGTAGTACATTGTACAAAAGATGAACATTTAATTAAACATTTGAATGTATATTTTAATTTTAAAATAATTAACTTTTTCTTAGACATGCTTTCAAAAGAATTTGTGTTTTTTTTTTTTTTTTTTTTTTGATGAAAACATTTGTGGAAAATTTATAGATTAATACTAAAAACATTTTTTCTTAAATATGCATAAAAAAAATATACATTAAGAAAGAGATGTTTAAGTACTTTGATGTTAATTAGTTTATAATTTAATATTCTCTTAAAGGATGGGATACAATTGAACGTCTAAGAGCACAAAAAACTACTAAAATAGTATAAATTTATTTTATTTTTATGACATATTTTGTGCATATATATGTTGTTTTATTTTAATTCTCTTACAAAATCTGGCTATTAGTCTATTAGTGTGTTAGCTTAAAGTCATTTTTATAGTTTTTTATATTAAATATTTGCTTCTTAAAGCACTAACATATTCACAATGATTGATTAGTTTTAAAATAATCAAAATAACTAATGATGACAAATATTTACATTTATATAAAAATTATTGTACGTATTTTGCGACCCCCCCCCGCCAAAGTCACATCTTGACTCCGCTCCTGAGAAAAGATACTTCAAATTATCATGCTAAAACAAATTTTACCCACCTAAATCACCATCGCCATACATTTTCACAATTTGAAACCATATTAAGATAAGCATGTAATATGTGAAAAACTTGGACTTTAATATCTTACAAGATCCACAAACTAATCTACTTAATATTTAATCTTACGTATGCAATATATAAGTTCATAATCCTTGACATATCTTATTATATAGCTACGAGTACCAATATTGTAGACTGAGATAATTGAATTGTAGCATAATTGTCTTTTTCATACCACTATGACATAATTTAATGCATCCTTAACACAATCATGGCATCATTACCCAATCACCAGCCAAACCATGTAGTTTTAGGATATACTATTCACTAAGGTATACTCCAATTATCACAATGCTTTTGACACAAATTAGAGTCGAACACAAGGCTAACTCCTCAAAATTATACTCAAGTTATGTTGGAAAATAAGATCTTGTTATTCATGAATGGGAGCTTATAAAAGAGGTTTGTATTTGCTCCTACACTAGTCCAATTCGACAAGAACCTAAGAGCTAGGTTTCAGGGTTAGGTCATGTGTTTGAGGAGAGTGGTTGATAATTATATCATTAATTCTCTAATAATATGAAGTAGTGTAGGTAGCGTAGACCTAGTCTTGAGGTGGGATAAATAATATTTGGTGATAGAAAGTATCTCCTGAGGCCTGCAAAGCTAAGTAGTAATTGCTAGTTCATAGGTCTTGTGGCGTGGAGTCAAGGTAGGGAATTTGTTTCTCAGTTATTATTTTTGGAGATTCATAATTGTTACGATTCTTGGTGGTGTATGCTCGAGGTTAGTTAATGTGAGGAGAGGGTGTGTGAGTCTTGATTGTCTAATATAAGGTGGTTCAAAAGGGATTAGTTAGTGGAGTGCTAATACGATTGGAGCTGATTCAAGGAAAGTTTATTCAATAGGGGATGCCTTGAGGGAGAAGAATTCGAGGAGGTCCGATTCGAATTGAGTTATTCTGAAATGAAAATTGAGATGCAATGGTTCTAGCAAAGCCAGTTTGAGGTGATGTTCTTGCTTTACAGTCCTAGTTGTTTTTGTTGGATAATAGGTACTTAAATGAAATAAGAATTGTTGATCTTCTCTATAAGATAAACTTTTATATAGGCGATAACTCATCATGGTATCAGAACCATATCATGAGGTGGAATACCTCGGGTTGCTATTTATCCAAAAAAAAAAATAAAAAATTGTCATGTATCAAATTGTAGCCTTCATATAAGCGGTCGTTTTGAAGAATATATATAAGACAATAATATTGGTGCTCTCTTCAAGGTTAAGCTGTTGGATATAATTCAGTAACCATGCTCTTTGTATTTGTAGTTGGTTTAAATGAGCACTCATGTACACAATGAAAAATGGCTTTACTACCCTTATCAATAGGGTAATTCCTAATATAGTTATTGGATCCAAAGAAAAATGGTGTTAATGATCATTTGCGTAATCATAGTTAGTGAAATGATACCACTTGTCTAGGTACCATTGTTTTCGACGTAATGATAGTTAGTGAAATGATACCACTAGTCTAGGTACCATTGTTTTCGACACAACATCTGATCCATCCTTCATTACACTTAGATCACTTCATCCCCGTCAAAATTTGAGTATTCGTTGAGAGAATAACAAATTCCATGAACAAGTTTGAAGAGAATTCAGTTGTTTTAAGTATTAGAGAGAGTCTCATTAAATAATTTTTTGGTAATTATTTTATATTTATCTGTAATAATTTTGTATTAGTTGTTAGGTTAGAAGTACAACCTTTGTAAGATTTGTCACTTATGTTATTATCTTATATGGTAGTACACCAGACATAGCCTCTCATGAGCAACTTTTTCTGCAACCTTGTGAGCTGTCATTATGGGTGATCATGCGACCTCTTATTCTAGCACCATTGTCCCACCACCAAACTCTGTCGTCTCAATTAAACCACTACCGTGACCCCTAAAACAACAAACTAGCATTTCATGATCAAGCTAATCGTCGTCTGTTATGGGCCCACCTAATTGCTCGCTCGAACAACCTGAACTTGGTACACCACCTCACATTCGACAATGCACCACCTCCTATAGATGCACCGATATTTTCTTCCTAATTCCATTGGATCAACTGCTTTTGTGGCTATTTCTGGTTCCATTGCAGATGAAATCCTTCCAAAATCTCCTTCTATTGGTCAATCTTGAGCCGTCTTTTTGCAAGTCCATTTCACTTTAGGGTTATAAAACTCAAAGATGATCTATCTCGCTGATCTATCTATTCCCAATCTCCATTGAGTTCATGTAGTTTGTGCAATATAAGGTTGATGAAATGGACATCATCAACTCTCTGCTTTTTGATGATTATTTGGAGCTATATGTCATAAACTATTTAGGCCCCAGATACCGTGACATTTTTTATTCTATGTCAAATAATTTTCATTCCTTTCTGTATTTGGTCCACATCTTTGGTTAGTTTAGCTTTAAAAGCTAATCCCCAGTTGCTACCTACTTAGTTGTAAGTTAGCTCAATATAGAATGCATGCTATGTAACCAACACAAAATGAGCAAAAAAGTAAAGGAATCCCAAAGATCTAACAAAGAAGATAAATTAAGAACTTTTGTCTCATGTCCATAAAATCAACTAGCATATCCATTATTTCTTAGATTGAGGATTACCTGTACGGTAAAGTTATAATGTCATTCAGTGCCTATAAAAAATACTGCGACCGTGAATGTTTCTTCAGACCAATATTGAGAAAAGGTATTAGCTCTTGCCGCTTCATGTTTCCACATAAGTTCTTGCATTTAGGAGATGGAGTCGGAGCTTAAAGAGCTGGAACTTGTTGAAATCCCTAAAACCACAACAACAATAAATGGCGTTTAAGATGCAGTGGCCAATAAACTTAGACTATGATTCAAGATATTTATACATGTTGTCATAGAGCAAGTAATAGTGCAATAATTGTTTGTGTTACATTTGCTCTGTTGCGCAGCAATCAGGATGTTAAGAAACATACACACGAAAAGCGATAAAAGACACGACATATTTGTTCACCCAGTTCGTCAAAAGACTACGTCTGGGGGCGCTGCCAAGCCAGGGTTTTCTGATGAGTGTTATGACAAACGCAAGAATACAATTACATATTAGTGGCTATTTATAATAGGAACTCTATCCTAATTATAGTTTTACATGAACTCTGCAACTCCTAGGTAATTTAGGTTTCTACTTTCCAAACCAACTGAGTATCCGTTTCCTAGACTAACTGGATCTCTGTTTCCCAGATTAACTAGATCTCTGTTTCCCAAATTGACTGGGTCTCCTACAATTTCTAGGCAATTCAGACTCCACAACCCTAACAATCTCCCACTTGGAGACTGAATCCATATGTAATCAAATCTTCAACTTTTCAACAGCAAAATCCATAAGCACTGACAACGCCAATCCTCGAACTCTTCAAGTCTCGAGGCCAGTTGAAACGGTGCATAATTTCAACCCATCTAAGGTCACAACCCTAGACATTAGCAAGTTCCCACTTGCTCATGGTCACATACAGAGTTCTCTTCTTCAACCCCCGAGCCAATGCCATGGCTCCTTGGATTATCTCCGATGTGTCTCCTCCATGTTTCCGATGTGGGACTGTTGTTCGCCCCAACAATTTTCCCCTCGAACAAAGGACCACTGAACTTCCTCTACGCTCCTTGTGCGACTGAAATTCATAACCTTTTTCATGTTCGTTCCCGGGATATTATTTGGCACAGCAATTATTCCCTTGAACAAAGGACCACCGAGCTTCCCCTTAATCTGGGAGTTCACCACATGCGAACCTCACCTTAAGCCCGAAGCTCACACCTCCTTTCTCGTTCAATCTGGGAAACCACACGGATAGGAGCACCTGGCTTTCGAACATACACTCATCACCTTCTGATCCAACACGAATCATCTTCTTCCGTCATGTCCTTCGGTTTGTCCTTCAGAGGTTTCCACAAATCTTTACCGTACAGGTAATCCTCAATCTGCGTCCTCCAGTACCTGTTGCCCGAACCATCCAACTTTTCGATCAGTGATTTTCCTCCATCCGCCGTGATTGCTCCCACTCAAACCTGAGCTCTGATACCACTTGTTGCGCAACAATCAGGATGTTAAGAAACATACACACGAAAAGCGATAAAAGACACGACATATTTGTTCACCCAGTTCGTCAAAAGACTACGTCTGGGGGCGCTGCCAAGCCAGGGTTTTCTGATGAGTGTTATGACAAACGCAAGAATACAATTACATAATGCTGGCTATTTATAATAGGAACACTTTCCTAAATATAGTTTTACATGAACTCTGCAACTCCTAGGCAATTTAGGTTTCTACTTCCCAAACCAACTGGGTATCCGTTTCCTAGACGAATTGGGTCTCTGTTTTCCAGATTAACTAGATCTTTGTTTCCCAAATTGACTGGGTCTCCTACAATTCCTAGGCAATTCAGACTCCACAACCCTAACAATCTCCCACTTGGAGACTGAATCCATATGTAATCAAATCTTCAACTGTTCAACAGCAAAATCCATAAGCACTGACAATGCCAATCTTCGAACTCTTCAAGTCCCGAGGCCATTTGAAACTGTGCATAGTTTCAAGCCATCTAAGGTCACAACCCTATACAATATCAGCAAGCTCCCACTTGCTCATTGTCACATACAGAGTTCTCTTCTCAAACCCCGAGCCAACGCCATGACTCCTTGGATTAACTCCGATGTGTCTCTTCCATATTTCCGATGTGGGACTGTTGTTCGCCTCAACAATCCTCCCCTCGAACAAAGGACCACTGAACTTCCTCTACGCTCCTCGTGCGACTGAAATTCATAACCTTTTTCCCGTTCGTTCCTGGGATATTATTTGGCACAACAATTATTCTCTTGAACAAAGGACCACCAAATTAGGGAGATTTAATTCATGGGCCAAAGTGAGAACACACATTAGTGGGCTTGACACCACATCTTGACCCAAAACCTTAAGGCATTAGGTCTATGGGTCCTTCCCACTAATAAACCACTCACTTTGCTCATATCTTTACAATGTGGGACAATTACAATGTGTGTTCTCACTTTGGCCCATGAATTAAATCTCCCTAACTGTGGGCTCTCCCGGTCCTAACATGCTCTAACATAGCCTGCAAATCCGTGGAATTTTTCTCTTAAGATGGATGCTTACGGTACATCCTCATAAGAGATAACTTTGAACCTTTTTTTTTGGGAATCACACATACCCCATATAGGAGACTAAGACTCTAATGGAGTAATGAAGTTTAGAGTTTTTGTGTTTTTCATATTCATGAAAAGTGTGAAAGGGTTTATACACAAGAATTAGATATGGAGAAATAACAAGAACTTGGAGATCTAATGAGTATACATAACGCAAATGATAATCAATATACCACACGAAGGAAAGAGAGGAGATGAGGAAGAAGCAAGTAACGAACCAGTAGCTTTGGGTTCTCTCACTGTTTGTATTACATTTTGTCCATCAGTGGGCTCTGCATCCATAGGTCTCATGCCAGAGCCAAGTTCTTCTTTCTGCATAAGAAAAGGTAAATATATTTTCTTATCTTCAATTTTTAAATATATTAATTTCATAGATGAAGACATACTCTTATAACTGGAGGTAGGAGGTTGTTATTAACCGTTGTCAGACGATTGCTGCAAGATAGGATGGTGCGTTAGAAAATAGATCAGTCTGTACACAAATATAGAATTAATAGACAATTATAAGATACACTTTAACTTTACCTTGAAGTGCCAATAGCTGGCAGCATGCGAGCCAACCGATCAACATCATAATGTCGTGAGCTAGAGTGCACTTCCCAAGCAGGAAGATTAAGATGCTCTTGCTCACGTGATCTGGCAGCTAGAAACTTCGTGAAGCTTTCGTCTTGACAATGTTTTTTATTTGAAATCAGAGCTATTCCCGATCTATTCAAGTTTATATCTTGCATTGGCCTTATTATTGGAGCATTATTATGCGGATAACTATCCTTGACTGGCCTTAGCACATTTGTATCACCAATAATTGGCGTAAAGTTGGAAGGTCTTGACCTTGTAACTATAGGACCAACATTTGGTAGCCCAAAATTCGTATTTGGCTTTGGCATTGGCATTGGCATATTAAGATGAACATCTTGTGTTGCATCTTCAGCAGGCTGAGTGCAGTTATGGTTAATTTATGTTGAGTGCATATAACTTTAATGTAGAATTGTTGTAAAACAAATAAAGGAAGTTAAAGATTACCGTACCATCGAGGAGGAACCTTCTGTTGCATTAGTATTATTTTCAGGTTTAGTAGAGTATACATCCCAAAATAAGGACCACCACTCTTTCAGAAATCCTTCTGGAGGATTGATAACTGCCAAAAAGAGATTTTACTATCAAAATTCGAAGCTTGGTATCAAATGATTTTGTAGAAACAATGTTATATATGTTATGCAAAAGAACCATAGAGGAACGTCATATTAGCATAAAGTAAGAACAAAGAACAAACTCATTAAAATGGTACAATTTTGAAAAACAAATGGAACCAGAAAATCTTAAAATTAGCAGTCGTCTGGCTAGAACAATCCAAGGAATGAGAAATTTTATTTTTCCAAGAAATGGAGTCCGAGAAGGTTTAAAGATCCCAAATAGGCTGGTCAAAAACTTCATGACGTAATCTAAGATCATATGTCGAAAATGACTGAAGTACCCGTGTATGTTATAGAACTAGTCATGTATGGTCCAAAGAAACAACAATACCTTCAATTCATCAAGGAAAACAAATTCAAGCAAAGAAAATACTAAAATTTGGAGATTCGCGTGAAGAAAACCTGATCGGTTGAATTAGCCGCATAGACTCACTTGTCCAAAACAAACAATTACACCAAAAACCCATTATAAAATAGAAGTTCGGAGGAAAAAAAACTCTAAAATTAAAAGATCTATGTGAAAGAAGCCTCTGTTAATTGAATTGAGCGACTTAGACAAACTTTCCCAAAAAAAAAATTATAAAATAATTTATATCCAAAATTTTAACTTTAACAAAAACAGAATTTTTTTTCCCTCTAAAAATGAATTAGAAATTAAAGAAGTGACAAGAGAAAGTATATACCAACAGCCTTGTCACAGTTAAGATTAGCCTCTTCGACAAAAGTCTGAGCAGCTGAATGCATGCCCTTTTTGATCATGTAATCATGAATGTACAAGTCCAACCTGCGCAAAAAACCAAAATCAAAACACGCTGAAATTAAAATAAATAATATTTAAATAAGAGAACAAAAAACAACCCTCAATAATCATGATTATTTTCAAAACAAAATCCATTAAACAATTATTCACCACTCACATCTTCTGAGCATCCCACTCTGACATGGTTATTAAAATCAAATCTTTTTTCCACAAATGCTAATTAACAGAGGAAGTGAACAGGGCTGCAAAAAAAAAAATTGATTCTTGATATCTGAAGAGAAAAGCAAGAAACCTCAAGAGGAGGAGAAAATGAAAGAATTTTAGAGAGTTTTGAGATTGAAATGAGAAATAACTGAGACTGAAATGAGCTAGTGAGTGAGTGAGTAAATAAAGTGGAGTGGAGGCGGTACTGCGTGTACGAGTGACAAATGCCATGTGAAATGATACCCATTTAATATATATAACATATGCATACATATAAAATACAATAATTTTCAAAAAGAATATAGTAGGCATTAAATAATAGGTTGTATTTTACTACAAAAGAAAACAACACCAGCAGAGAAAGAGGTAGTAACTAGTAAGGCAGGAGCCCGAGATTTTCCTTTTTTAGTCCTAATTTTAGGAAAAAATAGAAATTTTGATTTGAGTATTAAATTGGTCATGTTGAAGGAGTTAAAGAGGTGGATAAAATGAAGTTTCTATATAAGCAAGTTCTTACTGCCACAATTATTTTTTTCTCTTGAGGAAAAAAATTCCGCTTTTCAGGAATAGAATTAGTAGGAAAAAAAAGACGGTTTATTTTCAATTTAGTTTGTTCAAATTAATGACTTTTTACTATTTTGTAAAATCATTGAATTCAAAAGAAAATCAAGAAGGTGCAATCAAGCGGTGAATTTCTGTTCAAAAGTTGGTTTTAGTACCTAAAAAAGGTTCCTATTTTTAAGTGAAAATGTACAAAGATGTAAATAGACTTTGTCAATGCATGAACATTTTTTGAATAGGGACAAATATTTTTAGGTACATGGGATTGATCCAACCTTAAATGTGACCTTTTGAGGTAAGTAAACTTCTATGTGACTATGGTAAATTCAGTTTTTATGATGGTAATAGGTAAGTTATTCTTAATAAGTTGTTGCACAATGTGACAAAGTATAATAATTAGTTTTGGTAAGTTAGATGTGTTAAGTGTTTAGCCATTGATAAGATTTTAATTTAACCTACTCGAGATTAAAAAGTCAGAATGCTTAGTATATATAAAAGTCTTCAATATAATTAATGTAATTGGTTTACGAGAAGATAAGGTTTTCCTAAGTTGTCTCCATTAATTCTATAATTTTACCTATTATTACCAATATTTTATAATTTAGGTGAAGCAATAACTTCAGGAACCAAGAAGCACAATTCCATTATGTAACTAAATTGAAACAAAGAATGATACAAGTCCATAATCTTGTGATTACTTGACAAAGAAAAAAGGTAGGATCCTAATTCATTTTTATTTTTTTTTGTTGAAAAGTGATATTTTGGGAATCAGTTTTTTAGAAGCGTTAGTTTAACAATTAATTTTTTTGTAAATATTAGTTTCACAATTATCGTAATGGCTGTCGAAAGTCGAGACATGACAAACTATAAAACACCAAATGAAATTATTAACGGATTGCTTGAACAATATAAAATGCACCATAAAAATAATAAACATATGATTTTGCGGCGGTTGTATTAGTTGTTCTTTTTCATTAATGAGCTCTCCCTTTTTTCCGACTTTTTCTCTAATTTTGTAATGATTTTTGATACCAAAATATTATCAAATGCAAATTAAGAAAACTTTGTTTGTTTCTATTTGTTGTGTTTTTTTATTGAGATGCATGAGGGAGTTCTAAACATATTGTATTATTAGACAAACTATGATATATAAACATAACAAATAATATTATGATTTTATATACACATACATTTAAATTTTAAATAAATAAATTAACTTAAGTAGATGGCTCTTTGTTTTCCTGTAAAAGAAGAAGATGTGTTTAATACAAAGCTTTTAAGAGCATACTAGGCAAACTTCGTATAATACAAACTGAAGGAATCAATCCCTTTAGTAGATGGACTTTGTTGTAAGGTTTATACAAACTTGAAGGATGGTTTCTATGATTTTCCAAACCTCAAGTGTAGTTTCTATAATTACAACAACCATAAGGGGTGATGTACCATATTTCGGTACCGCCACGTCATAAAATCCGATACAATACCACGAGCGTATTTCGAGACATATTATGCCACGTCAGCACCATTATTTTTTAATGCAAAATTACAATTTAAGGCGAAACTCGGAAATCGGCCCAAGTAGGCCCAAATCAAGCCCGTCCGAGATCTATTTGGGCCGAAATAGGCCTATTTCGAGCTATTTCAAGCCCAATTCGAGCTATCTGGGGCCAAATTCAATCTATTTGAGGCCCAGTTTGGCCTATTTGAAAGACCAATTCGATCTATTCCAAAATAGGTCTAATTCGACCTATTTTGAATCATAGTTCTACTTGGATTTCACTTCTAGCTGAACAAGGACTCTTAATACTATATAAGGGGGTCTTATGGCTCATTCTAAGGTACGTCTTTTACTTTCAAGCATTCAATTTTGAGCAATATTAGTCAAATTCGAGCTATTAGAGCATAATTTCGAGCTGTTTGCAATAGCTCTCGTTCGACCTATATTGAGTGTATTTCGAGTTATTTGAGGGTATTTCGATCTATTCGGGAGCCTTCATCTTGACTCTCAATACCACTTCCAGGTGTTTGTTTTTTGACCTATTCAGCTAAATTCGATCTATTTGTTTGAGCTATTGTCTCTCACGACAAAATCTCACATTCCGATCTATCTGACTTGAGCTTCAGAGTGCCTTCGCCGGAGAAGGCACCGGCTTAGTTTACGTGTGGTGTTGAGTGCAGGTTCCGAACTCTAAAGCTGCTTAAGGATCCAGCAGGGACTAAAGCAGTCTGACGTGGAGTGTTGGAGATTGGACACGTATGCATACGAAAATACCCCACATCAGTGGTGCCGTGTGTGGGAACCTCTATACGCACTTAGTAACAAACACTATCACTCAATGGCTCATCGCAGAGCAACGGAGAAGAATGGAGTAGCAGGAAGGACTAGATCACAAAGGTGAGGAGGATAATCGGGCTCCTGATGCTTATGAGCATACATCAGTGGCAACACCTAGCACTCCCCTTGATCCACCAACTCATGTAGCGAATCAACCTGAAGTTCCTCCCACGGAACAACAACTATTGAATTCTGCTTTGTTGGATCTAATCATGTCAGCTTTTCAAAGGACTATGGTACCAATGATTGTGCAGCAATTGGCTAACACTTCTGGTCAGCAGAATGTTCAGGCACTAATAGCACAACACCCAGCAGTAGCGCAGCAAGGAAGGACTCATCAGACTCAACGTCGTGATGATTCAAGACAATATACAGAAACAAGGTTGACAAGGCCTACTAGAAGGGATCCATCGCCTTCACCAGAAAGGAGAAATCCTCGTTCTGTGAGGACTAACGCCAACAAAGCTCCAAGTCAAGCAATTGTTAGGGATAGAGAAGTAAGGGATGGTAAAGTTAACTCTAGGCAGAGAGGTCTTGATGATCGCCCCGCCGCAAGTAATACATCGGGGAGAAACAGGGTTTTGCATGCAAGAGTTGTTCCATGGCCAGAGCCTGTAACTGCTGAACATATTCCAATAATGGAGAAGCCAACTCCATTCAGTGAGGCAATTAGCAAGTTGACACTGAAGGAAGGAATTCTTCTTCCTGATATGAACAAGTATGATGGAACTACTGATCCTGTAGCTCACTTTGATGACTTGGATGCAGAATTGTAGATTTTTGGATACAGAGACAACTTAAGAGCGAAGCTGATATCGCTAAGTCTGAGGGGTCCTGCAAAGGAGTGGTTCAAGAACTTACGTTCACCCTCAATTGAATCATCTGCACAGTTGAGGAGCATGTTTGTCAAAAAGTTTGCTACTTACCGATTGAAGAAGAAATCTCCAAGCAAGTTGTTCAATATCCATAGAAAGCCTGATGAACCGTTGGGAAAATACATAGAATGTCTCAATTTGGAGATTGGGAGAGTACACGCACCCACTGTTGATTTGGTTATCTCTGTGCTGGAAAATCGTTGCCAGAGCAAAAAGCTGATAGAAGTAATCACTTGGGAAACACCTGATTCCATAGAGCAAGTGATGGATCTTGCTAGTAAGGTCATCGAGGTAGAGGAGGCAACAATGAATCAGGGGCTGATGGATTCACCAGAAAACCCTAGAGGAAAGGAGAATAGGGATTGGAGGAGAGATTCTAGAGGGAGAGATCGTGATTGCAATCGACAACCCTTTAAGAAATTCGACAATTACACTCCATTGAAAAAACAAATTAGCAAGATATTCGCCATTGCAAAAGATAGCGGGATATTCAGATCCCCAAAACCTTTTCGAGAACTGAGGAGACAAAAAAGTCAAGGAAATATTTCAAGTTCCACAGGCAGAACGGGCATTTTACTAATGAATCCAAGGCCTTAAAGAACGAAATTTAACGGCTTATTCAAGATGGGAAACTCGTTGAGTATGTCCTTGAGAATAAAGAGCCACGTGAAGAAAATGCGTCATCTAGACGTAAACGAAGTAGATCTCCGCATGAGAAGAAAGATGAACCCAGGCGAAAGAGGGGTAACGGGAATGATGATATTGAAAAAATGGGAATGATGATATTGAAAACGGAGTCAATGTGATTGTTGGGGGACCGACGAGCGCTGATTCAGCCAAAAGTAGAAAACGCATTTCGCGCGATATATACAATGAACAGTTGAAACGTCCGAAGATAGATCTTGTCTTTGCAGTAGACGAATTGGATACGAGAATCACATTCGATGATAGCAATTTTGACAGCTTGTCTTCACAAGCTAAGGAGGCGCAATACTTAAATTGCCCTATGGTAGTTTCAGCAGTGATCGCGAATCACGGAGTGAAGAGGATCATGATAGATAATGGATGTTCATCCAACATTATCTTCATGGACGCATTGCAATAGATGAAGGTTGGACAATACGAGATCACTAAGGTTAACTCACCGTTACTAGGATTTGGTGGAGGTGAAGTTAAGCCTGTTGGAAGGATTATGGTACCAACGTTTTTTGGTGTAAATCCGAAGAGGAGGACTCTGAATGTGGAATATCTCATTGTTGACATTCCTTTTGCATACAATGTGTTGATTGGAAGGTCTGGAATAAAGGCATTTGCTATGATCATCTCAACGGTGCATCAAAAGATCAAATTGCCAACACCTGGGGGAATTGCTGAACTGACTACAAACTATCGCGATTCTTGGAGTTTCTATGTTACATCAACTAAACCTATTAAGGCAAAAACTGATCCAAACGTCGCGATGATCGACATTCATCCATTAGGAACGCCTGAAATAGAAGAACAAGTTGATACGGAGATGGTGCTTGCCACGCAAGTGGACCATACGTCGATGCCAGAGGATCCTAATCCTCCGAACAAGGAAATCGCCCTAGTGGAGACTAAGGAGGAAAAGGAAGATAAGATGACTTTGTGTTACAAAAAGCAAATTGAAATTGAGCGTATGAAACCCTCTGGAGAGTTCAAGAAGGTTATTCTAATGAACAATGAGCCTGACAGGGTCATTAAAATTGGTAGCGAGTTGCCATCGGAGATTGAGAAGGCATTGTTGGAGTGCTTAAGAAGGAATTTTGATGTATTCGCATGGACGGACTCGGACTTGAAGGGAATAGATCCTCGAGTTGTTGTACATCACTTAAATGTCAATCAAAATACCAAGCCTATTCGGCAGAAGAAGTGACACTTCAGCGATGAAAAGAACTAGGCTGCAGAATTGGAAGTACAAACAAAGTTGGCTCCAGGCCACATATCCGAAGTACGATACTCTGAATGGCTTAGCAACGTTGTACTTGTACCGAAGAAATCGACAGTGTGGCGGATGTGTGTGGATTACACTAACTTGAACAAACATTGCCCACGAGATCCTTTCCCTTTGCCTAGGATTGATCTCGTGGTTGACTCTACAGTAGGGTGCGCTCTGCTAAGTCTTTGCAATGCACAGAGCGGTTTCCATCAAATACTAATGGCGGTAAAGGATCAGCACAAAACGGCTTTTATCACTGACAGAGGCATATTCTGTTACAGAGTGATGCTGTTTGGTTTGAAGAATGCAGGAGCAACCTTTCAAAGGTTGGTAGCAAAAATGTTCTACCATCAAATTGGTAAGACTATGGAGGTTTACATCGATGACATGCTTATCAAAAGTCTAAAGGCGGAGGATCATGTTAAACATCTTGAAGAGGCTTTTGCTATCCTGAAACAATATGGAATGAAGTTAAATCCTAAGAAATGCACATTCGGCGTTAAGGCTGGAAAGTTTATGGGCTTCATGGTAAACGAGTGAGGTATTGAAGCTAACCCAGACAAGATTAAAGCTATAATGGATTTACCATCTCCCAAATCTATTCATGAGGTGCAACGCTTGGTAGGGAGAATCACGACACTTAGCCGTTTCATTTCAAATTCTGCAGAGAAAAGCTTACCTTTTTTTCAAGAAGCTACACAAGACACCTAAGTTTGTCTGGACCAAAGATTGTGAGGAAGCCTTTCGTCAATTAAAGGTTTATCTCACGACACCACCATTATTATCTAAGCCCAAGGACAATGAGATGCTATATCTCTACTTGCCCATAACGAAGAATTCATTGAGCACAATACTCGTGCGTGAAGAAGACAAGAAACATCTGCCAATTTATTATGTGAGCAACGTGTTAAATGGGGCAGAACTGAATTATCTTGAAATCGAAAAGCTAGCATACGCACTCGTGATAACTGCGCGAAAGTTAAGGCCATATTTTCAATCACATCCAGTTACTGTCTTAACTAATCAACCATTGAAGCAAGTTATGGCAAAGCCGGAAACATCTGGCAGACTGGTGAAGTGGCGATCGAGTTAGGCAAATACGGCTTGGAGTATTTGCCGAAGACCGTAATTAAAGCGCAAAGGTTGGCGGACTTTGTGGCAGAAACTAATTCAGAGACGGAACAAGCGCCTAACGTAGCAATGGTGATGGAGGATACTAAAAAGGATACATCTGGAATTGCAAAGGAAACATGGACTTTGCATGTGGACGGATCATCCACAATCGACGCTGGTGGTGCTGGAGTTTACTTAAAATCGGCAGATGGGAGAGAATTTGACTATGCCATAAGGCTAAACTTTCTAGCTACAAATAATCAAGCTGAGTACGAGGCTATGCTAGATGGCATTCAAATGGAAAAATCGTTGGGGATAACGAAACTTGTCGCATTCACGGATTCACAATTGATTGCTAATCAATTTCAAGGGAGATTTGAGGCAAAGGAGGCTGCAATAGTAAAGTATCTCGAAAAATTGAAGGAGGCAACATCAAACTTCGATACTTTCACTATTTCACAAATCCCACGAGCGGAGAATGAACGTGCTGACTCTTTGTCAAGATTTGCAAGTACCGCTGAAGTCTTTGTTGAAAGGCGGGTAACTTTATTGGCTGTAGAGCAACCTTCCATTGGCAAAGGAGTTGAGTCGAAACCAACGCAAGCATTGGATTACACTCTGCCAGTGGAGGTTGAGGCATGTTGGAAGGATGAGATTATTGACTACTTACAAAACGGAAATTTGCCAATTGATCCACAAGCGGTCAGAAGGCTCAAGTACAAATCGGCAAGATTTACAATGTTCAATGGTGAACTATATAAACGGTCATTCGAAGGATCACTCTTAAGATGTTTGTCTCCATCACAGTCAAAACAAGTCTTAAGAGAAATTCATGAGGAAAGTTGTGGAAATTATTAGGAGGACGATCCTTGGCACAAAAAATACTCCGTCAAGGATATTTCTAGCCAACTATTATGAGAGATGCTATGGATTACACTAGAAAGTGCAGAGTTTTTAGTTGCATGCAAAGATCATTCATACATCTGCACAACCTATGACGACAGTGAGCTATGGATGTCCATTTGATCAATGGGGAATAGACATTGTTGGACCAATGCCAAAGGCTTCTGGAGGTAGAAAATGGCTATTGGTGACAGTGGAGTATTACACCAAATGGGTTGAGGCCGAAGCACTTGTGATGATTACGGAGGCTAATGTGAAACAATTCATATGGAAGAATATCGTATGCCGATTTGGAATCCCAAGAGTCTTAATTTCCGATAATGGAAGGCAGTTCCAAGGATTTAAGATTCAAGGCTGGTGCAAAGACATGAAAATTGAGCAACGCTTCACATCTGTTACGCATCCTGAAGCAAACGGGCAAGTAGAGGCCATTAACAACACACTGGTGAAGAGCTTGGAGAAAAGGTTGGAAGGAGAAGGAGGAAACTGGGCAGAGGAGCTGCCAGGAATACTATGGGCATATCGTACAACGCCTCGTACTTCAACTGGAGAAACTCCATATTTGGTAACATATGGATCAGAACCAGTGATACCTGCAGAGATTGGAATGCTGACTTATCGTATTGTCACATATGATGAGGAGCAAGCATTAATGGCAATACAAATGGGCTTGGAACTGATAGGAGCAACAAGAGAAACAGCATACCAACGTACTCAAGCGTACAAATCCATGATGGCGAAAGCATACGACAATACGGTTCGCTTCAGGAATTTTCAAGTGGGGGACTTGGTACTTAGGAAAGTGGAAGCTACTAAGCATGTTGGAAAATTGAAGCCGAACTGGGAAGGACCATACCGAGCGGAGACAGCAAGCTCAAAAGGATACTATTACTTACAAGAGTTGGGTGGAAGGACTTTGTCACGCCCCTTGAACGTCAAGAACTTACGAAGGTTTTATAGTTAGAACACTAACATTCTAATAGCCTTGTGGCGCGATAGGACCGTAGTTTCAATGCTTTATTCTCTTATTTTTTACGAATTACGAATCTCTTTACGTGGACTCTCATTGTAATACTTAGTAGCAAACTACGGGGACTTGATTCCTAGCCACCTATATACGGCAGGATACGTAGGCAACTCGAAAGTTACTCGAGCTCAGTCCCAAAACTAATAAAATCTCTTATTTTATTCAAGTTGATTGTTTGCCTACATCCTACTTACATGTTTATTATTACAAGCATAAATAAAGTAAGTTCACACCCATTAAAAAGTACAAGTACTAACACTTAGTAAAACGAGCACAAGCCTCGTAAAGCCGAGCACAAGTCCTTGCATTCTAAAGCGAACACTAGCTTCGTAAAAACGAGCAATAACCTCGTAAAACGAGCACAAGCCTCGTAGAGCCGAGCACAAGTCCTCGCACTCTCAAAGCGAACGTTAGCTTCGCAAAAACAAACACTAGCTTTGTAAAAACGAGCACTAGCCTCGTAAAACGAGCACAAGCCTCGTAGAGCTGAGCACAAGCCTCGTAGAGCCGAGCACAAGCTCTCGCACTCTCAAAGCGAACGTTAGCTTTGCAAAAATGAGCAATAGCCTCGTAAAATGAGCACAAGTCTCGTAAAGCCGAGAACAAGTCCTCGCACTTCAAAAACATACACAAATCCTTGTAAATAAACACAAGTGTTTCAGTAAGCAACAAGGATAACACGTCTAAGCAAAGAGGATATGAAGAATTACTCAAGCACAAAAAACATATAAATGCGAGTACACAATCATCAAAATAGTGCAGAAAGACGCAAGGAAATTTCAAAAGTCAACATTTACTAAAACATCAAGGATAAGCACTAAAATCGCGCACAAGTCAACAAAAAAATACTGTACGAGTGAAAATAAACTGTACCAAGGCAAAATACTTTACGAAAAGTAAAGATGTTCATAAGAGAAACTAAGGCACAGGCGCCAGAGATACGGGCACGCATGCCATTCAAAAGGTCATCAGGGCAGCAGCTTCAATCCAAGCAACTCCACGGCACCCTCACTCTGCGCTTGAATCTCAGAAAACGACTCGTTCAGCGGCCCAGTGTCGTCAACAGGAGAAAGCCTGCGAGGCGTAGCAACTGGAGTCGGAGCATCTGGCATAGCCTGATCGCCCTCCACCGGATGCTCAAGGACCTGAGGGTCGAAGGCCATCTCGCCCTCCTCCAAGGGCTCGTCCGGCGCAACAGTAGCAGCAACAGAAGTAGAAGGTTGCTCATCCATGTGATCCGCAAGCCACACCTGACGGAGGGGATAAACGGAAGTGAAAGGATCGCGCTTGGGTGCAACAACTTCCTCTGCAGGAGCGGGATCAGCATTAGCAGTACCTGAGGTCTCGCCAGCCTCCGCATCGTCATCGTTAAGGCAGGCTAGGATGTTGAAATCCTCCTTCTTGAACCCTGGAGCTAGCGCACCTCAAGACACGACCTCATCCAGGGCCATGCTGTAACCCTTAGTTGTGTCGTAACCGCCCCTCGCCAAGGCAATCTCCTCCTAGGTGGCCGAGCGGAAGAACTCAATGGCTATGGACACCTTCTCGTCATCGGGAAGCTCCTACAAAGCCAGAAAAGGCAAAAATGAATACAAGGTAATGAATTATAAAGTACAAGTAAGAAAGTTTGAATACAGAAGAGATTACCTCGCGCATAGCCCGATCATAACCATCCTGCTCCGCGGTCAGGAGTTGGGCCTTCACGACAGCCAACTCAGCCTTGAGCTTCGCACGCTCCACCTCTACGGCTGCAGCAGCGTCCTTCATCGTCTTTATGGTATCGACGACGGAACTAGCATGGAGACAATCCTGAGTAAGCTAATCTGAATGGCGCTTTTCCTTGAGGAGCTCTTCCTCAGCAGCAACCTTAGCCATCCGTGCGGCCTCCAACTTGGCACGAACTGCCATCAGCTCTTGAACAACCACCATCAGATTCTTCTCAGCCTCGGCCTTCCCATCTTTGGCCTGTTTCTCGAGTCGTTGAGCCTGAACGGCTGAGCTGCAATGCCTCTCAATCGTGTCACTATACTGACTCTGAGAAGTCATGGCAATGTCAAAGTTCTCCGCCATAGTCTGGGCGTTGATGAAGAACTGCAGAATAAAGAAAGTTAGCACAAGATATAACGAATACGAA
This sequence comes from Misopates orontium, assembly GCA_946800315.1. Lineage (NCBI taxonomy): Eukaryota > Viridiplantae > Streptophyta > Magnoliopsida > Lamiales > Plantaginaceae > Misopates > Misopates orontium. Next base: position 15,986,905 of record OX326946.1, read on the forward strand.
AGGTAGCGTAAGACTTGATGAATAAAAATCATGCAAATTTACTAACCTCGCACATGGACAAAGTCATACGACTGATCAGCTTCTTGTGGCCCATCTCCCTGAAGTAAAGCTGGCGGTCGCAGGCAGGCATGCACCCCTTCATCAGACGAAGGGCGGTAGTGTCCTTCGTAGTAAACTGCCTTGCCTCGACCGTAGCTCGCACGATCTCCTCCACGTCGATGTCAAGCTCGCCCTCCTCAAAAGTGTTAGAGGTATCATGCGCAGGCTGCTTGCTGCGACGACGATCCTCAGCGGTGGAAGGCCTCTTCCTGGCAGCTGGATCTGGACCCATCTCATTGGCCCGTCGCACAGCATCAACAATTGTTGGGATCCTCTCTCTCAGTCGAAGGCGGGGGCGGAGGAGAATGCTCTGGAATAAAGGGCTTAGCGTCAGCCGGTGGCGAACCGGGAGCAGCAGTTGAAGCGGAAGGAGCAGGAGTAGACGAAGCAGCAGGTCCAAAAGCCCTACCTCGACCCGACCCCCGTGTTGAGCCAGCAACAGCAGTAGAGGGAGTAGGAGCATTGGCACCCCTGGAACTGGAACCAGCAGTCTTCGCACCTCGGTGACTGGTCTTCTCAGGTAGGGGCGCCAAGGCCTGAGGTGCGTTGGTGCTCCGCTTCATTGCAGCAAGTTTTTTTTTCGTCTTATCCATCACGATGCGCTCTGTAAAAGCAAACAAGGCAAAGGTTAGAAGATGGACGAAAAATAAAGAAATGACAAACAAATATAGCAAACACTGGGGTGATGGTCAGCTCGAAGGCATCAAACTGATGCTCCTTCAAAGTCTTTATCACTGTGTGAGTATAGGCAGGAGCAAGACACGAGGGCTATGGGCGTGCGTCGGTCCACAGCCTCTTGAATCGAAATTCCTGTGGCTTGGACTCTTTAACGAATAACCACTGCTTCTTCTAGTGCGCCCCGAAGCTCGACTGCAACTCAGGCAGGAAGCACTGTTTCTTCCGCAAACTCAGATAATAAAACCCGGCGTCAATACCCTTGTGGCGGAATTTAACTAAGAAAAGTTCCCAAAAACCGTCCACTGAACACGGTAGGTCAAAGACGCGGGTGAGCATCAAATAAGCATACATCTGAGTATATGCGTTCGGAGTAAAATGTGAAGGCAAGAATTTAGGGAGGTCATAATTTTGGAGACGACAGGGTTTATGGGAAATCTTAATCCACAGTGGAGGTAACTGCTAAAAACGGTAAGACACCCCTCGGGAGGGTTGTTCATCCTATCCTCTGGCCCTGGAATTATGATCTCATAGGTATCAAGGATATCATAAGTCTCGCAGTAATAAGTTATGTCGTGTGGAAGGGCAGAAGGAAACTGATCAAAGTTAATTAAGTTTCGCGCAGGGCTCTGTGCAGGAGAGTTTAAATTAACACCCTCTGCACCTAACTCCTCGATTGTCTCGTCTACAATAGTAGGATTAATGCTAGGGGGTTCAGAAGTTGAGAAAGGAATGGAAGTATAAGTAGTCGGGGGCACATATGGGACGGTACTCAGTGGATTAGAGGTAACCTCGTCATCCCCTAAAATGTCTACCTCCCTATCCCAGGCCCTATCATCACTAGACGAAGTCTCATCAGACAAGTCATTGCTACTGTCGCTAGTCGACTCGTTTTCTTTAGACTTAGTGGATCTACTACTCTCGTCACTACTACTACTCGTCGATTCAATATCATAAACACGAGCCATAAGTAGGTTCAGGGTAAAAGATTACCAGCACGGGGGTCAAGGTCTACGAATACTTCTTCGTTCGGATCAAGTTGCTCGTACGATCTTTGCGCAGTAACAAACAGCTTCGGTGCACTGGGAACTCGAATTTTCTCGGGCTGTGATTGTCGAGGTCGGTGCGGAGACGCTGGACGCCTTGTGTTCGAATGGCGCGGATTGCTACGATGATTTTGATAAGACCGGGACGAAGATCCATGCGAATGGTTGCGAGAGTTGTAGTATGGACGTTGGTGAGACCGGGGTGGTGAAGGACGTCTCGGGGACCGGTTACGCCGAAGATGAGCCGTTGTTGAAAAATCTGCAAAAGGTTAAGTTATTAGCACTTCACAAAAAAATTTCAAAAACTGAATTTTTCTACATGTGTTATAACTCAAAATATGTTAGGTTTTTCGACCTATTATTTCGAGTTATACAAAACAGTAACAGTTACCAAACTCAACAAGTCAAAAGGGGAATTTTCGATCTATATGTGAAAATTTCGAGCTATTTTGGGGAATTTTGAGCTGTTTTTGGTGTTTTTCGAGCTATTTCTCTCGCTTACTATAAATGGTAATTCCGAGCTATCAAATTCGACCTATTTTTTGAGAGCTTTGGATGACTGCTTTGGCGAGAAATGGAGAAATGAAGCGCGGAGTGGAGTATTTATAGGGGAAATGATGCGGTAATTACAAAAATGCCCTCAAATTCGACCTATATCTAAATTCGACCTATTTTTCAGAAATAAATTTCTGAATTTCGAGTTACCTTTTCGGGAGGTAATTTCGACCTATACTTTTTCGAGTTACCAAAAATAGTAAATTCGACCTATTTTTGAGTTTTGATATTTTTGTCCAAATTGTTGGTTTTTTACGACAAGGCCGATTTCATTGCACGATTCTCGGTTACATGACTTATTTTATAGTTTGTATGACCAATGTTTCTACACATTACTCTTACAAACTGGGGGACTCCATGATGTACCATATTTCGGTACCGCCACGTCATGATATCCGATACAATACCACGAGAGTATTTCGGGACATATTATGCCACGTCAGCACCATTATTTTTTAATGCAAAATTACAATTCAAGGCAAAACTTAGAAATCGGCCCAAGTAGGCCCAAATGAAGCCCGTCCGAGATCTATTTGGGCCCGAACAGGCCTATTTCGAGCTATTTCAAGCCCAATTCGAGCTATCTGGGGCGAAATTCAATCTATTTGAGGCCCAGTTCGACCTATTTGAAAGACCAATTCGATCTATTCCAAAATAGGTCTAATTCGACCTATTTTGAATCATAGTTCTACTTGGATTTCACTTCTAGCTGAACAAGGACTCTTAATACTATATAAGGGGGTCCCATGGCTCATTCTAAGGTACGTTTTTTACTTTCAAGCATTCAATTTCGAGCAATATTAGTCGAATTCGAGCTATTAGAGCATAATTTTGAGCTGCTTGGAATAGCTCTCGTTTGACCTATATTGAGTGTATTTCGAGTTATTTGAGGGTATTTCGATCTATTCGGGAGCCTTCATCTTTACTCTCAATACCACTTCGAGGTGTCTGTTTTTCGACCTATTCAGCTAAATTTGATCTATTTGTTCGAGCTATAGTCTCTCACGACAAGATCTCACATTCCGATCTATCTGACTTGAGCGTCGGAGTGCCTTCACCGGAGAAGACACCGGCTTAGTTTACGTGTGGTGTTGAGTGCAGGTTCCGAACTCTAAAGCTGCTTAAGGATCCAGCAGGGACTAAAGCAGTCTGACGTGGAGTGTTGGAGATTGGACACGTATCCAGACGAAAATACCCCACATCAAGGGGGTGTAGCTATAATTATCCCTTATTTTTTGATAGAAATTGTTATTTTGAGATTGATATTAAAGTTCATTTACAATAGAGCCTCTTATTATTATTATTATTATTATTATTATTATTATTATTATTATTATTATTATTATTATTATTATTATTATTATTATTATTATTATTATGGATATATAGACACCTCTCACATTCTTGAAAACAACTTTTCCCTTTTAATGCTTTTTCCCCTTTTAATAATGAACAACTGAGAGTTGCACGGTGACACAACTAAAAGTTTAATATGCACTTGGCCCATATTGACATCAAATTTCACGTGAACAAAGTACTTAATAAATAAATGTTGAATTTATCTTTTGATATTTAAACATATAGATGAATAGAAGATTTTAAATAAATCATATATTGTGATAAATAGTTGCACAAATTGCTTACTAAACTTGAAATATCAATAATATTGGAAGGAAAATCTCAAATGAAAATATTAACTTTAAGATAGAAGTATTAATTAACACCTGCAAATAGGGGTGTACAAGACCCGCCTGATCCGCTTGGCCCGCCAAACCCACACCCGCCATGGTTTATTTTATAACTTTACCGGCACGAGTTGATAAAATGGCAACCCGCAAAATTTGGGTATGGTCATAATTTTAAATACAACCCGCCCGAACTCGCCCGCATACACCCTTAATTTGTATATTTGTATAGGAATGAAGGGAGCAAAGAAAGTTTTCGAGAGTCATATAATGTATGTCATAATATTGTTATCATTTAGTATTTTTTTTTGTTAATTTGGTGTTGTTTGATAGTTGTATTTTGAATTGTGAATCGATTTAATTCGTAATTTTATATTTTATGCGGATAAAATATTCGTTTACATCCTTATATTGTTGTTTTAATCAAGTTATGCCTTAGTTTAAGTGATTTGTTAAGTTATGATATCATTTTTGTTGTTTATAAAGTAGGTTATGTTTTTGTTTTTATATCAAAATATTACTATATTTTTCCTCACAATTTGAACCCGCCACCCTCCCGCAACCCCATTGTTTCATTATTAACTTGACCCGCACGGGTTGAAAAGTTGGTAACCCGCTAACTTTGGGCATGGTCATTTTTTTGGTGACAACCTGCCCAAACCTGCTCGCGGACACTCCTACCTGCAAATGAATGAAGCTGAAACGGTGGAGTGGGCCGTGGGTGGGCTTAAATACACACATGTACATATTCATATATTTATATATTATTAAAAACATAACTTATTCTAATACTCAAAATTGTCACGCTATTTTATTTTTGATGACTTATATCATTATTTATTACATAAGATGAGTTTGTTTGCAATTTTTCATGACATTTTATAAAATTTATTGTTTTTTATCATGGTTTTCTCATGTAAAGCAAAATCAACTATAACAATTTAAGTTTCTTTTCGGTTTTACACGTTAAACAAAATCTTTTATATATAAAATAAACAGATAGACACGAGATTGAAGGTAGTTTTTGATGTTTGCATTATAATAAACATGAAAAAAGAAGCAATTCAAAACTTAATATTAATTTACTATAATTAAAAAGTATGCGCCACAACTGAATTTAAAACAATAGAAAGGAAGCAATTCTAAAGGTCTATATACAATATCTCGATATTTTTATCCCATTATTTGCAATTTGTAGTCTTATATATCTTCGCTCTCCTACAATTTATCTATGATATATCATTTTAGAGTTTTTAATAACTCTTTATAACCGTAGCCATCTTCGTATCTAAGGAACTATGTATTGTAATGACGGAAACTTTTAAAGATCTAACAATAAAATAGTTATTACAGTAATAATTTCCCTTAAACATTGGCTTGTTCCGCCTGAAGATCACATCTCGCCCCCCAACGTCAAATTCCTGGCTCTGACATAATCTCCTTCCAACCATGTTGACTTAACCATCTTCTCGAGAGGTCATAAAAAATAGTTATCTTTTCAGTTTTCCCAATTTTCAATTGCCATTATACATTTTGACATTTGAAATTCCTCTCAAAATTTCTAAATTGATGCTCACTGATATGGGAAAATATCTAACATTCATTTATAATAAATTATCGTTAGTCAAAAAATGCATAGATTTAACATATTGAACAAAGACATGGATAGCATAACCACTTCATAATTCCTCGAGAAATTACCTCTTTTTTGCCACCAAAGATTTACAAAACAAACCAGCACAATCAAATAAAACCCCTATGTCAAGTTTATCCCTTCAAACTGCTCTCACCTTGAATTGGTCTTGTACTTATCACAACGAAGAAACTATTATTTTCTTTCATCAATCAACAAATTAAAATCCACACACATCCCACATTAAATACACTTCACAAAAGATTTTATAAGTTAAACAAACCTAGATATACAAAATTGTCTGGTTTAATGCGTAGCCTATTGGACTTAACAAAGGACAAAGTATAAGAGTTCTCAGAAACATTTAACCAACTAACTAAAACCCTATGGGATCCATACAATTACATAAATAAATTGAAAACCGTATGAAAGGCAATTAAAGAAGTAAAAGTTACATGTAATATGCAACCTTTTGTCACACAAAGAGATGGTAAACTGAATTGAGAGAATCTTTACTCCAAACAAGTCCTGCATGAGAATAAGGAAAAGTAAATTCAACAATTAATCGAGAAACTCCATAAAGTTTCCAAATGGAAAAATGAAGAATTATCACCATTCATGCTGTCCAAGCCGATTTCCTATACCCAATCAGAAATCTGCATTTTGTTATTAGAAAGAAAGATATGAGAAGTCACAATATTTGTAACTATAGACAAAGAAGGGGAAGATTCATATTTCCTGAGTTGTATTATAATGTTCTATATGGAAAGTCAGAGGAGAAGGAAAATTTGAAAGGGGGAAAGCATGGATTCAAATTGGAGGTCATCGCAAGGAAAAAATATTAGGTGTAGCCGCTGCATGATGACGTGGTACAGCATATGGTGGAGATTAAATACTATTTCTAAATTATAGGGTATTAACTTCTCCACACCTCATCCCAACCGTGCATTTACACTTAAAACCGACTTGTTGTACCACCTCATCGTACAGCCGTTGCACCTAATAATCTCTCCATTGCAAGAGATAACCTTGTGTTAGCCTAATTGGAAAGTAAATCCTTGTATTATGTTTGTTGGCCAAAGCCCCCATTAAATTTCAAAAACAAACGGAAACTTCTATATACACTTATTAAATCTGCACTTAGTGAAATTGATAACAAAATTTAATTTTTATTGTATTTATTTGATACTCCAAGAAGTAATGGTTATTCAATTTGAATTTTACATAAGTTTTTATCATGTTTCTTGAAATGAACTTGACTTTTTATCTGTAGAAACAAAAATATAGTATTGACTAATTTTGATATTTTTTTAATAATTCCAAAAAATGCCATAAAAAGTTATACGAAAACTTGTAACATTTATTTGAATAAACACGTATTTGACATAAACTTTGAATGCACAAAGATCGTTAGCTATTTGTACAGACAGCTAATAACAACAGCCATTGCAAATTTTTTAATTTTGGAGAGGATTTTCTGCTAGTAAAAATAACACATGGGGCTATTCGCCAATTCGAAATAACACATGGGTAGATTATCCCGTCAAAATGCACATATAACAATCCAATATTCTGAACAATATATAAACCAAAGGGCTAATAATTCAATCCACTAGATCTTGTGGGTTCACAATTAAATGTGTTGCAAAAGGGAATATCAATTCTCCTAAATATAGAGAAACTTATAAATAAGAATTACTTTGTTATCATGTGGAATAAAGTAAACATTTCAAAAGATATTCATGTTCCCAGATTAGTATGCTGATATTATTCTGAAGCGTAAGCTGATATAGTAGTTTGAGCACCACTTCCAACAAATATAGCTTATACAAAATATAAAAATGTTTAGACTTGCAAATCAAAAATTAGTTGTAATATGTCTAATAAGATTAGCCAAAGAATTGTGGCATATAAACTTGCTAATAAAGCATTTTTACTTGAAATATTGTGTGCATATGAGAGCACTCCTACATTTTCTCTGTGATTTCAAAACACATTGAAGCGTTTACGTGAAAGTTTCCTTTGAAGCATAAAAGCACACGTACAATTTTGGGTCGGAAGTATTTCAATGATTGTAATATACTTTAGTGAATAGTATATTCTAAAACTCAATGGTTTGGTTGGTGATTTGGTAATGGTTTCACGATCGTGTTAAGGCATGAATTAAATTATGTCGTAATTGTATGAAAATGAAATTTACACTAAAATTCAGTTATCTCGGTCTATAATATTGGTACTCGTGGCTGCATAATAAGATATGTCAGGAATTATTAAGTTATATACCACATACGTAAGATTTATTATAGTAGATTAGTTTGATCTATCCGTGGTTCGAACAAACCGTATTGGTGGATCACATATGTCATGTTTATTTTAATATGGTTTCATATATGAAATTATATGACTATAGTGATTTACGTGGATAAAATATTTTAGCATGGTGAGTTGAAGTATTTCCCTTTTCCATATATTTTTTGACTCTTTTTGCGTAACCAAAATAAGAAAGAAAATCGAGTTAGAAGAGCACTCAAATTGCAATCAACAATTTTATCAAGATGCAATACACCCATTACTTCCGTTCTTAACCATGGTTTGAAATTTCGTTGCGTTTTGCATGAAACGTGCGAATAATTTCGATTTGTTAATTGATCGAATCATAATTGCTCTGAATTCTCGAAACAATATAACTCCACCGAAACAAAGGAATCACTCAGAGGTACTTTTTATATGTTTTTCTTAATGAGATTTTGGAATTTTCATCTGGAAGTGGGACTATCAAATCTGTCCTTCTTGTAGTGAATGCTAGTTGTTTAACACCGTAAGTCATTTGACCTAGTGAAACCATGTTATAAGTGTTTGATATTCTTATATCTTAATTAGTAGTTTAAATTAGTGTCATAATTATTATAATTCGTTTCCCATTTGGTTTGAATTTATTCGGACTTGACGATTAACATGATGTGTAAAGAAGTTATAATACTCTAGAACTTTCTTTCATAATCTTATATGGTTCAAACATATCATAATATTTTACTTTAATTCATTAATCACTTTTCTTGTAATTCAATAATTTATAATAGAAGTCTTTTCTTGTCTGAATCAATTTCATTTTTCCTATCTACTCAAAAGAAAAAGTAGTATAATTACATAATACTAGATTATTATCTATTTTTCTTCATATTTGGTAAATAATAGTATTTGGTGCATAATTTGATAAGTCATTTGCTATGAACCAAGGAGCAATTACTATTTATTTCTAAACAACAATTGATTTTTTTTTTCAAAAAGATTTTTCAACTTTTAGTAATGTAGTCGAAATATTTCGAAACATTTTTTGTTTTTTAATGTACGAAGTAGTCCTGAAACGAAACTTTGATCTATGTTCATAAGTAACAAGACCACCATCCATACCCTTGAAGATTATATGAAAGCCTAAAACTACTCTCTTGGACCTATGTTCTCAATGTGCCATATATTTGCTTGTTCGGTGGCCTATCCTTCTTAAGAGTGTGTCCATTCGCAACAAATGAAAGTTACCCATAGAAATAGCATTTATATATTATTACTAATATTGAAATCGATCATGTTCATTTTTATTCTATATCTTGTGCTACTCATATCAAACTTCTATCTTATCAGACTGTAGGAGAAAACCCAAGATATTTTTTCCTCCAACTTACCTCTCAATCAAGTACGAATTTAAAGGAGAGTTTTGGAGAACGCATATAAATTAATAAATGTCAATTCTGTGCACAAGCTTGATCTTTTAGATAAGAAGATTATTCGATATTGTATTATAACTCAGGTCAAAGAAGAGGTTACGTGTTTAAATCCCATTGTCACCCCACTTAGTTAGGTATAACAAAAAGATTGACAACCTACACGTTAAGAGCGGTGTCAAGAAAAAATTTTATAGGGAGTATCTCAACTGTCACTTGAGTAAGATAGACTAACCTCAACTTTTTAACACATATAGAGTAGTTTTGAGTCAAAACTGGCTTTCTCTATCGAATCAATTCAGTAGTGCATAGCTTTTTAATGTTACATAAATTGGATGGAGATAGTGCGTGCCCTTACTATGGGATTTTTATTTTGAATGAGAACAATAAATTCAATCCTTGGTTCTTCTATATAGGTAATAGAACTTAAAAACATTCAATGAAGTACTCAATATGGTTAGCTTTTTACTAATGAAAATTTCCAAGGGATGTTTTAAACTAGATAAGTGGTGATGGAAAACATTAAAAAGTAATTGTAACAACTCTTTCTGATAATGTTTTTTAAAATGATATCTTATCATTACGAAACAATTTTTATTATTTGATCAACATCTTAAATATATCGATGCACTTAGCGTAAAACTTTCCCCCAGTTTGAAATTTTTTCATCTTGTCTTGTATCTTGAAGCCTGATTTGTCTCATCCATGCCATACTCGAGAAGTTCATTAGAATGCAAGCATATATTAAGCTTTGCATGGTATGCATTTTTATAAAAAGGATAAATATGTCGCGGGACTAGAAGAGTCATATCAGGATATAGAGTGGCCTACGTTGGATCCGTAGCTGTGGTCGGATGCGGTATGGGGCCCGAACAAGAACATGATGCCTGGTAATTAAAACTTTATCTATTTAAATATTGTGATGCATTCTATATCTGCATCCACTATTAATGTTTGAAACTTGATAAAAATACATGTTCTGATTTCGACGCATGGGGATGCAGAGTACGCGGGGTTCGATGTAAGGGCGCACCCGAAATGGAACGACAATAGCTGGGCGTCAACGATCAGCAACTGCTACGATCCTAGAGATGAACGAATCGCGGGGTTGGAGGAAGAGTTACAGAGCCAGAAAGAGAGATTTAGTGTGTTCGAGTCATTCATGGCAAGAGTAAACTCAACCCTCTACCAGGGTGGGATGAGTCAGCTTGTTCAGCCTACGTTTCCCGATCAACATGCCATGTTGAGTCAATTCAAAGAGCAGTGCGTGCAGATGACGACACAAGGGACTTACCCTCCTCACCCGCCAGAGACAGGGATTGCGCGGGATCATCAGCCCGGGACTTAACCCCCCATCCCCCGATAGCAAAGGTGGCTCCGATCCCACTAGATTCCCATTCGACCCTTCATATAATTAGTTGAACATTTATTTACTTTTTCTAATGTCTAAATGTGTAACTTTTTAGTTATTATCAGTTTCAGTAGTTTTAAACTAAATTATTACTTACGTTGTTGTTGAATGGTTATTTCTTTCATGTTAGTTTTAAAATAGATATTTTTGGTAAATACTAAAAATAGTCCACAAGTTCACACAATCGTCTCATCATCAGTTCACACAAGTTCACACAATGCATTATGTCTAAGTTGTGACGTATCATGTTAGTGCACCAATAAGGTAGTTCCCAGAATATACTTCTGCGGTTCCAATTGTGCTCTTTTTCAAAACCTTGAATGATGATATTTTTGTTGCCGAATGGAATATCCAGCAAGAACTCTACCAGTTCCCGCATCTCTTCCCATGATCTTCTCACCAAGGGCAAAGACTCTTCTTCTTGCCTGTTAGGAAATTAGTGGTGTTGTACCTGAAAGGATGGTCAGATGGCAAGAAACGTCGATGACAGTCAAAAAAATAGTTCTTCTCCCGTGCTTCAGCTGAAATGCTTTGGTCCCCTCCATGCAATATGGACATGCCAACCTGCCTTGGGTACTCCACTGCGAAAAGATGTCATACCCTGGGAAATCGGTGACGGTCCACATAACAGCTGCAGGCATTATGAAATTTTGCATCCTAAAGCCGTCGTATGTCTCAACCCCGACCTCCCACAATGATTTCAGCTCATCAATCAATGGTCAAAGAAAAACATCTATGTTCTTCCCCTGGCTTTTGGGTCCGGATATCAACAAGCTCAAAAAGATGTATTCTTGCCTCATGCAAAGATCAGGTGGAAGATAATACGGCGTGACATAGACAGGCCAACAGGAGTATGAACGACGTTATTCGTAAACGGGTTGAATCCATCAGTGCAAATGCCAAGTCTAACATTGTGCGGCTCGTTAACAAAATCTGTGTGCGTTGCATTAAAGGATTTCCATGCTGGATGGATCTATCACTGTCTCTCCGACATTCCCAATGTCACGTCATGTGTTCCGCATTCACGCGAGACATGTGGAGTCGTTGCAGTCGTGGCGTCAACGGCATGTACCATAGCTTCTTGCGACCAACCAACTTCGCTCTGTTATGTGAATTCAGCCTCTCTTCGAACCTGGCTTCATGGCATTCAGGACACACCGTATACTTACTGTCTACGTACTCGCCATAAAATAAGAAGCGATTGTTAACGCAGACATCAAATGTTTGGTAGCCCATCCCAGTCGGTTCATATATCTCTGCATGCTATACATATTGTCGGGCATTTCTGTCGATCTTCGGGACTCAGTCATTGGCGAAACAGTTGTATGTTCTTTTCGCACGCCACATTAGGGGTAGAGTGGAGTACCTTGTTATTGAGAAATTCAGCAACCCATCCCAATACTGTGTTTCCCTCTCCCGCTCGTATGGGCTCCTCGGCCTAACGCAACATCTGGAAGAATGCTTGTGCCTCCTTGTTCGGTTGTTCGTTTCCAGTCTCAAAATCATTTATATTCTCGAATCGGCCAGCAAATGCATCTTCGACCATCTCTCTTTGTCGATCCCTTAAGTTATGCCCAGACGACGACTCCTCCATGTTTGTATCAAACCCCATATTTGTATCAAACCCCTCCTCGGGCCTTCGAATTTCACCATGCCCAGTCCATACCTAGTATTGAGGCAAAAATCATACATGTAAAGATGAAATCTAATACCATCTCTACCACCAAATTTCCTATTGTAACATTTAACGCAAGGGCACCTAGCTTTGCCATTTCGTAATAATTGTGTTGCACTAAATTCGTGGTCTAGAAAAATTCCCACACCGGCTTCAAAACTAGGATTCAAATACTCAATATCATAATCACCACGATTTAATCTTTCGTACATCCAACTTCGGTCTTCGTTGTTATACATTTTATATAACCTATTATAAACACCAAAAACTACCATTAATTAATAAAAAATTGCGTGCGGGGGTTGTCTACTATTAAAATGGGAAAATAAATATATCACTACAACATTTATGTACATATGCAAAAATATTTAACACTTAATTAAAACAGTTAAAATGCACTAACAAACTATTTGTAAACATACAAACAATATACCACTGATGATCATATATATACCACATCAAATTAAACTATTGTATTTGAATAATTAAATTGCATGCTAAAACATAATAATTTTAAGTTAAATAAATATCCATATTTAAGCAAGTAAAATCAAGCCAACAAAACACGGTAAATGTATTAAAATTACCTACTAATTGCCACGAATCGTGAGCAGTAGAGTCTCAACAAATTTTTGGAGAGTTTGTTGAAAACAAATTGGGAGATGGAGGTTTTTGGGGATGAAAACAGTTGAAAATAGGGCAAATGAGGGAAGAAGGTAAGAAATCTGTGATATGAGTGTGATATATATATAGCTTCAAAAAAATCTGTTACCATAGATAAGCAATGGTGACAGATTTATTTATTGCTAGGCGTGGGGTCAAAAAAATCAGTCACCATTGCTTTAAAGTTTGTGGGGTCAAAAAAAAATCAGTCACCATGTTCACACATGGTGACAGATTTTCTTGACCTCACAAAAGCACAATCCATGTGATATCAGTGGTATCAGAATTTTTTGACCCCATTGGTGGCACAATCCATGTGATAGCAATGGGATCAGAAAAACCTGTCACCACAATTTCATATATCTATAAAAATACCCCATTTTTCACAAACTTCATCTCTTCATCTTCTCCCTCAAAAAATCCGAAAATCATCTACTCCTCCCTTAACAAATCCGAAAATCTCTCTCTCAAATCTGAAAATCCTCTCCTCTATCTCTCTTTTTTTTTTTTGGGTGTTATATTAGTTATATATGTATTGTTTTGGGTGTTTATATAATATAATATATATATATATATATATATATATTATATATATATATATATATATATTACACACTACATAATATATATATATATATATATAAGTATATTTTTAAACATATATATATACTATATATATATATATATAATGTTTTATATATATATATATATATAAGTATGTTTTTAAACATATATATATACTATATATATATATATATAATGTATATATATATATATATTTGTGTGTGTTGGTATATTATTAATTATATATATATATATACAATAAAGTGGACGGAAAAATCCCACCAAATTGAAAAAATTGAAATTTTGGCAAAAAAGTGGCGGTAAGTCCGCCACCAATTTTTTTTTTAAATTTTCGAAATTGTGGTGTCGAAATAATCAATCACCACGTTTTTTTTTAACCAAAAAAAAAAAACCGTGGGGTCAGATTATTTTGACACCTCAGTTTTACAAAAAAAAAAAAAAAAAACAAACCGTGGTGTCAGATTATTCTGAAAAATAAAACAAAAAAACTGTGGCGTCAAAATATTTTGACTCCACGCTTTTAAAAAAAACGAAAAAAGGGTGGCGTCAAAATAATCGGACATCACCCCTTTTTTTATATTTTTTATTTTTTTTAATATTATTGCATGGCTTCAAATTCGTCTGACCCCACGTCATGACTACATATTATTTTGACCCTACGTGGTGACTGATTTTCTTGACACCATTGTTGGTGAGTAATTAATATGTAGCCATTGCTGACTTAACTTTATGCCTACAAGGCCAATAGTAACAAAAGCTTGTAACAAAATTTCCTTTAGTCATTGATCAACACTCACTGGAAATATAGCAATGGTGAGTAATTTTTTTTGACACCATTGCTACATTTTCTTGTAGTGTAAATTGTAATTAGATTGCTAGAATGTGTAACAAAAGGGAATATCAATTCTCCTAAAACATGGAGAAAGTTATAATAAGAATTATTTTGTTAAAAATGTTGACTACAATCAAATATTCCAAAAGATATTTATTTTTCCAGATTAGTACGCTGATATTATTCTGAAGGGTAAGCAGATATAGTCATTTGACCACCACTTCCAACAAATATAGCTTATAGAAAAGATAAAAATGTTCAGACTTACATATTGAGAATTAGTTGTAATATATCTAATAGGATTAGCCAAAGAATTTTGGCGTATAAACTTTATAATAAAGCATTTTTACGTGAAATATTGTGTGCATATGAACAGTACTCCTATATTTTCTCTAAGATTTCAAACATATTGAAGCGTTTATGTGAAAGTTTCCTTTGAAGCATAAAAGCACGCGGACGACGAATTACCCATCATTATGTTCACTAAAATCAATCTTAATTTTTATAAGAACTGATTAAATATACGAAGTCGATATTTTATTTAGTAAAAATGAATATTTAAAACTGTCACTTTAATTGATCAAGGTTGAAATTACTTACACACGCCCTCTCATCCTTCTAGCTCGTCAACTGCTCCCGTCCGTCCTGAAGCTTTTTGCACTTTCCCGCCTTCTAGGCGTCATGGTGCTTCACATCGTCTGGGTTCCCCCCGTATCTTCCACCTGATAAATCACACAGAAGTATCGGTTAGATCACTAAGTTAAAAATAAATAAACACTAATAGATAATTATACATATATTAAACACATACAATTTTTTCCTTTACTCTTTCTATGCTCCTCGATCCGCCATACCACGTCGATTCCTTGTTCTTGGCATTTTTTACCTTTGCAATCGCACTCCGTTTTTGGGCCGCCTCAGACAGCCAGTGACGAACGTAATCCGGGACATATTCTTCGTGCATCCAATATCTCCGAATCCTCCTCGGATTAGGATTGCTCCTGTTGTGCTCCCAATACTTCTTAGCACGATGCACTTCAGAACTGAATCTCTTGGAACAAATGATGTGGTACATTCTGTTGATCCTTACAGCGTCCCGCTCACTGCACTGATACGTCCCCTGAAATTCAAGAACCGATCACAAGTAGTTAATATAGTTAATGTAGTAATAATGCATATAATGTTAAATTATACTTCATGAAATTATGGCAAAGCGTAAATACCACAAATCTATCCCAAGCCGCCTGACGATCGGCTGCTGAAAAACCCGCGTACGTGAGGTACGGTCCATTATAATGCGCCTTCATATTCTTGCTGATTGTGCTAACCAACCTATTACTGCCTTTAATCTCCCTAGTGCAAGGGTTGACATAAAGCCTCGTCCTCGGGAACGGTCTAAGGGGGGATGCTCAGGGAGAGTCCCCCTGCGATACACAACACCATCAACCTCCATTTGACCCCCTCCTCTTCACCATCACCAGCACCCGCCTCCTCGTTCCCCACTGGGCCATCCGCACCATCACCCCTTGCTCCACCTCATCCCCAAAATGGACCCCCTCTGTATCTCGCTGTAAAGCACTTACCGCGCCTGTCGAAGCTACACCGACTTATCCCGATAACTGACCATCGGCATCTGCTGGTATGCTACTTCCAAGAACTTCTGATGCCGAATAACGAGGTGAAACCAATCTATCCGCCTGAGGTCGTCGCCCCGAACTATGCATCGACATGGACTGTCGTGGATCTAACTGGCCGCCTGCGTGGCCCACCATCCCCTCCATCCGGCCCGTGTGGCCTGCCATCCCCTGCATCCCGCCTACGTGCCCTGCCATCCCCTGCATCCCGCCTGCGTACCCTGCCATCCCCTGCATCCCTCCTGCGTGGCCCACCATCCCCTGCATCAGGTTGGATGCCCCCTGAAACTGTCTGCGGACAACATTTACTGGCGTCTGCAACAAGTTAGTAAATGGCCCGGTCGCATTCAGGTTATACGCTCCAACCCTTCCATCCCGCGACGTACTATTGGGGTTCTGCCTCAACGCCTCAAACACCCTATGATTTGGCAAGTTATATGGTGCCGTGACCACATGCTGTCTAGATGGTGCGCTTGTGTTAGCTCTTGACTTGGCTTTGCCCTTGCCTTGCCGCTAATGCGAGGGATCGATCTGTCGTCTATCTGCCATCTGTTATATAGTAACACAAATAATTATTAATAAACATTATATATTACATTTGACGCTCCAATAAAAAGATACACATTATTACTAATTATGTAATAACAGTCATAAAAGTGTTAATTACTAATATGATCGTGACATTTAATTTAACTATATTTTATGCTAAATTTTAATCTTTTCCTAAATTCCATAATATTTCTTAACTTTTCCTAATCTTTATTACAAAATTCCAACTCTTTTACTAAAACTATCCTAATTACTACTAATTATAGACTGAGTACACATATATAATCATGATTTACTTAGCCAAACTTAATTACTAATTACTTTTAATCAAATTACTATGAATTTTATAATTTCATTACTAATTATACAATAATTGTCACAAAAGTGTTAATTACTAATATAATCATGAGGCATTTTTTTAAACTACAAATCTAATTTTCCTATGTTATCCTAAATTTTAGTTTTATCCTAAATTCCATAATATTTCTTAACTTTTCTGAATTTTTAGAACAAAATTCCAACACTTTTACTAAAACTATCCTAATTAAAATGAAATTCTCCTAATTACTACTAGTTATAGAATGAGTACACATATATAATCATGATTTACCTACATAAACTTAATTACTAATTAATTTTACTAAAATTACTATGAAATTTATAGTTTAATTACTAATTATACAATAATTGTCATCAAAGTGTTAATTACTAATGTAATCATGCCATTTAATTTAACTACAAATTTAATTTTGCTATTTATGCTAAATTTTGCTATTTTTTTCTAAATTCCATAATTTTTCATAACTTTTCCTAATTTTTATAACAATATTCCATTACTGTTACTAAACTATCATAGTTAAAGTGAAATTCTCCTAATTACTACTAATTATAAAATGAGTACACATAATGTGGTCCTAATTACATATTAAGACATGCATGCATGCTTAAAATTCTAATTCACACTAATAATTGCATAAACAAATATATAAAATGCTAAATATTTAATACAAATTATAAAACAAGAAAATATTCAATAAATACTATATTTTGCTAACAAATACACATAAACACAACAATATCAACATATAAAATGCATACGAATTAATTAAGAATAAATAGAAAATTTAAGAAATCAAAAACATACAATTTAACCATAAAAAATGATTTTTTTTGCATAATAGTGTTCTCCAAACATTATACAAGAACATACCTTAATTAATTGTTGAATTTGGAGAGGATTTGAGTGGATTTTAAAAAAACAAATTAGGGTTTTGTGTACGGCCGAGCTTGGGTGGGGTTTGGGAAGATGAAAATGAGGGAAAAAGAAAGAAAAGAAGGAAAAGAATTAAAAAAAAAAACGGACACGTTTCGAAAAATCGGACGCCACGTGTGAACGGGCCAGATCACGCGATCTGGCCCGTGAGCCGTTGATCACCACAAAAACTTTTGACGCCACAAATAAGGGGCCCAGATCGTGCCAATAGGCACGATGTGGGCGGCTCAAAGTTGGCGTCCTTATTGGACGCCGCCGTGCTGTCAGATTCGTCTGACAGCACGCGTGGCGCCCAATAATTTGGACGCCATGTTCCGTTTTTTTTTTTTTAAAATTGTTTTCTTATCTATTTGGACCTTTAAATCGTGGTGTCAAATAATTTTGACACCACGATTTAAATCAATGGGGTCAAATTATCTTGACCCTATTTATTTTACATGGCTACAAATTATTTTGTCACCATTGTGTCCAATGGTGACTGAGTTTTTTCACTCCATGCTTGGTGAGTGATTATTTTCTCACCATTGCTGGCTACAAATTTTTTAGACTCCATTGATTTAAATTCTGTTTCTACATGGCTACAGATTTTAATCACTCACCATATTTTTGACCCCATTGCCTTGTATTCTTGTAGTGTTATCAATTTAATTAGGCTTCCATGGATTGGCGAGATCTCGGGCTAGGATTTTAACTAGCTTTTATCACTTTGGAAACACATTTACAAATTAATGTACACCATAACTTAAAGTTCCCCATGTAACAGAAAAGTAGGCATAATCTATAATGTGAATATTAATACAACCACAGAAAAATCATATATTTATGATTTTTTTTGAAAACATATATTTATGATTTTTAAGATGCATTTAATATTTGATAGATCTTAGAGTCTAATACTTTACGTTTTAGCAATAGTTGCGGTACCTAGTCTCGACAGATAAGTAAGACAGGTAAGTAAGACAGTAAAGTAAGACAGCAGATTTTAACGTGGTTCGGACTATGGCCTACATCCACGAGGCTTTCGCCTGAATCAAACTTCTTTCAACAGACAAAAGTTATTACACCAACTGGTTTTACTCTAACACCGAATCCCTCCAATGTTGATACCACCGGAACCTTTTTCGCGTCTACTCCGTTTGACCCGTAAGACCAAGACTCCCGTAATGATCTTCTTATGAGAATGCTTCCAAGCGAACTGCACGTACGTATAGATCCCTCTAACTGGCGCAATCCTTTCCCGTTGAACTCCCTTCAACTCTTGTCGACTTCTCACGTTCTTGATGTAACTCAAGAGGGCGAAAACTAAGAAATCAAAATAAAAGAGAACACCTAAAGATGTATCTTTTGTTACACGAGTGTTCTGCATTGATTCCTAGGATTTCTACTATTTATAGGATAGCTCTCCTGAAAGATATCCTTGATTCTCGGCCAGTCTCCATATCCAGTCGAGACAGGATCTTTCCAAAGTATATCCGAATCTTTCCATGATAAGGCGATTCTTCCTTTTGCAACGTCTTTGTTTCCGATTGATAAGATCTTCATGATCTTCATATATTCTGCACATCAAAGACAAAGAAGAACTCCACAAGGAATAGATTACTAAAGGATATAGGAAAGAGTTTGATAAAGATTAACTTTCCATAAGATAAGATACTATAAGATCAAGTTAAATCTTTCCAAACTCGCCTAAATATTCACGCGTCTAATAACAGGATAAATACCATAAAATCGTGTGAATAAATAAGTAAATAAATCAAAGTAAATAAAACCGAAATTTTCCTTTAAAATAATTTTGCAAACAAGGAAATAAAATCTAGTTGGACCTGGCAGTCCTGACTGTTCAACCGAGTTCGAAACCTGTCGGACTTTGCGGTCCTAACAATCTCCCCCAATTGACTTGTTTGGCAAAAAATACGTTTAAATCCCAAGGAAAATGTAGACATGCTGAAATAAAACAAGTTAGTAAGAGATAGGCACATAAATCAACTAACGAGTCTCGACAGCAATAAAAATGTGTTGCAACAGCGGTGCAACACTCCGCAAAACAACTTAATAAAATAAGCAGTTAAATCATTGTTCTTAAGCGGAATAAAAACAAAACAAAGTAAAATAAATAACAAGATAAACAGCAGCAGCCAGTAGAAATCTCCCCCATTCTACATATTCTGTTTACTCCCCCATTTTGCCAGAACTAGTCAAGGCTTTGCCGCTAATTGGGCAAGTGACTCGTTCATGGACTGCAGCAGTGTAATGACCTGGGCAAGTTGCGACTGAAGGTTGTCGAGACTGCCCTGGGGAACAGACGGTCCAGCTTCGTTATCCCTGGCAGTTGGGACAGAGCGCCGGATCGGAGAACCAAGTAGAGCTTGAACAAGGTGACTCGGGGTATGATAAGGCCTAGGGCGGCTCGTCATCTTGTCCTTAGAGACCCGGATATCCATTTGAGATATGAGCAAGCGATAGACCAATGATGGATAGCCTAAGGTCATCTTTACCTTGTGGTCGAATGCTTCAAGTTGTAAACGCTCAAAGACCAGTTTCCCAAGATTAATGGGAGCATTCGAACCAATACGGAATAAGATAGAAGCAGTTAATGGACTTACGGTAGAAGTATGAGACATAGGGTACCAATTTCTTACCATAAATCCATAGATCAGACCATACCATGGAAGAAGGGAACCTCGCTGTAGATTTCCATTCTTTGGCCTCTTCATGGGTTGGCCGGTTATGGTTGACGCGACTGCATCCATATCTGCCTCCAGTTCCAACTCGGAGTCGCGACCGGTTTGTACGTCAGGAGAACCCAACTGCATGTTCAGAATTTGCGGACTGATCTTGAAGATGAACTTCCGGACAAATACTGAATGTTCCTTGGCTGAGCCTGGAACGCCTAGTTGAGTATCCAGATTGGCGTAAAACTCATGCACAATCTGGGTTACAAACGGTTGTACCCTGCGAGTGGATTCAAGAAACCCTCTCCCTTCCAAAAACTCAATAACCCCCGTACCCTCATAAGAATCATCATGAAGTTGAACTTCACGAACAGGAATGCGATCAGTGAGACGAGTATACCTGAGTTTGGCTTGAGATGTGTAGAACCTGTCGGAAAATGCCTTTTTCACCCTGAAAGGCTCATCGGACGGTGGAACACGGGGAGGGACTGCAAAATCTCCTTCAGCTTCTTCTTCAGCCTGGTCGTGACTGCTTGCCTCAGAGGCCGACTGGTCGCCTGACTGGTTGTCCTTATCAGACAAGGACTGAGCTGAGCGTTTCTGCTGTTTGCGGACAGGGCTGGAATCTGAGTCAGAGACCTCGATTGGAGCAGAGTCCGAGGCAGCAGGAGCGGATCGGGGACGTTTGGATACAGGAACTTTCTTGCGTGTCCCGACTCGGCTCGCGACACCCTCTGCAACAGGTTTTGACTTTTGGCGAGCAGATGGAGTGCGCTTAGGAGGTTGAGCCTTCTGCTTCCCTTTAGCCGCGGCGGTGTGGCGGCGAGAGGATGCAGGAACAGAGTGCGAGTCGTCCAAAGGAGGAGAGAACTCGCGTGCCTGAGGAGCAGTGGCACGGGGTGGTGACTCTGTTGCCGGTGGTGGTGGTGTGGTGTCTTGCGGTGGTGCCGTGGAAGACGGCGATGGAATAAAGTCCGCCGGAATTCGGATTTTGAGCGGCTTTGGCTGCAAGACTTGGGACAACTCGTTGCCCGTTGTGGATGCACTGTCAGGGTCGACTGATGGGGTAGACTGAGATGATTCTCCTGATGACTTAGATTTCACCATGTTAAATATGTTTTTGATAAATGTAGGTGAGAAAGAAGACATAAACACAAATCCACACACCAAAAAATATGATCACACGAGAGAGAGAGATAGTAGGATGGCGTGAGATATGATACAAAGGAAAGATATATAAATAGATGTAATCAAATCAATGTCATATCTTTTATAATCATTATCCACAACTTCCCATAAGAGATAGGACTCTTACCAAGACTCATCTAGGAAAGATTCCAACAAGATATGCACTCAATCTCTACGAAATTTAAAACGCGGCAAAGCATAGGTGGGAAACAAATTCGTGCCAAAATTAAACATATCGCGTTTTAAAAACAAAATAAAATAAAAAGCACCTGTTTAATAAAATAAAAACAAATTAAAACACAAATTAAAAGAAACAAACAGAAAGTAACTCAGCAAATTACTCACATAACTTACCGAGGACCGATTCAACTGGTGTAAGTGGATGTCGAGACACCCTGTCATGACAGACTATAAGACTGAGTATAAAAACAGGTCGAGACTGAAGCATACTCATGAACCAGATGAATACATTAAAATGTGTGTGTGTGAATTCTCATATGATAAACAGATGAAAGGGAAGAGAATTTGAAAGGGTCAAAAATCGTTTTGCAAGATATCTCTTTTCAAACAATACAATTGCACCTTGTACACACACTTTGAGCCTTTTGCATAGAGGTAGCTTTCGCACATAACTTTATATAGAATATGGTAGCTCTTTTCAATTTTGTGATGACCGTGAAATATGAATTGAATGCTTTCACACATATTCATTGAGTTTAGGCAGCTTTTTCCTCTATATATTTTTCTTTTGAAGCACTTTTTCTTGTGGCTCATGCTCTCTTTGTTCTTTTCTTTTCACAACTCTTTTGATCACTCATACTTTTCTTTTCAGCTCAATTCTTCTGTTTTTAAAGTGATGAGGTAGCAAAAGTGGACAACGTCCATGTCAAAGAGATAATAAAAACAAAATAAAAACAAAGGAAACAAAAATTGCCCGTTGCAAAATCCTTCGATTTCACTGATTTAACTGAGGGAATGATGTGCACTGTGTATCAATGCAGTTCTAAGTACGCTCCAGAACCGACTGTCCAACAGGTCTGCAAGGAAGTCATGACAGTTAGTCCAACAAATAAAAACATCTCAGTTAAATCGGGCACGCGACCAGCACTTAGTGGAGAAAAATGCTGAGAGACTTTCTGAGGGTCTCAGAGCTTTGTGAAACAATTTTCTTCATAAACATAACAGCAGTTTGTCTTCCAGTCGCGACATGCTTAATGACAGCACATTTATTATCATCTAAATCACATAAGAGATGGTGCCATATATCCCTGTGCTATGTGCATAAGTGCTTAACATGATTATGAGCAATGATAATAGCACAGTTGTGGTTACTAAAGATCAACACATCACTTTGCACAAAAACAAAAAACTTAAGCATGTGATCAACCCAACCAATATCAAGTGATATGACACGATTATGCATAGTTAGGTAGAGATGACTTCCTGTTCCAAAAGTGGAGAAACTGAGGTCTATGAAGTTGCCTCTTGTTTCATTAACAACCCATGTAGGAGTTGCGACAGGAATCATCGACTGTTCTGCAGTTTCAAGATCAAGGTCCTTGATAGGATATTGAAAGTACTTAGATTGATCTATGACCAATCTGTTGGCTCCTTGACTGACCTGCGAACCACAAAAACAAAATAGTTCACTAACAAACGGAGAGATAGATCTGTTTGAGATAGAGTTTGTGAACTGTTCTAAAGGGAGTCGTGACTGCGTTAGGGTATAGCAATTTTCAGCAGTCCGATTTCCTGAAAAAATACAAAAACATTGGTTATCAAATACATGACATTCATCTTGTGTAAACGTGACAACCAACTTTTGATCGCATAGCTGGCTTATGCTAATCAAATTATGCTCAAGTCCATCAACATGGAACACATCATTAAGTATAGGACACCCGCTAAGAATGAGTGTTCCTTTTGCAACCACTTGACCCTTTTTACCATTACTGAACTGAACTGTTCCACTTGGACCAGTGACATAGTTAGTCAAAAGGCTTTTGTTCCCTGTCATGTGATGTGAGCAAGCACTGTCAAGATACCAACAATCAGGTGAGGCGTTTTCAACAGAAGAAAATGCAAAATGAATGTTTTTATGATTAGAACATTTCACCCTTATGTGATTCGTTGGTTCAGAATCTTCATCGGAGTCTTTAGACACTGTTTTTCGTGGAGTCTTCCGAGATGTCGGGACTCGTTGTCCAACAGGTTTCTTTGCTGTGTTCCTCGATGAGTTCTGTTGTAAGTCAGGACAGCGTGAACGAATATGTCCTTGACCACCACAATGATAACAGGCTCTGTTTGTCTTGTGCATCCGTCGTGACCACCAAACGGGACTGGGCCTGTTCGGTTGACTGGACCTGCAAAAAACATGAGGCTGTGTGAAATTAGGATCACGTGCTAAGCTATCATTATCCATATCAGATATACTAGGAATAGCCCTGCTTAGACCGATCGGTGGGTGGTAACCAAGACCAGCATGATTAAAAATGGGACTAGGACTTTGATCAGAAACTTTGTTCTGATTGTCTGTGACAGTCTTATTGAGAACCTTAAGAACATCTTGGAAGTGTGATTCCAAATCCTCAAAAATAGTGATAGATTCTTTTATGTTTTGTACATTATTTCTGAGGGCCATGACTTGTCTATTTAGATCAACGTTCTTGCGTATCTCTGAAAACAAAATATTTCTAAGGATTCTGATTTCCCGAAAAGGATCAGGGGAATTATCATCCTCAGTATCTTCGCTGTTTTCCTGAGTAGTCAAGACAGGTGGTAAGTCATGATTAAGAATAGAAGAAAATGCAAAAAATGTTCTTTCTACAGGTTCATCAATGCAACAATCTAACTCGTCATCACTGCATATAGATGTAATCGATTTAATTTCAGAAGCAGTTTCGGAGTCGTCCTGGTCAGTCGCGACAGGTGATGAGTCAGGTCTGATGACAGAGGAGAGTGCAATATTAGCTTTTTCTCCAGTCTCATCTTCACTTTCAGATGACTCTTCATCACTCCAGGTGCACACCATGGCTTTGTCTTTATTCTTCGGGAGAAGATTTGCACAATCAGTTTGTATGTGACCATAGCCTTGGCATTCCCTGCATTGAACACCTTTTCCTCTTCTTTTGTAGCTAAGATCATTAGCAGCGGAAGATTTAAATGAATTATCAGAGTTAGAAGGGAAAGTGTTCGTACCTTTGTTTTTCCACTTGGAAAACTTTCGGAGTCCTTTGGAGAGAAACACGACAGATTTCTCGAACTCGTCTTTGTCGTCACTTTGAGGTTTGTCTTTGATTTCAGCTTTAAGTGCAACACCTTTCGAAGTGACTCCATTCAAATTCTTTTTCAACTCGAAAGTTGAGAGGGCACCCATGAGCTCTTCAAGTGACAAGTTTTCCACGTCTCTTGCTTCTTCAAGCGCCTCAATTTTCATATCGAATCTTGAGGGTAAAGTTCGAAAAGTTTTCTGAACAAGTTTGGACTCACTGTACTCATCACCAAGGAGGAAGGCTTCATTAGCAATGTCTCTAAGTTTAGCATTGTATTGAGCAATTGTTTCATGATCCTCCATTTTAAGTTCCTCAAACCGTGTACCAAGGATTTGTCTTTTGGATCTTTTCACGGATGGGGTACCTTCATGGGCAACACGGAGGGCGTTCCATGCATCTTTGGCCGATTCACACTTGGAGATCAGTTTGAACTGATTTAGGTCGACTCCATTTAAAATTGCATTGATTGCAATGGAGTTGTGGCTCGCGTCGAGATCTTCTGCGTCCGACCAGTCGAGCTCTAGCTTCGGCTTTCCATCTTTGTCTAGTGGTGGAGACCATCCTTTGAGAATGCTTTTCCACGCTTTCTGATTTTCCCTTTTGATGAAAGCTGTCATGCGGACCTTCCAGTATGAATAGTTAAATTCATTTAAGAGCGGCGGCTTTGATGATGATGATCCCTCAACGTTTTGTGCCATCAAATCTGCAAGATCTAAATAAAACCAGAATCTCACCAATGTAAGTAGGTGATAGGCTCTTGATGCCAATTGATAGATCATAGAGTCTAATACTTTACGTTTTAGCAATAGTTGCGGTACCTAGTCTCGACAGATAAGTAAGACAATAAAGTAAGACAGCAGATTTTAACGTGGTTCGGACTATGGCCTACATCCACGAGGCTTTCGCCTGAATCAAACTTCTTTCAACGGACAAAAGTTATTACACCAACTGGTTTTACTCTAACACCGAATCCCTCTAATGTTGATACCACCGGAACCTTTTTCGCGTCTACTCCGTTTGACCCGTAAGACCAAGACTCCCGTAATGATCTTCTTATGAGAATGCTTCCAAGCGAACTGCACGTACGTATAGATCCCTCTAACTGGCGCAATCCTTTCCCGTTGAACTCCCTTCAACTCTTGTCGGCTTCTCACGTTCTTGATGTAACTCAAGAGGGCGAAAACTAAGAAATCAAAATAAAAGAGAACACCTAAAGATGTATCTTTTGTTACACGAGTGTTCTGCATTGATTCCTAGGATTTCTACTATTTATAGGATAGCTCTCCTGAAAGATATCCTTGATTCTCGGCCAGTCTCCATATCCAGTCGAGACAGGATCTTTCCAAAGTATATCCGAATCTTTCCATGATAAGGCGATTCTTCCTTTTGCAACGTCTTTGTTTCCGATTGATAAGATCTTCATGATCTTCATATATTCTGCACATCAAAGACAAAGAAGAACTCCACAAGGAATAGATTACTAAAGGATATAGGAAAGAGTTTGATAAAGATTAACTTTTCATAAGATAAGATACTATAAGATCAAGTTAAATCTTTCCAAACTCACCTAAATATTCACGCGTCTAATAACAGGATAAATACCATAAAATCGTGTGAATAAATAAGTAAATAAATCAAAGTAAATAAAACCGAAATTTTCCTTTAAAATAATTTTGCAAACAAGGAAATAAAATCTAGTTGGACCTGGCAGTCCTGACTGTTCAACCGAGTTCGAAACCTGTCGGACTTTGCGGTCCTAACAATATTGTTCAAGCAATCCTTTAATAAAAATTGAACTTAACGTAGTCAAATATAAGTTTACTTACCTCAAAAGGTCACATTTAAGGTTTAATGAATCCCATATACCTAAAAATATTTGTCTCTTTTCAACAACTGGCCACGCATTGACAAAATCTGTTAAAAGCTTTGTACCTTTTCACTTGAAAACAGGAACCTTTTTTTAGGTACTAAAAAACAACTTTTGACCAGAAATTCACCGTTGACTGGACCTTCTTAATTTTCTTTTTAAATTTAACGTTTTTACTAGGAAATATTGAACAATTTGAACAAACTAAATTGAAATTAGACAAACTTTCCCTTTTCCTACTAATTCTATTCCTTGAAAGAGGAATTTTTTCCTCAAAAGAAAAAAATTTGTGGCAGTAATAGTTTGAGCCTATATAGAAACATCATTTTATCAACTTTAAGTCATTCAAAACATGACCATATTAATACTAAAATCAAAAGTTCTACTTTTTTTTCTTTCTGAAATTAGGAAGAAAAAAGAAAAAACAAAAACCCCGGGCTCATGCCTCACTAACAACCTCTTTCTCTGCTTGTGTTGTTTTCTTTCGTAGTAAAATACAAAATATTACTTAATGACTAGTAGATTTATTTTTGAGAATTATTGTATTTTATATGAATGTGTATGTCATATATATTAAAGGGGTATCAGTTTGCATGGCCATTGCCACTCGGCACGCAACATCACCTCCACTCCACTTTACTTACTCACTCACTCTCTCGTTCACTCTCAATTTTTTGTCATTTATGTCTCAAAACCCTCTCTAAAATTCTCTCATTTTCTTCTTCTCTTGAAGTTTCTTGCTTTTTTCCCTGATATCAAGAACAAAAAAAAAAAAAAAAAAAAAAAAAAAGAGAATTTGAAACCCTTTTCACTTCCTCTGTTTTTTAGCATTTGTGGAAACAAACGATTCGATTTTAATCACCAAGGACGAGTGGGATGCTCAGAAGATGTGAGTGGTGTATAAGTGTTTAGTGAAATTCCATTTTGTTTTGAAAATAAACTATGACTATTGAGGGTTTTCTGTTCTTCAAGTTAAAATTTGTTTATGTTAATTTCTGCATGTTTTGATTGTGGTTTTTTTGTTTTTTTTTTGTGCAGGTTGAACTTGTACATTTATGATTACATGATCAGAAAGAACATGCATTGGAATGCTCAAACTTTTGCCAAAGAGGCAAATCTTAATTTTGACAAGGCTGTTGGTATATATATTTTCTCTTGGTCAAAATTCATATTATAGAGGCTTCTTTCACGCGGATCTTTTAATTTCAGTGTTTTTTTTGTGTGAGAACTTCCATTTTATAATGAGTTTTAAATGTTATAATTCTTTATTTTTGGAAAGTGTATCTAAGCGACTAATTCAACCAATCAAGGCTTCCTTCATGCGAATCTCAAAATTTTCGTGTTTTCTTTGCCCAGTTATTCAACCAATCAAGGCTTCCTTAACTGAATGTATTGCTGTTTCATTGAACCTTTCATGATTAATTCCAAAGCATACATGGGGTACTTAAATCATTCTCAACATATTTGGGATGATCTCTGTCCATTTAAACCTTTTCGGATTCCATTTCCTGGAAAAATAAACTTTCTCATTACTTGGATTCTTCTAGCCAGACAACATGATTTTAAGGTCTTTTTTGGTTAAATATGTTTTGAACATTGTACCCTTTTTAATGAGTTTCATTATTGCCTTTTGCTAATAACTTTTCACTATGGTTCTTTAATAGAAAATATGACATTGTTTCTACAAAATCATTAGATACCAAGCTCCGAATTCCGATACTAAAATCTCTTTTAGACAGTTATCGGTCCTCGACATAGTGGTGGTCCTTATTTTGGGATGTATACTCTATTAAACTTGAAAATAATAATAATGCGACATAAAGTTCCTCCTCCATGGTACGGTAATCTTTAACTTTCTTTATTTGCTTTACCACATTTTTACAATAAAGTTACATGCACTCAACACAAATAAACCATAATTGCACTCAGGCTTCTGAAAATGCGACACATGATGTTCATCTTAATATGCCAACGTCACAACCAAATATGAATTTTGTGTTACCGAGCATTGGTCCTACAGTTGCAAGGCTTACACCAATTATTGGTGATACGAATGTGCTAATGCCAATCACATATAATTTTCTGCATAATAATGCTCCAATAATAAGGCCAATGCAAGATATGAACTTGCATAGATCTGGAAAAGCTCTGGTCAAACCATGGAGTTTCTAGCTGCCAAAACACGTGAGCAGAAGCGTTTTATGCTTCCTACTATGGGTCTTGTAAGAAATTAAAGTTCAGGTTTTTGGATCCATCAATGGATACAACAAACCATATTGGCGGAGCACATATATTATGCTTATCTTAATTTAGTTTCATATGTGAAAATATATGGCCATAGTGATTTAGGTGGGTAAAAACTGTTTTAGAATGATGAATTGAAGTATCATTCCTTTTTCCATATATTTCTTGCCTCTTTTTGCCTTACAAAACACAAGAAAGAAAATTGAGTTAGAAGAGCTCTTGAATTGCAATCAACAACTTTATCAAGATGCAATACATCCATTACTTCCGGTCTTGAGTAACAAGACCACCATACAGACCCTTGAAGATTATATGAAAGCCTTTATGTTCTCAATATACCATATATTTTCTTGTTTTGTGGCATTTCCTTCTTAAGAGTGTGACCATTTGCAACGAACGAAAGTTATCCATACAAAAAGCATTGATTTATTTAATTATGATATTAGAATTCATCATGTTAATTTTTATTCCATATCTAGTGCTACTCATATCAAACTTTGATTCTTGTCCGACTCTAGGAGAAAACCCTAGATAACTTTTCGTCTATCATTACCATTCTTTCAAGTATGAATTGACAAGGAGAGTGTTGGAGAACACATATAAATTAATGAATGTCAACTATGTGCACAAGCTTGATCTTTTAGATAAGACGACTATTCAATATGGTATTATAATTCAGGTCAAAGATGAGGTTACGTGTTTAAATCCCACCGTCACTCACTTAGTTAGGCGTAACAAAAAGATTGACAACCTACACGTTAGAGGGAGTGTCAAGAAACAATTCGATAGGGAGTATCTCAACTATCAATTGCATAAGATAAACTCGCCTCAACATTTTAACACATGTAGAGTAGTTTCGAGTTAACACTGGCTTTTTGTATCAAATTCAATAGTGCATAGCTTCTTCATGTTACATAAATTGGATATAAGATAGTGCCCTCACTATGGGGCTTTTATTGTGAACGAGAACAGTAAAATCAATCCTTGGTTCTTCTATATTGGTAATGAAACTTGAAAACATTCAATAAGCTACTCGATATGGTTAGTTATTTAAAAACGGAAATTCCCAAGGTAAGTTTTAAACTAATTAAGTGCGGATCAAAAACTTTAAAAAGTAATCGAAATATCTCTTTCTCATTGATGACGTCGCGAAATTCCGGGAGGGTCCTACGGGCGTCACCGATTCCTGTTCGAACGTCAATCCCGACCTTGGATTGCTTCGGATCTGGAAAGCTGTGGGGGGGGAGCGTTGATGGCTCGTTGATGTGATTCCACCAGTTCTTCGTTGGGTCGGGCGAACCCTGGGCCTTCCTTTGAGCTATTCTTCGTGCCCGCTATGACGTGCTGGGCTCGGAGCAATGCCTATCTCGCTTTTCTCTCTCTCTAGATCTCTCTACTTGACTCCTGCTTCAGTTGCCTGCTTGTCTCCTATTTATGATGAGCCCACCTCCCTTTTATAAGGCGAGGTGAGGGTATAGGTATAATGTTGTGTGCATGTTGTTTCGAGGGTTCTACGGCACTTGAGTGCTTTTGTAGAGTAGGCAACGTGGTGCCTGCATGTGACCCTTAGTGCACGCGGTGCTCCGTTCACACGCTATAATCCCTCGTATCCTCGCCTCTACACTGGGGAAAGAGGGCGGTCTAAGCTTAAGTGTGTGACAACGCATTTGGATACTGGATGGTGACGTTGGGTCTTAGGGCAGCGGGTGGCGCTAATTGGCGACCAAGCAACATTTCTACACGTTAAAAATACAACCGCTTCCCTTGTTTATCATGAGGGGTCGGGGGATTAGCTTAGAGAAATTGAGACTTACCTGCTTACCTTGAAGTCGGGAAAGGAGAGAGGGGGGTCGTGGGACAGATTAGGGTTAGGAGATCAGGCCATGTGGACGGGTACGACCCCAGGGGGAGTATGCGTCATCGTTCATATTGTTTTGCAAACCGATATATTAACATTACAAAATAATTCCTATCATTTGATCAACATCTTAAATATATGGATGTACTTAGCAAAAGACTTCCCTCAATATGAAATTTTTTCATCTTGTCCTAGATCTTGAAGCCTAATTTGTCTCATTCTTAAGGTTTGCATATTATGTATAGTTCTTATAGAAGTAAAAGGTTGATTTTGGTGAACAAATATAATGATGGGAGCTTAAGATCTTGTTATTCATGAATGGGAGCTTATATAAGAGGTTTTTACTTGCTTCTACACTTGTCCAATATGGCAAGAACCTAAGAGCTAGGTTTAAGGGTTACGTCCTTACCGCTTGCTTGGAGAGAATGGCTGATAAGTATATCATGAATTCTCTGATAATAGGAAGCAGCGTAGGCGGCGCTGACCTAATGTTGAGATGGAATAAATAAATTTTGGTGAAAAAAAAGTATCTCTTGAGACCTATAAAGTTGAGTAGTAATTGCTAGTTCATAGGTCTTGCTTTGCGGCGTCAAGGTAGGGGATTTTTCTCACTTATCAATTTTGGGAGATTCATAACTAAGGAGGGTTTCCAGTGGTGTGTGTTCGAGTTAGTTAATTTGAGGAGTAGGTGTGTGAGTTCTCGGTTTCCTAAAATAAGCTAGTTCAAAAGAGATTAGTTAGTGGATTAGTGGAATTCTAAATCTGATTGGAGGTGATTCAAGAACGTTTATTCAATAGAGGATGGCTTGAGGTGGCGCAATTCAAGGAGGTACAATTCGAAATGAGTTGTTTTGAAATTAAAATTGAGGCGCAATAATTCTAGGAGTGCTAGTTCGAGGTGATGCCCTTGCTTTGCAGTCACTAGCAGTCGACGTTGATAACATACTTATATGTAATG
This sequence comes from Misopates orontium, assembly GCA_946800315.1. NCBI lineage: Eukaryota > Viridiplantae > Streptophyta > Magnoliopsida > Lamiales > Plantaginaceae > Misopates > Misopates orontium. The sequence continues at coordinate 16,018,998 of OX326946.1, forward strand.
ATAATTGTCGATATTCTTTAGAAGTTAAACTTTTATAGAGGGTGAGAACTCATCATGGTACAGAACCATATCATGAGGTTGACTACCACAGGTAGATATTTATCAAAAAAAAAAAAAGGTTGTCATGTATCATATTATAGCCTACACGTATTGGGTCACTTTGGAAAATGTATATATAAGTCAATAATAGTGATCATTGTTAAGATTTTGGATGTGACGACAATTCAGTTACCATGCTCCTCGTATTCAGAGGCTATTTAAATGAGCCCTCGTGTACACAATGGAAAAATGGGTTTACACCCTTATCAATATGGTAATTCCTAATATAATTATTGGATTCCTCGTTACGAAATGGTGTTAATAAATATTTGTATAATCATAGTCAATTAAATGCTATATATCCCTCATATCAGGTACGATTTTGCGCGGTATAACATCACATCCAATCTTCAGTGTACTCATTACACTTAGATCATTTTATCACGTCAAAACTCGAGTATTTGTTAAGAGAATAACAAATTCCGTGAGCAAGTTTGAAGAGATTCACTTGTTGTAAGCACTAGAGAGAGTCCCATTAGATTATTGTTTTTAAATATTCTAATTCTCTATAATAATTTTGTATCACTCGTTAGGTTAGAAGTAGCACCTTTGTAAGATTCGTCATTTGTTTTATTATTCTATATGGTATCACGCCGAACATAGTCTCTCACAAGAAGCTTTTTACGCAACTTTGTGAGCTGTCATTATGGCTGATCATGCGGCCTCTTCTTCTACCAGTATCGTCCCACCCCTGAACTCTCTCCATTCAACCACCATCATGACCCCCCAACGGAGAACTAGCATATTATAATCAAGCTGACTGTCGTATGTTACGGGCCCACCTAATTGCTCTCTTGAACGGCCTGAACTTGGCACATCACATCGCCTCCAACAATGCACAACCTCCTATTGATGCACTGACATTTTCTTCCTAGTTCAAACTAGATGAACTGCTTTTTGCGGTTGTTTTTCGTTCTATTGCACGTGAGATCCTTCGCAGAATCTCCTTCCTGCATCACTGTTGCCACTGCTTGGTAGAACTTGATCCTTCATTTTGTGAGTCAGTTTTTCTCTAGGATTATACAACTAAAAGATGATCTATCTCGCTGCTCTATCAGTTCCCGATCTGCCACTGAATTCATGCAATTTGTAAAATATAAGGCCGATGACCTAGACATCGCCGACTCTCCACTTTTTGCTGATGATCTTGCGTTATATGTCATGAACTATTTAGGCCCTAGATACCGTGACATTTATTATTCTGTATTAACTAATTCTCACTCCTTTTTTCTCTATATGGTCCACATCTTTGGTTGTTTTAGCTTCAAAAGTTAATCCCAATTCGCGACCTACTTTCTTGTTAGATAACGCAATATAGAATACATGTCATGTAACTAGCACAAAATGAGCAAAATAGTAAAGGAATCCCAAAGGTCTAAAAAAGAAGATAAATCAAAACTTTTGTCCCCCATGTTGATGTCCATAAATCAAAATCCTTTAGCATTTCCATTATTTCTTATAAGATATAACATTATTTAGTGTCTCTATAAAAAGGACTGCGGCCACTGATATTTCTCAAGACAAATATTGATAAAAGATATTAACTCTTGTTGCTTCATGTTTCCACATATGTTCTTTCATTTAGGAGCTGGAGTCAGAGCTTAAAGAGTTGGAACTCGTTGGAGACCCTAACACGAGGACAACAACAAGTAATAGTGCAATAATTGTGCGTGTCATATTTTCTCAAACATAGACTGCAAATCCATTTGAATGGTTGTCTTAAGGAAGATGCTTATAGTACATCCTCATTAAGAGATAACTTTGAACCTTTTTTGAGGAATCACACATAACCCATTAGGAGACTAAGACTTAAATAGAGTAAAGAAGATTGTATCTTTTTGGTGTTTTTTATATCCATGAAAAGGGTGAAGGCTTTTGGTTAAAAATATCAGATATGGAAAAATAATAAGAACTTGGAGATTCAGTGAGTATGCATAGTGCAAGTGATAATGAATATGCTACACAAAGGAAAGGAGGAGAAGAGGAAGAAGCAAGTTACGAACCAATATTGTTGGGTTCACTTGCTGTTCGTATTACATTTTTTCCATTAGCGGGCTCCGATCCATAGGTCTCATGCTAGAGCCACGCTCATGGACCTGCATAAGAAAAGGTAAATGTATTTTTTGATCTTCAATTCTTAAATATCCTAAACTATTAATTTCATAGATGCATACTACTCTAACTGAAGGTAGAATGTTGTCATTAACCGTCATTAGCGGATTGCTGCAAAATAGAAAAGTGCATTACAAAACAGATCATCTTTCATCATGTTATATACAACTTTAGAATCAAGAGACAATTAGAAGATGCACTTTAACTTTACCTTGAAGTGCCAATAGCTGGAAGCTTGCTCTTGCTCACGTGTTCTGGAAGCTAGAAATTCTGTGAAGCTCTTGCCTTGGCAAAAAAATTAAGATATAAACCGGGGCTTTTCCAGATCTATGCAAGTTCATATCTTGCATTGGCCTTATTATTGGAGCATTATTATGCGGAAAATTATATGTGACTGGCATTAAAACATTTGTATCACCAATAATTTGGTGTAAAGTTTGAAGGTATTGGCCTTGCAACTGAAGGGCCAACGTTCGGTAGCACAAAGTTCGTATTTTGTTGTGACATTGGCCTATTAAGATGAACATCATGTGTCAAATTTTCGGTAGCCTGAGTGCAATTATGTTTAGTTTGTGTTGTGTGCATGTAACTTTAATGTAGAAATGTGGTAAAACAAATGAAGAAAGTTAAAGATTACCGTACCATGGAGGAGGAACCTTCTGTTGCATTAGTATTATTTTCAAGTTTATTAGAGTATGCATCCCAAAATAATGACCACCACTCTGTCAAAAAACTTTCTAGAGAATTGATAATTGCCAAAAGAACATTTTAGTATCGAAGTTCTGAGCTTGGTATCTAATGATTTTGTAGAAACAGTGCATATTTGTTATGTAAAAGAATCATACAGAAACTTTATTAGCATAAAGTAATAACGAAACTCATTAAAAGGGTACAATGTTAAAAACATATTCGACCAGGAAAGCCTTAAAATCAGTAGTTGTCAGTCTAGAAGAGTCCAAGTAATGAGAAACTTTATTTTTCCATGAAATGGAGTTCGAAAAGGTTTAAATGGAAAGAGATCCCAAATAGGTTGGTCAAGAACTTCTTGACGCAATCTAATTAGATCATATTTTGGAAAGGACTGAAGTACCTCTTGTATGTTATGGAATTAATCATGCAAGGATTACTGAAACAAGAAGACTTTCAGATCATCAAAGGGAAAAAAGTCATGCAAACGAAGCACTAAGATTTGGAGATTCGAATGAATGAAGCCTTGGTTGAATTAGCCGCTTAGATACACTTGTGAAAAATAAACAATTACAACAAAAAACCCACTATGCAATAGAGGTTCTCACAAAAAAAAAAAACTCTCAAATTAAAAGATCTGCGTGAAAGAAGCCTTTGTTAATTGAATTTAGCCACTTAGAAAAACTTCAACAATAAATTATAAATAATATATATCCAAAATTTTAGGCAAAAATAAAACACTCCTGAAATTAGTAAAAGAAACACACCTTGCATTGATAGACATGTTAATTTTAACAAAGATAGATTTTCATTTCTCTAAAATCTAATTAAAACATTTGTAAAAAAGTGACCAAGAGAAAGTATATAGCAACAGCCTTGTCAAAATTAAGATTTGCCACTTCGACAAAAGTCTGCACAGCCGAAGCATGTTCTTTCTGATCATGTAATCATGAATGTACAAGTCCAACTGCAGAAATTAACTTTAAGATTTTTAACTTGGAGAACAAAAAAAAAACCTCAATAGCCATGGTTTATTTTCAAAACAAAATGGAATTTCATCAAACACTTATATACCACTCACATCTTTTGAGCACCCCGCTCTTCCATGGTGATTAAAATTAAATCTTTTTTTCACAAATGCTAAAAGACAGGAAGTGAACATGGTTCCAATTTTGTTTTTTTTTTTAAATTCTTGATATCAGAGAGAAAAGCAAGAAACTTCAGAACAAGGAGAAAATGAGAGAATTTTAGAAAGAGTTTTGGGACATAAATGAGACAAAATTGATAGTGAAATGAGAGAGTGACCGAGTAAAAAAGTTTCTAGCTAACTTATTTCCTCCTGCTAAAACAGCCAGAATGAGGAACAATATCACGCAATTTGTGCAGCATGACAGAGAGACTCTCTATGAAGCTTGGGAGAGGTACACAAATATGCTCAGAAAGTGTCCTCACCATGGCCTTCCTAAATTGTTACAAATTCAAACATTCTACAATGGGTTGAGTGGAAACACTAGAACCATCATAGATGTTGCTGCAGGAGGAGCTTTAATGGGGAAAACAATTGATGATGCGTATGAACTACTGGAGGGAATGGCGTCAAACAATTACCAATGGCCTTTCGAACGGCAGAAAGACCAGCTGGTGTGTATGAGATAGATGCAATCACAACATTGACAACACAAGCTGAAACTCTCACCAAACAGCTAGGAAGTATGAAGGTAAATGCCATTCAATCATCGTCAATATGTGATTTTTGTGGCAATTCTCATTTAACTGCCAGCTGTCATTTGGTAAATACTTCTAACAATTCTGCTTAACATGAACAAGCAAACTTTGTGTCAAACTTCAATAGACAGCAGAATAACCCATATTCCAACTCCTACAACCCTGGATGGAGAAACCACTCAAACCTCTCTTGGAGTAACAACCAGAACCAAATCAAACCTCCCCCTGATTTCCACTACAACATGAAAAGAAATCTTCTCTTGGAGATATTGTCACTCAGTTAGCCACCACCACAAACCAACTAGCCTATAAAACCGACCAATTCATCATTGAGACCAGGAAACAATTCCAAAATCAAGGCGCTTCCATCAGAAAATTAGAAGCACAAGTGGGCCAGCTAGCCACGACTATCGCTCAAAGGTCGCAAGGTGAACTTCCAAGCAACACAGAGACAAATCCTCGGGAGCATGTGAATGCAATTACACTCAAAAGTGGGAAGGTATTACATGAACCAATTACTTTGCCAACAGGAACAAAGTTTGAAACAAGTGAGGCAAAAGGTTAAACTGCACATAAGCAAAGTTCTGTTGAGATACCACCACCAGTTGTGCCAGCAGTACCATTTCCACAAAGATTGAACAAAAGCAAACTAGATAATCAATTTTCTAAATTTATTGTAATCTATAAAAAGCTGCATTTTAACATTCCATTTGCAGATGCTCTTGAACAAATGCCCAGATATGTCAAATTCATGAAACAAATCCTGTCAAACAAAAGAAAGCAGGAAGAACATAAAACTGTTTGCTTAACAGAAGAATGTAGTGCTATTCTATAGAAGAAGCTGCCACCAAAGCTAAAAGACCCAGGGAGTTTTACAATTCCTTGTGTAATTGGGACTTCAGTGTTTGTAAATGCATTGTGTGACTTAGGCGCCAGCATCAACCTTATGCCTCTATCCATGTACAAAAGCTGGAACTAGGAGAAGCCACACCAACCACGGTGTCCCTTCAACTAGCGGATAGATCAATCAAACATCCAAGAGGTATGGTTGAAAATGTTTTGGTTAAAGTTGATAGGTCCATTATTCCTGCAGATTTCATAGTCCTAGACATGGAAGAAGACCAAGATATTCCAATTATTTTTGGTCGTCCATTCCTTGCCACTGTAAGAGCTGTGATTGATGTGGAAAAAGGAGAACTAACAATAAGAGTACAAGATGAACAAATCACCTTCAACGTCTTGAAAGCTATCAAATTTCCATTAGAAGATGACAGTTGTTTCAAAATTGACATTGTGGATAACCCGGGTGAACAAGGGGTTGAAGAAAGCCATGTAATGGACACGCTAGAAGTATGTTTAACAAAAGAAGAGTTTGTTGATGATGATGGCAAGATTAAAAGGTATATTTCTACCCTCGATGTAAATATTGTTGATTACAAAGGAAATGTTGAGGAACTAGAGAAAGGTAAGGACCTCACAGTCCCATCTATTATCAAACCGCCTACTCTAGAACTTAAATCACTTCCTTCGCATCTCAATTATGCATTTTTAGGAGACAATTCAACTCTTCATGTTATCATCTCATCATATTTAACTGAAGTTGAAACAGGCAAATTGTTACGAGTTTTGAGAGACCATAAAAGTGCTATAGGGTGGTCTACTGTTGATATTAGAGATATTAACCCTTCAACTTGTTTGTACAAAATACTGATGGAGGAGAACTACAAACCAACTGTGGAAATTCAGCATGATGAAAAAGGGACATTCAGAGTTAATGGACAAAGATTGAAGCATTACACTGGAGGCAAGTTTGATAAACAAAAGTCCTCCATTACTTTGGAAATTTCCACATGAGCCATTTTTGAAAGTCTAGCCGACAACTTCAAATCAAGCGCTGTTTGGGAGGCAAACCAAAATTTGTCTAGGGAATCTGACATGAAAAGACCTTGTTCGCCAATTTATAAGAAAACTAGATAGGAAGCAAATCCTCGACTCTTAGAAGGCGTTTAAGCCGTTTCTGAACGTAAAATCAAATGAAGATGTGAGACACAATCATAACTACTGTGCATAATATGTTTCTTGATTTTCATTGATTCTGTATTTATTATCGTAGTGGTTTTAACTATGGATTGTTGTTTTCTCTAGGTAATTGTGTGAAACGGGAATTTGTCAAACCAACCAACCATCAAAGAAGTGGCAGCACCACCAAGGACCAGCGTGAGTTGGAATGACATTATGACAGTAACACTTTTATCACTTTTGATATGTTTCTTGGAAATATTTTCTATCCATCTTTACTTCTGTCAGGTATAATTGTTTATTTGTTTTGTTTCTCCATATTTCTAGACATTGGGGCAATGTCGAAGTTAAGTTTGGGAGAGGGTTTGAATTGTGTTAGTAGGGTGTTTATTTACGTATAAATTGTGTTGTTATCTTATGATGGTAGAGTAAGGAGTTATTCTTGATATACATGTTATTGATAGTGGGTAATAACTACTTTTTATGCATATCATACTGCTAATGCTTCCCTTCATTTTTTTATTTTTTTTTTGTAAAAAGTATAAAAGTATAAAAAAAAAAGATTAAAAAAAATCATGTTTTAGAGTCTAGTTCACTTCATGAAATTAAAAAAGATTGTTGGTCAATGATGAGCATGTCTTAAAATCAGTTTTGATTTTGTGATGATAATAAGCATGATTAGTTGCTAAGAAATAATTTGTTGTTTAGTTTGTATTCGAGCATGTACTCTCCATATACACCGTCACACAGTTATTGCATTTTTTGTCTATAGAGCATTATTGGAGAATGGTTATTTGGATAAGATCAACCTTACAAGATAACTGAAATTATGAACCCAATTGATCACTACTCGAGGCAAAATTCCAGTTTGAGTTTTATTAGAGAAATGATGTAGGCCATCTTTCTTTGAATTGCGGTTGAACCTTTCAAGCCCAAAACATTTTACAAATAAAATAATTTCAAGTACCCCACTGAAGCCTATGTTGTTAATTTAGGCTTTTATGCACGAGCCCATCTACCTACTCTTGTAGCTACAAATTAATATGTTCTCTACCCTTTTTAGAAGATTCATTTGTTTATAGATAAAGCTTTCATGAAAAATGAGGATTTGATTGGTGGATGGAGTAGGAGAATGGTTGATTAAAAAGATGTGAAAGAAAAAGGCGGAAAAAAATATAGAAAATCAAGTACATCAACCCATGAAGTCAAATAAAAAGAAATAAGTTTGGGGGTGTGACTCAAAAAAAAAAAAAAACAGAAAAAGAAATATTCTACAAAAAAAAGAGTAGAGTTTATGAATAAATGAATCTTATATCTTCTGTGATTGCTTATCCTTCGAGTTCTTAAGCCCATACCCTAGCCTAAAGATTACAAGCTTATAAAGTCCTATTGATCTCTAATAAATATCATCTACATTAGTGGAGAGGGGTGAGAAATTAGTTAATTAAGTAAGGTGATCAAATTTGGAAAAGCTCATTCTTATAAACTTATCCAAGAAGCTCTCGTCAATTTGAACGAGAAAACTATCCACACCACTGTTCACAATGGAGACTTTCATGTGACAATTTTATTAAACTTCATGTTAGGACTAAGCACATGATTAATTGATTCATTACTTTATCATAACTTGATCGAGAGGCTCTGAGGTAAATCCGCGATTGAATAAAGGAAGTGTCGTGAACTTATTATTTGTGTTTATTTTAGTTTGTCCTTATGTTCTATATGTTTTGTTCCTTTAGCTCGAGGAGGAGCAATTGAATAAGTTTGGGGGTGTTGACGAATGTGTAAAATCACTCATAAATATCAAAGTTTTTCTGATTTAATTATATATTTTTGATTGTTATGTGGTATTTCTATGTTTGTTTTCATGTTTTGTAGATTATAAGTGAACTTAGAAAGAAGAGGCGAAACTTTGAAAATTCACTAGCACTTTTGCAGAATGAACTAAAAAACATGCAATATATCACTAAAAAGATGAAGATGTTTAGTTTCCAACTCAAAAGGCGTTTTGCAATTTTGACGTCTATAGGATGACTTATGACCGAAACGATAAAGCCGCGCAAAGATGAAATTTTGCTGCGAAATACACGCGGCTTTCGATCGTTGGATCACCACAATAATCACATCCTATCCCTTGATCAAAACAAACCAAATCTGATGGTCCAAGTCTTCAAAGATTGATTAATGGTCAATGTCTTCAAAGATTGATTATTGGTCAAAGTCTTCAAAAGATTAATGTGTTCAAGCACACCATATAAGACTAGTTTCTAGCCTTTAGATTAAAATTGAAATCGATGATCAAGATACAATCTTATGGTTTTTGTTCTCCTATAAATAGAGGCCAAAATTTTCTCATTTGAACACACCTATCTTCTCACTAATCATCTCTCTAAGTAATAGTTTCTTTATAGTTATAGTTTTAGCAAGTAGTTTGTAATATTAGAAGAATAGTTTGGAGTTCTACGGGGGAGTCACTTTTGAGTTCTAACGGTAGCATCCTTTTGGATCTCTTTTTAGAGTACTTGGAGGTTTCTCGGATTCAAATCTGTAACAATCTCTAAACTCTTTTTATTCTAGTAAAGGCATGTTTAGTTCATAATGTTATTTTAATTGTTATTATGTGCTAATTAAACTCTGCTAGGAATATGACGTAGCCTAGTTATAATGATCTAACTTGAATTAAATATATTGTTATGATGTTGTAATCGTTGGAGTATTTATTTCTAAATGTAATGCTTCTAAAATTCCTGCCAAATTCAGGATGAACTAAGGATCAAAATGAGACCGAGAGGAGATTTTGTGACAAAGCTTTGAAATAAATACCATGAGTTCTTGGATAGAATAGAAATATATCTATTTTTTTCATGTGGTTGAGAAAGTTACTATGAAGTATAAAATACATACTTTTGCAACTAGACTCACTTTTTAGTAGTGAAAGTATAGAATTTACGTATAACTTGAGAAAGAGTACGTAAAACAAAGGAGTAATTAACCAACAACGGTTTCAAACATAAAAATCATGTCAATATGTCTAACTAAAGTTAGATCTGACTAATGACAGTGAAATCATCATTCCTAGCTCTCTCGTAATATCATCTGTTTAATTATTCTTTATTTTACCCGTTATACTTATTTTACTTAGCTAGTAACATTGTTAATCTCTATTTTAACTGTCATAATTATCTACCTGTCATTCTACTTAGTTAAATTATCATATTTTCACTTAAACCTACTCAAGATTCGGATTCTCAAATAAAATTAGAGCTGATCAATTTCGGTATTTAACTAATTATTCCTCGTGGAATCGACAACTTCACTTATCACTTTATTACTTGTTATGATTTCTTATACTTGCGAGTTTTACCACAACAGTTATCAAATAATATTTTGAATTTTACTGCAAAAGAAAACAACACCAGCAGAGAAAGAGGTTGTTAGTGAGGCATTAGCCCGAGGTTTTGTTTTTTCCTTTTTCGTCCTAATTTTAGGAAAAAAAATGGAACTTTTGATTTTAGTAGTAACTTGGTCGTGTTTTGTTTTGAAGGACTGAAAGTGGATAAAATGAAGTTTCAATATAGGCTCAATTTAGTATAGCTGCAATGTTTTTTCTCTTGAGGAAAAAATCCCTCTTTCTAGGAATAGAATTAGTAGGAAAAAAGAAGATGATGTGATTTCAATTTAGTTTGTTCAAATTATTGACTTTTTCCTATTTTGTGAAAACATTGAATTTAGAAGAAAATTAAGAATGCGCAGTCAAGCGGTAAATTTATGTTCAAAAATTGCTTTTTTTAGTACCTAAAATAGTCCTATTTTCTAGAAAAGGTACAACAAAGTCGTGAATAGATTTTGTCAATGCATGGGCAGTTGTTGAAAAGAGACAAATGTCTTTAGGTATATAGGATTGATCTAACCTTAAATGTGATATTCTGAGGTAAGTAAACTGATATTTGACTATGTTAAATTCAATTTTTATGATGGTAATAGGTACGGTATTTGTCGTAAGTTGTTGCACAACGTGACAAACTATAATAAATATTATTGGTAAATTAGATGCCTTACATGTGTAGCCATTGATAATTTTTTAAATTAACCTACTCGAGATTGAAATGTGAGATAGCTTTGTATATATAGAAGTCTTGAATGTAATTAATGTTACAAAATGATTAATCAAAAATAATTTTGGTAGATTCATCAACTAAATATTTGCTAGATATTGTATAATTATAATTTCAAAACACCTCACATCATTTGGTTTTTTACCAAGAACTTATGATTGAGAGGTGAATGCCATGGACTTCTCTCAAAGAAAAATAAAAAAAAATGGATGTGATGGGTTAACGATGGATGAATTATAATAATTTAATAAGTAACAATTTGAAACTTATCGGTTTTCTAGCAACCGATGCATAGCGTAGAAGTCGTGGTTTTGTGTTAAGAATATTGGATTCTAATGTTTTGTGTTTTTATAATTTAGGGTTAAATGCATTAAATCCCCCAACCTATTCCTTATGTGCAGTTTGCCTCCCAACCTATGAAAAGTAGCAACATACCCCCAACCTATTGAAAATGTGCAAAGTGCCCCCCGAGACCAAATCTATCGGCTAAAAATGTAGAAATGTATACAAATTGGATGGTTGATCTACGTACTACTTAGGGGGCAATTCACACACTACTATAAAGGTTGGGGAGTATGACGTAACTTTTCATAAGTTGGGGGCCAAACCACACATGGCCTATAATTTAAAATATTAATAAAAATTTGAATAACATTTAAAAACCCTAAAAATTCAAATGACTTGTTGCAAAGAGTGCTGACATAACTACCTAACAGAATTGTAATACAATCTCTCTTTTTTCTTAGAACACTATTTTCTTATCATAATATTAGCCAAGTAGATAACTAATTATCACAACTCTGGTATAAGCCAAAGGTATTTGCTGCAATTTTTAACACAATTTAAGCTTTAAGAATCAAATTCGATAAGCGAAGGTATTGCGATAATGAGATGATGAAAGATAAATTGATGGTGTAACTCAAGAAAAAGCCACAACAAAATATTCACCATCAATCAACCATTGAAGTAAATTCATTCTTCCAAAATACGCCTTCACATCCTAAATACCTTCTTTTGCAAGGAAACGTCATCCTAAATACAGTCTCTTACAAGTAATAATATTTGTGCATACGAAATTAGATTCAGCATCCATACTTCAATTAAAACATTTTGAGACATAGACAATCGTATGATAATATAACAAAACATATTCAGGTCTATCTCCTCTTGTTAAGGATCAAATATCCTTAATGTGTTCTAATTCGAGTTTAGAACGAACTCCTAAGAATTTGAGATGAGAGGGAGAGACTTGAATTAAAAATACTATTTTTGTTCTTCTTTTCTTTTGCAAGACATTGAATTCTAATTTATAAGTGAAGTACATAACTTCTCCACTAACGCCACTAATCACATAACATCCCCACTAACACATAACTCCTACACAATTCTATTTAAGACTTTACTAATATTATCTAACACAAATTAATACATAATTAATATATTAAATATACTAATAAAGCCCGATCACTCCTTGCCCCTTGAAAAATGCCTTGTCCTCAAGGCCTAATCTCACTATTTCCAATTGATGCACCATAACACCCCTAAAGGAATCACATTCATCACTTTCTCAATGTAACCCATTTACTCGTCCTCCACGAATTGCACTGGACTGCTATTGCAAAAGCACTAGCAAGTGTGGTCTTTTGACTAAATAAATGATGGTAAACATGATATCCTTTTTATTTGTCTATCCATCTCAAATTCAGATATGAAATCTGATGTCCACCATGGGAAGAATTTCTTTTTTTTTTTTTTTTTTCGCCGATTCCTCATATCTGTAACCATTCATTCAATTCATTATCACTGGCCAACTACAATCTTGGGTAGTGGAGAATATTTTTTTCTTTTGTGATTGTTGGTGGTGGTTGTGGTGTGGACGGCGGCGGAGACGGGGGCATTGTAGGAGTGTGGTTGTTTATATTATTTTGGTGTGGTATGGTGATTTGGGAGACTTTGGGTAAAGATTGTAGTATAGAAAAATTACCAAACTTTAGAATTTGGGTGAGGCCTGTTGAGCCAACATTTGCTTCATTTCTATTAGCATGGCCATCATGTTGTCGAAGTGGTTTCGGTTTTCTTCCTTGAAAGCGCGCATTTCTTGTAATATTTTTGTTTAATTGTGATATAATAAATTTAATGTTAATATTTTTTGACAAATTAAAAAAATTATATCTTTAAACTATATACTAAAATATAAAGATAATTATAAACTTATAATTTAGAGTAGAGATTAAAGGAAGAGGAGAGAATTTGATAGAGAGATGTGTATATGTATGAGTTTGATGTTTGAGAAAATGAAGGAGAGGAGGAGTAAATATAGATGAAAGTGAGACTATTAGAAACGGCTCCCCCGTTTCTACATGTTTTCGAAACCTTTAGAAATGGGGTCCCCGTTTCTACAAGTATTTTAAAATTTTCAAAATCCCGCCAAAACATTTATAAACGGCTTCCCCGTTTCTAAAAGTTTTTCAAAACTTTTAAAATTCCGCCAAAAGTTCAAAAAAAATTACCAAAACCTTTAGAAACGGCAAAGCCGTTGCTAAAGGGTTTTCAAAATTTTGTGAAAACCTTTACAAACGGGAGAGCTGTTTCTAAAGGTTTTGCACACTTTTTTTTTTCATTTATCAATCTAAGTAATTTGGCGCTTATGTAATATTTGTTCAATTTAGTTAAACTTATTTGAGAAAAGTCAAGACTAGTTATATTTAGTTAATTCTTATATATGTAATCAATTAATTAATTTGTCCATCCAAACAAGTTCAATTAATTTATTAAAATTTAAGATTAGTTTTTTCTAATTAGTTCAATTCTAATGTAATATAATGTTGAGTTATCAATTCTATTCTTAATTAATTCAACAAAAATAAAGAGTAGTTTTCCATGTACGTAGTTCTATTTTTACGTAATTAGGAGTTATACATTCAAATAACATCTATTCATAATAAAAATCAAGATTAAATCTAAGTAATCTGGTTCTTATGTAATATTCGTTCAATTAAGTTAAACTTATTTGAGAAAAGTCAAGATTAGTTATATTTAGTTGATTCTTGTATATGTAATAATTAGGAGTTGTCTATCGAAACAAGTTCAATTAATTTATTAAGATTTAAGATTAGTTTTGTCTAATTAGTTCAATTCTAATGTAATATAATGTTGTGTTATCAATTCTATTGTTAATTAATCAACAAAAATAAAGAGTAGTTTTCCATGTACGTAGTTCTATTCTTACGTAATTAGGAGTTATGCATTCAAATAACATCTATTCCTAATAAAATCAAGACTAAATCTAAGTAATCTCGTTCTTATGTAATATTTGTTCAATTAAGTTAAACTTATTTGAGAAAAGTCAAGATTAGTTGTATTTAGTTGATTTTTATATATATAATTAATTAATTATGAGTTGTCCACCCAAACAAGTTCAATTAATTTATTAAAATTTAAGATTAATTTTGTCTAATTAGTTCAATTCTAATGTAATATAATGTTTAGTTATCAATTCTATTCTTAATTAAATCAACAAAAATAAAGAGTAGTTTTCCATGTACGTAGTTCTATTCTTACGTAATTAGGAGTTATGCAAGCAAATAACATCTACTCATAATAAAACTCAAGATGAAATCTAAGTAATCTGGTTTCTTATGTAATATTTGTTCAATTAAGTTCAACTTATTTGAGAAAAGTCAAGATTAGTTATATTTAGTTGATTCTTATATATGTAATTAATTAATTAGGAGTTGTCCATCCAAACAAGTTCAATTAATTTATTAAAATTTAAGATTACTTTTGTCTAATAAGTTCAATTCTAATGTAATATAATGTTGAGTTATCAATATTATTCTTAATTAATTCAAGAAAAATAAGGAGTAGTTTTCCATGTACGTAGTTCTATTCTTACGTAATTAGGAGTTATGCATTCAAATAACATCTATTCATAATAAAAATCAAGATTAAATCTATGTAATCTGGTTCTTATGTAATATTTTGTTCAATTAAGTTAAACTTATTTGAGAAAAGTCAAGACTAGTTATATTTGGTTGATTCTTATATATGTATTTAATTAATTAGGAGTTGTCCATCTAAATAAGTTCAATTAATTTATTAAATTTAAGATTAGTTTTGTCTAATTAGTTCAATTCTAATGTGATAGTTATCAATTTCATTCTTAATTTATTCAACAAAAATAAAAAGTAGTTCAATTAATTTATTAAAATTTAAGATTAGTTAAATTTTATATAGGATTTTGCCTGTTTCTAATAAGTTTGGGTTAGCAGTTAAATTAATGTTCAACAACGAATAATTACAAAATGAAACACCATAAATATTCCAAAAAAAAAGTGAAATGCCTCGACTCATTCCAACGGCCCAACTCATCCCTCCATATCCATATCCGATCCTCTGGCCAAGCAGCAGGCAGATCACCCAAGGGCCATACCACGATCGCCTTGACTCGGCCCAGCTACATCCTCGGAACGCACCCGAGCGGACGGGCCTCCCTGATCAAGGGCCGCTGCACCTCGGCCTGCCTGAGCTGACGAGCATGCATGGCCCACCTCTGCTCCATGTGCTAATGGCGGCGCTCCCTGCAGCCCGTGCGATATACTCAAACCTACAGGTGTGCCGATCGATCAACCCTGCGAGCCAACAGGGGATGGAACACCTGAACTCCGCCGCCTGGGGGGGCCGCTGTCCCAAACGGGGCAGTACTGGGAGGCCCTGCAGCAACATCGGGAATCGCACGAGGTGGAGGGGTCGACCCGATCGGCGTCCAGTACCGCGAGGTAGCCCTAGAGGAGGTCGAGCATGTGCCCTGATCAGCAGCAGGTGATACATGACAAAGTTGTGGCGGCGGCGCTGCTCCTCGAGTACGCGTGCCACCCTGAACGCTCGGCCTCGGGGCACTGGCAACATGGGGTGATACGTGACTAGGTGGTGCTGGAGCTGATCGTCTCATACGCGGGCCAGCACGCTCGATACAGGTGCATCATCCTGGCCAACAGTGTCAGCACCGGATCCACGGGTCACAGCTTTACGCTTCGTCGATCCAGCACGAGAATCAACTGGTCTCTGTTGATCTGCCATCTGTAAACGTCATACCAAACATCAATTACAACCACGAGTTCCAAGAAATACGTTACTCAAAAAATGTAACTATAAACAAACAGACGCCACTTCACAAATTCTAACCGAACATTGCTCAATCGACACACTAATCGACTAATTAAATCACAATATAACCGATAAAATACATTACAAACCATCGTAAAACAAAATTTTAATTAATTCAATTACAAATTACAAAACAAACACCGAAACATACAATATATATAATTGATTTAATTAATACACTATACCCTAATTAACAATAGATATAACACAATCTAAACGATAAATTACAAATAAATAACGTTTGAAACCCCTAATTAACCGATAAAATATCACAAAAACTCGATAAAATACATGGTAAAAGCCATAAAAAACGTAAATAACGTAATATAATTGGTGAAAAACAAGCATACCCAACATAAATTACAATCTACACAATAAATTACAAAATTAACTAGATAAACCCTAACTAACAGATGAAATAACACAAAAACACAATAAATACATGCTAAAAGTGATAAAAAGCGTAAATAATGTAATATAATCGGTGAAAAACACGTACCGGTGAGATTTATAGTGAGAAGGACGAGTTTCTAGAGAGTGGGAGGAGGTTTTTAGTGAGAGAAAGCTCAAAAAAGGGAAAAAATGGCGTATAGAAACGGGCTGCCCGTTTTTATACGCCACTTACTAGAAACGGGCGGCTCGTTTCTAATAAGTTATTAGAAACGGGCCTCCCGTTTCTAATGATTACTAGCCCGTTTCCAGTAATTGCCGGGATTTAGAAACGGGCCGCCCGTTTCTAAAACCCATTGGCGCCAAAATGATTTTTATTTTGGCGCCGAACAAAAATTGGTTCGGGCTTTAGAAACAGGTCGCCTGTTTCTAAAGTCAGTGCATCGTATTACTACAAACGGGCGGCTCGTTTCTAGTAATTGGATATTACTACAAACGGGCTGCCCGTTTGTAGTAATAGTATTACAAACGGGCAACCCGTTTGTAATAATTTAGAGATTATTACAAACGGGCGCCCCATTTGTAATAATCCTTTTTCAAACGGGCTTTTTCCCATTTGTAATAAGCCCGTTTTTTAAGCCCAATTTTGTTGTAGTGGCACAAAGAGATGTTTGATTTGACGCATTATGGGCCTCAATGGGAACCGTTGATCAAAAGTTATGATGGTTTTCGTGCATCAACTTTGTTATTGCGGGAATCTTCATAATTCGGGGTTAATTTCTTCTCCTACATCAATCCCTCCAACATTTGAAAACTCAACCTCGAGTAATTCTTTGGAATAGTTGTTGTCCGGATTCTGAAATCACCTCAAGGTGTATTGTTCTCCAACTTCCACTAAACAATAGATTACGATTCCCAGCCATCTTGTTCTCAGTTAGCAATATTATAATTATGAAGTCGGTGACTCTCGTCTTGTTGTCGTCTTGGTTGTGGGAGTTGAGAAGTTGTTAAAGAACGGTCTCTAGTCTTGCAAAACGATGTCTGAACTCCTGACTGAAATTCTCCGCAATTTTCATATACCTTGACTAACATCATCTGCAAGTTGTGCCTCTCACAACCATCAAACGAGGCAGAATTCTCACGCTAGATACCGCTTGATGTAGAACATAACTTCTCTGTTTTACATATCCTGGTCATCTTGAATAAGGAAAATCATCGCTCTGTTACCACTTGAAGCCGGAACCATGAAATCAGAAATACAAATATGTTAGCATTGACGGAAACTTAAACCGACCAGAAGTAGAATGAATTTTTATTTTTATTTCAATAAGTTTTCAAAAGCTAACTAAAATATAGTGAAGAAGATGTATATATAAAGCTTCACAAATAACCTAAATAAAGTAGGAAAAAAATCCTATTTGAATACAAATTCAAAAGTGTAAAGAAAATATAGGAAGTAAAGTCTTAATTAGAAACAACTTCTAACATATACTAAAAAATCTAATTAAATTAAGATACCGAAAATACTAAGTTGGTATTTGGTTGACAAATACCAAAGTGCTTATTTATCCATAGTACATGGGGCAAGTCGCAAAAAGTAAAAGGAAAGGGGGCAAAGTGCAACGGAGGGCATAGTATAGGGGGTTTAATGCTTTTATCCCAATAAATTATAATATAAATTTTTGTGAACTTCTAGATTTTTTCCAAACAACATCGACTTATGATGAGCTTTTAGATTTTTTGAAAATACCCTTCAACTTATGACTTAAATACAATTTACAACTTTAGCTTAAATCATAAGCTTCAACTTTTTGAAAAGAATTTGCAGACACTACCTAAAACTCTTAACACTAGAACTACGCCATAAAACTGTCTTGCCCCAAAATTGTTTTGGATCACTTTTTTGTTGAACTCAAAGTTGCACTACATGCTAACTAGTATATGTGTAATTCAATTGTAGAGCACATAAAGACATTCAATTTGACATATTATGTGACTTAATTGAAGCAATAGATCAAAATTATAGCGATTTTTGTGCATCCTCTTTGTTATTATAGAAAGGGATAAAAGCATTAAATCTCCTATACTATACCTCCTGTTGCACTTTGCCCCCTATCTTTTTTTCTTGTCAGCTTGCCCCACGTACAATGGAGAAATAAGCACTTTGCCCCCTGGCATAGTGACTAGTAATCTTTGCCCCTCGTTCGGATTTTGGGCGAATTTGTAACGTGAACATGGCGGTTCATAACGATTTAACCTTACATGCAAAAAATGCCCTCTTTTCAATTCATTTTTTGTTATATTTTCTCAATTTTCAAACCCTAAATTTTGATAATTAAAACTAGGGTTTCAAAATTAAGAATATGTAAAACAAAATTGAAGGAAAAAGAGGGCACTTTATTGAACTTGAGGTTAAATCGTGATGAACCCTCATATTCACATTTTAAATTCCTGCAAAAATTGGATCAGGGAGCAAAAAGTTGTATTTATCCATAGTACAGGAGCTCAATTGCAAAAAATAGAAGATAGGAAGCAAAGAGCAATATAAGTATAATATAAATAATAAATGGTTTAATGCTTTTATCTCCTATAGAAAGATTCAAAATACGAAATTCTCTTGTTTTACATCATTTTGCTGGATACTCAACTAAAGTCAACCTTTAGCATTTCAATATTCAAAATACGAGATCTCTTGTTTTACATCATTTTGCTGGACACATTGCTAAAGTCAACCCTTAAGCATTTCATCAAGTCATTAAGCTTAATTAATAATTTCAATGTAAACAATGTACTTATTACATATATACACTTAGACCCTGGTTCACGCAAGAAAATGTAAGTTTGTTTTATATCAACAACCAACGCATTCTCTGCCATACATGAAGTATTGAAGTTTGTCAAATCTACCCTCCCTCCTTTAATTTTTTGTGATAGAGTTATCGAATTAAAGTCATGTTCGATGAACGATCTTTTTCTTTGTCTTATAACAATCAGTTTGGTCATAAAAGACCTAAGGGATAATCACAAATTCTAAGTTTAGTCTGGTTATATAAATATCTCCTGATGTGAATAATTATAAACACGCTAAATTAAGTTTGAAAAAAGAAATATATAAATAAGGCTTGTAGAAAAAATATGTTTCCTTGAATATTCACAAAGGTAATTACAAGTATTTATATGTTACGAGAGGTTTCCTGGTAGACCTAGTCTAGTAAGGGAGTACTAAAATACAGAATAATAATAAAATAAATAATATAAGCTATTTTATTCTATCATGCCCCCGCAAGATGGAATGGCTAAGAGACAGACCAATCTTGTTACATAAATTGAGAAACTGAGCAGACGAAAGAGCCTTGGTAAGTAAGTCAGCAAGTTGATCCTTAGAGCGAACATGAGAAACACGAAGAATACCCTGTTGAACATGTTGGCGAATGAAGTGATAATCCAGAACATGTTGGCGAATGAAGTGATAATCCAGAGCAACATGCTTCATGCGAGAGTGAAATATAGGATTGGCACATAGCTGCATAGCACCAACATTATCACAATACATGACCGGTTGACGCGGGATAGAGATACCGAGCTCGGTGAGAAGAGAGAGGAGCCACCGGAGTTCCGCCGTAGTGGAAGCAACCGAGCGGTATTCAGCCTCGGTGGAAGACCGAGCAACCGTGTGCTGTTTCTTGGAGCTCCAAGAAACAGGACTCGAACCCAGAGAGAGGAGCCACCGGAGTTCCCGTAGAAGTGTAATCATCTTTATCACCAGCCGAATCAGCATCAGAATAAGCATGCAGAGTGAGAGGACTCCGAGTCCGAAGAAGAATACTGTGATCAAGTGTGCCATGTAAGTACCGTAAAACACGTTTAGCAACATTTCAGTGCTCAACACCGGGAGACTGCATAAACTGAGAGAGTTTGTTAACAGCAAAGAAAATATCCGGACGAGTGAGAGATAGATACTGAAGACCTAGTCTAGTAATGGAATACTAAAGTACAGAATAATACTATCAGGGCTCCTTTACATTGAACAATTTGAAAGACATCTGCATATTTTTTAGGGATAATATCACTCACACCCCCTTAGGTTTGGCGTAATATCAGAAACCTTCCTTGAGGTTTCAGTAATATCAGTGACACCCCCTGAGGTTTGCATTAACATATCAAATAGGCCCAATATCCCTTTTTTGCCCTTGCTTTAACTTTGACCAAATTGTTACTACTCAAATTAGAAAGTGTGTGTTTGATATGTACTTAGTGTTGCATTATATTTTAACACTAATTTTCATAAATTAATACGAATATCGTATTCTTAAATATTACGGTTAAAAAAGATAAATACTGAACTGCTGCTGAATCCATGGGCAGCCAAGAGACAACCCGGCGAACTGAAACATCTTAGTAGCCAGAGGAAAAGAGAGCAAAAGCGATTCCCATAGTAGCGGCGAGCGAAATGGGAGCAGCCTAAACCGTGAAAACGGGGTTGTGGGAGAGCAATACAAGCGTCGTGTTGCTAGACGAAGCAGTCCGAATACTGCACCCTAGATGGCGAAAGTCCAATAGCCGAAAGCATCGATCACTAGCTTACGCTCTGACCCGAGTAGCATGGGACACGTGGTATATTTAAACAAAAATCAAAAGATAGATGCGGCAAAAAATATTAAAAAGGAAAAGATCTAAAAATAATATATATCTTGACATAAATATTTATAACTTATTTAAAATATATATGTGTGCGTATTTATCTTTTTTATATATCTTGACATAAATATATATAGATAGATAGATAGATAGATATCCAGAACTTTTTTTTTTTTTTTTTTTGAATATTTCTAAAACAAATTGCTAATAATCAAATCATATATATATCCAGAAAAATTTAAATTTTAGATATATTTATAAAATTAATATTTAGTTTTCTTTTAATTTATAGATTTTTATTTTCTTGTATAAAATCTTTATTCAAATACATGTATTCAAAAATATAAACTAAATCAATATTTACTCAAAAGTATGGTTTTATTTTCAACTCTCTTTTAATTTTTTATTTGCATAGCAAATGGGTGTATTTGGTCTTACAAGGTGGTTAAAGTTGATCAAGGGAAAATAGGAATAATGGACCTATTTGATATGTTTACACCAAACCTCAAGGGGTGTCACTGATATTATTGAAACCTAGGGGGATTTCTGATATAATGCCAAACCTCAATGGGTGTGAGTGATATTATCCTTATTTTCTAATGAAAGAATTTGCAGTTAACCGCCATATATCTCATGTTTTTCTAATATTTCAAGGGTGTAACTGTGATTTGTTAAACTTTAGAAAGTTTTCTATTATTAAATCCAATCTTAAGAAGAAAATCAGCCTATAGACCACCGAACATAAACTATTTCGCTACAATTCATAACTAAATATTAAAACAAATTGCAGTGAATCCAAGGACGGGAACTTTCGTTTTATCTTTAATAATCGGAGTAACGTATTTGCTTACATCATCAGTAGATTCAGTACCTTTTTATAACATTTTTAAAGCGTGTTATATTGTTATATTTGAACAGTGCACTGTCCAAACGATACAATATGTCCATGTTACGAATAATGAATACGTATGTCGGAACACGACAATATATATTTATATTCACCACTATTAATAAAGAATTAATATAATTACACAAAATAACATATATATTTTATAGTTAAATTATTTGTTTTAAGCACAATATTATAACTTGATTGGGTAAAGTCTAAAATGGGTCTGAGGAAGATGTTTTACAACAAGTTTCTTTGCATATATGATATATAATATCACACTTTTGATTATTTTTTTCTAGATATAGATAATAAATAAAATTAAGTTTCAAGATGACCAAACTCTGAGAAATTTGAGAAAGATAATGATAAAAGGAACAAATTGAAAATGAGTTTGGTAAATCCCAAGTCTTGAAGGTTAAGAAACGAAGAGGCAGAGGAGGATCTTGAATGGTGAATCACCATTTTCTTAATTTTAAAAGAAAATAATTGAATGAGTAGAAAATGTCTTATTTTACTTAGCCAAATGTACTATTAGTTTTTCTAATCTACCTTATAATTTTGATGTTTGTGTTTTTTTGTTTTTAGAGTAAAATTTACTCTAGCCTTTATCCAGAGTGTACTGAAGTCATATCGGAGTATTTAAGTCGTGTCACAACCTCATCGAAACCATCTTCAAATATTTTTATTATTTTTAATTTACGAATGTTACTACACATGGCATATATTCGATATACACATTCGAGTCATATTTGTGCCATATCCGCGTACTACAGAATTGAATACGTGCATGGGATAATTTTTCGGAATATCCATAGAACATAGGGTCTTTGCCATTGCAATTTGAAATAGAAAAAATAAAATAAAATAACAATAGATACCTTTGAAAATTCAACTAAAACTGTATGTATAGAAATATATATATATACATATATGTGTGTATATATAATATATATATATCCATATATATATATATACATATATATATATATACATATATATATATATATATATATATATATACATATATACTATATCCATCGTTAGATTAAACTCTTGGATCAAATATTTTATATTTTTTTTTTCTTGAGAGATGTTTTGCAGAAAATGCAAAAATTATATCAATCATATATTACGTATTGTGATCTCTCAGTATATATATATAATATAGATTTAATATTAGGACGCTCTAATGTAATAACAAGCTTCACTAATCTACGGAAAATACACGAATAACGAAGAAAGGCCACTTAATAAAAAAAGTAAATTTCAACCGTAAAAACTTAAACACCAATTTGAGTAATAGAGGGTATTTATCACAGGATTAATTCTTTATTGTAATTTATTTGAATACACCCAAAACAATGTTAATGTTATGCAGAACAAATGAATTTTTTTATACTTTGAAAAGAATTAATTCCTTAATATTATAAGTATGATTCAGTTATATACTTATACTGATACAGAGACACAAATACAACATACTATGAATATAAAAATACTTTTGAATTATGAGATATGACAAGGCATGGAAAAATCTACAAAAATAAAGAACTATATTATGCATAACTTATGAAATTTTGATTTCAAGACTACGAACTAACCAGAAGAGACAAAATGTAACATTTTATAATGTATGTAGAACTTTGAATGAAAAAAATTATTGTATATTGACGTCCACCTAATGTTAAGACCACCAACAGGTATTCAACAAAAATATTATAATAATAGGTTTAGTTCAAAAATAAGAACGCTTGTTTTGTATGAAATTAAAAGAATTGTATATAGTACATTTATTGTAATTACAAAATTAACTACAGAAGAACAATCATAAGAGTGAGATTAATAATCAATAATTATTAATTTATCCCTGATATTATTTTTGGTAGGTTCCAGTATTTTATATATTATAATTTAAATCAAAAATATAATAAACGTTTACATTAATTTGTAATGGTTAACATGCCTCGATCACAGACCGTACTGCTCTAAATTTAAATTTATCATAAGTTAATTAAGGGGTTTTTGACAATTTACCCCCATGTGTTATGTCAAACGCAAATTATCTCATTGTGAAAAATAAATAGACAAATTATATTCTTGTGATATCAAAGCTGACAAATTACCCCTTTACGGAAGAAAATGTAGTTCACTTGCACAAACTTGATAGTGATGATAGTTTTTCGGGAGAAAAAAAACAAGTATATCCCCTTTTGTTAAACAAATATGTAGATATTTTGATTTAATACTTTAAATTGTTTGGAAATTTAAAAAATACAAAATAAAATGTAAAACTAAGTTATGATTTTATAATATATATATATATATATATATATATATATATATATATATATATGTGTGTGTGTGTGTGTGTGTGTGTGTGTTAAAAGCGTTAAACCCCCTATACTATAGGGGGTGTAGCGATTTTCCCCCTGAACTTTTTTTTTGGCAACAAGCCCCCTGTACTATGGATAAATAAGCACTTTGCACCCTCAATTATTGACTAGAAAAAATAATTTGCCCCATGATCGAATCTTCGGCCAATTTTCGCCGGAATTTGAAACGTGAACATGATGGTTCATCACTAGTTAACCACAGATTCAATAAAATGCCATTTTTTCACTTCGGCTTTTACTACATTTTTCTGAATTTCCAAGCCATAAATTTTGAAAATTTTAATATATGGTTTGAAAATTAAGGAAATATAACAAAAATCGAAGTGAAAAAATGGCATTTTATTGAATTTGAGGTTAAACAATAATAAACCTTCATGTTCACATTTCAAATTCCGGCAAAAATTGGCCGAAAATTTGATCAGGGGGCAAAAAGTTTTGTTTATCCATAATACAGTGGACTTGTTGCCAAGAAAAAAAAATTTAGGGGGCAAATCGCTACACCCCCTATAGTATAGGGGGTTTAACGCTTTTATCCCTTATTTATACTTTTACTTATAATTTTTGTAAAGAGAAATTATAATTAAATTTTAAAATACAAAAAAGAAGTATTAAAAATAACAAGGATACTTTCGCCATTAAATACAAAAATACACAAAAAAAAAAAGTTAGAGGGAAGTGGTGCATAGCCTGCCGATATTACAGAGAGATAATTTGCTTACATATTTTTCACCAAGGAATAATTTACCAATTTAACACAAGAGGATTAATTGACTAAACCTCTCAATTATGGGATACATCATGACAGGTCCCGCGTATTCATTAAATGTATGAGGAAGAATATGTCAAAATTCAAATAGGGCATAAAATAATTTATAAAAGGTATTATTGCTAGATAAATCGAGTTGGTCAAAGAACTGTTTTTTTTCACCTAACAAAAACATCAGTTTATATCATTAGTCTTGAAGAAAAAAACCACGTCAGCAGACCAATCAACTTTTCGCACACACAACACAGACACTTAATTGGTTGGACTCAACTCATTATCCTCTTCACAGTGTTTGGCTGCGCTGCTATTAGCTTCATTGAAGTTTCTTCTACTCCTTGGAGAAAAAGTTATGTCATAATTGCACACACCCCCTCAGACTTTAGTGTAATTAAAAACCTCCACACTACTTTGGCAAAATCCACTATCATTTTGCCTCGCAAATGTTAGCTTAGCTAACAAACTTGATATCGAATAAAGTTACTCATAATTGTATGCCTTTGAAAAAGGGCAAAAGTTGATCAACCAAGTAGAATCTTAATTCTTACTCATAAGATATGATGATTTATGTGTACGAATATTATCAATGTATCATGATCTTAAATTGAATTAATTATTTCTTTCATGTACAAGATATAGTTCTAAACATTTATTTCAGCCCATTAAATTTATAACTCACGATTATTGAACAATATCTTGACAATTATAACTATATCCTATGCATGCTATAAATATAAAAGGGAATTGTTCCAAAAATTTATCAAATCAATCAGAATAATGTCCAAAAGCAGATTTTTATTTTTTTATTTTATCTGTTGTAAACTTCTCTTGATTTCTCATATTTTGAAGTTTAATAAAGTGAGTCCATCATTTGACCGATCGACACAGTTCATGAGGTACTTAAGGATTTATTTATTTTTATTTGTTTAATCTTTCTTTTCTTTTTGTTGGTGAATTCTGAAGAAAAAAGCGATATGGGTTTAGTCATTAGTGAACCTTATAAATAACTATTACAAATATTAGGCTGACTCTATAAATTGTGACATTATTTTTCCACGAAAGAGTTAACATAGAATATTTGTCGAGGACTTGAATGTAATTATGCAAGTAATGAAGGGTCGTTTTGAAACTACTTCCTTTAAGAAAATAAAGTACATATATAAATATATTTGTGTGTGTATGTTTTGTTGTTCCATTAACATTAAATGTTCTCTGCTCTGCTCTTTGTCCAGTCTTTCACTAATATTCTGCAAAACTCAACAAGGTACGCACTCAAATTACTTGTTCTGTTTTTTTTGTGAACAATCGAATCTGAGTTCTGAGTTATATTTGCCTTATTCTCAGTTTTCTTTTCTTGTGTTTGTTATGATCCACGTGTAGACATTTGATTTGCTGTAATTCATTCCGCAATTTATGATGGTTTTTCTACTGTAAATTTTCTTGCTTGTTTAGATAAATTGATTTCTCGAGCTTCAACTTGCTATTGATACCACTTGATCTCGTATCCATGGATTAAATTTTCGTTTCGATAAGTTAAATATTAGAAACTTTTCGCAATGTTTCGAGATGTTTCGAAGGATTCGTAAAACTTGTTGTAACAATAAACATAGAAAGTACTTATTTGTTTCGTTTCATAGACTCAAAAGCGGAAATGTTTCGGTACTTTTCGTGGAAAAGAAAAGAAACTTTGCTCGTATCATTTGAATCTGTATATTCTTTGTGGGCTGTAAAGTGAAATGATCATTTCATTCCTTCTTAACTTTGCTGAATTAATGTGTTTAAGACTCTTCCTTTTGTTGTTGTTGTTGCATGATATGAGTTTTTGCGTACAAACTGATTTTTAATTGATTAGGGCTTTAAAGCATTTGTCGTTATGGATCATCGATTCAACACAAACGGTCACAAATTTGACGATGGAGGTCTTTTATCCAGTTATGAGCAGTCCCAAAACCTTATTACAGGGATCAGAAATGATCTCTCAGATCTTGATGGCCGAGATATCCCGGTCCTTCCATTAACTCCAAGCCTCGATTATTTTGTCCCGTCGCCCGAAGATCATGACTCTGATCCCGTGCTAAAGTACCTTAACCAGGTACTAATTGATGGGAGCATAGAAGAGAAGAGTAGCATAAGCTACCTTGCAGAGTCACCCGATGATCATGATTCTGATCCCGTGCTAAAGTACCTTAACCACATATTAAATGAAGACAGCTCTGATGAGATTCCTAGTGCAAGCTACAGTGAAGAATCACCCGATGATCATGATTCTGATCTCGTGATAAGGTACCTTAACCAGATACTAAATGAAGAGAGCATAGAGGACAAACCTAGCATGTTTCATGACCCACTTGCTTTACGCGCTACCGAGAAATCTTTGTATGAAGCCATTGGTGAAAGATATCCTCCTTCCCCTTACCATCCGATGAACTATGGAGACCAAACGTCAGATAGTCCTGATAGCTTCTTAGGGAGTTCAACTGAGTATACAAACAGCAGCAATACAGTGAGTATTACGGATCCTCACCGGATTATTGATCCCGGTGAAGATAATTCTACGGGAGAGCAAGGTCATCAACAGGATACTTCATCAAATTCTGTGATCCAAGTCAGTTCCCAATCATCGTTTGGTGCTACTGACAACTTTCAGAATAGTTTCAGCGTCCAACTGAACTCTGTAGAAAGCACTAATATGGTTCAAAGTATATTCAGTAATAGTGAGTCCATTTTGCAGTTTCAAAGAGGGATGGAAGAAGCTAGTAAATTTCTTCCTACCAATAATCAATTGGTTATTGATTTGGATAAATACGTGTTGCCTCAAAAATCGGAAGACACGACTCCAGCTGCTGTGGTCAAGGTGGAAAAGGATGAGATTGATCACTTTGCTAATGGATTGAAGGGAAGAAAGCATCACCATCCAGAGGATAGTGATTCAGAAGATGTTGAGAGAAACAGCAAGCAGTCGGCAATTTATGTTGAAGATGTCGAGTTATCTGAATTGTTTGACAGGGTTCTTCTGTACTCTGATTCCAAAGGGGTGCCAGTAGACCGCAATATTGGTATTAATTTGCCAAGTGGTATGGGCAAAAGCTCGCTGCAAAATACTCTCCCAAATGGATCTAAAGGAGGAATCACTCGTAGTAAAAAGAACAAGAGTCAAAGGGATGCTGTGGATTTGAGAAGCCTTCTTATTAATTGTTCGCAATCTGTTGCCGCTGATGATCGTAGAACCGCACATGCACAATTAAGACAGATAAAGCAGCATTCTTGTCCTACTGGTGATGTATATCAGCGTTTGGCAAATGTCTTTAGTACTGGTCTTGAAGCGCGTTTGGCTGGCACAGGTAGCGAGCTTTACGCCTCCCTTACTCGTAGGAAAATAACAGCTACTGAGAAGTTAAAAGCCTACCAGGTTTATCTTTCAGCCAGTCCATTTAAGAAGCTGTCGATTTCGTTTGCAAATATGATGATCTATGTAGCCGCATCAGAGGCAACGACACTGCATATTGTAGATTTTGGTATTCTTTACGGTTTTCAGTGGCCAATCCTCATTCAGCATCTTTCGCAGAGGTTAGGTGGGCCTCCTAAGCTGAGAATCACAGGAATCGAGCTTCCACAACCTGGATTCAGGCCGGCAGAAAGAATAGAAGAGACAGGGCGGCGCCTGCAAAAGTACTGCGAACGTTTCAATGTTCCATTTGAGTACCAAGCCATAGCTACACAAAATTGGGAGACCATTAAGATCGAGGACCTGAAGATCACAAGTGGCGAGGTTCTTGCTGTTAATTGTCTTTTCCGGTTTGGTAAGCTGCCCGACGAGACAGTTGTGGTTGACAATCCAAGGGATGCAGTACTGAAATTGATTCGGAAAATGAAACCAGATATTTTTATAGATGCTGTTTCGAATGGATCATATAGCTCTCCGTTCTTTGTTACACGTTTCCGGGAAGCTCTCTTCCATTATTCAGCACTCTTTGATATGTTTGATGCTACTATACCCCGGGATAACCCACAAAGAATGGATTTTGAACAAGACTTTTACGGGCGTGAAGTGATAAATGTTATTGCATGTGAAGGGGCAGAAAGGGTTGAAAGACCCGAGACATACAAGCAATGGCAAGTTCGACATATGAGTGCAGGGTTCAAACCACTGCCGTTGAATCAAGAGATTCTGAAGAAACTAAGGCATATGTTGACTAGCAAGTATCACAAAGACTTTGTCTTTGATGAAGATGGGAACTGGATGTTACAAGGATGGAAAGGCCGGATTCTTTTTGCTAGCTCCTGTTGGGTCCCTGCATAGGGAATTACGAACCGTTCTCAAGTAAATTCTGAAATGGTATTGAGGAAAAGGTTAGAAAGATCATAGATGACCTCTTTTCTGTATCTTTCTTGCTATTTGTTTTTTCTTTTATATTTCAAATTATATTATATTCTCTGTCTCTGCCCACCGTAGACTAACAAACCATCCGTGGCTAAAAACTAACCATCGAAAGCAATACCGCTGCCCACACTTAAGACAGGAATTAGTAGAGCCAGCACAAAATCTTGATTTCCATTCACTTCTTTTATTACAGTTTGTATTACATATTGACGCCCCATATGTTATTCCCTACATGAAACAGCAGATTCATAAGTCTTTGAATCCATTATTTGGCTACTTATTTTCTACATTCTTGTAACTTCAGACAATAATTTTTATTGTTTTGCCAGAAATTTTGCGGCTGCACTAGGCTAAGATACGAGTATCAGGAGGATTAATGAACAAGCTCCATTAGTTTGACGAACATACTTTGCAGTCCCTCCATGGAGTTTTAAGCATATGATGCAGCAGTAGTATATGGAAAACATAGGTTTGTACATATGGATTATAGGGTTGGTAGTTTGTACTTGCAATTGCTGGTTAGTGAAGCCATTGATTTTGAAATTGTTTACGAATACTAGTCTACGGCATATATGTTGTTGAAGTGTTTAGTTAAGAGATTCCTATTTATTGTGAGTATTGATGTAGACCCTGTGACATTGAATTTTGTATACATTATCGAAGAGGTTAGTTTTATGCTAGTGTTGGCCGTGTACTCTGTGTTTCTGCACTGTATACAGAAAATGACCTGCTACCCGCCTATGCCTAGTTCAACATGTAGCTTTTTATAGAAAATGAAAGCATCGTCGTGCTTTTCCTGCTTAATATTTGGTTGATCCCAATCAGGGAAAAAAAACAGTACTCGGGTATTCAATCCCATTGCGGAAGCCAGGACCAAATGTTCCACCAAATTGCGATTTTGGGAGGTTAGCTCCTGCTTGGGTGTGCACTAGTTACCTAATAATTTAGGAGTGGCAATTGGTTCAATATGATCAGGATTCAACTACTTTAATATGTGTTCTGATGGTTCCACATCCATAATGGAGCTATCATGTTGGATTCTTCACAAATGCAGAAGCTTTCTACGATTTTTTCCTGCTCGAGTAAAGCATATTGAGTGAGAAAAAAGTAGTTAATCTAGATAGACAAGTTAAGCACAGATCCACATAAGACCAAACAACAAACATTTTCATAAGGACATACCGTTGACAGTTCCAAATCCTAAGACACAAACTATTTGTGGTAAGTGTGTTAGAGTAAATAAATAATGATGTAGTCAACATGGTCTCCTACATTTCAACAAGCAGATACCTTGATCCTATCTCTGCAGATTGTTAGAGAAACATAAGCTATTCTAAATTATAAAATAGTTCGATAATTTCCATGTTGTCTGTATCCCGTATAAATTCTACTCAATACATCAAAAAAGACGGTGAATACTTCTATTCACAACTTAATCTCACAGAAACTTGCCTGTGTGCTTTCTTTCTTTGTTTACAACAACAACACCTATGCAGACTAACAAAATAATTGGATAAGCAAGTCAAGGTTTTGTCAACCCTTACACTACTCTATAGTTTGAGATTAGAAGTTATGATGAAATTGATCAAACATCTTGAGAAGGGGAATTTACAAATGAAGCGGCGTGCCAATTTGAAGAAAGTTTTCAACTTATGGTATGCATATTGATGAGTGTCAAATTAAGATATGAAAATAAAAATTGTGCCAAGCTATGCTATTAAAAATGATTTTATCTCTATTTTTGCACGAATGTGATAGTAAAAAATAAAAAGACCATGTTGCTCTACTTCTGGACAAAAAAATGTTGGTGATGGAAACCAACCACTTGGGTAAGAGGTTTGAATACCTATCGCAGTAATTGAGCACATCACTTACATACGTGACTATTCTTTTTATATTGCGATTGACACAACAAGTACTTTGCCGCATTTTGTATATTTTGTATTTACTCTCTTTGGTTTGCTAGATACATTCATTTATGATCGTGTGCATGCTTAATTTCTACATTATGAAGTAATAGTGAATGTTGACAGTGGTGACATTTTACATTTTTATATTTTAAGGATGTTATTTATGATGCTGTTGCTTTGTTTCTAAAATACTGTTGGTGTTTAATGTTGTTTCCTCTTTTAGTTTTATAATAATTTGTTCGTTTTTGTCTAATTGGTGTTTATCTTGTAGTGATATCTTTATCACCTTTTTTCTCCTAAAAGTGTTTGTTGTTAGGGACAATCGGACAATCTTAGATGTGGCAGTGTGTAACTAAAATGGTGATATGATTGTGGCCTATTATAATAAATTATAATAAATTCTACGTCATATATTCTAATAAACTGTAACGAACATGGAAATAATTTAAACTCTAAAACCCTGATGAATAATGATAATGAAAAATAAAGAAACGCAAAAAGATTAAAAATGAATATTACTCAGCAAAAACTAGAAGAGCCACCGATTTAGATTACAACTTACCATATTATACGAATATCTGTATCCGTTAATATCAAAGTCAATTCAGAGTTTTGCCTTTTGGGCATCAAGTTTTATGTTTTAAACAGCAGCAAGAATTAATTGAGATATACCCTTTTGGACGAACTTTACTCATGAAGAAAAAATATAGTTAGGCCACAGCAATCTTGTCCAACCCCAGTGAAAAATTTAAAACTCCGAAATCACTCGATGCAATGTGAAATTTGCAACATTCATGTTCGTAAAAACTGAAAATACACCATTTTATCTTTAGAAGTATTATGTAGCATTACAACAAGGAAAAGAAATACTCGGTAAAGAAACATCAAAACCGAAATCTGTAAGCATATATGGAGTATATCCAACGAGGCTCTCGAGATTAACCAAAGCACTTACATCCTTTGCTCTGATACTTACATGGCTGAAGAACATTCCAATCTAGATTTTCATGCATATGCTCTCTCGAGAACTACGACAGCTATTTGGGGATGAGTAATGGCTGCTTCCAAGAGTTTTTTTTGACTTATTTGGATATAGTGCTTCGATTGCGAAATCCGCTTGCTTCCTCTTCAGCTCCGCACTTTTTCCATTACTCAAAGTGTCTGACTCCATGCTGTTTATCCCATCTTCAGACAACCCATTTTCTCTGTAATAAAACAAAATCAGGCGACTAAAAGAACACGAAAAAAGAAAAGGGTATTACCCGCAGCAACTAGCGCTTTATAGTTCATTCTTTCTTTT
The DNA here is from genome assembly GCA_946800315.1 of Misopates orontium. Taxonomy (NCBI): domain Eukaryota; kingdom Viridiplantae; phylum Streptophyta; class Magnoliopsida; order Lamiales; family Plantaginaceae; genus Misopates; species Misopates orontium. Next base: position 16,051,588 of record OX326946.1, read on the forward strand.
TTTCTCTTTGTCTCATGGTATAATCTATTTGAGGATCAAGATCCTCCCTAGATAGTCCTCGTAACTGATTCACCATTTTCGCTCATGTCCAATTCATCCCTCTCGAGAGTTCAAAAATAATACAAAGAGAAACATGTCTTATGGTACACGAACTTTAGGCCTGTCAGTAAAACATGAGTGGGCCTGATCGAACCACTCACAGCTTGGTGAAATTCTTTCCAACGTTATGAAAGAAAAAAGATTATGAGGTTAATTCTACAGCAAAATCATAAAACATCCATTCCGTGGATAGGGAGAAGCCAAACAGTTAAGTATTTGGTTTCAGCTAAACAATATGATCTTGTGCCTAAACAAGGTAAACTTTGGCAACTCTATAACCAGAAAACTAACAGGATAAGTAGCTTAAAAGCAAGAAAACCAACCTAATGGATGTTGTTTCCGTTTTCCTACCAGAACTTGTGGCAATGGATTCTGGTTTACTAGCATCACACTTTTCATCATTGAGTTTCTAACAGGAGAAAAAACCTTGATATAAGATGGTCAAAACTTGAAAGATTGTACAATTGAAGTCTTTCAGGATCGAATCTGCATACTTACATCAATGGAAGGATTAAAACCCAAAAATGATATTCGACCTATTGCTGCACCAGGCTGGGGATCACCTTCATATATAACAACACTGCACGTGAACACGCATTGAAATTATGATAAACTAACTGCTCCATGTAATTGAAGCAATGTATCATAAGGTATCTTGTACTTGCATTTAAAAAACTAACAAAGAAGTGACAAATTCGATCAACATATCGAACAAAAGTTTGCGTGTTATAAAAGGAAGTATACCACACAACTACAGAACTGAAGTCCATTTAATCCAGCATAGCACAAAACCAGCTAGGATCAGTTTCGTGATGGCATCCACCTCACCTAACTATTCAGTGACAAAGATTAATTATTTGATTCAAATTCCAAATTCATTCCTCAAAAGAGAATTCCTAAAGGGGAAAATTATAACACTGTAAAAGCCAGGAGTTAGTAACATTCTCCCTCAACAACTGCGCACGCCTATATTGCGGCATGGACAATTTATTAGCTGGTCATACCCCTGACACACAAGCAGATCCTGCCTTTGAACACTCATAAAGTTCTAACCCGGTCAGCAAATATTACCATTTTGTATAAGCCAGTCAGAGAACACTTTCGTAAGTGATGCGACACGGGTTTCGTCAGAATTTCTTAAACTCACCCAAAACATATGTAGCGACCAGATTGGTTACTGAATGTAGAAACGGTAGATATATTATGTGTTGGAAATCCATCTGGAACCATTAAAAACCCCATATTTCTTGACTTTTAGAGTTGATGCACTTGACTCATTAATAATAGAACAATTTGAAAGTTACAACTGAAAAATGGTAATGTTCAATACAACAACAATTGCCATGCATAAGAAGAAGAGAATCGAGCACCACTATCCACTGTAGACCTTCCGCAGTTTTTGCACCTCACTCCATGTTCACAAAGCTCGTCATAGGATTGCAACGACTTAAATTCACGAAACCATAAAATCTGAACGAACAGAAAGTCCTTTCGAAATTCCCTAGTAGCAAGATTCTACGTTTCTCATGAACTCTGATAAATTGGATATAACAAGATCTCAACTCAAGCAAGGGCAAGTAGCTCAAACGGAATTCTTCATTCATGTCCCTAATTTCCTTAACTATAGTAAAAAAAAAAATAACAAACAAACCAAGAAGATTTCCAAGCCCTTTTCTCCAGATTAATTTACACACCATCACAAGAAACAAAACAAACACAATCTCAATTAATCTTTTTCCTCCATAAAACTCTTCATTCGCAAATAAGAACATATTACAATCAAGAAAACAAACACTTACTAATATACAACACGAATCTTTTTATTAAAGAAAGTTAAATCATAAAAATACCATCTTTTAAGAGTAGCAGTAGAACAATGTGTGACCTCTTTCTCCTCTCTCTGAGACGCCCTCTGCATAAACTGAATTGAAAAACAAAAAAAATGCATTCTCATAAAGAAAATTATTTTAAAGGCAAAGAATAATAGAATTCAACATAAATAAATGAAATGGCAATTGATAGATTGTACCTTCAAAGTAGTGGATATCTCTCGCTTAGCCATCATTCATTAATTCTCACACAAATAAAACAAGAGAGAGAGAGAGAGAGTTCTCCGAGGGTTTTGGAATAGGGAAGATGAGAATTTTGAATAAGCGACTCAAATATTCAGTGGTATAAATATTAGGGATAATTACAGTGACCACCCCTGACGTTTCACGACTTACACATACCTTCCCTCTATAATTTAAGAATTGTTTGAGTGTAATTTATAATATTGTTATGTTTATTATACTTATAAATCTTTGATGTTTAAAAAATTAGAAAGAAATACACTAAATAATTTTAAAGAGGATTTGGCAATTTACCCCCTGTGTTATGCTAAATTGACAAATTACCTCTATGTGAAAAAAAATTTAGCAAATTACCTCCATGCGATTTCAAAATTGGCACATTACCCCCTATATTGTAATAGCCTAATTTTTATTTTAGTAGTATTAGTATTATTATATTATTAATTGTTATTTGGTTGAGTCTTATGCATATTCTAGAGGTATTGGGATTAATAAATATTATAGTTTTTTAATTGAGGTTTAGAATTAGTTGGGTTTTTGTTCACGAAAGCCCATTTTTAATCCTAGTCATATTAAAATTCCTATTGTTATATAAAAGGGATAATTACAGCTAGACCCCCTGAGGTTTGGTGTAATTACACATACCTCCGCTGTGGTTTGAGAAATTACAATTATCTCCCTTAAGGTTTGAAACCTTACACATACCTCCCCTCTACAATTTAAGGGTTGTTTGGGGTGTTATTTATGGGAATTTTGCAATAATGGTCCTCTAAGTTGGCACTTCTTCAATTTTGGTCCTCTAAATTTTTTATCTGCAATTTTAGTCCTATAAGTTACAATATGTTTCAAAATTGGTCATCTGACCAAATTTTTAGCAATTTTGGCCAAAAATTCCAGTTCTTTTCATTTAATTTTATTCATGAAACACAAGCACAAAGTCACGTCTATTAGGGGAGAAAAAAAGAACCGGAAAAAAGGATCAGATTTCGTGAGATTGCCGGAATTTCCGGCCAAAATTGGCAAAAAATTGGTTAGAGGACCAATTTTGAAACATGTTATAACTCATAGGACTAAAATTGCAGATAAAAAATTTAGAGGACCAAAATTGAAGAAGTGCCAAACTTAGAGGACCATTATTGCAAAATTGATCTTATTATGCTTTATTACACTTACATCCTTTAAGTTTCGTATATCTATAGAAATATTCTTTTGATATTTGAAAAATATAAAAAAATTCTCCAAATAATTTTATAAACTACTATATTACTACCTAAAGATATACAAATACTATTCTTATTTTTCTCAAAATTATATTTTTTTTAATTAATCACTATGAAACATCAATCAATTATTTCTTTACTACACAATTTATTTCTTTTCTCACTCAAAAAATGTTTAAATTAAATTTAAAATTTGAAAAAAATTTAAATTTTAATCCAAAATACATTTTTGAATCAAAACATTCAACTTTTTTTTTTTTTTTTTTTTTCATATTTTAATTTCTCAAGCAAATCTCCGTCCAAACTCAACTAACTACTGTCTTTTGTCTTTCTAGTTTCAATTGTAACCTAGCAATCATTTTAGCAATAGAAGAAGATAACAACTGAGATTTGGCTGCAGAATATTGGAAGAACAGTAAACTCTAAAAAATTAGAAGATGTAGTAAAGGCAACGCATTTTAGCTTGCTTGCATTGTGAAAAAGTTCAACAAAATTTGTTTCCTAAAACCAATGACCACGTACATCCAAGGATGATAAGTCTTTTGTCACTGTTGTTGGTAATTTTGTCATCATTCTTCGTTTCTTAAAATGTGTTGTGAAAATTTTGATTATTTTTGTTTTTTTTTTAAATTTTATTAAGAAGGTGAAAATTTGGAATTGAGTTTTTTATTTCCTGTCTTATTTTTTCTGGAGATTAGGGGAAGATGTTATTCTTTTACCAAATACTTACTTTTTTGTTGTGATAAGTTGAAAATTCAGTGGTCATGATGGATAGTATTAATATGGAACAGTGATGAAATTCATGAGACTATTAAGAGTAAAACATAAACAAAAATCTCAAATGAGAAACAAAAATATGAAATTAAGTATTTTTATAAAATAAAAGTATTTGGATTAAATTTTAAAATTTAATTTAAATAATTTTATATCTTTAGTTAGTAATATAGTAGTTTTGAAAATTATTTGGAGTATTTTTAATATTTTTCAATTATTATAGTAGCTTTGAAACTTATTTGGAGTATTTTTTATATTTTTCAAATATCAAAGATTATTTTTATAGATATACCAAACTTTAGGTATGTAAGTGTAATAAAAGCATAGTAATAGAAAAATGACACCCAAACAAGCCTTAATTTTAGAGGGGAGGTCCCTGTAATTTTCCAAACCTCAGGGGAGGTCTCTGTAATTTTGCAAACCTCAGGGGAGGTATGTGTAATTACACCAAACCTCAGTGGGTGTAGCTGTAATTATCCCTATATAATAATTAAGTTAGTGGAGTTAGGGTATATATAAGGCGACTAGAGTCAGTTCTATTCTTATTGTTTCCTTCCTGCGCAAGTCATGGGTATACACATATTCATTCTTGTTACCATTGTAAAATTTGCATAGTTATTCCATGATGTGATAGTAAGGAAGATGTATTCTTTTATGTAGAAACTATAAATCCTCTCTGTATGCAATTGTCGTATATTGACTCTTCATAATTTTAAAAGGCAGCTTTTGTTTTGTAACATCAAGGGGTGGGGATCGGTTTGTTTATTTAGGGAAAGAAGAAATATTACGTAATCACATGTAAATAGTTAGTTTTGGGCATAGGAGTATTTGATTGAGCTTAATTGCATTACTGTTTGTGGTGGATCTTGGAGTTAAAATCTTGTTTGTTTTCATTAGTTTACCAAAGCCTTTTTGTTGTTTTAAATATCAAAAGATTCCCTGAAAATTTTCGTAGCATTAGGCATTGAACAAAGTATCTTATTTTTTTATATATTATATATTTAGGGATTAGATTATTTAGGTATTAAATAGGAATAGTCATCACTATCAATTCCATCATTTAAAGCGGGCGGACCAAAACGTAAGAAATTCCTTGTACTTTGTCTTTTAAAAACCTTCTGCTTAGGATTAGAGTACCTCTTTAGACTATAGTATTACATAGATGTTATATATTAGTTAATGTTTGATAGTTCGGTATTAATATTTAGGGATAAAAGCATTAAACCCCCTAAAATTGCTTATTTATCCATAGTACAGGGGGCTTGTTGCAAAAAAAAAGTTTAGGGGGCAAATCGCTACACCCACTATAGTATATGGGGTTTAATGCTTTTATCCCTAATATTTAAATTGCTACTTTATTCTAATAGGTTCTCAAGTCAACTTTTGCGGTTTTCTCGTCGAGAGTGTCATTTCAGGTGAGTGCTCCAACTAAACTTTACTATTTTCAAATTAGAAGGAATGTGTCTATAGTTACATATAATGTATTGATTATAGTATTGTATGCATTAGAAATGGTAAAGATCATATTGTGTAAAAGACTTCCTGCTTGAAAAGTTATACTTTATTAGATTTGCACTGAAATAAAAGTGAATAATGAGGTTTTGATGAAATTAATTGATTATGATGGCTCTTGTGATTGATCCAATTGGCTTCGGTAGGCACGGAGTGCCACAGGGCAGTAGAGGACTCGTTGGTTGGGCTTCGTGTCCCCTTCCCCTTAGACACTGTGGGAGGGTCCCTAGTGTCTTTTGCGCTCATTTGATATGCATGTACCATGACATGCCGATTTGTTTCCGAGGTAGCTCCTTAGACGAGGCGACAAGGGATATTTATACGTCGCAATAAGGAGGGATGATATTAAAATATAAATGGAATTAATATTAGTAATTGTAAATGAGTTTTTCCAAAATTCTACGTGCATATGGTGAAAATTAGAGTTGACGTACATTTGTATTTAAATGTTCCCTTTTTAAAAAGGATTCAGTCACCCCCTATCGTTTGGGATGTTTTGCAAAGTGCCCCCTATCGTTTCAAAAGTAGCACTTTGACCCCTAGCGTTTCATTAAATGTGTGAATTGCCCCCGAAGTTTGACTGAGGAAATATTCTGTCGGAGATTCCAAAATGTGCCGATCACGTGCATGACGGAAGGGCATATTTGTCTAAACGGTTTTGACCGTTACCCCCTAACCTTTTGTACCAACATTTCACCCTTAACGTTTTGACTCTGCCCCCTAACGTTTACATACTTTGAGCAGTATGCCCCATAACGTTTTCCCGATTTAGCAGATTGCCCTCTATCATTCATTTTTCACCGTTACATATGTATGATTCTCTTTCTACTTTGACTTTTGAATATATTCATATAGGTAAGAATATAAAATTCATCAACTGATAATAAATCAAAATTTATTTGTTAATGTAATCAACAACTATTCATACAGAAATTATTGGGCAAGATCGGGCTAACGGGGAAGATGCACATGATCTAGGAAGTATGGTGAACCAGGTTCTACTAAATGAAAGCTTGCGTAGGGACCCTAATAAGACTCAATGGTCGTAGCCAATACAAACTACAAACTATATTGGCGAAGTAAATGATGATGCATCTCTAGTGCAAAGACCCTTACACAGTCTACCGCTTCGAAACAGACCAACGCTAAGAAACACAAAAAGATGTTTATTATTTAGAAGGTAAAACTGAACATAGAAGCTATTTAGAGTAAATGTTTATTATTATTGATGTTTGGCACCATTAAACTTTAACTAATGCAATAATGTTTCGGAGTTTATCATTTAGATCCCTAAAAATATGTTTTTATTGCATACTTAGATATGTGTGCTACTTGGACCATGGTTGGTGGCATACTGATGGAAATGAGAGTCCAAGTTAATTAGAATTATAGAATTATTTTAATTCTAGAGTTATTATGTTTATTTATTTCCTAGTTTTACCTTGTTTATGAGTCTTAGTTTTGGTAGGATTTGTTTTCTTTAGCCTATAAATATGAGGCTAGACCTATTTGTCAAGACACGTTTATGATTATTGATTATTGAATTATTCTTCTTCTCTAATTTCTCTCTAATTCTTCTCTACTTCTTCTCTACTTCTCTAAGTTCTTCTTCTTCCCCTTCTCTAAATTCTCAATCTCTTTCTTTATGGTTGTCGATCTCTATCAATTGGCATCCGAACAATTCAATCTTTTCCGATTTCCGCTGCAATCATCGTTTCCAGTTGAATTGCAATTTTCAACGTTGATTTTGTGTTTCCGTCAATCTTTTTTTTTTCAATCTAGTTCTTCAATTTAATTTTCTGCCGAAAAAAAAAATAATAAAAATCTGAAAACAGAGCGTGCACAACATGTGCTCGAAAGATTCGCACACTCCGCTACGTCGTCTTCAGCGATTCACCCGCCACCACCGCCGCCGCTTTCTCCATCTCCAGGCGCACACCTTGCGCCACCACCAGCAACAATTTCAGACAATTTCCAGGCTGATTTCATAACAGTTCACGAAAACCCCAAAAAAATCGCGAACCCTAGTCCATCCGGTGCCGCTCCAGTCACTGTTCCGGTCAGTCTCCGCCATCAAGGACAACGCCTCTGCTCCACCGATTGCTTACCGCCGGAAAATCTCACGCCCAATCCGACAGTGTCAATTCCGTCCAACAGCCAATTTCCGCCAATTTCAATTTTGGGAGTTTTTCCTTTTCTTAATTAATTTTCTTATTATTTTGGATTGATTAAATTGATTTCTTGATTTTTAGTGGTATTCGGTGTGCTCAAGCTCTAAATCGGAAAAGGAGTGGACCATTACGTGACATCGAAAATTCGACTGATCCTAATTATTTCGGTAACAATATTTCTTTTTTTATTGAATTTAGGACTTTTGAGTTCATGGCAAGTTTAGCAATATTATTATTCAAAAAAAAAAAAACATTTTTTTCAAATTATTACGTGTTTGCTTTTCTGCACTTTGATTAGTACGAGAAAATCAGCTCCAGATTATAATTAATTTACTCTTATACTTTAACGTCAAATATTAGCAAAAATTAATATATATATATATATATATATATATATATATATATATATATATAATATTGCATGCCCGTAACAAGATCAATGGCATTAGATCAAAAGATCGAGGAACTAGCCAACTCGATAGCATCAATGAGAGAAGAGTTTCATAGCACTTTTACTTCCCTTGACAGTAAGTTAGACGATCATATAGCCCAGTGCCAACGAGCCACAGCCAGTCATGCCCCATCCCCTCGTGGCCGTGATAAGGGAATCCTACCGGCACCAGACACTAATCCCGATGTTCATCTTTCTTTAGGGAATTTGAGTCATGCGGGTCGTAGGCAATAACATGTAGAAAATAACCGGCCTAGAAGGTATTCACCCAACCCTGATGACTATGGTGAGAATGATAGTGGTTTTGAGGACCTTCACAATAGGTATCGCGGTAGACGTAATGACCACCATAGGTACCAACATCATGATGATGACATCATTAGGAGAGTCAAGGTAGATATTCCCGAGCTTGAGGGTACCCATGATCCCAATGTCTTTATAGATTGGCTAGATCGTCTAGAAGATTATTTTGTATTTTATCGCATGAACAACAACCAAAAGGTTCTTTTTGCACGGTTGAAGTTAATAGGGTCTGCCAAAAAGTATTGGCAAAGCGTCGAAAGTGAGCATGAGTATGAGAATGCACCTCCCATCACATTATGGGAAGACATCAGAGGTATCTTAAGAGATAAATATTTGCCTTATTTTCATGAAAAACAGATGATGAATGAGTGGTTGAACCTTAAACAATGGACCTTGAGTGTGCGTGAGTATTTCAATAAGTTTGAAGATCTTAAAATTAGATGCACAATTAAGGAGGCACAATGGATCACTGTTGCTAAGTTCATTAATGGGTTAAGGGATAATATTAAAAGAGATGTTAATTTGCATGCTCCCCGAACCTTGTATGATGCTTTTCACAAAGCTTTAGAGATAGAGGAGTACCACAGGTCTTCATATTCCCATTGGTTGACTTCCCAAGCCGGGGAGTCCAAGAAAACCCAGTCTGTCACCTTCCAGAGACCTAATAATTCTTTCAACCAATCTTCTAAGGTTAATGGTCAGCCTAGTCAGCTTGTTAGCTCCAACGTAGGCAACTCCATCCCCTTTCCATCACCCTCTTCTCTAGTGTGTCATACGTGTAAAGAAAGGGGTCATATAGCGTCTCGTTGCCCACATCGTGCCCTTCATTTAGGTATAGATCATCAAGAAGATGAGTCATATGAAGAAGTGACTGTTGCATCCGAGGAGTGTGAGGCCACCTTAGATGATGATATGACTGAATTTGAGAGAGATGGCAATGTTAATGTCATGAGATGTACCCTTTCTTCTGCAGTTGACCATGACACATGGAAGCGCACATCTATCTTTGAGACTAGGGTTAAGTATGGCGAGAAAATCCTTAGGATAGTTATTGATAATGGTAGTTCTATGAATGTGGTGTCTAAGTCAACCATACGTCTTCTTAACCTAAAGCTCGAACCTTATCCTTCACCTATTAAAGTAGTTTGGGTTGATAAGACATCATTGACTATTTCTGAGAGATGTCTGGTTCCCCTTCAATTAGGAACCTACAGTGAGGATATTTGGTGTGATGTGTTATCTATGGATGTTGCACATATCTTGTTAGGACATCCGTGGATTTACGATAAAAATGCTGTCAATTATGGTAAGGACAATGTCTATGTATTTTCTTATAATGGTAAGAGGGTTAGGTTAAATTCGGGTAGACCATTAGACCCTTGATCTAAGAAAGCTCGCACACCTACTGAGAAGCTAAACCTGTTGTCTGGCATCGACTATGAGAAAGAAGGAGTCGAGTCAAATTTGCTACTTGCAGTAGTTGCTAAGCCCCAGTTCGAGTTTCCTAGTGACACATCCCATGTGAGTCCACTTGAGCGTAGAGATGCTTCCCTAGATGAGTTATCAAACCGACTTCCTCCAATGAGAGATATTCAACATGCCATAGATCTAGTCCCACGATCCCCATTGCCTGTTACTCATACATCTACTGAATTTGCTAAAACTTTTGCACTACATATTCATGGTTTGCATGCTGATATTCGACTAAAAATTGCTAAACGTAATGCAAATTATAAATTGGCTGCTGATTTACATCGTAGGAAATTAGAATTTATGGAAGGCAATTATCTGATGGTTCAAATTTGTCCTGAAAGATTTGCAAAACATTATTTTAAAAAAAATTTACTCGTGCTTCAGGACCTTTTTAAAATTATAAGACGCCTTGGCTCTAATGCTCATTTGTTGGACTTGCCTCCTGAACTAACTATTATTCATGTATTCAATATTGAGGATTTGACTCTTTCTCGAGGTGCTTTTGAGCCTCCTACATTCTCTGCTAGTGTCATAGGTGGTTCTGCAACTGCTTTGGTTTCGGTGCTCAAGTTACCCCATACACCACCGTTGATCTTGGATAAAGTTGAAGTAATCCTTGATGATGAGATTATTGGTTCAGTCGAGGGAGGTTTCCAGCGCTACCTTGTCCAATGGAAATATCGTCATGATTTGGATAACATGGAAGTTCAACTGTTGCGTTCACTACGGCTTTCTACACATCTTGCCGAGTATCATGATGCAAACTCTCCGGAGGCGAGTTTTTTCAAGCCGGGGCGAATGATGGAAATGAGAGTCCAAGTTAATAAGAATTACATGAATATTTTAATTCTAGAGTTATTAGGTTTATTTATTTCCTAGTTTTACCTTGTTTATGAGTCTTAGTTTTGGTAGGATTTGTTTAGTTTAGCCTATAAATATGAGGCTAGACCTATTTGTCAAGAAACGTTTATGATTATTGATTATTGAATTATTCTTCTTCTCTAAATTCTCTCTAATTCTTCTCTACTTCTCTAAGTTCTTCTTCTTCCCCTTCTCTAAATTCTCAATCTCTTTTTTTATGGTTGTCGATCTCTATCACATACTGACTTGGAAAATGATAATAAACCATTAAGATTGTATCAAACGATTAAGATTTTATTCCTACAAGGATTGCCTAGTTGGTTAAAGAGGTGAAATTATTCCTCAAAGTTTCTAACTCAATTCCCTCTACAAGCGACTTGATTCATATACCTTCTAAAGTTGTGCTTGTCAACCTAGTTTTTCAGATGTTGTTTGTCCGGCTAGCTAGATTTGCAGGCAATTCGGAAATCAAATATTATTCCCTATTCCATAGTGGACTATTTGGTTCATTTTATTTTATAGACCAGTAATCCAAATAGCTGTTGATTATATTAACAAATAAATTTTGATTTATTATCAGTTGACGAATTTTATATTCTTGCCTCTATGAATATATTCAAAAGCCAAAGTAGAAAGATATACCCATATAACTCAAATTAATGAATCATACATATGTAATACGAAAAAATGAATCAAACGATAGGGGGCAATCTGCTTAACTTGAAAAAAATATTACGGGGCATACTGCTCAAAGTATGCAAACGTTAGGGGGCAGAGTCAAAACATTAAAGGGGAGACTTTGGTACAAAAGGTTAGGGGGTAGCTGTCAAAATCAGTCGGATGGATATGCCTTTCCGTCAGGCACGTGACCGACACATTTCAAAATCTCCGACAAAATATTTTGTTGGTCAACATTCCAGGGGGAATTCACACATTTAATGAAACGTTAGGGGATAAAGTGCTACTTTTGAAATGATAGGGGGCACTTTGCAAAACACCCCAAATGATAGGGGGTGATCGCAATGGACCTTTTAAAAAAATATATATTGCACATTGCACACACCTCATGAGCACTCGCTAAGATTTTTATCTCATTATTTTTGTGTTTCGTTCCTTCCAGATCTGAGTAACAACCCGTTGAACCAATGAGAAAGGAATTTGCAGAGGAGTAGAGTCATGAGTTATTGTTTTTTCCAGTATTTGTACCTATTAAAGAATTCTAATTATTTAGGTCTTCTGGCCTTCAACTTTGATTTTATGCTTAGACTAGTGATCTCTTACGAATGGTTGATGTTTTGCCAATTAGTTTTTAGATTGAGGATTATTGATACCTTTAGTAGCTAATAACCGTCTGTGTGCGAGTTTTAAGATTTGTCTTATGGGTTTAGTTTCTTGCCTCTGTTATTGCTTTTAAATCCTCTTGGTAGGCGCGTGACAGTTGGTATCCGAGCTTGGGTTAACACCTAGGCTCGTCAGGATAGGGTCTTTGGACCTAGTTGGACTTAGAATAACCATCTACAAAGCTTCCGCACAATTTTGGGATTATGCTCATTACCAGTGGGTTGATAGATTATCGTCGGGTGGCAGACCGTTGTATAATCTATTGCGAACCAAGGTATTAAGCATGTTGTCACAGTTGGATTAGTTAACTACATTTGACGTACAACAGAAGATTTTCCTCGGTCTCTATGATCTTTCTCTCCACGTCTGTCTCATGTTGTTATTGAATCAACTTATGTGTGGATACATTATTGTCTATGTAGGTCTCTGATATAAATATTAATACTTATTTATACATATTCTCTCTCTCTCTCTCTCTCTCTCTCTCTCTTCTTTTCTTTTATTCATAGACTAGTATGGCACATCCCGATGATGCATCCCCTCGATTGATCGGAGTTTCTTATAAATCGCCATCAATCTACAACCCTTCCATACGGCATGTCCCTAGTGGAGGACCAATACCTCAAAAGAGCTATCCCAACTGTATTGTCCATATGCTTGAAAAGGATAGAGAGAAGTACAAGATAGAGAGGGAGAAGTATAAAGAGGAGAGCAAAAGATATAAAGAAGAAAATGAGAGAAATATAGGCGTAAGAGAGAAATTTGAAACCAAGTGCAACAACCTGGAGTCTCAAGTGGGACAGTGTCATTAGAGAGTCAATAGTCTGATGACCGTATGCAATAATCTGATAATTGAAATGGGGTTGTATCATGAGAATATCTACAGTATAGAGAATGAGATCAAGAGGTTGAGGACGTCATTGGCTCAACAAGCTAATGACCTTGATACGGTAGAAGAGGATCCTGAAGAGGATCTGAAAGAGGTCGCTGAAGAGGATCCGGAAGAGGATCCTCAAGAAGATATATAAGAGATTCCTGAAGAAAGAGAGCTTAATTTGATTGGTAGTTCCGATGAGGCTTGATAGCATGGATTTAATTTATTTTTTCCGTTCAGAGTTAACTGATTAGTTAGACTTTTAGTTATATTTTTTATTATTGAACTAGATTATGTCATGTCTTGTTTAAAACACATGAACTGGTGTTTATGGAATTATTTATATTTCGGTCTTTTATATGGTATCATACCTCTTTGCATCCGACTACTGGCTTGGTTATTTACCTGTTGGATAGTTCGAATAACTAATAACATTCACTATATAATGAGTATGGTAATTTAATAGAAGTTGTACGGTTCTCGTTTCAGACCGTGATCATCTGAAACATGTCAAACACATGTGGACGAGGTAGGGTCGTGCAAACACCCCTAGAATTGAGACTCACGATGAACTACTAGCTTCACTGAGACAACACACTAACAGCAGAAGAGGAGAACAAACAGACTTACCACCAGCACCTCCAACACCACAAGGATCACCAGTGGTAGGAAACGAGTCCGTGAATTAGTTTATGATGGGTTTACAACAGGTTGCACAAACCTTACAGAACCAAAGTAGGGGTGGAAACCCCTTAACAACAGATCAGACACTGGAGAGATTTTTGAACTTCCAACCAAAGCGCTTCGTCCGTGAGCCTGACGACCAAAAAGCTGAACTATGGTTAGAGGGAATCAAGAACATCTATAAAGTACTGGACTATACCAATGAACAGAAGGTCAACTTTGCGACCTTTCTTTTTGAATGAGAAGCAAGCCACTGGTGGAACTCGGTCTAGATAAGATGGACACAACTTGGGATAGCCAGGACCTAAGAGAACTTCACTAAAGAGTTTAATGATAAGTTCATCCCTGGGACAGTTTGCAAGCGCAGTGAGAATGAGTTAAGCCAATTGCAACAAAAAAGCCTCTCGGTTGCCCAATACGATGCGGAGTTTACCAGGCTTATCAAATATGTACCGCATATGCAAGTTGACAAAGCAAGGCGTGTCCAAATATTTGTGAGAGGACTCCGCCCAGGTATTCAGAAAGGCCTTTTGCCAATGGATATTCCAAACTATGCCACGACTGTAGAGCATGCCTTAAAATTGAAAGCTAGACTAGCTGAATTAGAAAGTATTTACCGACCAGATAAGAGAGCTCTCAAAACTCCCAACAACCTAGAGGGATCAAATAATCAAAGTCAAGGTCCAAAAACCTTCCAGCAAAATAAACCTAATTCACAAAATAGGCCCAATCAATTTGTTCTATTGGGTAATATTAGCCAACAAGGTCAATGATGTGGGTTCTTTGGGAGAGCCAGTCATAAGGAAGACCAATGCTGGAAAAAGTTGGGTCGATGCGTAGTTTGGGGAAATGATAAATATTATAAATGCAATTGTCCTAAAAATAAGGTTCAGCAAGGGAATCATGTGATTGGTGGAAGTAATCAGAAAGGGGCTGGCAATCATGTTAGTAACAACAACAAACATAAGGTTCAAACGAGACCCTATTCTCTTGAAGATGCGAAAATGCGAGATCTAAATACCGTTCTGGAAGGTACCATCCTCATCTCTCAGAAATTCGGAAAAGCATTATTCGATCAAGGGGAAACCCTCTCTTTTATCTTTATTACTTTTGCTAACCTTTAAACTTACCTTATGAGAAATTAGCTTATAACTTGGAAATCTCTGCACCTATGGGTCATAGTGTATTGTCTGACTGATGCTGTAAGGATTGCAATGTCAAAATTCATAGTAGAGATCTTATATTACTACTTTTTAAAGGCTATGATGTCATCCTTGGGATGGATTGGTTACCTAGACATCATGCCAATGCCAACTGTCATACAAAGGTAGTCACCTTCTGCAAACCGGACAAACATACGATCGAGTTTCATGAAGATCGTGGGTCGAAGCAAATCACAGTGATCTCATTCATAAAGGCTAGAAAAGCTTTAATGAATGGCGCAATTGGCTAGTTAGCCTTTATGATAAATAAATCGAAAGAACGAGTAAGGATTGAGGAAGTACCAATTGTAGCAAACTTTCGTGATGTATTCTCTGAAGAACTTACTTCCTTACCACCAGATCATGAAGTGGAGTCTACTATAGATGTATTACTAGGGACCAACCCAATCTCTAAAACACCGTACCAAATGGCTCCCGCGGAGTTGAAAGAGCTGAAGACTGAGTTGCAAGAACTGCTTGATCAGGGATACATTAGACCCAACACATCACTTGGGGAGCGCTTGTACTTTTTGTAAGGAAAAAGGATGGCGGTCTCAGAATGTGTATCAATTATCGAGGATTGAATAATGTCACTATAAATAATAAGTATCCTCTTCCTCGAATAGAGGAACTATTTGACCAATTACAAGGGTCTCAAGTGTACTCTAAGTTGGATCTTCGACAAGGGTACTATCAATTGAAGGTCAGAGAAGATGACGTATCCAAAACTCCACTCAACTCACGCTACGGGTATTTTAAATTTGTAGTGATGCCATTTGGGCTAACCAACGCTCTAGTGGCGTTTATGGACCTAATGCACAGAATATTCTGTCCTTATCTGGATCATTTCGTGGTGGTGTTTATTGATGATATCTTAATCTATTCTAAATCAAAAGAGGAATGTCGGGAGCATTTACGAATTGTATTGCAGATACTCCGAGAAAATAAGCGTTATGCCAAGTTTAGTAAGTGTGAAATTTGGCTAGATTAAAGTGGCTTTTCTAGGACATGTGATATCTCGAAAGGGAGTTACAGTGGATTCCTCAAAATTTGAAGCGGTCTTAAATTGGGAAAGGCCAGAAACAGTGACTGAAGTTAGAAGTTTCTTGGGATTAATCGGATACTATCGGAGATTTGTTCAAGATTTCTCTAAGATAGCAGGACCCTTATCTGCCCTAACGCGAAAGAAAATCAAATTTACCTGGACTAACAAATGCGAAGGTGGTTTTGAGGAGCTCAAGAAGAGGTTAACGTTGGCACCAATTCTGGCACTCTCGGATGTGCCGGAAAACTTTATTGTTTTTATAGATGCCTTCGTAGAAGGCTTGGGGTGTGTTTTAGTGCACCGAGAAAAGGTAATAGCTTATGCCTCGAGAAAGTTAAAAACATACGATTAGAATTACCCTACACATGACCTCGAATTGGCGGCCATCGTTTTTGCTTTGTCAAAATGGAGGCACTACCTCTACGGTGTTAAATTTTTGGTTTCCACGGATCACAAGAGCTTAAGGTACCTCTTTTCTCAGAAGGACCTTGACATGAGACAACGTCGTTGGATGAAATTCTTGGAGGACTTTGACTGCTCTATTCAATACCATCATGGTAAAGCTAATGTAGTGGCAGATGCTCATTGATCACACCTTCTAACCCGAGATTTTGGTAAATTATGTGGGAGTGAACACGATGATACGGAGAGTGATACACTTACTACCATAACTGCTCTGCTTGCCAATGTCACTCTAAGGCCAGAGATATTTCAGAGAATTAAATGCGCACAAGGTTCTAACGCCTTCCTCAAAACAATCATTAAAGATTTGTCTAGCTCATCAGATAACAAGTACTCGATGGATGGAGATGGGGCAGAATGGTATAAAGAACATATTTGTGTCCCTGATAGTGGGAAGATCAGGCAAGAGATCATGGAAGAAGCTCATATATCCAAGTATGTAGTTCACCCAGGCGGTAACAAAATGAATTAGGATTTAAAGCGACAGTACTGGTGCATTAATATGAAGAGAGACATTGCCGGGTTAGTAAAAAGGTGTCTCATCTGCCAACAAGTCAAAGCAGAACATCAACGACCTGCTGGTCTACTCCAGCCACTTGAAATTACCAGATGGAAGTGGGAGATGATAACTATGGACTTCATCACTGGGTTACCAAAGACCAAATGAGGCTATGACAGTATTTGGGTGATGGTTGATTGTTTGACTAAATCTGCTAATTTCTTGCAAGTCAAAACGACTCACACAGTAGAGATGTTGACTTAGACTTATCAAGATCAAATTGTACACTTACAAGGAGTACCCATCAGCATAGTGTCTGACCGGGACCCAAAGTTTGTCTCTAAATTATGGAGAAAGATTTGGGGACAAAGTTGAATTTTAGCACTTCGGCTCATCCACAGACTGATGGCCAGTCAGAGCGCACGATACAACTGGTAGAAGATATGTTGAGGGCTTGTGTCTTGGACTATGGTGATGCATGGATTAAGCACCTCCCGTTGAGTGAATTTGTTTACAATAATAGCTATCAAGCAACTATTTAGATGGCACCATACGAATC
Organism: Misopates orontium; assembly: GCA_946800315.1. Taxonomy (NCBI): domain Eukaryota; kingdom Viridiplantae; phylum Streptophyta; class Magnoliopsida; order Lamiales; family Plantaginaceae; genus Misopates; species Misopates orontium. The sequence continues at coordinate 16,069,190 of OX326946.1, forward strand.
TTTGTAGAACAAAAAGTGTCGGTCACCATTACATTGGCATTTGGACGAGCACCACACTATTAGCATTTTAAGGTAGCGGAGGAACAATCAAGCCAGAATTTATACAAGATACCATAGACAAGATTCACTTAATCATGCAATGAATGCGAGCCGCACAAAGTATGCAGATAATAGGAGGAAGAAGTTGGAATTTCAAGTTGAGGATAAAATATTCCTGAAAGTGAATCCAAGAACGGGATTTGCAAGGATTGGAAAAGTTGGAAAGTTGAATCCGCGATATGTAGGACCTTTCGAGATTTCGGAAAAGAATGGAGTAGTAGCATACCGCCTTGATCTACCACAAAACCTTGGGAGACTACACAATGTTTTCCACATGTCTCAACTTAAAAAATACCACCCAAACCCTTCACATGTTCTTTGATGTGACGAATTATCCATTCAAGAGGATTTGTCTTATGTGGAACGACCCGTACTAATCTTGGATAGGAAGTTAAAACAATTGCGTACGAAGCAAGTTCCTTTCGTAATAGTTTTATGGAGGGACCACAATTTAGAAGAAGCAACTTGGGAACGAGAAGATGAGATGCAGAGTCATCTACCGAACTTATTTGATTTTAAGGTGAGAATTTGGGGACCAAATTCTTTTAAGGGGTTGGATTGTAATACCCTAATTTATATTTTAGTATTATTATAATATTAATTGTTATTTGTTGAGTGTTATGCTTATTCTAGTGCAAGTGAGATTAATAAATATTTTGGTTTTTTCATTGAGGTTTAGAATTAGTTGGGGTTTTGTTCTCGAAAGCGCATTTTTAATCCTAGTCATATTAAAATTCTTATTGTTATAATAATTAAGTTAGTAGGGTTAGGGTATTATATAAGGCGACTAGAGTCAGATCTATTCTTATTGTTTCCTTCATGCGCAATCATCAGGTCTACAAATATTCCTTGTTGTTACCATTGTAAATTTTGCATAGTTATTCCATGATGTGATAGTAAGGAATAATGGATTCTTTTACGTAGAAACTATAAATCCTCTCTATATACAGTTAGAATGACTCTTCATAATTTTAAAAGGTAGCTTTTGTTTTGTAACATTAAGTGGTGGGGACCGGTTTGTTTATTTAAGGAAAGAAACATTACGTAGTCACATTCATATAGTTAGTTTTGGGCAGGAGTATTTATTGAAACATAATTGCATTACTGTTAGTGGTGGGTCTTGGAGTTAAAATCTTTCTTGGTTTCATTAATTTACCAAAGCCTTTTTGTTGCTTTAAAAATCAAAAGATTCCCCGAAACTTTTCATAGCAGTAGGCATTGAATAAAGTATCTTATTATATTTAGGCATTAGATATGTAGGTATTAAAAAGGAATAGTCATCATTATCAATTCCATCATTTACCGCGGGCGTGCCAAAACGTTTTAAGAAATTTCCTTGTACTTTGTCTTTTAAAAACCTTGTGTTTAGGATTAGAATACCTCTTTAGACTATAATATTACATAGATGTTACATATTAGTTAATGTTTGATAGTTCGGTGTTAATATATAAATTGCTACTTTATTATAATAGGTTCTTCATGTTAACTTTTGCGCTGTTCTCATCGAGAGTGTAATTTCAGGTGAGTGCTCCAACTAAACTTTACTATTTTCGAACTGGAAGAAATGTGTATAGGTATATAATGTATTGATTATAGTATTGTATGCGTGAGAAATGTTAAAGATTCATGTTGTGTAAAAGACTTGCTACTTGAAAAGTTACACTTTATGAGATTTGCACTTAAATAAAAGTGAATAATGAGGTTTGATGGAACTAATTGATTATGATGGCTCAAAGAGATAGGTTATTGTGATTGATCCAATTGGCTTGGGTAGGCACGGATTGCCATCGGGCAGCAGAGAGCACACCGGTTGGGCTTCGTGTCCCCTTGCCCCTTCCCCTTAGACATTGCGGGAGGTTCGCTAGGGTTTTTGGAATTATTTAATATGCATTTACCATGGCATGCCGATTTGTTTCCAAGGTAGCTCCTTCGATGAGGCGGCAAGGGATATTTATATGTGGCAATAATGAGGGATGATATTGAAATATGAATGGAATTGATACTAGTAATTGTAAATGAGTTTTTCCAAAATTCGATGTGCATATGGTGAAAATTAAAGTTGACGTACATTTGTATTTAAATGTGCCCTTTTAAAAAATATACATATTGTACCATGCACACACCTCATGAGCACTCACTGAGATTTTTATCTCATTATTTTTGTTTTTCTTCCTTCTAGATTTGAGTAACAACCCGTTTGAGCCACGAGAGAGGCATTTGCAGAGGAGTAGAGTCATGAGTTATTGTTTTTCAAGTATTAGTACCTATTAAAGAATTTCTAATTATTTAGGTCTAATGGCCTTCAACTTTTATTTTATGCTTAGACTAGGGATCTCTTGGGAATCGTTGGTGTTTTGCCAATTAGTTTTTGGATTGATGATTATTGATACCTTTAGTAGCTAATAACGCTTGTGTGCGAGTTTTAAGATTTGTCTCATGGGTTTAGTTTCTCGCATGTGTTATTGCTTTCAAATTCTTTTGGTAGGGGCATGGCATATATAGGGAGGTGTAGTTCACTTGCTATTACTTGAGAGTGGGGATAGTTTTTTAGGCAAAAAGAAGACATTTAAATTCATTTCTCAACAAATATGTATATCTTTGATTTAATCCTTTAACTTGTTACAAAAAATGCAAAAACAAAGAAGAAAAGTTTAAAATAAGCTAAGATGTCATAACATGTATGTTTTATATTTTTTTATATTTTACTTATAAATTTTCAAAGAAATGATAGATGAAATTTGAAATTACAGAAAATAAATCATTAAAAACAACAAGGATATTTTGGTCATTAAATATAAAAAGACACTAAAAAATTTACAAGGATGTGGTGTGCCAATTTTAAAATAACAGGGAGGTAATTTGCCTATTTATTTTTCACAGGGAGGTAATTTGCCAATTTAGCATAGCACATGGAGGTAAATTGCCACAAACCCTTTTCAAAAAAAAAAAAAAAAAAAAATTCACGTAAAACTCCATGCAAAATAAACTAACACTTATCTTTTTGCCCTTCTTCTCGTGGCAACTGTACCTAACAGTTATTTTAACAATAGAAGAAGATAACACGCTGAAAATTGGTTTCTAGAAAATTGAAATTAGAAGAATACCTCAAAAAAATAGAAGTTGTTGTACAGTCAATGCATTTAGGTTGTTTGTTAATTGCTTTTTCAAAGAGTTCAACAAAACTTGCTATAAAAAATCAGTGACCACATCAAATTCAATGATGACAATTCTCTCATCACTGTTGCTAGTAATTTAATCATCATTCTTCATTTCTTAAAATGGATTGTGAAAATCTTGATTATTTCTTTTGTTTTTGTTATTTTCTTTGAGAACGAGAGTTTTTGCAATTGAGGCTTTTATTTATCGTCTTATATTTTCTGGACATTGCATAGAGATGTTATTCCTTTACCATATGCTTCTTGTTTTTGTGATAAGCTGAAATTTTGTGGTCACGGTAATAATAGTATTTAATATGAAACTTTCATAAAATTCATGAGATTATTTAAAGTAAAACAAAAATTAAAAAATTTAAATAACAAAAAACAAGAAATCAAATATTTAGATTAAAATTTAAAATTTAATTTAAATGTTTTTTTTATATTTTTTAGTTTGCCAAGTAATTTGCAAATTTATTTGGAGTATTTATTTAGAAAATCAAGATTATATTTTAATTATACCAAACCTCATGGGTATAAGTATAATAAGCATAAGAATATCATAAATTACACCCAAATAACCCTAAAGTTGTAAAGGGGAGGTATGTGTAAGTTGTCAAAACTCAAGGGTGGTCTCTGTAATTTTTCAAACCACATGGATGGTCTCTGTAATTACACCAAACCTCAAGGGGGTGTCATTGTAATTATTCCTAAATATTAACATTTGATTTAGCATGTTTCGAATTCAATAATGTCCTAAAAAAGCTGAAATTAGCCGAGTCCCCATGGAGTCATTTTGTGCTTTCATGAACATTGATAAATTAGATTAAAGATAATCTGAAATGTACGAACGAAAAAATATAAGAAAAATATATAAGTTAAATCATTTTAGGAAAGTAGATATAGAAAAAAAAAACTATTTTTGGATAGTATTATTTTCCTAAAAGTCCCTTAAGAGTTATATTCTTAGAGATTATCATGTTAAGCGCAATATACTCTTCCTCTCGACTAATCGAATTCAGGACTATAAGGAATTTGCAAATGCTTACTGATACACTAGGGGCAGAATCAAGTTTCTTTTTCACCTCATGCTACTCTTCACTTAAGTAAATTAAGTAAAATAAATATTAAATATAGCATTGTGCATTGGGTACTATCTCATCAACCAAGAACATATAATAGTTTTTTACTTTTCCTGCTTAGAATTCATCAAACATACTATCAAACAAGATAATATTAGTGCATAAAAAAAGATTATAACAAACATCTTACGTGCATAACAAACATCTTACGTGCATAAAAAAGATTATATTAGTTTCACTTTTAAGCCCTCTTAATAAATTTCGACTAAAACAATTATTGATAAAATAAAATAAGACCTAATGTTGATGTATATTCAAGAAATTATTAAAAGATACCTTAGATTTGTATGCAGAATAAGCTAAGCTTCATTTATCTATTTTATGGAAAATAACAAAAAATGATAATGAAACTTGATCAACTTACAATTAATGAGAACTTGAAATTGGGTGTTGACCCATTATTAAAGGATATTTACGTGGGTTGAGTTGTTTTTTTTTTTTTTTTTTATTTGGTTAAAATGTTGGTTTATTCGGGCCAAAGTTTAATTATTTTGTGAATAAAAATTTAAGCCTCTGTTATTTCTACATTATTTCTAAAATTTGTTACCCATTACTCAATATGCATATCTATTGAATTTGGGCCAAATATTGAACTCGGGGCAGGAGCCCAGCCTAGCCCATAAGGTGGGTCCACCCCTGGATATACCATATTCGAAGTCAACTTGACAATCCAAACTGTAATGCATCCTTTGTACTTATAAAAGAGTATAATTGATATGATTAGAGTTGATTGTTATGCTTTCACATAATATTTTAGACAATTTCATTGTTTTTCTAAAAATGGAGAAAGAAAAACTTTTGCTCCACCACGTGTCACCCTCTGAAGTCGGTCAACTAGTGATGACCAAGTCTAATGTCAAATGGTTGCAAAGTCGTGGGCTTGCAAGATCATAGTCTAACAAGGTTATAGACCCACAAGATTATGGGTTTATGATATGAGTAAAACTTGCACACTTTTATCATATTCTTTTACTTACTTTTCTGCAAGTTCTTGTGCATTTTTCGTGTCTTTTATGTTAGTTTTGTATTTTTGTAGGTTTTGAGTCAAGAATACATAAATTTGAAATAAAGAAACACAGAATCGAGACAAAAAGAGACAAAACGAGTGAATACCCCAAATAACATGCCTTGAGAATTTTATGTAAAACAGAGCGGAAGGTATTTATTAAACATGTTTAACACACATATTTCGCACATAATTTACATACTCAAAAGTAATTTACAATGTACAAATCTTTAGCATGCAACATAACTACAATTTTTACAGCCCAAAGTACACATCAATTACATACTAGCTATATATGCCAAAACTAAGACTCTGAGCTAACCGGCGCGTATTCCCATCATAGGGTAATCTTCTCTAGTGGCTCATGCTGAAAAATGATTCAAAAAAGAAGGTTGAGTCAAAAGAACCCAATGAGATTTAATAGGAAATGATTTATACCGAAACATGACTTTTGTAAAATATGATTTTCTTATGCAATAATCTTTTTCATAAAATAGTTATAAATACTCTCATGCAGAACCATAACACGTTTTCCAATTATTATAAGTTTTCTAATTATGACAGTCGTTTCTTTAAAATTATAATTTACATTTATTTCTAATTATGGTAAGTTTTCATAATATAGTTAGTGATCGTTAGGCGCGGCTTTCCGCTTCTAGAAAGTTCGGTTAATTAAGTTGTTTTTCCTCAAATTCTATACAGTGTAAGCTCACCTATATATACCTCACCTGATCATTCTTTGTAAACTAATTAGTCATTTTAGGGATTGAGTTCGTCTCTATGAACAATTACAATCTTTTGCTCTTTGTAAACTTCAATCATTCAATTCAATACAATTCGATTTTTCTCTTATTCAATTCGTCAATCTCAAAACCTCACGTGAGCTGAATGTTCAAGTTATTGTTCTCTATAATATCCGAATTATATCTTGACCAGTGGTAAATTTTGAGGCTGACAAATTAAAATGTTTTTAAGACAACTAGTCATTAATCTTGGATCTCACAACGAAGATCTTCATCACATTATATAGAACAAAGGTTTGCCAAACATTATTGCATGGACCAGCTGGATTTTGTAAATGAATTCACACAATCCTCATCCGACTAAATTGTGTCCTTTTCTACCTGAACGTGGTCGTATAGCATGCACGTTTTCACAAGAATCTTGTAACAGTGGGCGATAGTTACTTGATTCATTGTTATTACCACACAGATTTGATCTTCCGCATAGCCATCGACTTTTTTTTTTTTTTTTTTTCTCATTTTCAAATTTCTTGCAACTTATTCTGACACATTTGGATTTGTTGAAATATGCAATGATCCGATATTCGTGATTTCTTTTTAATTTTTATTTATTTCTATCTAATCAATATAACTAATACATTCTTATCTTAAGAATATATTATATATAGTACAATGTATCAACAAACTACTCGTTCATTGCTACCTGTGTGGTGTAAGTGTAACATTAAATGTACAATGTATTTGATACTCATACTAGAAATAACGTACAGAAGATGAAATATTAAGAACGAAATTTAATTTTCCTTTTATAATTGTTCGGTATAAACATGAACGAGTTCTCATTGAAGCAAGATCCATCTTAAGAAAAGCATTTGCTTTAAAGAATTTGTATCATTTTTTATGGTATTATATATGCATGGAAGGCGAGGGGGGACAATTCTTCAGAAAATGGTGCCTTATATGAACCTCAAGGCACACATCGAATACATTCCTTATTCTTCTTTATTGGTTCTCTTCATATTATTTTTGGTATATTCATGAATAAGCATATATTAATAATTATGTAATAGTGTAATACTTGCCACTTGGATTCTGAAATAAACAAGGCCAACAATACAAATGCACTTGTCCGTACAAGTAATACATGACACAACAAAAAACAAAAACAAAAACTGAAAAATGAAGGGGGACTATACAACAAAGAACTTCCTAGAAATGGATTTTTCTTGACAAAATCAAAATAAAAAAAACTCGACAAGTACAAGAATTAAGATTTATACAAAGAAACTCATAACGCGGGGAGAAATGAATGGACAATTTTGTCCTTGACTTCTCTTGTTTTCATATAATTTTCATCTTCTCTTTACTTTCATTTTTCCTTCTAGCTATAAAAATTTCTTCAACCTTCTACGAACCCGAATCGGTAGTCCTCCCTTTGGCACGGGAAATGGGCCATATTGTATGGAGTTGTCCTCTCCGACGACTTTCCATCTGATCATCAAATCAAATGGAAATTTATTATTATTTGTTGATTTTACTAATAAAACAAGAGTTTTTGACAATTTACCCCCGTGTTATGACAAATTGGCAAATTAGCCCCCGTGACAAATAAATAAGCAAATCACCTTCATGTGTTTTTAAAAAGTTGCACACCACCTCCCTATAGTTGTGTATATCAATATAGGCATGCATATATGTGAGTGGATATACACAACTATAGTGTTAAAGAATTAGGTGTAAAATTTTTCACAAGTTTCCTTAAGTTTGATTAATGGAAACTACGTGTTTTAATTGATCATAATTAGGTTGGAAATTGTAAAAGCAGAGACAACAATTAACTTAGGAACAACATAAATGAAAATCTAGAAAATTGAAGTTGTATAATGAGGTGAAGTCAAATGCAATTATGTAAATATCTGTAGCCCAAAGATTGGCACCCCTTTTGATACTTTTTTTTTTGGTGAAATTTCTTCATTGCCAAGAAAGTAGTAAAGCCACTTTCTGGCTTTAGTAGTATAAATTGTCGTGAAAACTATTTTTTTCTCTTATATACTGAAATTCTATTGCATTTTCTACATCAACCTAAAAAAAATTCACAAACTATCAACCAAAAGTGTCAATCTTTTCTATCTAGATTTATTCTCTTATTACTACTAAATACTTATTGTGGTTACTTATTACCACGAATGAGCCATATATATTTTTGTGTCAAAATATTGTCGAACAGACTAATTATGTCATTTTCACAAAACACGAATTTGTACATAAAAACAAGTGATCATTCAACTATTATGTAACGCACTATTAAGTATATCTTATCTTAACTTCAATTTCCTGTGGCTCCACGAGTCTGCTGGACTGACATGCCGTATTTTAAAATTTTAGGTAACATAAATATTAGATTTAGGTACATGCATGCAACCTGAGTAGACAAAACTATTGTGAGTGACCATAGTATTTCCTATATATGTACTATTCTTCCTATAATTATATATCATCAAAATTGAGATCACCAATTGTTTCTTCCTGTGAAGCTTTTCCAGGACCACTTTCACAGGTCCATATCAATACTTCTAAGACTCCATTTCCATTTAAGTATTTAAAAGTCTCCAGTAAAATCTTCATTTTTGTGGCACATATATATAGGATCCAATAGCTACCTAGATTACAAAATTTACACAAAGAGTTAAAGTAGCTATTGGACAACTATTTTTCGTACTCAGCGCAGGCAAAAATTGGCCACCAGCAAATGATTGCCCCCCTAATGGAATCAAACATGTGACCCGGGCTATATGTAATACAAATTGTAGGTTCGTGCGTATATGCTAAAATAACTTATGTTTTAGCTAATTAAGACCAACCATTGTTCCGAAAACCTAATTGTCTTGTTCTGTTGCAATAAAATCTATAGCTGATAGTGACGATGCAACTCGAATATTCAAAATTGCTAACGCCGTATTTTTATCGTGTCCTACAAGCATACACCTCAAGAATATATTTTTAAAATAATGTCGTTATGTTCATATTCAGGCTAAAAACTATATATATCTTTGTAATCTCATTTTTACAAATATATATATATATATATATATATTCACGAAAGGCACAATACTAGCGCATAAGAGTGCACAATACAAGCGATTAACAGCAAAATATAATTTAAAAAAAATAAAATAGAAGGGTCTGAATTAGTACCTATAAGTGGTGGTGAGGTGGTGAAGGAAGACGAGCATCTCAAGCTTAGCTAGTTCACTTCCCGGACATGAATGCACTCCGTTACCAAATGGCATGAATGTGTTAGCCCTCGGAGGCGTCTACAATAAAATCAAACCAATAATATAAAAATGCATAAGCTAAATATTTACTATTTTTTTTTTGTTTTGACCAGCAAACTAAATATTTACTATATCTATATATATATATATATATATATATATATATATATATATATAGAAATAAAATTGCTACGACATTAATCATAACTCAAGGTCCGATTTACGACATAATAGAACAGTAGTAACTCACTTGATGTCTAACTGAGATAACTCGTGATCAGATTTTCAAAAATTATATTGGAAAGAGATAGTACTTCTGCCTAATGAGTACCAAGATCATCGGAACATGGACAGCCTTATATTTTTGTTATAAGAGTGGATATCACGTGACCCTTCAGGGAACTCCAATTGTAGCAATCTTTTGAATTATCCTTGAATTTGTAGTTTAATAGAGGTTTTTTTTTTTTTTTTTTTTTTTTTAAGCAATTTACGTCCTCTGCAATGCTTAATTAGCAAATTACACCGTGAAAATAAATAGACATGATGCCCCAGTCATTCCAAAAAGTTGCATCTGCATCCATGGTAGTAAACTTTTTTATATTTAATGACCAATATACCTTACATTTCTAATATTTTCTTAAATTGTATTCCATTTTTAAAATTCAGTTTTATTTTGTATTTTTTACAACTTAAAATAATAAACAAAAAGAAATACATATTCTTTGGATAAAAAAGGGAGTATAAATGTATTTTTTGCCCAAAAAACCACCCCCACTCCCATGTTTGGACGAGTGAACTACACCTATGCATAGGGGGTAATCTGCTACTTTTTAAACATGAGAGTAATTTAACTTTTTAATTTTCATTGGGGTAAATTTCTCATTTCACATAACATATGACAGTAAATTGTTGAAACCTCTTTAAATAGATAAGATATGATATAAGTCAAATATTTTACTAGTCCAAAATATTTGTTTTGAAGTTTTTGCATGTGAGGTTTTTCCTTGAAGAAGTAGCTTTGATATTTTTACAAAATCTTCTATAAAAATAGTAGCTCATAATTTAAACTAAAACTATAAAATTGTGTTTGAGGTATAAATTGAGTGTGTTTGAAAAGGAAATCTAAAAGTCACAAAAAGTCAAAAGTTCAGGGTTTTCGCAAAAGATCCAAAAGCTCATAAAAAGTTGTTAAAACATATTTCTATTAATCGTTAAAAATTACCACCGTAAGCTAAACACTGGTAAGTAGCAATTTCTAGATTATGGCCGTTTTAAGTGTACAAAAGTGCTTCTGCATTTTTTATCTATCCACCAAACACACTAGAAGTGCTTAAAAAAAAATTAAAATTAGAGCTATCTTTTCTAAGAGTTTAAAAACACCGCATTAATATTCGAAGTGACTAATTTGTATGACAAATTTGTTATTAATATTCTATTAAATCAGTTCCACAAAACAAAAATCACTATCTTTCATCTGTACAATATAACAAAATGAGAGGAAAACTGAAACTGGTGACATCTTAATTTGTATATATTATTACTTTTTTCCAAAAAAATAAGAGATTAATTACCTCAAATCTTGAAGGGTCAAACTTGTCTGGTTGAGAGAAGAAATCTGCAGAATGATGAATGGATCTGAAGAGAGGAAGAACCTTCCAGCCCTTGGGGATCACATAGCCTTCAAATTCTACGTCTTCAACTGCTTCTCTGAACGTAAATGACAGAATGCTCGCACTCCTCAATGTTTCTTGTATTACCTAATAATAACGTGTCGATATTAGCAGAGCAATATTATAGAATTAATAAGGTCTTAGTTAATTCATTATTTCATGCCTTAAACTGGAAAATGTATATATTAAACTTACAGGTTATTCAAATAAAACTAATCATTGCCATAATTTGTCAATCTTTTAATTTGTAGAATCATTTTCTAGATGTTCTAACAAATATATGATAGTAATTTCTTTTTATAATTTATATTATCATTTTTTTTAATTGCAAAGTTCGGAACATAGATTGAAAGAAATACCCTGGTAGTAACCAACATCTGTCGGGTATCTTCCCACGTCAATCCTTGTTTGCCTTCTTGTCGTAGTTTACGGTGAATATCCTCTTGCTCCATCTGAAATATGATAATTAAGTTTATTATGTACTTTTATGGTAAGAAGTAAAATTCGGATCGACTTGCATAATACTTGAAAAGTGCAATAAAACAAAATCGTTACCACTTGAATTTATGAGAAAGTTTATCAACCAAGCTATCTAATTTCTTTACCCTTATTTTCACTACTTGTTAATAAAAATTACAAGATCATAACCACATAACATAATGAGTTTTATATAGATTCAAAATAAACCAAACATAGACTTTATACAAATCAAAACTCCGAGAAATTCCAAATAACCGTTATAATCACGTTTTCCTTATATTAGAATTTAGAAGCACATATTTGACGCATAAGAAGAAAGAAAAAATGCATCCCAAGTTTTATAGATCAAATCCACCTTTAAATTTAGATCATGTGTAGTGTTCGACCAAACGATTTTTTGATGTTTATATTTGTAAAAAATATTAATTAAGATTTCATCATGTATCTTTTGATGATACCACCATATACTTAAATATATATAAGTAAATTTAATGGTAACACGAGAATAAATAAACGCACCATTTGACACAAAAAACGTGGACTGAAAAGAAAATCTTAACTATGAAAAAACTACATCCAAGATTTAATTTTATTTAAAAACCAATCACACGACAAAGATGGAATTTTGTCTTCTACACGGTCACTCTTCGTAGGGTGTGAACCAAAATGAGAAACATCTTCTGAGAGAAGCCCCACTATATATTATTTTGTAAACTTAATGAAATATTATTGCTTGCATATATATACATACGTACATACCGTGACAGCTTGCAAGACATTGGGATTGTCATGCAAGTATTTGAGCAGCCACGTAAGCACACTGGCTGTGGTATCATGAGCTGCAAATATTACTCCAATTATATTATCAGCTATTTGAGAATCACTTAAATCATAATTCAGCTTCTGCTTTTGAGCTTTAAGCAAAATTCCCAGCAGCCCCCCGCCTCCATCATCCCTATGTTCTCTTCTCTTCTCAATCAATTTCATTAGGCTCTCATTTAACAGCTTCCTCGCCTGTTTCATGTATATATATGTTACAAAAACACCTCATAATTCAAACGCATATTGATGAGATTAGAAACAATAGTTACAAATTTAAATTTGATGAAATAATAGTTAATTTATATTTATCGTCATAAACAATTATTGCCATTGTGATATACGTGTACGACTTGTGTACTTCAATCAAAAAACATAGAGATATTTGTTGTGGGCTGACGTGGAGGCTTCACATGAGACCTAATTGAACGAAGAAAAAACAAATAGAAACTCCTTTAATTAATTAATTACCTTCATTGCTTTGTAGAATGGAGTTCCTGGGAAATTCAAAGGCATTGAGTTGTAGCCTTTCTCTAATCTTTGGTACAAAAGCTTTATTCCTTCATGTGTTTCCAGTTCCAGATTGTTGCCAAAAGCAGACAGCATAGCTACATCAAAAGCATACTAAAAAAAGCAAAAAAAAAGTAAAAATGTCATTAGACAATTCCCATTGTTTGTGATATTCATGATAGTAAATGATTAATTAAGTTTAAGTACCTTTTTCATCTCTTGTAAAGTGTGAATTGGGGTGATCCCATTATGTTCCCAATTGGGAAGAAAGTTGAGAACAATTTGTTCAATGGCCGGGACTGATCGTTTAAGTATAGAAGGCGAAAACGAAGCTTGAACCAATTTCTTGAGCATGTTATGGTAGTCCCCTTGGTGGAAAAATAGAGCTTGTGGTCCAATCATTTTCTCTTTGCTTGGTGGATATGTTGGCTTGAACAAATGAGCTTGACTCACAAGAACAATCTTTGCTGCTTCTGGGCTTGATATCATCACACATGGACATCCAAGTATGTAGCTCTTGAATATGTCACCATACCTATATACCATAACCAAATCAAATATATATAAATGACTTCTTTCCATTTCCAAATGTACAATCTAGTGCAAAACGTGTATTTTGGTTAGGGATACATTACTTAAACCAAGCATGTCTGCCGATGGGTGTAAAAAGATGTGAAGCCAGGCTCTCGAAAGTTTTTGATCTTAAAAACTCGAATGTGCATCGATGAGTTTTAAATATTCATTTGTATGTGTGTGTGTGTATATATATATATTACATAAACTTGAATTATAATTAAGAAATAAAATGCATTGATTTGGATTGCGGTACCTTTTTCGTCTAATGGAGAAGAAGGTGTTGGGGTGTTGGGTATAGAGTTTGAGGGTTTCTCCTATATAAGGCCACCCCATGGACCCGGGTGGAAGGCGGCGCTTGTGAGCGGTGCAACCCCATTGCCACCGTAACAACATAAACAAGATTACAAGTAGAAAAGAAATTATTTTGAGACTCATCATCATCTTTAACTCATAATTATTATGAGGAACAAGAAAAAGAAGAGGATTTGGAGAAGCAGTTGGTTGTAAGAAGAAAATGGATTGAATTTGCATGGTTAGACAGAGAGATGTATAGCAGGTTCTCGCAAATATATACCATGAGCTAGCCAGAGACACTTTGTGTTAGGCCTTATCAGACCTGATGCGGTAGGGTTTATATAGAGATTGGGGGCATCCATTTTTCTGGGGTGGTGTGGTCAACTACCCGTGAATTCGCATGGAATCCAATAAATACGGACCACGTGTATTATTTGTGAAGAATATAAATATGAAAAATATGTGATATGAAGTTGAATGAATATTCACTTCTCCTACATCTAAATATCTAAGTTGACTGGGCATCAAGTTGAGTAAAGGAATTCATGTTTCTTAAAAAAATGGAGATGTTCAACAAAATGAATATAATATCTGACAGAAAGAAAATCTTGAGAAAGTGAGGTGGTTTAATGAGCTGGAATACAAAAATTATAGAAATTACAGACAAGTTTTGTCAATTACAACGAAAAGACCACAAGACTTTGTAGTTTCCATTCCTAAGTATTTAGATAATCAGATTGCTAGTAATCATATCAGTAATATATACTCTTTGCTATTTGGTTAAATACTACTACCACCTTTTAATACTTGTATTAATATATCAAATAGGTCCTACTATCATTGATGGCATGTCTCGTTAGTGACTGTGCGCCATAACCTCTTTTAAGGCCATTCATATTGATGAAGTCATTCACTATATATATATATGTCGTATTTATATGATTTCAACATTTATGGTCGGAGGTATAACGGTCCTCAATCCAAAATAGGAAAAATCATGCAGCCGTTGTATGATGACGTGGTACAGCATGTGGTGGAGATTAAATATAATTTCTTAATAATAGGTGATTAACTTCTACACACCTCATCACAACCATGCACTTACACTAATAACCGACTTATTGTACCACCTCATCGTACAGCCGTTGCACCTAATAATCTCTCCCAAAATGGATGAAGAGGCGGTACCTGCAGCGCATGGAAGCAGAAACGAGACTGAACGGAGGGAGCACACATGATCTGTCGCTTCTAGCGATGGTAATGAGGTTGGTGATGGTTGGATATACACAAAAAAATGATATTTTAATTTTTTTAGAATTTATACAATTAATCATGATCATTTTTGGCTAAATAATAAACAGTATTTAAAAATTGCAATTAAAAGGAAGCCCTGGTTTGTTTACAGATTTAAACTAAACATAAAATTAACAATTTTATTATTTCTGCTAAAATGTATAATTTTAAAAATAATTTTTTTAAAAAAATAAAAATGACCGTTTAACTTATTAGTAAATACATACTTTACAAACTTAAGATAAATAATTAAAATGATTTTAATAAAAGAAAATTAAAAGACAAAATTAATGAAATATATATTTTAACTAAATCTTTATGATTTTTAAAACAATGAGTTATAGTAATTATTGACATTTATAAATTTAATAAATAATATAATTGTCATCCTTGATAAAGTATAATTAGAATAAAAGATATTGACTTTCTAACTCTAGTAATTTCAGAGATAGTATACACTAACACAACATACCAATATCTTGCATTATTAGAGACAAGTTTGTTATATTCAATGTTTCTTTGTTAAGTTTTACTGCCCTCGATAATAATTTATAACAACTATTTTGTAGCTAATAATTTTGTGTTCCCCAATACCTCATATAACTATTTTTTTTTAAATACACTATGTTATCATTATTACTTGTTATAATTAATCTTCAAGATTTCATTGAACGATCCACATCATCATTTTCTTCATTACAAACATCTTCTTCTTCAATGACCACATTATCATCACTTACAAGCTCAATCACGACATTCGTTTACTGAATTATCAAATTTTCAAAAATTTAGTTATCATTTATTTCATTTCTTATTAGATCCAAAAACAATAACTTAACTAAAAAAGAAACTTAAATTCATTCTTCAACATCATGTTTTTTTTTTTCAAAATGTCAATTCAATCGGTGCCACCCTTCGCCGTAGAAGGAGACGTGAATTGGTGCCTCCTTCACCTGTGTAAAAGGTCGGTAACTCGCGACCCATAGACTTGGGAGGGGCAGCATTTGCCGCGCCCCAACCTCACTGCTCATGTAGTGTGAAGAAAAACATGATTTCCTCGACCTTCAACCTGAAGCAGAAACAATGTAACTATGTCCCACATACTTTTAGCAAAAAATGGTGGGTTTACTGCCTCTCCTTTCATGAACTTCGAGAGGGAAATGTCTCGTTTGTTGTTTGCAACGCAAAAATTAAAGGCGGATGAGTTGTTCAGGGGATGATGAGTCCTTTTTGTACTCATATTTTATCCACCAAAAAGACTAATTCTAAACTTGAATCTTGATTATTTTGAGTATTTTTACTAGCTTTCTTTATTTTGCTGTTTAGGAGTCATTGTGGTGAAAAGAGACGAAAAGAGGTCAAAAAATAGAATTCTGGGCAAAACATGGAGCAGGGAAGCGAAGGGATGCAAAGAGAAGAATCACTTAGATCATGTGATCGCCTTGCAGAGATGAAGAAGACGTATGTGATCGCATAGGTCTGACAGCCTAAAGATGACGTAGCCCTAGAAACTTAGCCGTCGCATGCTAAGGAACATGCCATCGCATGCGATCGTATTGACTCAAAAATTAGGTTTTCTTATGCTGAATCAAAGTCTGATACTTCCAATTCTCAAGGAAATATAAGTAGAAGATTAGAAATTCGTGAAAAGTGTGCTACCCTAGAATTTTTCAGTTTTTTGGTGTAAACAGTATTACAAGTTCTATCTATGAGACACGAGAAGAACGAGAAAGAGATGCGATTGAGTTGATGTTTATTCGTACTTTTGCTTTTGGATTTTAGTTTATATTTTGGATATTAGTAGTTATTTCTGTTCCATAGTATTGTTTTAGACAATATTATCGTTTCTTAGTTATTTTACTGAAGACACTATTTATTTTTATGTGTTCTTGTGTTTTTACTTTGTGTATGAGTAGGTAAATCTGTCGTGTATCGTGAGGTGATGGAAGTATCTGGATAAAGATTATATTGTGATGATTATGTGTTGATGGTTGTGTCTGGAACAATTCAACATGTTCAATGGGCCGGGTTGGGCTGGCCCGTTGTGGCTCGGGTTCAAACCCGGTTCGGTCCTGCCCGGACCAAATTGGACTGGGCCGGGCTCGACCGGGCCAATTTTTTGTCCGAATCGGGCCCAGGCCCGGTTCGGACCCGTTTTTTTTTTTTACTTTTTTTTTTTAAATTGCTTCCTTTGTATTTATAATGCTGAAAAAAAAAATGACACAATGATGAAATAAATTCGTAATTATTATTCCGCCTTCAACCAAAATCATAAATAGTAAATTACAAAAGAGAGTGAAATGATATTCGATGAAATAAAACATAAAAGGTTAATTTAAAACAAATCCAATGAAAAAACATACAAACTAAGCTAGTAAAATGATTAAATGATTCAACATTCTTGTGAAAAAAAAAACATAAAAGGATAACTTAGTAAAAAAAAAGTGTAATTTTAAAAAATACATAAAAAGTTAACGTTAAAAGAAAAGAATCAAAGTGTTAGACCGGTGAGGTCGATATGAACTTCTTTATCCTTGATCTCATAAATACTTGGCACCTTTTTGAGATTTGCTTCACGCCATGCCTGGTCCAAACCATTCTTCCACATCATACAAAATTTAATCGATTTTGGTGTTAATCGAGTTCCGTGGTCCGTGATCAAGTTCTTTCCGTGACTAAAACAAGATTCGGCTGCAACTGTAGACATTTGAACCGTTAGCAAATCACGAGCTACACGAGCAATAACCGGGTTCGCGCCCTCGTTATGCTTCCACCATTGCAGTAAGTTGAATTTCACACCATCTTCTTCCTCTTCTGGTACCCTGTTTAGATAATAGTTGAACTCTTTGAACCCATTCTCTGTTGGTGTCCGAGTCCTCTTGCTACCAAGCGTCATTTTAATTAGACTTTTCATCTTGCTAGTGGATGATTGATTTTCTCGAGAAGCACGTTGGCGTTGAGGAGTTGATGGGCCGCGATAGTACAATTGGTGGAGTTGTTTAAATACCCCCATTATTCGAGCCCTTTCATCATCTTCATCAAATGCTATACTTAACGATTTATAGTACATTTTTAGAAGTACAATGCAAGAATTTAATCTTATCCGAGGATCTAAACATGTAGATAAGATGGCAACTTTGGGCACTTTTCTATAATATTTCAACCATTTGGCCTCAATTTCCCGAACTATCATTGAAACTTCTGTTTTACCTGTGTCATTTTGGGTTTCTGAATCCGACATCGTAGGATTATTCCCTACATGATATTCCAATTCCTGCCTTGTGCTTTTAAATAATTGCACAATATTTACTAAATGCATCAACATATCATTTGAAGTGGGTTTGTAAACCTTTGACATTGCTTTCGTAACTTTGTCAAACATTTACTAAAAAAGGTGCAATTACTTTACAAACTCTCCAATCTTCGGGATCATGTTGAGGAGCACCAATGTGCACGTGACTTTGACAGAAAACAGTGATAGCAGTTTCCGAAGGCAATGCATCAAGTATCATTTTATATGTTGAGTTCCACTTCTGTGGAGTATCTAGATAAGGAGTTTTAAATGGTTCTTTCATACTCTGGCACATTCGTTCATAATATGACAGTCTGGCCGGACTAAGTTTAATATAAGTCAAACAGTTTCTTATATTTTGTATAGGTTTGGCCACCGAACGTAAACCGTCTTTCACACATAAATGTAAAATATGACAAATGCATCTAACATGAAATACGCTACCGTTAAGAATTGGATGAAGCAGTTTTCTCAAAGATCCTATTGCATTGTTATTGTTGCTAGCATTATCTAAACTAGTGCTCATTATTTTACCTTCTATATTGTATTCCTCGAACGTATCCGTTAAGGCTTTACAAATTATTGGACCCATATGGGGGTAGTCTAAGTCTATAAACTCGATTGTTCTTATACGCATCATCCATTCAGGATCTATCCAATGTGCAGTTACACACATATAACTTGAACTACCTACAGATTGCCACAAATCTGATGTGAAAGAAATTCTCGCATTCAAGTTTCCTAACATCAGTTTTAGTTCATCCTTATATTTTATAAACTGATTATAACCATCCCTAAAGCATGTATGTCTACTAACGAATTTAGCATCAGGACAAAAGGCACGATGTACCCATTTTTCTACTAATTTGTTTTCCGCAAACGTGAAAGGCAAATCATTTTGAACAATAAACTCAGCAGTTGCAATACGAGCAATTTCATCGTTATACATGAATGGCGCCCTAGGCCCTTGTGCACCGGCCCGAGAGCTCTCGCCTTGTGCACTCACCCGTTCTTGATGATCCGTCCGCTGCAAATGTCTAGACAACGTGCCTGTACCACTGTTTTCTGAAATTTGAATCCGACAAATTTTGCAAGTAGCCATCTGGTTGGGAACATCCTTCTCGAAAAATGCCCACACTTTGGATTTTAATTTCGTTGTACGAGAAGAAGGAGGTGGTGGAGAATCAGGTGCCTCATCATGTTCCTCCTCTGCATCATAAGGTGGTTGAGAATCATCCAAATTTGCGTCTCCTCCTTGAGATTGTGGAGTATCAAAATTCCAACGGCGATTAAACTCCACAAACTGCTCTGCGTTTGCTCCATGTACGTTGCGCATTTCCTCCCGTACTTCCGTGTTGGGCCACCGTTCATCAAATGCTTGGTTCACCCAAGTTCGATTTAAGTCCACTTCGTAGCCCCTTCGGATTGGAACATCTTGCATTCCCTGAAATGAACTACTTGGACCTTGATGAACAAATGGTGCACAATCTTGTGGAACAGGTGGTGTTCTGTATCCACTTTGATCACTTTCTTCATCTGAAGAAACATAACTACCACGCCTTGACATTATAAGATTTGTTTTAAAACTTTAGAACAATTGGTAAACACAAGAAAGTAATTGCAAAATTTAAGAGAGTAATTGCTACAATATAGGGATTAAAATGAGTAAGTAGGAAAAAATTGGAGAGGTTTTAGAATAAGTTGAAGAGTGGTAGTGAAAAAATGAAAAGAGTGAGGGAGTATTTATAGTTAGGAAAAAGGGGAGGGGGTTCTAAAAATATAAAAAAAAAAAAAAGAAGAAGAAAAGTAGCGGCAAAATTGCCGTTGAGACAACGGTCAAAAATTTGAACGTTGGCAACGTTCAGATTTTTGATCATTGGGAGGCAGCCATTGGCAGCTTCCCAAACGGCAATTTTGCCTTCAATTTTTAATTTTTTTTTATTATAAATTGGGCCAGACATTAATTTGGCCCAGATATAATTTTTGGGCCAAAAAAAATGTTTTGAAGTTGGCCCGTAAAAAAAACCGGCCCAGGATCGGATTTGGCCCGGTCCCCTAAAGTGGGCCACTCCTGGGCTCCCAATTACGGGCCCGGTCCGGGCCTGGGCCGGTTTTTTTTTCCGGGCAGGGCCGGGCCAAACCGGCCCAGTGAACATATTGAGGAACAATTAACCTGATTTGGTAACTTTATTTTAATGATTATGTGCATGATCACCACATAGATGCTTAGATTTCTGATGACAGACTCGACCGAAGAACACATATGATTAGATCTCGTAACTTATATAAATCCACATGTCTTGTGATGTTTAGCGTCTAGAAATTAAGACATATGTGATTCAGTAAGGTAAACGCATTTGGAGGAACAGAGTACCAATCCGAATTACATAGTGGAAGTCCTACAATTATAGAAACACCTCATAGATTAATATATCTCACACATGAATTGAACATAATCCATCACAATAATGGTTTGTCTATGAACCTTCGATCTGATCTTTGCGGAGAAACCTATTTCCTTACGATACCATTAGTTTATTATTGAGTTAAATAAGTATTTTTGAGTATATATAGTCATTAACCATTTAATTTCAAAATCCCTTTTTGTTTTTTCATTTATTGAGTCGTGAGAGTGAAAGGCTTTGCATTCGTTAGTCGTTATTAAAACACAAATAGCTAGAAATAGTTGAAGTCAAGCGCGATACTCTCTGTAGGATCGATATTTGAAGGTCGTAACCCTGCTTCCCCTTATTACTTGCAACTCGTACACTTGTGGTGAAATTCACTGTCTAAGTTTGGGCGATTAGGGGGTGGGGATTTTTACAACCCCGTAGCTTGTGCCTCTAGCAACAATGGTGCCCTAATTTAAATATGCCAGATTTTGGTCCCCTAACTAAAACTAATCGCAAGTTTAGTCCTCTGTTAATCGGAAATTCAATTTATTTACGGAACATTCGTTTTTAACCCTCTGATCGTTAACGGAGGACTAAAATTTTGAATTATATTAATTAAAGGAATACAATCTGATAAATTTAAGTTAGAGAACCATTGTTGCAAGAGGGACAAGTTATGTAACCACTTTTGCAAACTAATTTTAGTGTGTATTGAAACAAAATGACCAAGTATTTTGCTAAAAAAAAGTCATCTAACTTGTCCTCCATGCAACAACGGTCCCCTAATTAACACTTTTTGGATTTTAGTCCTCCAATTAAAATCATTTGCAAATTTAGTTCTCCGTTAATGGAATATTTGATCTATTTACAAAAGTATCTGATTTTCGTTAACAGAGGACTAAAATTGCAATAATTTTAGTAGGGGACCAAGATCTGGAAAATTTAAATTAGGGTTGCAAGAAGAAGGAGAAGTTTTGAGACCATTTTTGCAAAAGTCCCTCGGGGTTGGATAAAATTTTTGGATGAAATATTTTATTAGGTTTCAAAGTTATATTCTTACATAAAATAATATCAATTTAAGCAATAAGAGGATTTGAATGAGGAGTACAAAATAAGTCTTTTAATATTTAATTAATAATCACATTGAATGCAAAATCTTTTTTTTAATTTAATTTAATTAATTTTTTTATTTGTTATAAAAGTTTAAGAAAATCTGAAGATTGTAAATATAATGATTTCAGAATATTAGGGGTGTAGTGTGTAGTACAGAAAAGAAAAAATAGGAGGAAAAACAGAAAAATGATAATTTTTGATCGAAATCCAGCCATATTATTTTTTGGAGGACCAAAGTTTGACTATTTACATAATATATGACTAAAATTGGCACTGTCACTTGCTGTTTTAGAGGCTAAACTGTGCATGTGCCAGTGCCACTTTAGAGGGCCCATTATTGAAGAAAAGAAAAAAAGAATAAAGAACCTTGAAGAGAGATAGAACTCCACATCTATAACTATATATATTCGGAATAACAACTTATACCTCCGTTAACATAAAAACAGTTCGAAACATGCGAAATTGTGTTATGATTTGTATATAATTTCTGTAATATTTTGTATTTTAGCTGAAGATAATTTGTAGAGAGAGAGAGAATAGAGAGAATTTCAGGAAGAAGAATATTTGGAACGATTTTCTGATGTCATTTCATTCATGTGCACGTAGTATATGTCATGCAACAATTCACTACAAGACAAAATAGTATAACCGAATAAAGATGCTGAAATTGCTAAACAAACATAAAACGCGACTAAGGTAGTAAAGTTTGAGCGGTCCAGATGATAACACATGTGCGATCCAGATCTATTCTTCCCATAACCCGAACGACGCCGTTTTACTCTGGGTCAAATGTGCTGATTGAAATCCCTAAATCCATTTCGTTCGTCTCTTCAGCCAAATTCGTAAAAATGCAGTCTTTCCTCTCCACCTTGTCTTCTCTTCTAATTTCTTCTTCAAAAGTGCAATTTTCAATCTGATAAGTTGTTTCATTTTGCAGGGTCATAACATTACCCCCCGGAGGAGCAGATCCTTGTCCCCAAGGATCAAAATTAGGGAACTTGGAGGCGATGAAACTGTAGTCTTCCCACGTGGCGGAATCCGGCCCGAAATTCACCCATTCAACCAGAATTTGAGGTACACCGACATTACCACGCTTCATAAGACGTTTATCTAACACACGAAAAGGGTAAACCTTAAAAGCACCATTAGGGTCTGTAAATGGTAGATCTGTAGTAGGTAGTGTGTTAGGACTAAGTTTCTTCTTTAGGAGGGACACATGAAATACAGGATGTATCTGTGCACCATCAGCGACGGCTAATTTGTAAGCTACTGGACCGATTTTCTCCAAAATAGTGTAGGGTCCGTAGTAGCGACAACTGAGCTTCAGGTTCTTTCGAAGACAGACAGAGTTCTGTCGGAAAGGCTGGAGCTTGAGAAAGACTTCATCGCCCACTTCAAAATGTCTCTCGGTGCGATGTTTGTCAGCAAAAAATTTTATCCTCTGTTGAGCTCTGAGGAGGTTCTCCTTGAGAAGTGAACTCAACCTTAGACGTTCAGAAATTATGTGTTTAGCATCTGTCTGAGCGCTCTCCAAATAGGAAGAAGTAGCTAAAGGATCAAGTATAACACCATACAGGGCTTGAAAAGGTGACATTTTTAAGCTGGTATGGTAAGATGTGTTATATCAGTACTCAGCTTGAGGAAGGAATTTATGCCACAATTTGGGATTATCAAAGACTAATCCCCTCAAATAATTTTCCAGGCACTGATTTAACCGCTCTGTTTGACCATCAGATTGTGGATGGTAAGCAGAGCTTAAATCCAGTCCAACTCCCATAAGACTAAAGAACTCTCTCCAGAAAAGGCTAGTAAAAACTTTGTCCCTGTCACTGACCAGGCTGACAGGTATCCCATGCAACCTGTAAATTGAATCCATAAACACCTTGGCAATATCCTTAGCAGTATAGGGGTGACTGAGACCAATGAAGTGTCCATACTTGGTGAACCTGTCCACCACAAAGTCTAAAGCAATATGTGACCATGCCTTGTCAGGAACAGGCAATGGTTGAAGCAACCCAGGATAAGGGGTGTGCTCAGATTTGGTCATTCTGCACACATCACACATTTGAACATATTTGCACACATCAGCCTTCATTTGTGGCCAAAAGAAAAGATTCTTGACCCTTATATAAGTAGCCAAATCCCAGAATGTCCACCAATAGGAGAGTCATGTAAAGCTGAGATAATATGTTGTCTAAACTGTAACACATTACCAATGCAGATCCTACCCTTGTACCTCAATACTCCAGAAGTGATTGTATAGTCTGAATAAGTAGTTGGGTACAGGGTCTTGATTGAAAGTATGTTTAAAAAATAATCATCTTCCTCATAACTCCCAATAACCTGCTGCATCCACACAGGTTGCACAACAGAAATAGCCAGGCAAGAACCTACTTCAGAAAACTCCCTAGAAAGGGCATCAGCCACTTTATTATCCACCCCCTTCTTGTACTAAATTTCATAATCCAAACCCAACAATTTTGCCACCCACTTTTGTTGGAGAGTAGAAGTAATCTTTTGCTCCAACAAGAACTTCAAACTCTGTTGATCAGTTTTGATGATAAAATGAGACCCTTGAAGGTAGTGTTTCCATTTCTCAATAGCTAGCAACACAGCTAGAAACTCCCTTTCATAAATGGACAATAGTTGATTCTTTGGGCAAAGAACCCTGCTCAAAAATGCAATTGGTCTGCCCTCTTGCATTAGGACAGCTCCAATACCCTTCCCACTAGCATCAGTTTCTACCACAAAAGATTTGGAAAAATCAGGTAGAGCTAGCATAGGAGCAGTTGTCATAACCTCCTTTAACTTCTGAAATGCAGCCAAAGCATCCTCACTCCACACAAAGCTGTCCTTCCTCAGCATTTGAGTGAGAGGCCTGCTGATTAGCCCATAATCCCTTATAAATTTCCTGTAGTAACCTGCCAAACCCAAGAAACCCCTAAGCCCTTTGACTGAAGTGGGTTGTGGCCACTTCACCATGCAATCAATCTTGGCAGGGTCAGTTGATACCCCCTCTTGGGTAATAATGTGACCCAAATACTCAATTTGTACCTTACCAAAATCACACTTTGACCTTTTGGCAAAAAGCTGGTGTTGTCTTAACAACAACAAAACCCTGTTCAAATGATCCAAATGATCCTCCCAAGTAGTGTTGTAGATCAGTATGTCATCAAAAAACACTAACACAAACTTCCTCAAATAGGCAGCAAAGACTTGATTCATTAAGGATTGGAATGTTGCAGGGGCATTGCACAATCCAAATGGCATGACCAAGAATTCAAAGTGGCCATAGTGAGTTTTGAATGTTGTGAGTGGTCTGTCTTCCTCCCTCATCCTAATCTGGAAATAGCCTGATCTCAAATCTATTTTTGAGAAAAACATAGAACCATGGAGCTCATCCAACAATTCATCTATAACAGGAATAGGATAGTCATGCTTGATAGTATGGGAATTTAAATACCTGTAATCCACACAAAGTCTCTAGGTATTATCCTTCTTTTTCACTAATAACACAGGAGAGGCAAATGGACTATTGCTGTGTTGAACCACCCCATCCTTAAACATTGTGGCAACAATGTTTTCAATCTCTTCCTTGGCAGAGTGTGAGTATCTATAAGGATACTGTAGTTTAGTGAGCTGTCTGGTTTTAATACAATCTGGTGCTCAATGTGTCTGTGGGGAGGGAGACCAGTAGGCTCAGCAAAAACATCCTGGAATTCATCCAAAAGAAGAGTGAGTTCAGCATTTTCAGAACCATTCTTAGTGACAGATGAAATGGTGAACAGAGTACCCTCCAATTCATCCCTACCACTGCTCAATAGCTTAGCCATAGCTGGACCAGAAATCACTTGGCATTCAACACCTGGTAAGAGGGTCTGAAAAACCACCTCCTTACCATCTAGTAACAAACTGAATGACATGTCATTGTAGTTGAGTGTTACAGGGCAATTTAACATCAACCAGTCACCCCCCAGAATGATGTGACTATCCCCCATGTTTAATACTCTTATAGAGAATTGAAAATCATGTCCCTGCATAGACCAGTGGAAGTCATTCACTCTCTGGTCACTCATCATCTTCTTGATGTTAGCAATCTTAAATAACATGGGTGGGGCCTTCTCAATATTACAGCCCAATTTTCTTGCTTACTCACTATCAATGAAACTGTGGGTAGCTCCACAATCAATGAGTATTGGCACCTTGTGCCTACCATACTCCCCAAATAGTCTGAAAGAATTCCCAACAGCCTTGACCCCAAGAGAATTCACAGACATGTGCACTGGTTCACCCTGGAACCAATTAGTATCATCAGGTGGCTCCTCTTGAAGAGTCTGTAGGTAAGCATCTTCCTCTTCTTGGCTGAGAACCAAGAAGAATTGCTTCACCTTACATTTATGGCCAAAAATGTATGGCTCATCACAATTAAAACACAACCCCTTCTCCCTCCTAGCCCTCATTTCTGTTGCTGTAAGTGACTTTCTGACTGGTGGAGGAAGCTGTGGTACTGTTGGTTTAAAAGGAGTAGATATACTGTCTGGCCTCCTAGTAACCACTGGAGTGTTGTTAAAAAACCTTCCATTAGCCCTCTTTGATGCTTCATTGGCCCTATCCTGTTTTTTTGACAACTCAATAGCCTGTTGTAGTGTAGTGGGGTCAAACAAAGCAACTTGAGATTGCAACTCATCACTCAATCCCCTCATAAAACATGCCACATAATACCCCTCATCAAAGTCCCTGTTGGAAAGTATACCCATGTATAGCTTCAACTCTTCAAATTTCTCAATATATGCCAACAGAGATTGAGTCTGTTTCAATCTGTTAAACTCAGCAATGACATTTGCTTCCCTCAACTCCTCAAACTGATTGGTGATTTCATCCATAATTTTCTCCCAAGTGGCACCAAACAATTGAGTTCTATGATTCTGGTACCATAAGGATGCCTTGCCCTCAAAATGCAGTGTAGATATAGTGATTTTCTGTATATCTGATGTGTGGGGCATCAGATCAAAATACCCAATACACTTCACCATCCATTCCCTAGCATTGGTTCCATCAAACTTAGGGAAATCAATTTTGGGGCTAGGTAAAGTACCCTGAAATTGTGGATTCTGAATGTTTTGAGGTCGTATGTTAAGTCTGTCAGTAATAGCAATCACAGGATTGAAACCCTCCCCCCTCTGGGCCTGAGGAGAATCACCCATGATAGGTTGCCCACGTGTGGGCTCGTTCAATTTAGCCACAATATGAGACATTTGCATTTGTATGGCATTTAAGGATGAAGTAAAACCAGTATACCTTTCATCTGAAATGGCCATGTGTTCCTCAAATTTATGATTGAAATTGGTTTGTTTTTCGTCCAGGTGGCGGATGTGGTCGTGAATCTGCGTGTTAAACAACCCGATCTGCTCCTGTAACACCTGTTCAGCCGACACGCGCCGACGTGTTTCTTCCGTTGATGTTTGATCCAGACGTTGTTGAGATTCATGCAGCTCCTTGAACCGAGTATCAACCATTGTTACCGGAGGATTACCCAGGCTCTGAGATACCAAATGTTATGATTTGTATATAATTTCTGTAATATTTTGTATTTTAGCTGAAGATAATTTGTAGAGAGAGAGAGAAGTGAGAGAATTTCAGGAAGAAGAATATTTGGAACAATTTTCTGATGTCATTTCATTCATGTGCACGTAGTATATGTCATGCAACAATTCACTACAAGACAAAATAGTATAACTGAATAAAGATGCTGAAATTGCTAAACAAACATAAAACGCGACTAAGGTAGTAAAGTTTGAGCGGTCCAGATGATAACACGTGTGCGATCCAGATCTATTCTTCCCATAACCCGAACGACGCCGTTTTACTCTGGGTCAAATGTGCTGATTGAAATCCCTAAATCCATTTCGTTCGTCTCTTCAGCCAAATTCATAAAAATGCGGTCTTTCCTCTCCACCTTGTCTTCTCTTCTAATTTCTTCTTCAAAAGTGCAATTTTCAATCTTATAAGTTGTTTCATTTCGCAGGGTCATAACAAATTGATTGGTGAAGTTAACGATTTTATACAACCATTACTAAAAGAAGTTTATATGCAAACATCCATCTGAACACACAGGCACTATAATACTATATCTTCTAATTAGTTATAGTAAAAGTATATACATGAACTTCAACAAAAACAATTCTTATGTCTAGGCACTAATTATATTATTTGAGTAAAACTTAAAAAGAAACCATAATTCTTGGGGGTAGGTCCGGTTCACCCAAACTAAGCAGTTGAGCACAACTCACGTCTCAGTCACAATTTTCTTATTACTATCAATATATGGCCAATTTGAAAACAATTTGCTAAGTCAACAATATCAAATGATCAATCCATGTGAGAGCACATGGCTCGACTCCCAACTTCTGCAGCCTCCACCGCCACCGTCCAGCCGCCGCGCCCATTTCTTCCGTACCACCGGACACTTGTCCGCCGCACCAAGCAAACACGCTACAATATATGCCGCATTTTATTAAATAAAGATGATCAACTTTAATATCTTCTTCTTCTTTTTTGTTTTTTTTATAAAATCAACTTCAATATCTTCACGTCTTAATTCTCGCTGACAACCCAATGATGCCCATGACACGCGGACTCTTCTTATAGGCCCACATAGGCTTATCTTTTTTTGACATAACCAATTATTGTTGCTTCTTCCAATTGATCTTCCTACGAAGCATTTGACATTTGAAATTTAGCATTAAACAATTACGATTTCTTCTATAGTTTATTTATTCTAGTGCCTTGATATTTTCGGTCAATGATTTACATTTGTACATGTAACCGGACTAGATTATATTAACTAGTGAAAATGTTTCGTTATGCGTGTATGATTGCTCATTTGCCCAACTTGTCATACCTCGACAATAATGTGCATCGCATCTATTTCGCATCCTTTTTGAGAATTTAACCATTGTATGTAAGTAATTTATTAAACATCAAGAGTTTGTCTAATGTTAGAGTTTTTGGCCTTAATGTTAACTGGTTGAAAATGTGTTGAAACTCATGGCAATTCACATAAGAATATGCACCATTGTTGAGTTGAAACTAGAGCTTTTGTTATTGATCAAATTTCAAATTTGAGTTCGACTACATTGTGCAGAGTAAAATGTGCTCGCAACATCTTCAAGCTCAATTACATTTTCTCATCTCCAAAATTGGAGTTCACGACATTCACTCCACTCTTGAGGGGGGTGTTGGACATTTCATCAACTAGATCAGATCAAACCGAGCTCGCCTCCAACTGGCCGAGTTGGTTAGATAGTTAGTTTACATTTCAGTTAAGGAGTTAGTCGATTCCTACCTAAATATTTCAGCTCATTTCTTTGTATATAAGTAAGTAACTTTACACATTGGAACACAAGTTTTTTGATTCAATTGTGAACCCATTTTACTCCGCACAATTAATGTACTCGAAACAGAAGCTCTAGATTCAAGACAACAATGGGGCATGTTCTTATTATGCGAATTACCATAAGTTTCAACGAAGTTGACACGTGAAAAGTGCAGAAAATCTCCTAGTATTCTGTACATGCACCAAAAGTCTTTTATTATTATTATTATTATTATTATTATTATTATTATTATTATTATTATTATTATTATTATTATTATTATTTTGCAAAAGGAACCCTGTGTTTTCAAAACTTATGTATCAAACTTGCCTTTTTATCACAAAAATATTTGACAAATGTTAATTAAATTTGAGTTGTGAATTTTACTGCTCTTATGTATTTATAACAAGAGGGTTTGGTGAAAAGTTTTAATAATAGGTGGAGATTTAATGCAGATTTCAATAACTCAAAGGAGTTTCCGTCACAAAATTTCTTAGTTAATTTAATAAGTAGAAATTTTTCATACGCGAATGTAATGCCTAATTGAATGAAATATTTGAGAAAAACATATCGCTAGAGTAATTTGGTAATAAAAATAAAAATAAAAATTAGCTATATATCACTGTCATAGAATCACTATATAGAACATGATTAGTGCAATTTTTAACTATTCAATTGGGTTTTAGTGTTAGCCAAGAATTTATATTTCACAGGTACAAAGCTAATTACACTTTGTGGGACCTTTACATGAATGACTAAACACTAGGTATCCTGATCAGTAATTAGTTCGCTTTTATTTAGACGTTATCTAAAGTTTTAAATTCCTCTTTATCCTCTGTAGATAGTATTCATGCATAAAAGATATTCACAAATTTGACTCAAATTAATTTGATATACTTGGTGGGTTCTAGGACATCATATGAAGATCGGTCAATTAAATTATGGTATTATTTATCCCGCAATAAGAAAAATTATGGAGACTTCTTAAATGATTTGTATCCAATCAATAAAAAGGATGACAATCTTGCATTTTATAAAAGGTAAATGGTATAGACAGAGCACAATTACTAAATTCAGAGCAAAAAAAACCTGTTCTTTAATATGCCCCTTGCAAATTAATTGTCAAACAACAATCTTCCTTCTTAATGTATACCAATAATCTATTGGAAACTTTTATAAAAACCTCTTGCTTCTTATTTATAATAATATGGAACCATTATCTTTGGCAAATTTCCTCCAATTAGTGTTTTCTTCTTTTAAGTTTTACATACATCATGCACAATTAGTCCTATTAATGTTATATATATATATATATATATATATATATATATATATATATATATATATATATATATATATATGTGTGTGTGTGTGTGTGTGTGTGTGTGTGTGTGTGTATAATCGAAATTTAAAAAATGTTCTTTCAAAAAGTAAAGAACAAAAAATTAACTAAAACTAAAAAGCTACTGACAGCAACTTTATTCCACATGAATATTGAACTAATTAATGTATAGCAAAAAATAACATCATCAATTTTGGGCATATGAAATGGACAACATTTCATTAGATAATATGTGGCAATGTATTCAAAAACAGGTAAAAAAAAGAAGTCCAATTACACCAGAAATCTAACAAAAAAATCGATTACATTTCTTTGATTTTAACTTCATCAACATCCAACAAAAATTAAAACAATTGATTTAAACCCACAATATAATAAAAAGAAAACAATGTGCATATTTAAAAAAAAAAGTATACTCACATTTGATTTTCAAATGTCTAATATATTCATCAATGGTATAAAAAATGATAAGAAATGTATGAATAAATTATAAATAAAATAAATTATAAATAATTTCATATTTCCTTCCGGTTTGCAAATGAGAAATCAAATTAAATTTCGTGCAAGCAAAAGAAAAGGGATTTGAAAAGAATAAAAGAATAAAAAGAAAGTTTTAATTTAGGAGAGTTCATTAACTTTAATTAGTTTTGTGATCATACATAAAGAAGAAAATCTCAATCATCATTAATATATGTCAAGATTTCTTTTTTGGAGTAAGAGATATTAAGAAATAAACAAAGGAAAATGAATCAATTAGTAGAAACTGATATGTTAAAATAGTAAATAATACAAATATTACTTTTTATTTATGGATTGTGCTCTGAATATATCAACTCCCTTTAAAAAAAAGCTATTAGCTAGTATAGATTCCAGTGCTAAATGAGGATACGTGGTTGATTTTTATAACGCTTATCTAGTTATGAGCATGGATCAAAGTTTCTTTTCTTTTCCTCGAAAAGTACCGAAACGTTTCTATTTTTGACTCTATGAAAAAGAAACACACCATATTTTCTACGTCTATTGCAATAACAATTTTTACGAAACTCTCGAAACATATCGAAAAGATCTCGAAACATTACGAGAAATTTCTAATATTCAGCACACCGAAACACACCGTCGAAACGAAACTTTGATCTATGGTTATGAGTCTTATGACAACGCTTATCTCACGACTCATATCTAGAATAACTACATATAAAGTATGTGCAGCTAATTATTCAATTGAAACGATGGAATTAATAGCAAATTGATTCAAAAGACACGGCAATGAGGTTGCTAATCTCACTTTTACCAATACTATTTTCCAGGGTTATTAAACCCGGACCGGCCCGGCCGGACCGCGAACCGGCCGCGGAGCCGTTCCGGAAACACCCATCCAACCGTTTTTTTATTTTACTGGGTCGAACCGGCGTTTTAACCGGTTCAACCGGTGAACCGGACCGGTGCTCGACCCGTTCAGGATTTTTTTTAAAAAAAAAAAGTTTGTAAATTACTTTTCAGCCCCCAAAATTATTTTAGCCCTAGCAAAACACCCCATATCGCACAACGCAGCCAAAAAAAGACCCACCCGCGCTCCACCCCGCTCGCCCCACCCCCACCCGCCGCCCCCGCTGGGCTCGGCGCCTCCGTCGCCGTCGGATCGCCGCCCGATATCTTCTGTAAGTTATAATTTTGCCCAATCGCCCCACCCCCAATCAATCGCCCCACTCCAAAAAACTATGCCCGTGTGAGAAGGAGGAGGAGGAGGAGAAGCGGTGAAGGAGAAGAAGAAGGTGGAGGCGGAGGAGGAGAAGCGGCGGTGAGAAGGAGGAGGAGAAGAAGAAGAAGGAGGAGGAGGAGGAGAAGCGGTGGTGAGAAGAAGAAGAAGAAGAAGAAGAAGAAGGAGAAGGAGAAGGAGAAGGAGAACGAGAAAGAGAAGAAGAAGAAGAAGAAGAAGAAGAAGAAGAGAAGAAGAAGAAGAAGAAGCGGCAGCGGCGGTGGTGGTTTTTTTTTTTTTTTTTTTTTTTTTTTTTTTTAATAATTAAAATATATATAACCGGTTCGAACCAGTGGTTAAACCGGTTAAACCGGTTAAACCGTGAACCGGTGCCTTACCGGTTCAAGGCCCCGGTCCGGTTCTGAAAACACTGCTATTTTCTCAAAAATGTCTTTCTTTTCATGAGAATAGATCTGTGCATATGAAAGTTTCAAGACATCTATTATCATTAGTGTGGTGCACATTCTACGAACGTGTTTTTCGTTTGTTGCAAAGTATATTGAATATCTAACGAAGAGAAATAAATTCATAAATTGATCATATATATTAAGTTATTAGATAAATTATTATTTATTTTGCTAAATTGAAAATATCAATATGTTTATTTTAGTTTCACAATTGAATTTGATAATCATAAAAGGAAATATATAAAATGAATAACATTATGGTGAAAGAAAATAGTTTCTTGAGAAAGTTATTTAGCGCGAGACAGAGCAGCAATAAATTGCAGCAGCTGCCAGCTATAAAATCCTGGCTAGTCGGGCAGCAATATACTCCCTCTCACATGTGTTACAATTCAAATCTAAGGGGTTTTGAAATAATTCATGACTTAAAAAAATAATAGAGAACGAAGAAAATATAATTAAGCCCAATAATAATTTTTCAAAAGAACTACATGAATATCATTAACTGTTTCAACTGAAAAATACAAGTAATATTATGTAACTTTATTCTGACACACTAACTTACTAAACAGATTTCGTCAACATACTCTTGAATGCATAATTTTATTTTGATTACCATTAGTTTAAATCAGAATCTGAAAAAGAAAATTAGACAAAGGTTATATTAAACGAGTAATTTTCGACAAAAACAAAATGAAAATTCATTGAGCAGCCTTTAAAATCAAACAATCTACATTATGTAGTATAGAATATAGATAATTCGCTTGGTCCTTAATTAAGAGGTATTTGCAAGAATTACCATTGTGTTATTTTTAATTACAAATAACTTCAAGTGTTATTTTTAGTAGCTAAAATCTCCCGTATTTGTGACAAGTTAGAAAAAAAAAAAAAAAAAACTCCCTAAAATACTGATCTAATCAGCACGTATAAAAAACGGATACCGAAATTTGATTGTTAATTGTTATTATACTTACTGAATGGATAAAGATTTAATATTAGTTCAAAAGTCAAATTAAATTATATTATTTTATATTATATTTTATATGTATATATATAATCAAAATAACAAATTAATAACATTACTTTCTAGATTTGTTGAAATAAAAATACGATATTGAACTTGTTATATTTTTAAATGATTAACAACCTCATAATAAGTTCGTGCTTATAGTATCTACTTGAATAAATACACGTGTCCATACGAAGTTTTAATGCATAAAAATTGATAATTATTTAATGGAACGATCTTTTGTGTTAATTTTTAAATTTTACATGATGTTTTTTTACCATAAAATCTCATTTGCCATTTAAAATATATAACATAGTTACACAAAGATGCTTAGTAAGAGCATTCATGGATCAATGTTTCATTTCTTTTCCTCGAAAAGTATCGAAACGTTTCTATATTTTAATCTACAGAAAAAAAACATATAATGTTTCCTATGTGTATTGCAAATCTCCAACAACAATTTTTACAAATTTTTCGAAACATATCAAAAACATCTTGAAATATTGCGAAAAATTTCCTAATATTTAGCGCACCTAGAAATATAATTGAAAAGAAACTTTGATCTATAAGAGCAATTACATCCGTTAATTGAGGACGGGATTTTTAAGATAAACAGGGTGAGGCTTTTTCGAATTTCAAGAACCACAAACCATACATTCCTATGAATGTAACCCATAGTCGTCGATCCACACGTGGCACTCAAATTAACCATTTACAAGTTACAACAACGTAGAAGGACGGAAGGATACGATCCGTGCCGCTATCTTTTATTGGAATCGCAAATGCCGGTGGATTTTATGCCTAAGAAGCCGAATGCGAATTCTGTTTTCAATTAAATAATTAATTCATCAATTGTTTGTTTTTCTTTTTTATGAATATTAAATTCATCAACTTGGATACCGCATCCATCAATGGATACAGTTTTGAGTTTCCAGATATTATGAAATTTATTATATTATTTAGTGAAAGATATTTATGACACAGTTGTACAGATTTTCCAGTTGAATATACGGAAGTCTTAAAGTACTAATTGTCTAAATGACAGATGTCGGGAGAGGAATAGGTAAGAACAGATAACTGAGAAGAAAGATTTATTGGTCGGAGATGAGAAGAAAATGTGGAAATAAACGTCACCTAACAAGAAATATCATTTTGAAAACATACATCGTTTCTGAAATTCACATGTTGAACGAAGCAGACCATATTATATGGTCGTGATTATTATTTCGATCATGAAACCTATTTTAAACTATTTAAAATGAAATTTTCAGTTCTAAAATAAAACTGAGAACGGGATGCGAGTTCTTCTAGTTCGAGATTTGAACTTGATGACAATGAAGCAAATAACTCAAATTACAAATATCACTTAAATAATTATAACAATATTTTTGGGAGATTCTTAATACCATTTACATATATACGTTGTAAAACTATTTAAAACAAGAAGGTTCTACAACAATAACGAGATATGACAGAGAGAGAATGCTTTTATTTTGTATGCATGAGATTTTTCTAGAATACATAACAAGAAGGGGTAAGCACATATTTATAGAAACATGTTAGGGGAGCTTTTATAAATAAAGAAATATTGGATATAGGGACATTCACAAATTCTACTCCCTCTTGAATGTCCATTAGTACATGTTGAATATAGAACAAAAATAACACTAATTAGCGAAATTGACTGGGAACAGACCCGGATGAATCACAGAAGGTTCTATATATCATTGAAAATCCATGAATATCTAGTTTCTAAAGCAAGAATCACAATTACGACATCCAGAGAAGAACTTATAGCCAGCACGGTGAGATGCGCAAAGCTGGAAACCTGTTGGACGTGTAAAACGCGACTTTGATGTTAAATACGGGGATCATAACGTCAGAATAGGAAGAAGTTGTAAATATCGAAGTCGTAGAAGAATAAAATAGACGTTCAATTCAACAGACGAAAGTAAAATCAGAGGTTTGTAGCAAAGATATGAAGAAAATGGTGAACTGCAGCTGAACAACTTTTCTATGCGATCATGCTTGCTAGCGAATTGCTGACAGAATGTTGCCCTATTTTTAGAGCCGCCTCTATGCGATTGCACCCCACTTTTTTGAGATTGCATAGGCCCCAAAAAAGTGAGTTTTCAGCTGATTTTGTCTTCTAATCAAAATCAAAGTCACCCCAAGACTTACACTTATAAATACAAGGCATCGGGGACACAAATATAAGACTTTTGGAAGACTTTTAGGCATTAGAAGTTATTTAGATTAATGTTCAATGCTTTCTTTAGTTTAGATTTACTTTCTTGTCAAGACTATGTTCTAATTCATTTTTCTAGGGTTAGGATATAGCCTAATTACTCTTTGTTGAATTATTGCTTTATGATGGATGGATTGTTTGAGTATTTAGTTGATTTAAGTATCTTGTTCTTAATGCTTTATGTACGTCATAAACACATGATTGTTTACATGAACTGTGATAGATTCGACCAAAGAAATCACAATTTTAGATCTCATGCAACATATGAACATTGCATTCATGTTGTATGATTGACAACTCGATGAATGATGTAGTGATGTTTTTTTAAGGTAATAAGGATAAATGCATCTAAAGGAACAAAGTGCACATAGTACCATTGTAACAGATGGGTTGAAAGGATCCGTGAACTACTATCGATCATAGTTAGAAGGATTTACCTACATTCACTTATATATATTCTCATGAAATTTATTAGATAGCAATCGAGGTCTGAATATGGTGCAACCCAAAATCCTAGGTTTTTTTTATTGTGTCTTGTTGGTTATTGCTTTATTTATCTCTTATTTTAATTTAGTTATCAAGTGAGAATCCAAAATCCCCCTATTTAATTTATTCAAGTAGAATAGAAGTGGTTTAAACCCTAAACCCTTACTTTCTTATTACTTGTGACCCATACACTTGCGGTGAAATATTGTTGTTGAGTTTTGAGCAATCAAGTTTTGGGCGTCGTTGCCTGTGACTATTCATAACGGTGTTATTGATTATTTCTATTTTATTT
Source organism: Misopates orontium (assembly GCA_946800315.1). Lineage (NCBI taxonomy): Eukaryota > Viridiplantae > Streptophyta > Magnoliopsida > Lamiales > Plantaginaceae > Misopates > Misopates orontium. The sequence goes on from OX326946.1 coordinate 16,105,963, forward strand.
TACTTGTTTATTTTGTTTTCTCTTATGAAAAAAATTACTAACTTTATTTCTTTTCGTTTTCTTTTTCAGGATGTTTATCTTGGTAAGCATGGGAGATCTAGGGGAAGCTTTTGAATACCCATGTAGAGAGAGCTCACCAGACTTATCCGAGTTAGGCACACTGATAGATCATGATCGATGAGAAGAAGCTAAGCTTTTTGATCCACCATAAGCTGATGAAATCGTCGAGCCAAATACGTTAAGCAAAAGCGCTTCTTGGGAGGCAAACCCATGAACTTTCTTGCTATATGTCTTTTAATTTTTAGTTATTTCTTTTTTTCTTAAGACAAGAATAATCAAAGAAGGAAAAATGGAGAAAATAACATAAATGCTGATAATTAGCCATATGCGATCGCATACCATCAAATAAGAAAAACGTCAGAATTTCGGCCTAAAGTCCACTACGAGGAATCCGATTGTATGCCATCGCACGGTTTGGCCGAAAGTTGTTGTACAATGTTAGTGATGAGACATGAGATCGCATATGATTGCATACATCAGACCAAAGTCGCTGCCTCAGTTACGCTAGGAGAGATGCGATCGCACCCGGACCGCATACATCATGCAATCATATACATTCGCATGTAACTCGCATAGGCCAATAAGGAAATTTTCAGCCAGATTTGATCGACTGCATACCTGATGTATGCGATCACATTGCTTGACATAATGATGTTGCATGAATTGGGATGCAATTGCATGTTATGTCTTGTTAATACAAAATTTTTTTACTTTGCCTATACAAATTTCCTTCTAAATTCTTTCCTTTTTCCTATTCTTATATTTAGTGTTTGATATGACATGTTTTTCAAAGTCTTTTCAAAGTAGGAAAGATTACTTTTCATAGTCTTATTTCAATTCTACTTGTACAGTATTTGGTAACTATTCTCTTCTACTTGTAGTTGGCGTAGTATTCTTCTAATGAAGCATATGTGTTTTTTCATTCGTGTGAAATAATTGTTTTCTTCCACCACTATTGTCTGTGCCATTGAAAAGTGAAGAATTGTCTCAAAGGGGCAAGCAGCAGTGCATACCAAATTGGAGTGCTTCATAACCGTTTTACCTTAAGCCAAGATACTACCATATGAGTTTAACTCGCAAGAGGAATTATCTAAATCTTAATTAATTTTATACAATGAGGACATCACATATTTTAAAGTTTTGGGGGTATTTAGGGGAGGTAGTCCTAATTTGTGCAATCATAGCCCTATTTGCTGTAATTTGCTACGCTTATTGAGTCTCTTACTACTTTCATTAGAATAAAAAATAAAAATAAAATCTTACTTTTTGTTGTCATATTTGTTGAGTTGTTGTTTAGTTTTCTAAATTGATCTTAATACTTTGAGGTGTCTAGCTAACATTTTTGTTAATTTTAATTCTACGCATGATCATTGTCTACGTGCTATTGCTTAGAATCGAACTATAAAAAATAAAAAACTATGAGTTTTTGTATTTTGTTACATATGTCTTTGTGTTTTTAGTCTAGTTCACTTCATGAATTCATGAGAATGTAGATCTATGATGAGCATGCCTTAAGATTAATCGTGGGATTGTGATGTTGATGACCGTGATTCGTTGCTACGAAAATAACTTGTTGATTTATCTAGATGTGAGCAGGAATTCTTCGTATACACCATCGATTCAGTTATTTCACTTAGTTGGTTGTACATTATTGATGAATGATTATAGAGACGATCCGGTATTTTTGAGACCATTGATCATATGAAACTAACTGAGCACCTATTCAGGCAAAATCCTAGATAGAAAACCACCAAGGAAGTGATATGGGTCATCTTTTGAGTTGTGTTTGAGCCTTTCAAGCCTCAAACCCTGTATAAATAAAATAATCGGTTGCACCCCACTGAAGTCTTTTTGATGAATAAGCTTTTCTTTTATAAATTAACCAATCTACCTACCATTATGAGCCGCATTATTAAAATTATCCTTACCCTTTTCTAGATGATTATGTTTGTGCACAAATAAGATCTAAGGAGAAGAGAGATGAAGAAAAGAGGGAGAATATGGGAGGGGTTGATGAGTATAAATGAATATGAACATTCTTGAAATACCAATGAGAAAAGGCCAAAGTGAGGGAGAGTGGAGAGATTGTAGTTGCATAGAGCCCATAAAAAAGACTTAGTTTGGGGGTGTAACTCTTAAAGAAATAGAGGTTTAGAGTCTGAAGAAAAAAGAGGATGTGAGTAGTTAGAAAAAAACTCGATCATTATAAAAACAATAGCTTCAAACGCTTGATAAGAGTTGATTGATCATTGTGTTATAGTGCGTATCCCTTATATCAAACCTATTTGACCAGAGTTACATTTTAATCTACCTTTTTGAGAGATTCAAGTTCTTTTACAAGTTCGGATTCTTAAAAGTTCGTGGACGAATCGGTTGAATGAAACATTGGGATAAATTTTTTGATTGATTGATTATGACAAGGTGTATGTATGAATGTGGGGGAAGAATACAAAAGAAACGTAGTTTAAGTTTGCGCATGAACGAAAACTTTATAGATCTTTGTGTTTTCTTATCCTATATCCTTTTTGAGCCAACACCCTAGCCTAACATTACAAGCTTATAAAGTCCTAAGTGATATTTTGTGGAACTCTTCTACATTAGTGTAGAGAAAGTGTGAAAATTAGGGGATTAGGTAATGTGGTCGATTTTGATGAAACTTATCTCTATAAATTTAGTCAAGAAGTCACTTCTATTTGCATGAGAAAACTGTCAAAAATGAATATTGTGTGCATGGATCAAAGTATCGTTTCGTGACCTATTTTCGATTAGTCCAAAAAAAAATGAAAAAAAATGAGATTCAAAGACCAAGATATTTGCAAACCTTCTGTATATTAACACAAATGATGTTTATTGATTTAATGTAAAGAACTTCAAATAATAATAAAAAAATATAAATTATCATGCTTGAAATACTTGTTCGTATCACCATAAATAAAAATATAATATCAAAAACACGCATCTTAAAAATTTCTAATAGTATATTATAAGAAAAAACCAAAGCAACATGTCCAATCCAACATAAAAACAATAAACAAAAAAGCAAACTAACTAAAGTTTAAAAAAATAAAAAAAAATAAAAAAAATAAAAAATAGCACCATCACTAAGTAATATAGGTCAAATATCCTCATTAAGCCTTCTAAAAAGATAACAAATGCACCCAACATGACACTAAAGTCCAACCATGACATTTGATAATGAAACCCTGCAAAAGAAGAAAAAAAAAATCAAGTACATTAAAGTCGGATGTACATAACAAGTATTTGAAATTGAAGTTCAGTTGAAAATATAAAGAAAGCGACATAGCTACTACCTGTTAGTAGTTCTTAACATTTTGATCGGCGACTACCATGATCCTCATCTTGAGTTGCATGATCAAAGTATTGTTCTTCAGTGAAATGGATGACTTGGTGATCAAAGGTATTCTACACACTCTCTAAATCGGTCGTATCATTGCAACCACTTTTATTGTGAACAACATCACCAATGTAGGAGTAACTTCCTCACCACCAATATCTTCGAATCTTTTTCTAGCTCTTCCACTCATTAAGATATCAAATTCTTCATCATCGTCCAATACATCAACATCTAGTAATATGGATTTTTCCTTACTTGAACTTGCACCATTTCGAGGTGGACCCCTTATTCTTTTAGCACATGTAGCTAATAAAATTATTAGGTCGACGTGGTTGCCCATCATCATCATATTCATCAAAAGAGCATCTCCAGGATAATCTAACCACTCTGCCATAATATCATCCTCATCGAAAATATTACTCAGGTCAATCGGTTGAAAATCTTGATCAACTTTTGCTTTATCCTTAATGAGATGACGCAATCTGAGTCTCATGTTATAATGAGCATAAACTAATCTCTCCAACTTTTGGTAGTTGAGGCGATTGCGGACTTTAGTATGTATTTGAGCAAATGTGCTCTAGTTCCTCTCACATCTACCAGATGAAGCAGTTTGTGATAACAAATTTAAAGCTACTTTTCTTAAGTTTGGAGCATCAATGCCATACATAAACTACCATTCAGGTGAAAAGAAAGGTAAAGATTTAGCATATTTCCTACAATAGGTTATTTTATAAAGCTTGCACAAAATTTAAATCACACCTGATCAATTTTTTGTCTCTCTCTAATCGCTATGGAGTCTCCAAAACCATACATAGCATCTCTAAAGTAATTCCCCTAAAAAATAAAAGGTGCATAAATTAAATTAGTAAGACTATTTATCTTCTTTATCTTAAGGGTTGACTAACAATAAAATGAGATTAACCTCTGAAATAGCCTCTACGGCTGCATTAACATTAAGGGTGTTCATGACCCGCCCGATCTGCCCGACCCGCCAAAACCCGACCCGCCAAACCCGCAACCCGCATGGTTTCGCCAAAACCCGACCCGCCGAAACCCGCCCGCATATACCCTTAGTTTGTATATTTGTAGAGGAACGGAGGGAGCAAGGAAAATTTTCAGAAGTCATATAGTTGTATGTTCATAATATTGCTATAATATAATTTTTTTTTTGTTAGTTTATGTTGTTTGATAGTTGTATTATGGGTTGTGAATCATTTTTTTTTTATTATAATGTATGTGGGTAAAATGTCCAACTACATCCTTATATTGTTATTTTAATTAAGTTAATTTGTGGTTTAAATATTTATATTAAGTTATGGTATTGTTTTTGTTGTTTTTTAGAACCCAAAATAGATTAGTTTTTATTTTTATGCCCAAATAGTACAATATTTTTCTCACAAAATTAAACCCACCACCCGCCCGCAACCCGCTCAACCCGCCCAACCTGCAGCCCGCATGGTTTGGTTTTTAATTTAACCCGCACGGGTTAACAAATTGGCAACCCGCAAATTTTGGGTATGATCACATTTTTAACGATAACCCGCCCAAACCCGCCTTTAGTGCACATCGAGTTCAAGCTTTTGCACTACCCTCTTTAGTGCATCCAAAAATTCTTGCTTGTGTGAAAGCTCCAGATCATAATGATAAGCAGGATTCAAGTAGTGTGTTGTTCAAAAACCATTAAAAATAGCCAAGTAACAAATTAAATGTAGTAACTATTATGTGTTATTTTTAATATTATATATTAAAACAAGCACCGTAGTATATATTAAAACAATCAATGTTACATGCTAGATGAATATCATATATCATTTGATTTTTCAAGCGCTTCTCAATAATATCACAATATTTTTTATGTGATATTGGCAATGCTGTTTCAATTGCTAACTTGCTACGCCTCATTCCCTAATAAACATATCCCTTTGTAGCTTGTTTCTCACCATCCACCATGCGTAAAACTCGTGAAACTGGTGCATGTAACTTACAAACTATCTCTCTATTTTTTCCGAAATAAGGGATTTAAAATCAATTCATGTATTTTTTTTCGCCAGATGGATCTTTACTAGCTGAATTCTTTGCCCACTCTTTAGATGTGAATATCCTTTGAAGATTTGACTTTTGCTCTATAATGCTCTCAATTGCAATGTATAGTGGCAAAACGGGTGATACCAGGGCGCAATAGTTCTATTCCACCAGTAAAATTCCTCATCATGTCAAGAACCTTTCCATGGTTATATAAAATTTGAAATCTTCTTTGCCTGCTCTACAATATCTTTCACCATATCTCACTCTGCAAAATCTTTAGCATCAAGTCAATATAATGAGCAACACAAGGAGTCCAATATAAATGCTTTCTCTTCCTCATCAATTATTCTCCAACTTTTTTATAAGCAGAGCCATTATCAGTGATAACTTAAACTACATACTTTTCACCTATCTCTTTCACGACGTCATCCATAAGCTCGTATATGTAATTCGCATCTTTATCTCGACTAGAAGCATTGATAGACTTATGGAATACAATCTTTCCATCACAATATACTAAAAATTTAATGAACATAGATAGTTTAGTAGTTGAAGTCCATCCATCACACATCACAGTTACCAAATAGACCTCCCACTTCTTTTTAAAAAAGTACCCACGTACTCTTGAATCTCCTCTATCTCACCTTCCAAAATGGGTCCAGTGATCTCATAAGGCGTCGAGCCTTTTACTCCAACACCAGTCCTTGCAATTTTGTTAATCGCTACTGATAAAAAGGATTAGCAGCTGCATTTGGAGAGATATTGCTAAAGATGAACCACTTTCCAATAGCGTGTTTTGCAGCCTTGAAAGAGTTATTACTCCTCCAAGTATTTGATACTTTTGGTTGCGTGCACTCTCTGTTTCTATAAATCGAAGGATCCATATCTTCAATGTTCAAACTCTTTTTTTTTCAAGTGCATCTTTCTTCTTCTTAAAGTTTCGAGATGAACTTGATGCCCTATATGACCCACAAAGATCAACTGTCTCAGTTTGTCCCGTTTCTTTTCTGTGTACATCTTTCAGTGACCGTTGCATAGCAATACTTAAATGCTCTCTCTCTAACGGGAAGATCTCATCTTCATATTCATCATCACTAATAATATCCTCCACTAGGCCGTGTATTCTTCGTATAGGATCCATTAAGTTCTCCCTAAGTGCAGCCTTTTGAGACATTATGTATCAGCCCCAACTTCTCAAGCCTAAATTGGAACAACCCTTCAAGACAAAAAATCTGAATTCAGTATCGAAACTTCTTCAAAACACCAAAACAAGATCCACCTCAATAAGATACTAACTCAAATCAACATTCTCTACAAAACAATCTACCATCTAAAAGGTTGTACGAAGAATCTATATAAAATATCAATTAAATTAGACTCTATACATAACTCACTCGCACCAGCTCACTCTTACCAACAATAACCCAAAGTCTCGCCACAATGGTACCTATATCTGAAAGGAAGGAAGAAAAGAAAACATTTTTGTGAGATAAAAATCTCAGCGAGTTTTCATGAGGTGTGTGTAGTGCATTTTTTTTTAAAAATAAAACATTTTCGAATGCAGAGGCACAACACAATAATAATTCACATACAATGGCACACAATACACAGTAGACATAAAGTGTCGATCAATTACAGATATCAATATCCAATTTCAATTTTAATTTTCAATATCGTCCCTCCTTACTGCTATTTCAGTTTATCCGTATCTCCCCTTCCAAGGAGCGGACCCTGAAAACTATCTGCATACCATGGTACATGCTCGGTGATCCTAAAAGGCACTAACAAACCTCCCGCAGTGTCTAAAGGGAAGAGGCAAGGGGAACTCGAAACTTAACCGACAGCCCTCTGCTGCCCAGCGCCACTCCGTGCTACCCAAGCCAAATGGATCCACTAACTAAACAAACATATTCAAACGGCTTGATTATAAACAATTAAATTTAGTTATCTTTAATGTTTACTTTTCTTACAGAACAAGTCACATAAAGTGCCACAGTTCAATTCAATGTGTTCGAATCTTTTTAAAGACATGGATGAGAATCAATTAGAATAATTCCTCAAACGAAACAAACTTGCTCATGACCACAATGCATGTAACCTTTAAACATTTCACATATATATAGTAATATTACATACATATCTATACATGCATCCTTCCCATTTTGGAAATAATAGAGTTTAGGAGAACTCACCTGAACCTTGGCAATCGCAAGAAAGTATATCATCAAAAGTTTGCACTGAATACCTGTGGGGAATTTTGGAAGAAAGCGGCCGAGAGCGTCAACAAAGAAAAAGATATAAAGAGGACTGCTTCTTAAAAAAAAAAAAAAAATCCCTAATCAAAATTCCTATATAATATTTTAAAATAAATGAAAAGATTTTAGCAAATGATTATTACTTTGGTAATAAGTTCGAGCTAGTTATTTGGGCTTTTCTAAAACTAAAGTATTTGGATCACTTTTATGAACTAAGCAATTTATAAATTAATTCTTATTTGGCCCAATTAGTTATTTAAGATAATATAAGTCTTTAATTGATCAAATTCACCCTTGACTCTATTATGAAAATATACTATTAGATAAAGAATATTTCTTCTATATTAAAAAAAATGAGGGTATTACACATCACTTCTTCGTTATCTTTTTTCTGACTGTCCAAATGCTTTTTCATAGCTTTAGAAATAGGTATCAGACATTTTATGCACTTTCCACATTAGGAAAACCCTAGCCATATGTTGTTTTCGCCGTGAAACACTTGAACCTTTCATTTATTTATCACAGTATTGCACTTAGTCCAGAGACAGTTATTATCAATCATCTCCCCATGCTCCCATCCTATGTCCCGTTTTCTGCCTATTTAGGAACCATACGTGTGAAATAAATTGATATACTAAGTTAGAATCATAAACTACTATATATTTTAACATTTTAAAATATGAAAAAAGACACATAATATATCTTTAATTAGTTATAAATACTTATTACAGAAAGAAATAAAAAATTTGAAGAGCACCAAATTTTGTCCCTGAATTAACTTGTGTACAATGCATAAGCCCTTTGTTGATATTTTTTTGTAAATTGCATAAATTCTTTAAAGTCTTTCACACATTTTTTTTATAAGAGATGTTAATGTTATCTTTAATAAGCACAAACCATGCTACTATACTACAAAATAAGGTTTAATTCTAACTATGAGATTTAATTACGGTAAACCTCAAAAGATATCTCATAGTTTATTAGACAGTTTCATTTAGCTAAGCATCCTCCTAATTTTTGACCCATATGCTGTTTATTTTATCACATAATTCTTGATTAGTTAACTTTAACTAGTTGGTGTTTCATCTTAAGTAATATTTGTTTGTGCGTAGAATATTAGTGGCATCACTTTTTCAAGCATTACCATCAAAACTAGATATTAATATGGTCCATCATGGTGGGGTAGAGGAGACCCTACATCTGTCACAATCTTTCCAAGGCAAATAATTTAATAGCTGGTTCCAACTTCCAAGACAAACTTCTAGAGTGGCGTATTCTTAAACTTTCAATTTGTTAATGTGTGCGAATTTCAACTTTCCAAAAAAACTTACTTTTCATTTGCTTTTTGGCTTATAAAGTTCAATACCTACTTAACTCATCCCTACCACTATAAACACCCACCACATATATGATATAGCTTTCTTCCACCTCTACGCCTACACTGCTCATTCTCAACTCCAAACAAAATTTTCTTTCAAGCACAAGAGGTAAGTCAGTTCATTTAGAAAATTGAAATAACAGAAACAAACTTCCGATTTATATAAAATCAAGTTCGGTAAACTAAAAACAAAAATAAAAATCTGACCTTGGGAATAAGAAATCCAGCCTCTTGATTTAGTTATGTTTCTCAGTGTTGGCTTTGAGAAAAGCTTGTAATGTAAAATTTTGTTTCACAGAGAAGTATAAGGATATATGTGTATATGATAAATTTGAGATTCTTTTGCTTTTGATTTTGAGTTTAATTAGGTCTCCTTCTTAAAATAAGTCTTATGTTTCTAATTTCGAATCTATAAATTTTCTTTTGCCATACTTTTCGGTCGAGTACTGTGGAAAGTTTGTGGATAAAGTTTGTAACGGATCTTTTTGGAAGATTTAAAGGAAACTTTTACTTTTCTGATTTTCGGTGCAAACTGACAAAAGAAACTAAGATTCGACGAAACTGCAATTTTTTGAAACTTCAAGGTGTTTCTGTTTTCATATCTTTTCAAACCAAAAAGTTTCGTATGTTTCGTACGAAACGAAAAGATACTTAGAACCATGATTGTGTGTGATAATTTGATGAATCTTTAAGTTAGGACTAACCACTTGATTTCTTTGATTCATTCCATGTTACTTACTGATTGAGAGGCACTCAGTCAAAAGTGTACACTTAAATGTTAAAGTGATTTGAACTATGTTTGTCTTTCTTAGTTTGCATGTTTAGTTTTGCGTCCTTGTTTTGTTTTGTTTGCTCGAGGACGAGCAAAAAGGTAAGTTTGGGGGTGTGAGAGTGTGTAAGATATGCACTTCTAGTACACTCATTTATTGCCTTGTTCTTATGCATTTCGAGTCTTTTAAAGTTAATATCTCTGTTTTTGTGTGTAGGAGTCTTGTTGGCAAAAAGAAGCAAAAAAGAACAAACATAACGCTAATTCGCATAGTTGACTAGGAACAGATCCGGATGAATCACGGAAGGTTTTATATACCAGTGAAAATCTATGAATGTTTAGTTTCTAATGCGAGAAGCGAATCACAATTCTGGCATCTAGAGAAAAAGTTATAGCCAAAGTGGTGAACACACTCAAAGCTGGAAAGCTGTTGGGCTAATCACGACTTTGATGCTAAATACGGGGATCGAAACATCAGAATAGGAAGAAGTCGTAAACAATGAAGTTGTAGAGGAATAAAGTGGGCATTCAACTCAATAAATGAAAGTGAAATTGGAGGTTTGTAGAAAAATATATAAAGAAAATGGTGAACTGCCGTGGAACAAATTTTCTATGCTATCGCACTTGCTTGCGAATTGCTGAAAATATGTTGCCATGATTTCAGAGTCATTGCTATATGATTGCACCCCACATTTATGCAATTGCACAGGCCCAAAAAAGTGAAATTTCAGCTGATTGTGTTTTCTAATCAAATTCAAAGTCTCCCCAAAACTTGCACCAATAAATACAAGGCATAGGGGACACAAAAATAAGAGTTTTGGAAAACTTTTAGGCCTTAGAAGTTCTTTATATTAAGGTTTCATTCTTTAGTTTATATTTACTTTCTTGTCAAGAATATGTTCTAGTTTATTTTTCTAGGATTAATATGTAGCCTAATTACTCTTTGTTAAACTCTTGCTTTATGGTTGATGGATTGTTTGAGTATTTAGTTGATTTATATATTTCGTTCTTAGTGCTTTATGTACGTCATGAACACATTATTATTTACATGAACTTTGATATATTCGATCATAGAAATCAAAATCTTAGATCGCATACGATATATGAACATTGCATTCATGTTGTGATTGGCAACCCGATGCATGATGTAGTGATGTTTTTTTTAAGGTAATAGGGATAAATGCATCTAGAGGAACATAGTATCATTCTAACAGATAGGTGAAAGGATTCGTAACTACTACCGATCACAATTAGAAGGATTTACCGGCATTTAATATATATTCTTATGAGATTAATTAAATAACAATCGAGGTCTGATTATGGTGAAACCCAAAATCCTAGGTTTTTAGTATTATTATTTCTTGTTGATTATTGCTTTATTTATTTCTTGTTTTATTAGTTATTAACTGAAAATCCAAAATCCTCCATTTTGTTATTTACTTTATTTATGTAGATTAGACGTAGTTTGCATCAATAATTATCGTTGGATAGTCTTTGTGGGATCGATATTCAGCGTCGTAATTTACTTCTCTTATTACTTGTAACCCGTACACTTGCGGTGAAATATCGTTGTTAAGTTTTAGGCGATAACTAAGTTTTGGGACATCAACTTCAGTCCCATGTTAACTAGACAAAAGTTCATGTCCCTCGAGATTAGGGACGTGCTCATACGATATAGACCTAGGGACATAATTTTTTGTCCCTATAGGTCCGGTAAAAGGGGCTTTTGCCTTTAGGGACATAACGGGAGATGGTGCACAGGGGCGTATCCAGGAATTTAACTTGGGGAGGGCTAAACTAATAAATATATATTAATATTTAATGTTAAATTTAAATAAAAGTCTATAAAAAAATAGAGCATGTTAAATCAAGGTTAAAATATATAAAAGCAATACAAGTAATAATAATGATTCTTATGAAACAAGTAATACATTAATATAAAAGTGATCTAACAAAAAAAAGTAAACGCCGATATAAAGGTAAAAGCTTGGTAAGTTTAATAATATGCATTAAATACTACATGTAAAAATGAAAGTAAATTTATATACTATTATTTTTCATACATTACTCAAGTACCTTTGTTCGTAAAAAGTAAAATATTCGCCGAATTTGAATATAAAAATGTATTGTGTGATGAACAATGTGTTTTGCTGTGGGGTTTTGAAAATTAATAGAAACTTTAGGGATTTTATCTCCATGTTTTATTTAAATATGAGTTTGTAAACTTCAGTAATTTTATTAGGCTCATTTTTATTATTTTTTGTATGTGTAACTAACATATTGTAATAGTATGTAGACTTCTTTTTAATTTTCTTAAATTTGTATGGATACTACATATATATATAACTTAGGGGTGGGGTTGGGCCCCTACATAAATCCGCCCCTGATGGTGCATACAATGGGTAGGTTGCTCCTGTGGGCTAAACCTAATATGAATTGCACTGAAAATAATATAATGGGGTATTTTACTCCCGTACGGGAAAAATGAGAACTCCCACTCTAGTCAATACTTCTACAACACTCAGTATAAGATATAAGAAAATGGAAACATGACTAAATCCATCCATAAAATAGAGGAATAACGAAAAAGACTTTGATAGCCATACCACCACCAAAATTGTGACGACCACGCCCCACGAGTCATGCTTCAATCTGAGTTAGTTTGGTGATGGCACAGCACTTACCCAACTCAGACTGAAAAGCAGCTCTTGAGGGGCCTCACTTTCCGGAATCAAAACCGTACAGATTAAAAGTAACTTTTATGTTTATTAGAGTGGAAGTATTTGAAAGTACAAACAATTATTACATCTTAATAAACTGTTCCCTTAATCAAAATCAATCATAGATTTGCAAACTTTTCCAAAATGCTTGATGAATGGTTGTCATGCGCTAGATTTCTGATGAGTCCATTTAATTCATATACCAAGTAGACTAATTTTTATGCTTGATTCTTAATTGTTTTGAGTCTTTTTACTTGTTTTCCTTTATATTCTTGTTTAGGAGTTGTATTGGTGAAAACGAACGAAAAGAGGTCAAAAATTTGAATTTTGGGCAAATCATCCAAGCAGGGAAGCAAAGGGAAGCAAAAAGGAGAAATCGCTTAGTGCAAGCAATCGCTTTGAAGTGAAGAAGAAGATGTAAGCGATCGCTTATGTCTAAAGATGACGCAATCCTAAAATCAGCAGCAGCCGCATGCGATTGGTAATCAATCGATTATGATCACTAAACTCAAAAATCAGGTAGTTGATGCAGAATTAAAGAGTGAGAGATTCCAAGCGCAAAGGAATATATAAATAGAAGACCAAAAACTCCTAGAATGGGGCACTTCAACAATCTTAAGAGGCCAACATAGGTTTTCACCATCCTTTTGGAGCTTTAGGGTTTACTGGATATTTTTGGAGATCCTTGGAACCACAGAAGAACAAGAACGAGATCTGCAATCGAGTTGATTTTGGATTGGGATTTCTGGTTTGGATAAGATTTTGCTTATTATTTCTTAGTTTCGTGTGTTTGTTTGGACAAGATATTCATTTTAGTTATTTTATTAAAGACTATGTTTTGCTTTACTTGTATTTATGTGTTTACTCCAATTATGAGTAGCTAAGTCTCTCATGTATCGTGAGACGATGGGAGTATTTAGGTAGAGATTATGTTGTGATGAATTTGTGAGAATTATAATTAAACTGAATTGATAACTTGAGTGTAATGTTTTATGTGCATCGTGAACACATAGATGTTTAGATTCTTATGACATATGCGACAGCCGAACTCATCGGATAGATCTCATAGGTTATACAATTCCACATGTTGTGTGATGGTCTGTTTCTAGCAATTAATACGTAGGTAATTCATTAAGATGAATGCATTTGGAGGAACAGATTACAAATAGTAACATTCTGAATCACGGAGTGGTGAATCCACAACTATAGGAATACCTCATAGTTTAATATATTACATACATGAATCGATCATAATTCATCTCACCAATGGTTTGTCTATGAGCCTTCGATCATATCTATACAAAGAAACCTAGTTCCTTACGATACCACTAGTTAATTATTGATTTCAATGGTTATTTATTCATTGATCGTAGTCATTAATCATGCAATCCAAAAAAAAACTCTTGTTTATTTTAATTGTTGAGTCGTGAGTGTGAAAGATGTCAGCTTCACATTCATTTGTCTTGGTTTTGCACAAATAGATAAATTAGTAGTTAAAGTCAAATACAATCCTCCCTTGGGTACGATATTTGGGGGTCGTAACTTACTTTCCGTGTATTACTTTCACCTGTGCACTTGCGGTATTAATTCGCCAATAGAGTTTTGGCAGGTCATCTTCAACTGCTTCTTTTTTTGGGAATGGACAATCAAGAAATAAATGGAGCTTCAGTAAATTCGTGTTTATGAACGAATCATCAGCAAAAATAAGAAGAAGTTCAAGACAACATAAGATATATTCAATGCAGGAAGTTCAATGAACATGTGCATCTAAACCAGACATAGCAAATTCAACTATACGGCTCCCGAATTATACCTTATACCTCCCAACAAGGAGCTACCTCACAAAACAAAGAGACATGTTTGAGTACATGCCTATCCACCACGCGGGTCAGAGTTAACTACTGAGTGCAATCAGTGCATAGATCAATGGGTATTGAGCAAAATTACTTACACCGACAGCCCTTTGCTGCCCAACAATAATTGCCACACTTCTTATGCCCACTTCCCAAAGGAGTCACAATGGATAAAAAGATGAGAATGTGAGCTGGTAAACCAAATAAAAAGAATTTCTCTAAAAGTTATAAATCCGAAGATAGTTTGTTGCTCATGGCACAACTCAAGAACCAATGAATGAGTTATCATATTAGAATATTATTGATATGGTTTGATCAAAACTATATAACATGAGAATATATTATCTGAATAAGGAAAACGAGAAAACGAGTTAGAAATATGCAACAAGATAGTCGATGAGCAATATAAATATAAGAGCCGTTGAATTAAAGGGGATCCATGATTCAAATGCAAAGAACCCCGAATAGTCAGTCCAAGTTCCTCATAGTCATATGCCAAATATGGCTTGCCAATCCACAAAACGAACCTCACCTTTTATCGTACGCGGAATCTCGGGTTATTCTGATGATTTTAAGTATCCTAAATATGTAGACAATATATTAGTTGATATAATAAAACTATTTTCTTTAATAGAACTACTTTAAGTTCGAACAATGTATAATAACGAGAATTATTTTTAACCATGATAAACATCACAAATATTTGTTCAATAATGTCATAATAAGATACTTTGTTTAGGAAAATCATATTAATTAGACATGTAAAACAATGGGATTGTAAAACTAGTTAAATATTTTAATAGTAATAAACTATATATTCTTCAAATAGTAACCTTTTAAAGATATTAAGAGATTTATAAAAATAAAACTTACAACTAAGTTATCATGAGTCAATTAACAAAATATCACTTTGCAAACCTAATTGTCAAACTACACTCTCGTAATAATAATTTCCATACTATCATTGTTTGTGCCACATGGCGATATTTAATTGCTAAGTCGGCAGGAATTCCTTCATTTATGTTTGGTATTAAATCAATGTTTTTCTTTGTCTTCTGCTCCACGATTCTAGCCAAGATATTGTCTGAAAACGATTTTAGAATTATTTTTCTTTATTATATGATTACAATAATTTATATTTTTTTAACATATATTATAAAGTTCATTTCTTTCTTAAAAGAAATTTCTTAGTTTTTGAAATTTTATGACACTAACAGTTTGTAATCCTTTTTAATGATTTATTATCAGAATTAATTTTTTAACTCAAAGAGTTCAAAGTACCTTATAGTTAGTATTATCATTAAATAAACTTTACAGGTTTACTTCTTAAAATATATTGCATTACAATTATTTGATTTAGAATACTAACTTGAAATTCTAGTTCCTTATTTAAAATTTAAATAACTAGAAAATGAGTGTATTAAAACTCCAGAAAACGAATTAATCTTTTTTTTTTACAATAGAAAACTAATTAATCTATTAAGACTTTACTCGAACTTTTGAATACCAAATTCGTACTTTTAACAATTAGTTATAGTAAAAGAAAGTAAATACATACAATGTATACTTAATATTAATTATTAGTTACTTTGGACTCCCTGGAACAAAACAAAACCGAAAAAAAAAAACGTTATCTTGACAACACATTATTAGAATAAGACTACAAACTATTAGTATCCTAATTTTTTAGAAATTAATGATTTAAACTACCCAGATATGGTACAAGTGACTTAGCAATTAAAGATTACCATGTGGCACAAACAATGGTATTATGGGAATTATTTATTGAGAGAGTGTTAGTTTGACAATTATCTTTTTGGAATGTGATATTTTGGCAATTGGCTCATTTTATCATCATCTTGTCAAAGATTATAATAAAAATATAAAATATAAAACTAATTAGTATTTGATAACTAATTTTTTGTGCTAATGTTAACCTGAACATTACTAAGAATAAGAATAAAAATGTTAATTATCATATAACTATAAAATAAGCACAACTTTTATGATTAAATTCTATCTAAGTACTTAGTCAATTAAAATCTGAAAATTTGTAGAAACATAGTCAAAGCATTACAAGGGTATCCTAAACACTAAATGCTACTGAAACTATCAACTAAACTTCATAAACACCTAAAACTAGTAAGCAGAAAATTAATCTCTAATATATACTACATCAACTAATTATCTTCTTAGGCCTTAAAACATTGTGAAACGAGGTGGGGTTTAAACACCACCCACCAAGTCCAAATCCTATATGTGTCTAGTTTCTAAGTATCAAGAAATTTGCAATTATAACTATACAACTAAGAGAAATTAAAAAAATACCACAAGGTGTCATTCGTGGAGCAAAAGCAGTGGCAGGTTGAGGTACCCTTGATCTATCATTCAAAGGCTTCAAATGGATAAAATTTATTCACTAATAATGTTCCTAACACACATGGATATGCTTTGCAATAAATCCCAGCTCAAGAGAAGACATTTCCTATTTTTGAGAATTTCAAGAAGTGAAACCCAGGTTTCTATTTTCCTGGCAATCAGAAAGAACATAACACAAATATACCCTTTTATGTTGATTGGATGGAAGATTAGCTTTGGAATTTGATTCTACACTCGTTTTAAAGTATCTGGTTAATGTTCCCCAGCAAACTATGAAGGTTGATGTGTCTTTTGGGTCTTCAAAGTCTATGCATTAAAACTAACAGATCTTGTTTAACCTCGATTTTTAATGGTTTTGAGGGATGAAGAAGATGAGTTTAATGGCGTACATAACTTTATCCATAAACTATATGTCTAGATGAGAAAGTTTCTAGAAGGAATAGAAGGCTAATTCGGACTACGATGGAGTAGCAAAAAATGAAAGAAAGAGACTTGGTCTTATAGGCAGATTTTTACACTATTTTGGATAGTGAATAACTATTCTTATACTAAACTTTGATTCATTTAAATTTTATATAATTCTTATTTTATGTTTGAATTAATTACACTCTGATTATTTCCGGATATTTTCTCAAAATTCTAATTTATTTTGAATTGTTTTTAATAGGAAATTTTAGAGTGAAATAAAAATTAAGCTTAGTTTAAATTTTAACTTCTAGTTAACTCATCCAAAATCTTTAACTCATCATGTAGTCATGAAATAAATGTTATATGGATCAAAAAAAATTATAACTACGGTATTTAGTTTTAATCTATTCAAACGTTGAACTAAAAGAAATTATATATAGCTTTAAAAAAATATTTATGCCAGTTAACTTAAAATTAAGATAATTATACTCATTTGAGCTTTATAAAAATATGAATGAAGTGCTTATACACTATTTGGGTTAGTTTGAAACTTTTTGAACTAAATTGAATTTTTTTAAAAACATTTTGGGGCTAAAATGATATTTTCTAAAGTGTAATGGTTAAAGTAAAAAACTTAACTATACTTTTATATTCTTCCAAAATTCAGCACCGTCACAAAGTCGTCACAAAAGACTTTTAGGGTTGTGGCGACACTCAAATGTCCTTCATTCGTTATCATATTTGGACTTGTTTGGAGCAAGGAACATGCATAAAACATCATAGAATGAGCCAAGTTAGATCATCACACTCACGCTATGTTCTTAAAGCGGACTTGGCATTTAAGTGGCAACTTAGCTAGTTACTGGTTTTATATGTTCAACCAGATTGTTGGTCGAACGGGTCTTAGTATATTTGACCATATATGAAAATATTTAGACGTAACAACTGAAAAAAAAAAACAAAAGTTGCGCTGTAATCCGCCATAATAAAGACACATATGAAAATTGATTAAATAATAATAAATTCTAAAAAAAAATGTCAAATTCGTCACGTTCCAAAAATATAATTATTACCAATATCGAACAAGTTTCAAAAATTACAAATTTAAAAGAAAAAGTAGGTTTTATGTTTTAACTTCTGAAAATAACATGTAAATCACTATAATTAAGAATAATTATATTTCAAAATATAATTAAGATATCTTAAATAATTAAACTTCAGAATATTAAAAAGTAATGTTTAAAATTCACAATAATTATTTTCTATAAGTACTAGTTTGCAATTAGTCAAAATTTCAATTTGATCCTTGTTTAGTTAAATTCAGATTTTAGGCTTCGTTGTTGGAAACCAGGTTCAAATTTTAATCGACAAATTCACTCCATCTACATTCTCAACTAAAATCCTCCGGATAAAGGTGGTGAAGGAGCAACTCTAACCGAAACGGAGGCCGACGGCGAGAACTGCGATTGCAAGAAGTAATTACGTACAAGCTCGATTCTAGAAAGCTAATGGCGATTTGTTTGAGCCTCGAATGGTACGAAGAAGATGAAGAAGATGCACTTGAGGAAGAGGAAACCATAGCCACTGACTGGAAAGTTCGAGCAGCAAAGATGGAAGATTGAAGAGACAAAGAGGTTTTATTTATTTCTTAATTCTCAAATCTACATAAATTTATGGTTCACATCTGAGCCGCCTTTTTGAGCGCCCGACCGGGTCACCACTCGGCCGGTTTTTGGTCAGTTCTCAGCGCTTTCCTCCCCTTCCCTCACCCTCCTACCCAAACTGGTAGCGTCGGCCGGTGTTACCCCGATTCGCGGCTGAACTAGGCACACCAGCTGGTTCAGTCCGCTTTTAAGAACATAGCACTCACGACGCATCCATGAAATCCATATTGTGTGGATTCAAGATTAGTGAGCATATATGGCGGAGGTTCCTCTACTACAAAATTGTTCAACATCTTCTCCTACATCCTTTAAGATAACAACACATGTATACAAGTCATTGTAAGATAATGATGTGTTTGTTATGTTCTTTTTTTAAAGTTTTTTATGCTTTCCTATATTATAATTTTCTCTTTCTTCTATCTCTATTTTCCTGTAACTCGAATCCGGTTCACCATTATGAAGGATAAGAACTTTGTATTGGGATCTACCCAAGTGGTGTGGCAAAATCTTAGATACATAAACAACAATCCCTAATACTTTTTTCGTGCAAATCATCTCTTGTTCTTAGTAAAGGCTTTGAGGAGCAAGAAATTCCAACTATAGTACCAGTGGGGTTAATTCCATCCACCTTCCCTGAGGTTTTGTCTCTCTCCATCCATCTCTCCTCTAGATTCAATTTTCTCATCCATTTCCCCTCAAAAAGTTTGATTGGTTATCCACCAATAATTAGGAGGGCAATGTAGTCAATGTTTTGATTAAAGGTTATTTCAATACACACGAGGTCCAACTAAAAAAAAATCTCTTGTTACAATATTCGCTCATTTTTGTTACAAAAAAATATATTAAACAACTATTAAAGTTTGACGCAGAACGGAAGCGTGCAATCGACACACCAACGTGTAATCGATGAAAAAACACCGGAATCCACCGGGAATAAACTGGAATCCACCAGAAATTGGAATAAAATCCCTTTTTATTAATAATGATCAAAAGATGCTGAAAAATAACAATAAACAATGTATTTATAGTCTCTAAGAAACCCTAATTTAAAGTAAGGAAATAAATAAAAGAGTCCTAAACAAAATAGGAAATTCAGGAAAATTCCTAGACAAAAACGACATAAAACTGTAAGTCTTCTCAGCTGTCCTAAACGTTCGATTTTGGGCCTGACTCTCGAGATGGGTTGTAGAAAACTCAAAGACGTTCGATTTAATATCTTATGGGCCTCAAACGGAGCATTGGATCAAAAGATATGGCGGTTTTCGTGCGGGCATTTTTCTTCTGCGGAAATACCAAAAATCAGGGGGTTCTTGTCCTACATCAGTCCCTCCCACTTCAAAAAAACTCGACCTCGAGTTTATATTTGGATATGAACTCTCGTTACTCAGAAAAGTCATCACTTGGTCTCTTCCTTTGAACCAATCTTGATGTCTTGCCATTTTTTCCTTTTCTTTGTGTTTCTTATTCTTTACCTCAACCCTTTCTTCGCCATCACCTCGAACCTCGAGGACTTCTTTGGATGCCTCAATATGTTTCTCTAACTCACTTTCAAAAGTCACTAAAGATACTAATGGATGATTTAGTGCTTCATTGTCTAATTCCTCGGACTTTTCTTCAACAATATCATATAATATATCATATGAAATTTCATCTGAATTATCATCTACTTTGTCACTTCAAATTTTATCCGAATTCTCACCTGAATTAGCAACAAAATTATCATCAAAAGCTTCATTGGAATTAATGTCTTCATTACCTTGCTCATAGTGATCCTCGTTCTCTTTCTCCACCAAGCTAATAACTTTTCCTGGGATCTCAACATTAATTTTCAAATCACCTCCTGATTGATTGTATTGGAAACAATTTTCGTAGTTCTGACAAGCATATGGCTCATAACCGGGTGGTGAAAATCGATCCATCATCATCCTTTTCATTCTCCTCCAAGATTGTATTGGTGTTTTGCCTTTACGTCTTCTATCGATATTCTTTTTCTCCCACCAAACAGCAACAACACCTCTTAGTTTATGAACCACCAATTTTACTTTTCGATCTTCAGAATATTCGGTGAATTCAAAAAAATTGTTCAACATCGGAAATCCAATCCAGAAAATCTTCAGTTTGCGACCTTCCATAGAACGATGGGATGTTGGCTCGAACTTTATTATTCTCCATATCGCCATAAAATCGGTTGGTGATTTGGTTGTTGTTCCTAACGATGTTTTGATCCATGTTAGGGTTTTGGTTCAAGGACAAGTTTTGCAGGGTGTTATTTAACTGCTCAAACCTCACCTCAAACCTTGCCTCAAACCTATCAAACCTTTCTGTGATCCGCGTTAGATCCGTTTGAAACTCCCGTCTCAGATCTTCGGCGTCCAAACTCCTTTGACCAACGTCATTGGAGACTCCATCATTCATGCCTCTCGCAGCCATCTGAACAAGGCAAAATCCTTGCTCTAGATACCACTTGACGCAGAACGGAAGCGTGCAATCGACACACCAACGTGTAATCGATGAAAAAACACCAGAATCCATCGGGAATAAACTGGAATCCACCAGAAATTGGAATAAAATCCCTTTTTATTAATAATGATCAAAAGATGCTGAAAAATAACAATAAACAATGTATTTATAGTCTCTAAGAAACCCTAATTTAAAATAAGGAAATAAATAAAAGAGTCCTAAACAAAATAGGAAATTCAGGAAAATTCCTAGACAAAAACGACATAAAACTGTAAGTCTTCTCAGACCCTAAACGTTCGATTTTGGGCCTGACTCTCGCGATGGGTTGTAGAAAACTCAAAGACGTTCGATTTAATATCTTATGGGCCTCAAACGGAGCATTGGATCAAAAGATATGGCGGTTTTCGTGCGGGCCTTTTTCTTCTGCGGAAATACCAAAAATCAGGGGGTTCTTGTCCTACATCAAAGTTTATGATAAAAATAATATTGAATATGGCGCCCTCATATAAATGTTATTACAATAAACACAAGTCCAATTACTACAAAAAAATTCCTCATATAGAATATGAGCTCATTTTTTACAAAACTATATTAAATAAATACAAAGTTATTAATAAAAATAAATTTAATTAATACAATTCATGAAGTCCACCCAAAGAGAAATATCACGATTTATTTATATATTTCTAGATTTATATGTTTATATATTTTGTTCGTGTTCTACCAACACTTTTGGTAGAATAATAATATCACATGTACATGAGCAAAATAAAAAACCTTAGATTAATTTCAGTGAGATTATATATTTAAACTAGAAAAATACTGTAATTTCTGAATGAATCGCATTATTATGATTATAATGTTATCATAATATTAAAAATATATATAATATAATAATAAAGCATGAATATCAAGTATGCAAAATTAAGTATCATAAGCAGCTTAATCTCGGAAAGACAAACATTAGTAGATCAAATTATTCCATTAAAAATAATTCGATCTACAGAAGACAACATTATTTGATGAAAGACAATTATTCGACGTTAAGTTATGTACCTTCCAATGAAATATAAGGCCCGTTGATCGAATAATTACGTGAGCAACGAATTCGATGAGGAAATAGTTCTACGTCTGAATAATTCGATTTCACTTAGAGAGAGAGAGGTTGAGATTTGCCAGGATTGTGAATAATGTTGCATTTCTCGAGCTACATATAGGGAGGGCGGCATGCTAATTGCATAATGGTCCTTCAAGATTTTGGGTTGACGGAGAATAATTCGATCTCCCCAACACATCAAATTATGATAATTTGATGTCCAACACAAAAATTCGATCTCCTTGTGGTAAAATAATTCAATCTCAAGGAGGGTAAAAATGTAAATTTAATTTGAAGCGGTCGTGCAAAAGATTATGTTGTGGCATAATTTCGTAACAACAAGTGGCACTTTAATAAATATCCATGTGGTGTCCCACGTGGCGTACAAGGGCAAAACAGTAAATTACACTTGACGTGGAGTGCTTATTCGTTTGGTGGACTTATAGCAGTATCCAGTCTGTTTCGCACATCACCTGATGGAAATTTGACAATTGAATGGTAATTTTGTTGCTTCATAAGGAATTTGAGGATTTGGAGATTAGTTTGTAAGAAATAGTCTCATGATCTCTAATGTTAAAGAAGGAATTGCCAAATTATTTTCAAATTGAGTTATTGTACAGTAAACAGTGTGGGAGATGAGAGTTGAATTGAAGAAGAAAGGGAAGATATTAGAGAAGGGAAAGAAAAAAGAATAACAAACAACCCCTAATATCTAATTACACATGGCACTAATATAGTGAATGTAGTAAAAGATGTTGTATAGTTTGTACGAGAGGATCGAAATTTTATTTACCACCCTTTCCAAAAAAAATTATATTTACCACAACTTTTAGAAGATTTCAAACAACGTTCTTCAAAAAATAACTCACCAAATCTTCACAACTTAATTCCATCTTTAAGGAGTTATACAAAATGAATTTGAATCTTTATTAGACACTAGCACTACAACAAAAATGGCTTATAGTGACACTATGTTACTGACATTTATTTCTAAATGTCATTATAAATTACTTTATTGACACTATTAAAATTGCCACAATAATTTACACAATAGTGACATTAACTTACAATAATTAGTGACATTGCTCTTAGAATGTCACTGTAAAATATTATAATGACATTTTTAAGAAATGCCACATTACTCAACAACATATAGTGACATTATGTTAATGCCATCTTTTTTAATGCCACAATAGTTTAATTGAATGGCTTTTTTAGAAAATGCCACAAATAATAATTCATTAGTGACATTAATTTATAATAACTAATGACATTTAATCTTAGATTATTTATATAAACTAATATGATGACATCGTATGATATATAATTAGGAAATGCACAAATAATATAAGTACTTGTTGGTTATTTCGGTGATAGTTTGTCATACTTTAATTAGTCGATCATTATCATCAAATTGAAACATTGATTTATTCAATACCTAACTTAAGTTTTTCTTTTTGTTTATTTTCACTTTTGTCTAAACTAACATATTATATGAAAGTTTTAATCTATTCATTAATTAATATTATTGAATTATGAAGTTCCAATTTTAAATATTACAGCAAATTAAGCAGTCTTTGTTTAAAAAATTTATAATTTTATTTGTTTATGCTAAGTTGGATATACAAAATTGAACTGTGCTTCATGAGTCAATTTTTTACATTGTATTAAACTACTATATAAAGAACGATATGGTTAAGTAATTAATTACATGTGGTGGTTTGAAAAGATCTTACCATATGAATCTATATGGAGAATAACATTATAAATGAAAGAGAGGGGAGATAGGTTGTTTAATTGCTATAATTAAGGAGTGTTAGTTATAAAAACTAACCATATTTAGAAAACTGATATTTACACTTTCACGAATAAAACTATTATCACCAATTTTTATATCTATCAATAATCAATTTAAGAATGGAATGGAGGTAATCTTGGTAGCACAAGATAATAATGGAGATAAATTTGGTAATTGTTTATTATGTTGCCATAACTTTCTCAACCTTATCACTTAGTATTTGTCATATCTTTTGTTTTGGGTAAGATTACTTCAAAAAATCATTCTCAATTTTTAAAACTTGATTCTTGGAGGAGATTACTATGTCTTACTTTTCCCACTCTCCAAAATCTAAAATTCACAGAGAAAGAGTACTATTAAAATTTGGGCGGGATAACAAAAACTTATAAAGATTATAGTGAGTATCAAATTGTTTCTTCATTCTCAAGCGCATTCCCACGTGAAGCACACACTTTGGAGAAGTTCTCTTTTGCAAATTGAATTATGGTATGTAAAAATATATTTTTTTTTTTTAGATTGTTGATGAACTTTTGTTATATATATATATATATATATATATATATATATATATATATATATATATATATATATATATATATATATATATATATATATATATATATATAGATAAACTTGACGTAGAGTTGTCTTAATTTTATGTTTATTAATCGTTAGAAATGTTTGATCATCTTCTGCTTTCAATTTTTATTGATTTTTATAGTTTTTGTTTTGCTTGGTGAACTGAAACACGTTCAGTCGTAACCTTGATTTGGTTTTTCTTTGTGGTCCAGCAAATACAAAACTCAAAGGACAATGAACTCCGACCCTTAGCTTAATACGCAATTTCGTCCGAATGAAGATGAAGAGTGTGAACTACGTTGTATACATGGATAGCCCCGGCGATCTAAAAGTGGATTTTGGAGTAGACGTGATGGCGACGAACCTTTGAGATTCAGATGATGTCGACAATGCAATTAGTTTTTAATGATTTTAATTTTGTATTTTGATAAATTATTAATAGTTGAGTAGTACATTTTCTTTTGTAAAACAATTGTACATTTTCTTTTGTAAAACAATTGTACATTTTCTAATTCATGTTCGAGATATTGAAAATCAATAAAGTTAGTTTCTCCTACTTTTTGTTTGTTTATGGAATGGTGTATTTTTTGGTTCTAGAAATTTTTATTATAATGATATGCATTATTATAATTTTGGCAACCAACATGGTTTTGGTTGCCCGATTTCTTATTAGATTCTTTTGTTTATAGTGGCATTAAAAAGTATCAAGATTAAAACTAATTGTGATATTTTGGGAGTGTCATTAGTTATATTTGGTGACATTTTTCTGTGACACTATTTATACTTATTATGTTAGTGCCAAATGTCACTAAATGCATTTCATAATGTCATTATACCTAGTTATTGTGTTATTTTAAAGTGTTAGTAAAATGATATACAGTGACATTTTTACATGCCAAATAATGTATTTTTTATGACATTTCATAATATCATGCTATTCACTTATTGTGACATTTTAGTTTTTGTCACTTAATGATAAATTAGTGACATTAATACTTTTAGCTACATCGCTACAGGTGACATTTTAAAAAAATGCCACTAGATGTCAAAATGTCATTATATTACACTTTTAATAACATTTTCAAATGCCACTATAAGTAATTTTTGTTGTAGTGTAGACACGCTCTTTGATATAGATCACAGATCAAAAAACAAATTGAAAAACGAAATGTGTACACTCAATTTTTTAATAAGCAAGAATTGAAAAACAATAGCTTCAAGTCCCATTACAATTAATGGATTTACAACGCATATATGACAATAGAAAGCTTCTTACTTACAAAGTAGATGATCATGTGGATGTAAAAGAATTTGATTTCTTTAATAGGTTGTGATTCTTTCCAAACCATCTTCTATGCAAATAAAAATCTTCGAAAGCTATATATGATAAACAGGAGCAAATCCAATTGTATGTAGCAGAAGATTTGATGCAGGACCATTAGTCCCATATCATCACCACTGATATTATTCCAACACCGAGGAGAACCGCCAAGAACTTGAAAAAGGGAGTGTCAAAATAGGACTTATCCTGTGGTTTGAAGCCTTTAGCTATGAGGTGATTTATGGCTACATACACAAAAACTCCACAAGCAATTCCCATTGAGATTGCATAAGTCCAATCGGCACTTGCACCTTCAGACGTGGCATCGAGGGCTATTCCTATTCCAACTCCGACAGGGCTTGAAATGGCGAAGGCGAAGGAATAAGCAACGGTTGTCAAAAACGGCCTCTTCGGTATCATTTTCAATAGTGCAATCCCCATTGCAACAGCAGCAAATATCTTGTGAAGTGATATTGTCCACAGGTTTCTCCATGCATCTGCTTTTGTATCTGTAAAACAAAATGGGATTTTCTCCAGTACAATTTCTCAAAAAGTTTATATAATTTGTGGGTTACAAGTACATGTAAATTGGCACGAAAGATTCATAAGATAGAATCATCCTTGATTTACCCAAAAAAAAACAACTAGGGGTTTGTTTAAATTGTTGTATTTTGGATCTTTTTCTACATATGTTGCATGATTGTGAATTCGATTGAACCATAAGTAGAGTTGACTTATCGGTTAATCAAAGCTAGCTCCATCTCCTTAGACAAACCAATATGGATCCTCTAAGTCACTTTATGAGTCACTACATGCATCATGTAGTTGTGATTATGGCATATTTCATTGATCTTGAGATATTTGGCACATGGAATGACATAAAAAGTGGCTTACAAGGTCCTTAACATAGACGCACCATGTGTAATTAAGCATGAAGAGATGTAATTAAAAAGCGATGAAAATTCAAAACTCGAAAAAGCAATAAATTACCCGCAACGCCAACGGCAATGCCCTCAAAAATAGAGTGGAAACACAATGCAAGTATGAGAAGTATAGTATCACTAACGGAAGAAGTCCTCATCAAAATAGGGTTATGGACCGGGGTCTGCTTGGCTTCTTCAACTCCTTCGACTTCCACTGTGGTTCGTGTAGTACCAATACCCCTCGTAGCATAAACAATCACGCAATCGCCCAACATAGTAAGAAGATAACCAGCACATGCCAACATGAACGAAAAAGGATACTCCTTAGGCGTAAGATCACCAAACGTCGAGGTCGCATCGCTCAAAAAATGCATTAGAGCTGTGCCCAAGAACACCCCACCAGCAAACTGAGTGCCCAACAGAAGAAAACTCTCGTTCCATCTGTAGAAATAAGGGGACACTCCTCCTGCAAATGTGCTCACAAACATTATTATTAAGCACCATATTTTGACCAGAACCAACCCTTTTGAATGCAAACTGTGGCTGTCGTCGGCTGCGGTGGCCGCATCACCATCGTCGTCATCGCTGCCGCCGTGACTTTTGATCTCCGAAAACTGGAGGAGTAAGAGGACAAGTATGAACAAGGAGCTGGTTGACTTGAAAGAAGCCATCAAGTTAATAATATTCTGTTAGTTTGAATTATTGTGCATAATGGATTTATATATACAAGGTCACGTTGTGGCTTTTGCATAGTAATGTAATGGCAAATTTTTGCAGTACAGTTTTGACTTTTGGAAGAATGTACTTGTACTGCACAAAACCCGAATAAGTATTCCGCAGGCCGCAGCGGGCTGGATATATTCTGGCATATATCCAAAAATAAATCGCTTAGATGTTATCGTACGTGCATCACAGTTTGAACCATTTTTCTTCATTTTAAGTAAGGAATAATTACAGCTACACCCGCTTAGACTTTATTATGCAAATATGGGAACCTCCTTGAGGTTAGGATGGCCTCCTCCCAAACAAGCGTCGTTAAAATTTGTGTACCGCATTTGCCAATGTCGTCATTAAGAAATAGGGATAAAAGCATCAAACCCCCTATACTATAGGGGCTGTAGCGATTTGCCCTTTGAACTATTTTTTTTGGCAACAATTGCCCTGTACTATGGATAAACAAGAATTTTTGCCCCCTATCAAATTTTCGGCCAATTTTTGCCTGAATTTGAAACGTGAACATGAGGGTTCATTACTATTTAACCTCAAATTCAATAAAATGCCATTTTTTCACTTCGATTTTTGTTATATTTTCTTAAATTTCAAACCTTAGTTTAAAATATTCAAATTTAAGGCTTGAAAATTCAGAAAATATAACAAAAATCGAAGTGAAAAATGGGCATTTTATTGAATCTGAGATTAAATAGTGATGAACCATCATATTCACGTTTCAAATTCCGGCGAAAATTGGCCGAAAATTCGATCAGGGGGCAAATTATCTTTTTCAAGTCAATAGTTGAGGGGGCAAAGTGCTTATTTATCCATAGTACAAGGGGCTTGTTGCCAAAAAAAATAGTTCAGGAGGCAAATCGCTACACCCCCTATAGTATAGGGGGTTTAACGCTTTTATCCCTAAAAAATATTACAATGCACTTGCAATTTTGTCCATGGTTAAATAAAAATTTCAAAGAGTGTAAATGTAATACTATATATAACAATGTTTGTACTGGACATTTCTTTTTAAGATGTAGATGTTAATATTACAAAATTATTATAAATCGCAAGACTAAATTATAATATATATATATATATATATATATATATATATATGTATATGACTAACATCAAAACGGTTATTAGATTTATCACAATTAATTTATTTTGTTATTTAACTTTTAAATTCAATATTATTTTCAAGCTGAAGTCAGGGTTTTAATAACTTAAAGTCTCCTTAAGCTTTTAGATTATATTTTATTCTAACTTAATAAATATAATTGTTTTTAATGTCAACATATTTCATATATTAAAAATAGAAATAATAATGTATATTATGATTTTAAGATTTTGTAACTTTTCTAATTTGATATGTTAAAATAGAGAATGAAACCTCAAAACAAGTAATGATTATCTGCATGTTGTCTTAACATGTCTTTTGTTCTCTTTTCAGTCACCGCATTACCACGGAATAGTTGATTTGTTTTCTGAGGTCTCCCCCCTCCATTGTATCCAAAAAAAAAACATCTCTTTTGTTCTTTTTTTCAGAAGAGTTTACCTTCTTGCTTATTGTTATTTGTTAGCTTTTGGTTGGGCCCAAACACTAAACAAGCCACACCCGATGGACCAGTTTTTCGTACCAGAAAGGCCTGATTGGCATTTCGGTTTAATGAGCCTCATTTGTATAATGATGTTATAACCTGTAAGATTGATTAACATGAATTTATTATATTCTTTTCTAACTTAATACAATTACAAATGTTTATCTTATCACTTAAATTTTCACCACACACAAAGACAACCTGGTAGTTTCGATTTTTCTGTATGGTACTTATTGTTGAAAGTTAATTTGCAATTATGATCCACAAAAAAAATTCCAAGAAATATCATGAAGCTTCCACAAGGTACTCGGCTGAGGAGATATTTCACCAGGCAACTTCTACATCATTCATCACATCTACCTTATTTAATATGGTTGAATGATTAAAAGATAGTGTATTAATTTAATAACAAGAATCATTCACCACAAGTGAAGTCGGTCCATACAAGTATAAATATATGTGTTTGTGTAATTATGGAGTATGCAAGAGTGTCTGTACAAAGAAAAATAATAATAAAGCAGTAAGGGTGTGCAACAACCGGGAGTTAAAGCATTTGAGAGCAAACTCTTGTAAAAAATTGTATACATAATATATTGCAAAAAAAACATTCTAAAATTATTGCAGTCTTCTTTTTAGCCCCAAACATTTCTATCTCTTTTCAATTTAATCCTTAAACACCCAACATATTGTGGTATCAGAGCCGCCCCTTGGCCTGATATCTATACCCTAAATAAATATGAATCCATCCCCAAACAACGAGCTCGCCTTACCAATCTTTGTTGGACAAAATTATGAATTATGGAGCGTGTTAATGCAAACGTTATTCCAATCCCATGAACTCTAGGACATCGTCGAAGAAGGCTATCAAAAATATACACCGAAGGAAGCTACGTTGACGGCACCAAAGAAGAAAGAGTATAAAGAGAACAAGACCAGAGATGCAAGAGCCTTGTCCTTTATACAAGGGGTAAGTCGTTCCATTCTTCCGCGCATAATGGGTGTTAGAACTTCTAAAGATGCATGGGATATGTTGAAAAAACCATTTGGTGGCTATGAAAAAGTTATCTCCATTAAATTACAAAATTTATGGCGTGATTTTGATAACTTGTTCATGAAAAATAATGAGAATGTTCAAGAATTTTTCTCAAGAGTTACAGTTATTATTAATCAAATACGCGCATATGGAGATAATGTTGAAGATAAGAAAATAGTTGAAAAAGTATTAAGGAGCCTGCCGGTAAAGTTTGAGCACATAGTTTCCGCCATTGAAGAATCTAAAGATTTATCAAAATTATCTTTAGATGAACATGGGATCACTCGAAGCTCATGAAAAAAGAATGAGCCCATTTTCTAACCAAAACTTCGAACAAGCTTTCCAAGTAAAAATTAATGTAGGATAAAAGAAATGACTTAACATCAAGAGGGGGCAAAGGAAGAGATCGCGCTAGAAATCAAAAATTTTCGCAGACGTGATCCAGAAAAAAGGAGGTAACTCTGAAGACTCTCGAAATTCAGATTCAAGTTGCAGAATATGCAGAAAAAATAATCATGCCACAAAGTACTGTCGATACAAGTGCAAAAGGTGCAGAAATCCAAATCATTCAGACAGGGATTGCTGGTACAAGGACGATGACAAAATGAAAGAAGCAAACTTCACAGAAGAAGCAGATGAAAATCAGGTATTCTATTCCAGCCTAAATTCTCAGCATAAAATTGAGAATATATGGTATGTGGATGGTGGTTGTAGCAATCACATGTCTGGAAACAAAATATTTTCGTGGAGATCGATGACTCATATTCATCAGAAGTGAGCCTTGGAGATGGCAGAGAGTACAAAATCACTGAAAAAGGCACAGTTGCAATGAAAACAAGAAAAGGCGAAACAAATTTCATCAAAGACGTCTTTTACGTTCCAGGTCTGACTCAGAACTTACTCAATGTGGGCCAACTATTGCAGAAAAATTACAAAGTGGAATTCAATAATGACCAATGTGTTATTATTGATAAAAAGAAAAATATGGTTATGGCTAAAGTAAATATGAGTACAAATAAAGTATTTCCTCTTACTTTGCCACTAACTGAGAAGATGGTACTTCAAAGCACTACAGACGATGATCACACCATTTGGCATTTGAGATACGGACATCTTAGTTGTAAATGCTTAAATTTGTTAAAAAAAGAAAAATATGGTTCTTGGCTTCCCAGATATTCCAGATCGGGACAATACGTGTGAAGGATGTATTTTTGAAAAAATGCATCGCCTACCATTTTCGAGGATATCGTTCAGAGCCAAAGCTCCACTTGAGCTAGTCCATGCAGACATATTTGGACTAACTCAGACGCCATCTCTTAACGACAATAGGTATTTCCTCTTGTTCGTTGATGACTATACCAGAATGATGTGGATTTATATTCTGAAGTAGAAATCAGAAGCATTTCCGAAGTTCTTGGAGTTTAAAGCAAAAGCTGAAAAGCAAAGTGGCAAAAGAATAAAGACACTTAGAATAGATCGAGGTGGAGAGTCATTGGCAAAGCTACTGCAAGGAGAAAGGCATCCATAGACAATTAACAGTTCGATACAGTCCACAACAAAATGGAGTTGCTGAGCGAAAGAATCGTACAATCGCTGAAATGCCACGGAGCATGATGGCAGGAAAAGGACTCCCTAAAAGTTTTTGGGCTGAAGCAGTAATTACAGCAGTTTACATTCTAAACCGCTCACCAACAAAGGCCGTACCAAACAAGACTCCATATGAAGCGTGGTTTCACCGTAAACCACAGGTAAATAATTTTAAAATCTTTGGATGCATTGCTTATTCTCATATTCCTTACCAGCATCGTGAAAAGTTTGATGAAAAAGGATAAAAGTTAATATTTGTTGATTATAGTAACGAGTCCAAAAGGATATCGTTTACTAAACCCAAAGACAAATAAACTTACCATTTCTCGAGATGTTATCTTTGATGAAAAGTAGTCATGGAATTGGGAAGAGAATACACCAACAAATAACAGTTATTTACCTCCACCATCGACAACTCAACAAGACGAGCCAAGTGAAAGTGCTAGCCCAAGTTCATCAGGACCAACAGAAGAGTTTTATCAAGAATCTGAAAGTCCAATCAGAAAGTTACGCAGTTTACGAGAAATTTATTAATCATGTGATGTAGCATTTTGTGAGCCGCAGACATTTGAAGAAATTACAAAAGAAGAAGTTTGGCTAAAAGGAATTATTGAAGATCTTCAGCAGAAGTAAGAAACTCCTACTACAATTTACTACGACAACATGTCCACTATTGCAATGACAAAAAGTCTAGTTTTCTATGCGAGATCGAAGCATATCGAACTTCGTCATCATTTCATCAGAAATCTGTTCAAGAACAACAAATTCAATTGGAGTTTGTGAATACTAATGAACAACTCGCGGATAGCTTCACAAAAGCGGTCACCGCCGACAAGATTGCACAATTCCGGAATAAAGTTCAAATTGTAAATTAAGAGGGGGTGTTGAAAGTTAATTTGCAATTATGATCCACTAATAAATTTCAAGAAATATCATGAAGCTTCCACAAGGTACTCGGGAGAGGAGATATTTCACCAGGCAACTTCTTCATTATTCATCACATGTACCTTATTTAATATGGTCGAATGATTAAAAGATATTGAATTAATTTAACAACAAAAATCATTCACCACAAGTGAAGTCGGTCCATACAAGTATAAATATATGTGTTTGTGTAATTATGGAGTATGCAAGAGTGTTTGTACAAAGAAAAAAATAATAAAGCAGTAAGGGTGTGCAACAGCCGGGAGTTAAAGCATTTGAGAGCAAACTCTTGTAAAAAATTGTATACATAATATATTGCAAAAAAAGCATTCTAAAATTATTGCAGTCTTCTTTTTAGCCCCAAACATTTCTATCTCTTTTCAATTTAATACCTAAACACCCAACACTTATAACTTACCGAATGCTGATTACAAACCACGAATAAGTAGATTCTTAATCAAAAATTAAACAGACTTTTCACCCCTACTTTTACGTCATTAGCTTTGTTGGTACTGGTGGCCCAAATATAAAGCCCAAAACGGATAATCCTA
The DNA here is from genome assembly GCA_946800315.1 of Misopates orontium. NCBI lineage: Eukaryota > Viridiplantae > Streptophyta > Magnoliopsida > Lamiales > Plantaginaceae > Misopates > Misopates orontium. The sequence continues at coordinate 16,139,413 of OX326946.1, forward strand.
GCCCACACATCACAAAGCTAACCAAATCAGCCCCTTTTTGTAATTCTTGGAGGGTCTCTGCCGTGAGTGGAGAAAAAAAGATGAGGAGAAAAAAGGAAAACATAAAGAGGGAGAAGAGCCAAGATCAATACTCTTGCTACGTAGTGTAGCCCTATTCTTAGTCTCTTCAACACTCTGTGGTGTGGAGTTTTTAGGGAAGATCTTTTTAGACCTTGGTGGTGCATTTGGAGTGGAACGATCTCTTAGCCGAAGCGAACAAAAAGGGCACCCAACAAGCTTTCGTCATTTATATAACAATAATCAAGAGATGATGGCATTAGGGGAAACTTTTTGTGATCAATATTACGCTCTCGATTTATTTAGTTTTTAAAATAGATTATTATATATGAAAAAGAAGCTTCCGATTTGCAAAAGAAACAACCCAAATCGAACAAAATTGTGACAAATCGTTATCTTCTCCTTAGTGAAACGCCATTCTCCTTAAAACCGAAAGATATAATTCTTTCGTACAAATATCCATGATGTATAGAAACAAAAGCTTTAAAATTTATAGAAAGACAAAGCTCCAAACCAAAAAAAAAGTGCACTATCTATCTTATTGTTATATTAATTTTTAAAACTATTTTAATTATTTATAGAGATCTCAAAATTATATTGTACAAATTTTATAGATCATGATGATATCACAAATTCCAATACATTCTTAACAACTATTTGGACGGGGGTTCAATGCGAATCTCTGGACCCCAAAGGAGGTTTCTCTAATTACACAAAACCTCATGGTGTGGTTGAAATTTAACTAATATATATATATATATATATATATATATATATATATATATATATATATATATATATATATATATATATATATATATATATATATATATAATGAAAAATTAAGATACCTAAGCAACAAACTAGGACTTCGAGACGTAGTGTTAGGCTTCTAAGTGTTTCATGCCTTATAAATCGTTGTCTGATCCACGGTTGTTTGTAGCATAGTTATTATAATTATGAACACAATTTTCGGTAATATGGCCTCTTCTTCTAATGCATCAGAATATATTGATAATAGTAATATTGTTTCTAGAACAGAAAATTGAAAACCACCTAATGTTGACAAAAATACCATTTACAAAAGATCATTGTTAGATTTTCGATCCGCTTATACTATAAAAACTGAAGAACAAGTTTTACCTTTAGTTAGTGATCAACAAACTTTACAATTATTTTCTAAGAAATCTATCAGACAACATCTCAACAATAATTACAAATTCCTTCATATTGGTCTTGTCCAAGTTGCTATTAAACCTTTAACAAGAGATGGATTAGATACGAGCATATTCGTTGCTCTTAGAGACTGTAGACATTTTAATTTTCATGATTCCTTACTCGGACTTGTTGAAACAAGTCTTTGTAACGGGCCAATTTATTTTAATTGTTACCCAAATTTTACTATATCTTTAAATGATCCCCACATTTTGGATATCTTAACGCTCAACGTTAAGACTCATAATTATAAAATGAAACATGGATCTCATATTTATGAAGTATTCTATAGAATACACTATAAAGTTATGAACACTGGTTTAAATGTTAAAGCCGTTTTTTATGAAAAACCTTCTGGACAAACTGTGTTTTGGGAAATCAATAAATCAAAATCTAACTTAATGGTACCAAAAACAATAGAATGGAAAAACATAAATCTTCCAGATTCATGGGTTTTGCCCTCTGGATCTGTTCCTAGAACCCAATCAGTTGAAAATACAGATATAGATTCTATTATCCAACATACGGATGGAGCTGTTGACATCAAATTTGTTAGACAAAGATCAGCAAATTTTAGAGATTTTGAATCCTCTGAAAAATTTAGTCCTAGAAGAAAGTCTTGTAGCGTTCCTGAAAAATCAAGACAAAGTTTTCAAGGCATTAGAGTAGAACAAAATTATGCCCAACCTATATACGAACAATTTGAGCAAGATGAAGTTAAAAAACCACCTTCTCCTGATCCTTCACAAATTTTTGTTCTGATCAAAGAATTTTATATAGATAAAAATTATTTGAAAATTGAATTTCTTTCTAAAGAAAATGAAGATGACAGAAAATGGTTTATTAAATCATTTTCAAAACAACAACGAGATACCATCCGTGAAGAATGGTATAATCTTATGAAAAAACATAAACAAAATATCCCACTTTTTATGTACTTTTTCGATACTTACGGTACTGAAAAATTACTTGTCATACAAAAAATTACTAGAAAATGGACTAGGACGGATGGTTCATCAACATCATCTGAATACCCCCCCTATGGAAGAAACTGGGATAATGATAAAAGATAATATCATAAGTTGTAGCCCTGTTTTCAAAGCTTCCATGGATACCAAAGATCCTAATTTTTACCAAATTCGTCAAAACAATTTTACTAATATGAGCCTTCATATTGTAGGGAAACAATTAGAAAGAATCGAGAACAAAATTGAAAATAAAATAGATGAACAAACTACAAATAGTAAAAAACCTCATGAATCATCTTCTGCTACTAAAATTGACATACAAAAGTTACCTTTCAAAATAAATGAACACATACCAAAGTTAAGGCATAACGAAATTTTATCAAAAATACAAACAAAACTTGAAGACCTAAGTACTAACAAAATTAATACTCTAGAAAGCACAAGTTATTATTCTGAAAATGAATTGGATAAAGAAAAGGTTTTAAACCCTGTTATGAAAATGGAAGGAGTTTCAAAAAATTACTATCCTAGACCAAGCCCGCCAGATTTACAATTTGAGGAAATCCAACATCAGAAAACTTTTAGTGGTTCAGCAATCTATGAATGGAACATAGATGGCTTAGCCGAATATCAAATAATAGGTTTATGTAAACAAATGGCCATAGTTGCCAACATCTATAAAGAATCTTCCAAACTAAATGAGACAGAAACTGCTCAAAACTTAATTCTTGGTTTTAATGGCCAACTAAAAGGTTGGTGGGATAATGCTCTTTCTAATGAAATCAAAGAGAAAATTTTACATAGTATGAAACAAGATGAAAGTGGAAATCCTATCATTGACGACCAAAATAATACCATACCAAATGCCGTTTCTAACCTTATTTACAATATAGTTATTAGTTTTGTGGGAAACCCACAAATATATCAAGAGAGAAACACTGAAATCTTACAAAATCTAAAATGTAGAAGATTACAAGATTTTCGATGGTATAAGGATGTTTTCCTTCCTAAAGTTTTCGAAAGAGATGATCCAAATAACTACTATTGGAAAGAAAAATTTGTTTCAGGCTTACCAAAGTTATTTGGTGAGAAAGTTCGAGACAAAATAAAAGCAACGTATGGAGAAATTTCTGATCTATCTTATGGTGAAATAATAAACCAAATTAACATTACTGCTTTACAGTTGTGCAATGATTTAAAACTAAAGTCTCAACTGAAAAAACAAAATATAATTAATAGAAAAGAATTAGGAAGTTGGTGTGAACAATTTGGATTTGAAAATTTTAAACCATCAATTCATCAAAAACCACAAAGGTGCTTTAACAAAACAAACAACAAGCCTAATTATAAGCCAAACTATAAGAATAAGCACGAAAATACAAATAAAACATCCAGAAATAAACCTTAAACAAAAACTCCAATAGAGAAAATAATTTGCCATAGATGCAAAAAACCAGGACATTATGCCAACACGTGCAGAGTCCGGAAAAAGATCTTGGCTTTAGAAATCGAAGATAGTTTAAAAATTGAAATAATAAACCTTATTGGTCAAATAGATCTGCATGATGAGGAAGAAGATAATAATCAAGAACCCAACCAATCCGACAAAGAAAATAATTTAAATCAAATACAAACAGATTACGAAGCATCTTCTGATGAAACAGAAGATGAATCCCAAGGTTGCTTCTGTGAACCAGGGACGACAATCTGTAATTGTGGAAACAAAATTAATGTCCTAACTAGAGAGAATCAATTCGAATTTATATTTGAAATGATAGATAAAGTTAAAGATCCCGACACAAAAAGTTTGTATTTAAACAAATTAAAAAATATGATAACAAGCAAAGAAGAAACATCTCAAAAACCACATATTTATAAAACAGAATTCAAAGACATCATAAAATCCTTCAATTCTCCAAAGACTAACAAAATAACAATTCAAGATTTACAAAGCGAAATCCAAGAACTAAAAAGAGAAGTCAAACAAATCAAGATAGAAAATGACCAAATAAAACAAGATCTCATGATTATAAAAATAAGAGAACATCTACAAGAAGAGGAACATGAAATTCAAGAAGAAGAAAAAGAAGAAGATTCTTTTGTGAATATACTAACCAAAATAAATTATCAGAAATGGTTAGTCCAAGTTACTATAATAATCGGAGATTTTAAATTACAAACTATTGCCCTAATGGATTCAGGTGCAGATATGAATTGTATAAGAGAAGGATTAATTCCAACAAAGTTTTTTGAAAAAACTAAAGAAAGACTATCTACCGCTGATGCTACTAGATTAAAAATCGAATATAAATTATCTAATGCACATATTTGCAATGATGGAATATGTTTTAGAGCTGCTTTTGTTCTTATTAAAAATCTTAATACAGAAGTTATATTGGGAAATCCTTTTCTTCAAATGCTTTACCCCATAAGAGTTGATAATCGAGGCATTGAAACTACTGTTTTAGGTAAAAAAGTTATTTTCCATTTTCAATTTCCTGTTTCTCAAAGAGACGTTAATACATTACAACATGCCGGAATTTTCAAAAAATTGGAAAATAAACAAAAGCAAATTTGTTATTTAAAAGAAGAAATCAGCTACAAAAGAATCCAAGAACAAATTGAAAATAAAGCTTTTCAAAAGAAAATTACAGATTTTCAGAATATACTATAAAAACAAATATGTTCTGAATTACCAAATGCTTTCTGGGATAGGAAGAAACATACTGTCACGTTACCTTATGAAAAAGATTTCGAGGAGAAAATTATACCCACAAAAGCAAGACCAATACAAATGAATCAAGAAATGTTAGAACACTGTAAACAAGAAATAGAGGAGTTATTAGAAAAAAGAATCATTAGACCAAGTAAGTCTCATTGGTCTTGTTCAGCGTTTTATGTTCAAAAGAATGCTGAATTAGAACGCGGTACCCCTCGTTTAGTGATAAATTATAAACCTTTAAACAAAGTCTTACAATGGATTAGGTATCCAATCCCTAATAAAAGTGATTTACTAAAAAGACTCTACAATGCAAAGACATTTTCTAAATTTGATATGAAATCAGGCTTTTGGCAAATACAAATAACAGAAAAGGACAAATATAAAACTGCTTTTACGGTACCATTTGGACAATATGAATGGAACGTAATGCCATTTGGATTAAAAAACGCTCCATCCGAGTTTCAAAAAATAATGAATGATATATTTACTCCATATACAACTTTTTCAATAGTATATATTGATGATGTTTTAATTTTTAGCCAAACTGTTGACCAACATTGGAAACATCTAAATATATTTTTAAAAATAATAAAAGAAAATGGACTAGTAGTCTCTGCCAAAAAGATTAAATTATTTCAAACAAATGTTCGATTTTTGGGCCATCAAATAAATGAAGGAACTATTATACATATACAAAGGTCTCTTCAGTTTGGAGATAAATTCCCAAATGAAATTAAAGATAAAAACCAGTTACAAAGATTTTTAGGAGCCTTAAACTATATTGGAGACTTCTATCCAAACTTACGACAAATATGTAAACCCCTTTTTGAAAGGTTAAAGAAAAATCCACCTTTATGGAGTGATATACAAACAAAAATAGTTATAAAAATTAAATCAAAAGTCAGAACATTACCATGTCTAACCATATGCCATCCTGACATGCCAAAAATAGTGCAAACTGATGCTTCGGAAATTGGATATGGTGGAATTCTCAAACAAGTTATTAATAATCAAGAAAAAATTATTCGTTACCATTCTGGTGTGTGGAAAACAGGAGCACAACAAAATTATTCCACAATAAAAAAGGAGATCCTTTCCATGGTTCTTTGCATTTCAAAATTTCAAGATGATTTGTTAAACCAAAAATTCTTACTCAAAGTGGATTGCAAAGCAGCAAAAGAGGTTTTAACTAAGGATGTCCAAAACCTAGCTTCAAAACAAATTTTTGCTAGATGGCAAGCTATACTTTCAATTTTTGATTTTGATATTGAGTTTATTAAGGGGACTGACAATTGTATTCCAGATTTTCTTACTAGAGAATTCTTGCAGGGATGTCGGACAGAAAGCAAGTGATATCTTTCTCAAAGTCTGCCTCACCCGGAGGTAGTTCTGGTACGAAACAATTGACAAATCTTCAACAATTTCTTTCAGAAACCACCCACACAAAACCAATCACAGCAAGACCTTTACAAACAGTACCCCCAAAACAAAATATGACAACCCCTACAAAGCCACAAATAGCTCTTGATATCACAAACAGATTTGCTCCCCTTAGCCAAACAAAAATTTCCTTGACACCATTTTCTAAACAAACAAAAAGCCCAATACCAACTTACAAACAAACAGTCTTACAAAGTCCAACCCAGACCCAATTAAACTCATCTGACTGTCCCTATATTCAGACAAATTGGATGTATGTCGATTGCATCCTTGAACAAGAATGGATACCAAAAAATCTCCCAAAAACAGAAATCGAACAAGCAAATGCTTTCTCAGAGTTGTTACTAGACAGTGAATTTTTCAGGATTTACGAGGATACCGAAAAAACTCAATATTTCTATGAAGCGATCCTCGTTGCCACAAAGTCAGTTCATATCGAAAATAAATTACCAAAATACCACCCTTCAACCTCCTCGGCCATAGGTTATAGGAAAATATTCATAAACAAAGTCATTGGCCTAGAAGAATGGGGAAACCCTTACACCCAAAAGACTTACAAATATCCTGATGCAACTTTCACATATTTTGATTACATCCAAGCCTGGTCAAACTTTTTATTCAAACAAAATGACGTCCATGCAATGTCCTACTACTTTTTGTTAGGCAAAAATTTATCAGAATCATACAACTTCCAAAATTGGTTCCTACATTGGTGGGAAAATTTTGGCCCTACGAAACAAATATTACCCCTGAAACCAGTGATTCATTTACCTATTTTGAAACGAACTACAAGAAACCAAGTTCCAATTACAAGTGTACCAACTTACTCCGATTTTATTTAGAATTCAACCTGACATGGATTCTAAAAATCGAACAACGCATCCATACTACAACATCTGGTTTACAACAATTAGTCAAGGTCGTTTTTGTGAAATGGTGGAACAAAATGGACACAATAAACTTTCAGAAACAAGCAGTGATAGCCTGGTTCAAAGAGAATTCGAGATATGACAAAAATAAGGATCAGGTATCTCCACAACAAATTGAAAAACAGGAAGAATTTCTTGTGATGAAACAAAGTTTACAATCCAAATTAGCAGCTGCAAAGTCAATTGATGAAGTTAAACAAATCCTACAAAGTGCAAGTAAAGATGAAGACTCAAATTCCTCAGTCAACCTAGCAGATGACAATGAAGATGACTGTTACGGAATATTTTCACAAATTCAGCAAAAGTAATGATTTAGTGTAAATTTCAAACTAAAAAAAAAAAAAGTACAAAAGTTCAACAAAATTCAAATAATGACAATATGAAAAATGATGCAAGAAGACAAAGTCCAGCCCGGCAAAAAATATATGGCTGACGAAATTCCAAAAAAAAAAAAATCAAAAAGAGAGAGAAAAAGTTCAAAGGAATCTTTTGGTAATGGTCTGCAAAAGGTGGCACCTTCACATGCCACTACCCAAATGCTGCAGAGCCATCAATTCATGCCACTACAATAGTGGCATCCAAGTCACTCCACCACATGGGGTGGAACCAAGGTCACACCACAATAATCCGGATTTCAAATTCAGATTTTCAAGTCCGAAATAGTGCTGAAGTTTGGCCTATAAATTGAAGCCTTCTCCATAGATGATGGGCATCTAAGTTCGAGTGCTAGAATTCAGTTATATTTCTATTTTGTACTTGTGAGAAAAAATTATTAAAAGTTTAGAGTGCACAATTAATGTTTTCATTTGAGAGATACTACGGATTTGTACAAGTTTCCCAAGTTCAATAAAAATTCCAAGTTACAAATTATCTGTAAGTCTTCTTACTTTTTAAAATTCCGCAATTATTTTATTTGTTTCTTTGATATCTTTGTCTATCGTCACTAATTTCAATTCTAAGAATGTATATTACAAACATTAATATACTCTGGTACACTTATATATATATATAATATATTAATACGAGCCTCATGCTAAATTCTTTTTTTTATGTATTTTTTGTACCGAAATCTTCTCTCTTATCTATAGAATCTAAAATAAAAAGTCTGGTCTGTTGTTTAATTTCATTATGACAATTGTGACCTAGTCTTCTTTTTAAATATCACGTACATGGATTCTTATTCCCAAATTAAAAGTTTTCAACTACCAATTAAACGAATATTGTGTAAGCTTTACCTAGTTGTTGCTATTATATGAAATAGCCGCAATGTGATAAACGTGAAATGCTCATTATTCCCCATCTTTTCGCCGCCTACTCCCACCATTTTCACATTTTGTTTTGTTACATTCTCAATTTGCTCTATCATGAACACGAAAATGGACGCAAAAAGTTTAGAGATTTGGTAGTGATGATTTTATAGATTTTGCTTTCACAAATAAATAAGCTTTGTTGTCCTTTTTCGTGTATTTTGTCCTATTTGCAAGTGTTTGATTTTGTTCTTTCTTACACACTTCTTTCCAGATGAGGGATGCAGTGGAATCTATTGCACTAAAATTGTGTGGATTGAGCGATGAAAGACAGTCGTAGCCTCATTCACCAGCCGAGCAATGAGAGGCTTACCAGGCAAGAAATCTATTGTTTTTCTTCATTTTAAGTCTTTAAGTATATTACTTTTTCACAATGGATTATCTCATGTGTTGTGATTGGTGTATGCAGTTCTTCGCACAAGTCGCTTCCCTTTTTTTGCTCTTAGATCTCCATCACCTAGTTTTCTCCCATGTCTCGATTCTCTCAATTCTAACTTTAAAGCAACTCAGAAATGATCCATGAAACTGAATGTATGGCAACTTCATGTGTAGATTTGCTTTTTATTTTTTGTAAATGATTATTTGCTATCATTTTTCTGGAACTATTGTGGAGCAAGACATGTATCTAGGAAAGAAAAACGTCTATTCTGGTATCTTTTCATCATATGCAACTGTTCTATCCCCCAAACCCTCCATATAGTTCTAGGCCAGCGACCCTCTCCTGTTAATTGCTAGAGAAATAATTGAACAAATTCTCAGCAATATACATTGGCATTTCTTTCTCAACGGGAGTGAAAACCTTCCTCTATGCTGACAGAAACGGAGAGGAAGGCAAGAAAGAAGGAACCAGGCTAGGGCGAGATCAGCAAAGGAAACATAAATGGAATTTTTTGTCTTTGAAATGTGCTACACCCGCCCCAAAAATGAAACTCTTGTCATATTGCAGCCAATGAATGAGTCGCATTGTTGGAAGCATTTGTCCACCTGTTTGTCATAAACCTTTGCACCATGCATCAGCTCTAACAATGATGGGTTGTTGTGAGGGGCGCATTGGGGAGAGGTGGAGTGAGGCCAGTTAGTTAGGGTGGAGAACAAGTAATTCTTTTTTATTTTAAAAATTCAACAAATAACAATTGAGCGGGATATAAAATCTTAATAACAATTGAGCGGAATATAAAATCTTAATAACAATTGCGAAATATCCTAAGAGTTGTAAATTGTGATAATTCATACATTTTGGATCAAATTGTGTCGTTTCATTTTGTTTATTTGATAATTTTATAGCAAACATAAGATCTACCGGTAATGTCCTACCCTGCGTGTCATATCATGATTTTATGTAATTTTTATTGATATGGTTTATTTTATTTTGTTTAAATTAAATCTCCTTATTTATGTAATAATGTAAAAAAAATGAACTTGAGTAATTAAGATGGTTATTATTATTATTATATCTAAGTTGGAGGAGTGGGCTATTAAAAATCCTCTCAAAACCGCAACACCTTAAAGCCTAATTTATTCATTAAAACAAATGGTTAATCTTCAGACTTAACACCAATTCCACCTACCTTCGTTCCCCGAACTTCTATCGATGTCTTTCTTCTTTTTTCCACTTTGATTGGTAAGTTTCTCTTATTCATTTTACCGTTTTCTTTACCCGTGTTAGATTCTAGTAGTTTTAAATCTTTGATTGGTGGGTAAGTTATGCTTAGTAATGAATCCTTGCTATTGGTTGATTATAACACCATGAATTAGATAAATTGTAGTTTATTATGTGGTCCTGAAGTGTTGGCATGCTTAATATAGACTTGATCATTGGTTTTTGCTGGAGTTGTGAATGCATATTATAAATATTATTTTTATATTGTGTATGTGGATATGATTAGTAGTATATTTGTGTGTGCATATGAATAGTAGCATTATGAGTATGTATTGTGCAGTAAATTTATGTTGATTGGTGTTGCAATTACACATATCACTCATTGTTACGTGAGTGAATATAGGGTAATATATATTTTATGAATATTATATGCGTGTATGATTATAATATGTATGTATATACATATAGATTACTTATATATTAATGAGTTATATGTTGGACTTGGTCGCTTGTTGCCTAATTAATTTTATAAATCACTTATTATAAAATGAATATTAGTAACTTGAGATTATAATATATTATATGAAAAGAAAACATACTGGACATATTTATTCATGAGGGAATAGTAAGTTATATGTATTTATATGTGTATATATAAGTAGCTTAAGATTAGTCTTTATTAGGCCTGTGAAAACGGGTTCGGGTTCGGGTATCGGGTACCCGACCCGTCCCTCGGGTAAAATACCCGAACGGGTATCCCGAAATTCAAATTTCGGGTATTTCGGGTACCTGACACCCGAAACCGGGATTCGGGTACCCGAGGTTCCACCTTCTCGGGTACCCGAAACCTCTCGGGTACCCGAGTATTAAATTTTTTTTATCCCTTTAACTTACTTTTTCAATCAGAAATTCAGATTCCAAAATTAAAAAAAAAAATGTGTGAAACTTTTGACTGAGTTTCGAGTAGCAAATCCTTAAATTTCGAAAATTATTCCTATAATTACTCCAGAACAACTAGGAAAGAAAATAATCAGTAGTTACAACTTAAAAATCTTCTGTTTAAACGAAGATTTAGTCTAATCTATGCCTCAAATTTAGCTTAATAGAATCTCTAATTTTATCTTAAATTGTGAACAAAAAATCGGGAGATAATTAAGGAATAATCAAAGAGAATTATTTGTTTTCTATAATCACTCCTCAATTATCTTCTATTTATAAATAAAACATTCCAATTTCCAATTATAATTATAGTTTCTATCTTTTCATTAGATTACACAAATCATAATCTCTGTATAAGTTTAACTTTACATATACAATTATAAAAAGAAAAAGAAAAGGCTGAAAGTTATTAAGAAGAACGCATGTTAAAATAAAAGTAGAATATTAAATTCATGAACAAAAAAGAAGATTCAAACGGGTACCCGAATTACCCGTCTCGGGTACCCGTCAGCTCGGGTACCCGAAATTTTGCAGTCTTCGGGTACCCGTGTTTTTTTACACCCGCGGGATCGGGTACCCGTCGGGAAATACCCGAACCCGCAAGTACCCGACCCGTCACAGGCTTAGTCTTTATTATTAGAGTTTTGTTCTAGTTGGACTGGAGTTGGCATGCTTATTGAGGTTTTACTTTGATTAATGGGTGATTCAAGCTAGTGTTCTTCGTACTTTGTTTCCTCTACAATTTGTCGTCAAGTGAGTGCTCTAACCATAATATATTATTTTCAAAATTGGAAGGAATATGTGTATCTATTAGTAGTTTTAAAATGAAAAGTATTTCATTCATGGAATGTTTTGTAAGAAAGACATTCCACTTGTTTTGATCATTAGATATTATCTATTTCACTTAGTTTCGTTAGTTGGATCTTTGGCGTTGCGTGCAAGGGGTACCATTGGGCAGCAAAGAGTTGTCGGTTGATCCTCATGCCATAGCCCCTCTCCTCAGACATAGCGGGAGGATCGTTGTATTTGTGTGGGGTCATTCGTTATGTATGTACCATGGCATACAGTTAGTTTTCAAGGTAGCTCCTTGAACTGGGAAATAAGGACTGATCATGGCGGTGATATGTGATTGTCGGCGTGGCAAATGTTTCCCTTTTAAACATATTAGTATCATGTTCATATTAACTACGAAATTACATGGTTTAATTTTAAAGTTCTGTTATATCTCTGTGGATTTTCTTATAAATGTTTTCAATCTCTAGAAAGTACTAAGTATATTGAGCATCACTAATATTTTTATCTCATTCTTTTAAATTCTTCCGTCCTTCCAAATTTAGAAAGTGACTCGTTTGAGCCAGCAGGGGAGCCATTTGCAGAAGAATAAAGTTTCTTTATTTATTTGTTGATTTCAGAGATATATGTTTAGAGTTTCCTAGTACTTTTGGTGTTATGGCTTTTTATTTTGGCATTTATGTACTGTCTAATATTGGGTTGGTATTGCTCCTGAATGCTGAACTTAGATTGATGATACCTTTAGTATTCTTCAACGTCTGTGTGCGAGTTTATTTTTATTTCTTTGTTGCCTTAGTTTCACGTCTCAGTGATTATATTTAATTTTAATTTATTTTGGGGTGTGACACTGCTTGTACTACCATGTGCCCAATCAAAAGGGAAAAATCTAACCAGTTGTATATTACGCAAGATCAATAATTTTGGTTAAGAAAAAAGTGGAAAATTCTAGCAACATTTTTGAAAAGAAGAATTGATATTAAGATTTCTATCTTTTAGTTTCAAGTGTATATAACTTTAAAAATCAAATTCAGAATTTGAAAGGACTAGTCTTCTTCAGCAAACTTATATACTCCTAAATGTTTAAAGGTAATAAATAATATGTTTAAGCCAAAGTCATTTAAAAATATTAAGAACAATAATAAAAGATTGAATAAAGGATGTTCATTTTTACTTGTTCTGAATCATAGCAAACCTTCATTACACTTTGGCTAATCTTAAAAGCAGAACAAAATAAAGCATTTTTTAATTTTAAAAAAGAAGTTCGTAAGAAATACTTTGCAATTTATCTTTCTCACGAGAAAATCTATCATCCCCTATCAATTCATTTTCTAACACTTCCTTTTGGGGAGGCATCTTGAACAATAATATTTATTGCGTGAATATTTTTATAAATATCCATCAACCCTGTTTTTACATACGTATATATGTGATTTAGAATTTAATAATGTTACTTATGGTTGAGCCGTTGTTTAAGAATTATATGAATTTTGAGGAAGGTAGGATGGTTGGTTGTTATCTATTTTGATTAGATATGGTGTGCACATGGTAGTACAAGCACGGAAGACCGATTTCCCCAAGATCTACAAGTTTTGAAAACACATTACTAAAATTCAAGTTCTTTTAAAATAAATATATTATAAAATGTGAGATTTGTTGCACATTAAACTGGTATTTACCCTTTTTAAACTTACTGAGATTTGCTCTTCAAAATTTACTAGATAAATTATAACAAGCAAGTGTGTATTATTAACAGCTTGAACTAATAACTTGGTATTATTTTGACAAGTATTTCAGACGACAAAAAAAAGAGAGATTACAACGCGAATATTTTGTTCAAATGTTATTTTGGGAATTACTTTTTCAAGATAGTTAGTTTGACATTTTTTTTAAAGTGTTAGTTTGGCAATTCACTCTCAACAATGTTGTTCTTTGACTCTATGCTTTTATGTTATTACTTATCACATATTTAGTATAAAATCTCAATTGTTATATCACCTTCTTTCTTGATTGCTAATTAACATAAAACTACAACAATGTAATTTGGGGAGAGTATGAAAAAATTATTTAAATTGAAGCATTGGTTCTTTATTTTAAACATATTACGTGCAAAAAATCAGATCATTTCTTATTATAAATATTCAACTTAATTTTAAAAGAGACTAGCTCTTAAAAAAAATAACTATTCGAACTTGGTGGGTTTGATGCATTAATTTTGAGTAATTGTATGAGTAACATAATAATATATGCATGTCTTGGTAGTGATTGGTTTTTGAAAAAAATACTCAAAAATCCAATGTGTTAATGTATGTAATGGTCAATAATACACGTGAAGCAGATAAATGACTAAGGGTGACCATACTCTAAACATAAAAAAATGGTCATTAATTTTCATAACTAAATTCTTTAAATAAGCATAATAATGTAATCTTCAATTGCAATTGCCAAATCAACTCAACAAACAATAAAAGTACATATAAAGTTTGCCTAATTGCAGCAAATCCCCCAATCTGTGAGGACCGCGCCCCACGAGTCACAATCCGATCCGAGTTGATTCGGTGTTGGCCACCTAACAAACTCAACTCAGACCAAACTGTAGCTCATAGGAAGGGGTCTCACTGACCAGGATCAAAACCATAGCACTATAAAATATCTTTACTTTAAATACAGCGGAAGTCTTTGGAATACAAATACATTTTACAATTTTAAAATGATGTAAATACAAAATCAAACACTTAACAATTTTTGCAAAGTTTCCAAAAGCGGACTTGTCGATCATTCGTTCCATCCGTGCTGCTATACCAATCTTACTCTGAGAAAGGGACATATAGAACAAAAGAGGAGTAAGTCTTTAATGACTTAGTGAGATTCTTAGCACATGACAATAATCAAACTGTAAATCAGAACAAAACGAACAAGAATGACCAGAATAGTTACATCTGCATCACCGAACTGAAATTATCGGTTTTAACGATAATACTGGAGTATTCAGAAGAACGAGAAAATGAACTTGTGCAATTACATATAACAGATCCAACCTTATCTCCAAAATTCAACCGTATACCTCCCTACGAGGAGCTACCTCGCAACAGAACAGAAGACATGCTCGAGTACATGCCAGTCTAACACGCGGGTCACAGCCAACTCCTGACTGCAAGCGGTGCTTAGACAGAATGGGTATTAATCAGAATTACTTAAACCGACAGCCCTTTGCTGCCCAGCAGTAAATCCTTTCAATCCCTGGGCCCAACTTCCCAAAGGCGTCCCAATGGGTGAAACATAATTATCAGATGAGCTAGTAATCCAGACAATATCCGTTGACATAGGCCGAACATAGTTCGTTGCTCGTTGCACAATTCAAGAATTAATTGGGTGATCATGATATCAGGTTAATTATGGTTATGAAGAAAAGTGTGATTATGCATCAAATGATAGGTTTAATTTAACAATAGGTAAGAAAGTTGATTATGTAGAGAATTAACAATTTTAAATAAAAGCATTACAATGGTGATAGAATGTTGCTCGTGATTCGAAACAAAGAATCACAATTGTTATCTCCAAGTTTCTCAGGGCCGGATGCCAAACGGGGTTTTGAACAAATCAGAAATCAAACCTCACCTTTTACCGTACGGGAAATTCTTGATTAACGTCGATAATTGCAGAATCCTTACATAAATCAAAAAGATATAATCAATTGTTTGCTCATAAATTCCCAACAATAATATATATATATATATATATATATATATATATATATATATATATATATATATATATATATATATTCAATATTTATCATATTTAAAGAAGTTCAATTAAATATCTAATTCTTGTTAATTTTGGATAAATCTAACATTTACCTATTTTAACTTTAACCATTGCGTGAAATTATAAATAATGAGATTTACCATTTCAAAGTAACAAGTTGAAGACTAAATCAATTTACAAAATTATTATTAGAGTCTCAATTTCTAATTTATTAATAACATATTTCGTATTAACAAACATATATATTTTCAATGCATATTTAACCCTTTTTAAAACAATTATTCTTAACAAAATTCATGTAAATTACTTATTACATAATAATATTAAATCAAAAGTTTTACCATGATATTAACATTGAACAAATATCTCAGTATGCCCTTGAATAAAATTACATCACATATATAACTTTGGTAAAAATTATTTTTCTTATAATTATTAGTATTAAATAACATAATATTGCATATATCAATATTAACAATTAAAATAAATTGTAAACATGTAGATCAAATTAGAATTAATATTTCCAGAATACTTATTATTCTAATAAACTAGATTAGATGGTTAGATCATAAGATAAATACAATACTTTACTTAAAGTTAAAGAAAGTGAAAGATCAACCGTAAAACAAACTACATGTCATTCTAAATGTTGCAAAATCCATGAAAAATATTAAACACGATTCTAAATTAAGATTAACTGATCCAACATCATTATTAGTGTGTAATGAGTCCGTATTAATGATCAACTTCATGGTTTAGATAGCTTTAGCAACATAATTTAGTTAAACAAAAGGTTAATGCAAATCTGAGGTTAAAACTGTAGCAGTCTCGGATTCACCTTTAATCAGACTTTCAAACAACATGGTAATCTGAAATTGGTTGAGGGGTTCAATCTTCAACATCATGGAGAGTATGTAGATTCAAAATCAGATCAATAGGACAAGGTTTGGTATTTTAAATAAATCATGAAAGATGGGAGCTGTTTTCGGATTTTCTGGACAGTGGTACGTATTTCTAATTTTTAGACCCCTCAAACGACTTTGGTTGAAGAAGGTTTCTGAACATAAAAGTTATCTTACACAATAAATAGGATGTGGTAAAAAGTTCAGAGAAAGACTCGAAGTTTTGATATGGTTTTCGGACTTCTAAAGTTTCTGTACCAAAACTGGCAGTTTTGACCAAACTCGGTTTTGAGGATTTTCAAGGACTATAAAGAAGGCTTAAAGGACTGAAACAATTTTTATGGTAAACTAGACATCAATTAGAGAAATTGTGCAGAAGGAAATGAGAAGAAATTCGGAAAGGATAAGTGTAGAAAAATTGTTGAAGATGGTGAACATTATATGGACAAGAATTGGAGACATGGAGTAAATAGGTATACCCATTTTTGTCTAACTTGAATATTTTATTTTATCTCCAATCAGATGTATTAGCTCTCTCCAGCTGTATGGGCTGTTATATAGCTGTAAATGAAATATAAAAAATAAATTTTTAATATTACTTTATGCATATATCACTTTACGTAAAAACTTGAGGTAATTTAGGTTTAAATCAAACTTTTACCACATGGTCGATAAATTCAAAAAAAATTCAATGCAAAAGAGATTTGAAATCAATGTTCTAAGACCAAGAAAACCTTATGATTAAAATCTTTAACCTTTATTTAATTTATAACCGGTCAAGAACCAATGGATGACTATATCGTAAAATAAAAGCGATAAGTTCATTTAAAAATCAAACATAGAATAATTATACAAATTAAAACATATCATAATCAATTTGAAACAAATATAGTGTCTACAAAACGTTTATGGCTGATTCAAAATAACCTAAGACTAAATTGTAACTTTTTCAAAACTTTAGGGGTCAAAAATCATATTTTTAAAAGTTCAAGGACTAAAATGAAAATTCGAAATTACTTTTATTTTCTTCCAAATTTCAGGGGCGTTACACAATCTATGGTGTTTGTAGCACTTTGGCCCATAACCTATGAAAATGTGTGAAATGCCCCAATCTATTATTTTTGTGCGATTTGCCCGCTTGCGTCAAATTTGATGGACAAGAACTTAGAAATGTGTTCAAAATGAACGGTTGATTAACGCCTCACCTCTTACCACATAGATTGGGAGTTTGCTGCAGTTAACCTATAAAGTTTAATGTTATATGAATTGTCAGGATGAAGTTTTGGGTCATTAATGAACTTGAATAATTATATAAAAATAAATTAAAATATGAAAAAGTATAAATACGTGATGATGGAGAATCTTTTTAATTATTTGAAAAAAGAATGGATGACATATGAGAGAGAGAGAGAGAGGGAGAGAAATCTAGAAGGTACAACTACTGAATTGATATTGGAGATAATGAATTAAATGAATGTCTCCCACCAAATAGCTAAAATTAATGGAGGCAGTTGAATTAAAGATTTATAGATCTTCTTAGCCCGCATGATCAGAGACAGATCTAGCAAGATTAGTAACTCACCTACAATAAAAAAAAAAAAAAAAAAAAAAAAAAAAAAAAAAAAAAAAACTTCAGTGGAGAATACAGCACAATCGAGGGTGACAAGTTAAATACGTAAGTAAGCAAATGAGCCTTAGCGGGTTCAAAAAGTAATTGTGCACTTCTTGAGTGCAAAAACTGTAATATATTGGGTGATTTATAAATATATTGAAAGATCTTTTTACGATATTTTTACGAAACTTGCAGTTGTAACTAAAAACGTTGCAACTGAAGTAAACAATAATGCAAAAATGTAAAAATACTTGCATGATCTTTGTCGTAGTTTGGAAAGCTGTTCTAATCCACAAGGCTTTCATTTAAACGAAGATTAAACCTCTTTCACTTCGAGAAACATTACAAAGAACACATTTAACAACAAGACTCCCTCTTGTCTTTTGGCTCCTCTCATGATTTTCTCTCGTTACTCCGCTCAATTCTTTTCACTCTAAGTCTAGAACTCCCTTCTAACTTAAAGCACTCTATTTCACTATATACTAAGTCTAGAACACCAATTCTAACTTAGCACACTTTCCTTTTACAAAGGATAACAAATCAACTTGATCTCGAAACAAAACTTTCAACTCTCTAGCTCTATATTCAAATGCTATTGAGATATTTTGAAACTTGAATTTGCTCCATAATTTGAATCTTTATATTGGATTTACTTTCTTGTCAATACTATGTTTTAGTTTATTTTTTAGGATTTTAATGTAGCCTAATTATTCTTTGTTGAGCTCTTACTTTCTAATTGATGGATCGAATAAGTTTTTAGTTGATAATTATATAGCGTCACGAACAAGTGGATGATTTGATGTTATATGCAAGACCATAGTTTGCGTGTATATGATAGATCTTATAAGATATATGAACTATACATTACACTCGTAGATTGACGACCTATCATGTGATGTAGTGATGTTTTCTATTCATTGAGATTAATGCTTATGACCAAACTTAAATCCACCTAAAACATAAGAGGTTAGTTTCGTGCCACGAAAAACTAAGTTACTGACTCGTAAAGAGTTGAGGGAAAGCGAGAGTCGAACCAAAACTACTTTAGGAATTCACTTGCATTCAATGATGTATTCTCACGAACTCAACTAGATAGCAATTGAGGTCTACTTAAGATAATTATGAAACCCAAAATCTTAGGCTTTTAGTATTATTATCTTCTCTTTGTATTCATTTCTTGTTTATTAGTTATTACTTAAAATTCAAATCCTCCTTGTTATTTAATATATTTAAATAGATTAAAAATAGTATGTGTCAATAATAAGCGTTAGATAAACTTCGTGGGAGCTATATTTAAGATCGTAACTTATTATCCAATATTACTTGAGGTTCGTACACCTGTGATAAATATGTTGCTTGTTAGCGGCGCATCATAGGTGCTGAAAATATGAGAATGATTATTGTGCCGGAGTGTGTGTGAAAGGGTTTTCGTGGGGTGGAACACTAATATGAAGAATTCAGTGTCTTGATGATTTCTTTATAAATCAAAA
The DNA here is from genome assembly GCA_946800315.1 of Misopates orontium. NCBI lineage: Eukaryota > Viridiplantae > Streptophyta > Magnoliopsida > Lamiales > Plantaginaceae > Misopates > Misopates orontium. Next base: position 16,159,151 of record OX326946.1, read on the forward strand.
TTTTCATATTTCATTGTACACCAGATGCGGAAAATTGAGAATTAGTATTTTAAGACTTCATCCTTTTGGTTTTCACTAATACAAGAAGCAAAAGATTATTTTTGTAAACATTGCAATGCTTTTAACAATTAATTTCAATCTATTTTTTTCTACATTTTTTCATTAATATCTCTTTGAAGTATTTCTAAAATAGTCTCATTTAACTTACATGTCATATAAAAAATAAAAAGATGTCTTAATCCAACCATTCAAACTAAAAACATAATATTTGTTTCAACTGAGTAAATTGTCAAGCTAACACTCTTAAATTTTCTTTCTTCCAAACTAACACTCTAGAAAAACTAATTCCAATTATATTAATTTAACAAAATATTACCACTCTAACCTTTTCATTTGTCAAGTAATTACCAACATAATGCTAATTTTGGTTCATGTACATATACGAACTATTAACTAAATTGATTTTGCATAAAAAAATATGATTTTGAAAAAGAAAAAAACTCCACTTGTCTTTCCCGCCCAACCCACACCCTCTCTACCCCGTCCTACTTCGCCATGTTTGTCAGTTGTAAAACCAAAATGCAAATTCAATGGAAAAACCAATCATTTCCGAATTACAAAATGGTATCAATCAATAAAGAAACACATGTTTCCCTTTCCGATCTTTTTGCCGTGATTTAAATGAACTATTATGAAAAAGAGAAACAAGAATCTGTGATTAAAAAGGTAGAATCTTAACCCTGATATGTGCAAGGAAAAGAATTCTAGTGGATGAAGAGCGGTGGTGAAGAAGCAGAGGATTGTTTGTTACATATTTACATGAAATATCATATGTATAATCACATGAAATATCATATGTATATTTACAGTACATTTTCATATATAGAGCAATAACTATTAGTATTACTTTGGTAATTACTTCGAGAAATGAAATAGGTTAGAATGGGAGCATTTTGTTGGAGAGTAATAGTTTGGGTATTATTTTGTAAAGAGAGTTAGTGATTTTTTTTAGAGCGTTAGTTTGACAATTCACTCGTTTCTACTTGTGGTGTATTCATATCTCTTTATCAACAAGATTTTTCCTTTTAATTTGATCCATAAATATTTATTTATTTATTAGAAAATAATATATATAATGATATTAAGATAATTTATATATTTTTTATTTATCACATATTGCGAATGGAATTTTTAATAATATGTTAAATATGATTTTGATTGTTGACTATTATGAAAGTAATATTTGATTTGAGTGTATAATACGAAAGTATGTTTGAGATCAAGTTTGTGACGAAATTTTTAGATATTATTTTTAATGCATTTTACTCATCTATTTTCCCACACTTTCTTAGAGAACGAAACTAACCCATAGTGTTGTATAATATCAAAATTGTAATTTTAATACATCCGAGTATTCATCATCAGAAGCCAATGGTCGTGTAATAACGATGTATTACTTGCAATTAATTAACACATCCATTGCATGACATAATTAATTTATTTTGGTACTAAGATATACTTATTACTGTTGTCATAATTTTACATTAGTGTCTCAAAAAGTTAAGAGCGAATATCTAGGTTGTCCTGCGCACTCGAATTTAAAGAGTAGACGCGTCACTCATAAAACGTGCTATTGAGAAAAGTCATTACCTTGGATCATCATATATTATACTCGCACAAATTGCCATATTTAAATTATCCTTTTTCTTTTTATTTTTAAATTACTAAACCAGTAAATGGTTAGTGATTGATTACACCGTCAGCCCAACCCACCAATTAAAAAAGTGCAAACTATTATTTTTAAAACAATTTATCTACAAGGAAAGCATAGTGAGAGATGGAAACGAAAATAAATCATATTTTGGAAATTATATATCTTACGAACAAATACAATATATTATTTCCAAATAAAAAAAAACAAAATATACATAGATAATACTATTTATGTATAGCTAAGTTATGTTAAAACATATTTTGTCACTTTTATTTAATCCTTCACCCCTTTTTTTTCTCTCCATTGTATAGTATTTGACAAACAAAACAAAACCCTAAAGAGGGGTCACTGTAAGAACACAATTCGCCGCCAGATTGATCTTCTTCTCTTTATATAACATGAAACCCTCTTTTTCATTATACTCCTTCTTCTTCTTCTTGTAATAAAACCCACCTCTTATTATCTGTTTTTTTTTGTCTTGTTTTATCCAAACCTATTGCATGTGTTCTTGAAATTAAACATGACCCTTTCTCCAAGACTTGTTTTTTGGGTTTATGGTCCCTTAATCTATGTCTGAAACTCTGTCCCTTGATGTTTGATCATTAAGTTTTGATGGGTTTTGCTTATATTCGAGAATTGAGCTATCTTGAAGCTTGTTGGTCAAAGGCTGAATTTTATTAGCTTAAAGCTTTGTCTTACAATTTGTGAATACGGGTTTTGTTTGGATAGATAAAGTATTGATCTTTGTAAAGTTTCGAGGACTTTTGAGGTTGCTGCTTGTTAGAGGTGTTAATTTGAGCTGCTTCTTTATTCGAATGAGCAATTATACAGCTTGAGTTTTTATTCTGTGAAGAAAAATGTTGTCTGAGCTAGGTAGGCGACCAGTGATTGGAAATAATGAGAATTCATATGGAGATGATTTTGAAAAAGAGATAGGGATGTTGCTCCGTGAGCAGCGGAGGCAAGAGGCCGACGATCATGAGAAAGAGCTGAATTTGTATAGGAGTGGGTCTGCTCCACCTACGGTGGAGGGCTCACTTAGTGCCGTTGGTGGGTTCTTTAACCATGGAGGTGGTGGCGGTGGTGGTGGCAGCTCGGCTTTTGCTGAGTTTGCTGGAAACAGGAGCGGCAATGGTTTCTCGTCGGAAGAAGAGCTTAGGTCTGACCCGACTTATTTGTCTTACTATTACTCGAACGTGAATCTTAACCCAAGGTTACCACCTCCTCTGTTGTCAAAGGAGGATTGGCGTTTTGCGCAGAGGTTACAAGGTGGGAGTTCTGCAATTGGGGATAGGAGGAAAGTGAATAGGAATGAAAGCGGTAATGGTGGGAGATCCCTTTTCTCGATGCCTCCAGGGTTCGATTCGAAGAAGCAAGAGAACGGGCATGAGGACAATTTGCAGGTTCCTGTGGAGTGGGGCGTTGATGGACTTATTGGTTTGCCGGGATTAGGCTTAGGAAGTAAACAGAAGAGTCTTGCTGAGATTTTTCAGGTTAGTCGTGTGCAGTTTAGCACCTATTATGTTGTATAGTCCGGTAGATCTTTACGTATTCAGTTTTGAATGTGATGCTTATTATGCTGATATTAATCATCAATGTCATCTATCTTATTCTTTTAGATTACTGGCAATTCTATGTGGCTTCTTGTTTGAATGCAGTGTTATTTGTTGACACTGATGTCCTTCGTATATGGGGGATCGAGATCTATTTACCATGTGTGGATATAAGCAGAATTGTCCCATTTTATTAACACTTGTTATTTTAATCTGCGAGTAGTATTAATTCCTCTCAATCCTTGTGGAGTGCATGAAGTGTGACTTTTATGTTTTTTTTTTTTTTTCCTGATTATTCACTAGGACTGATCCCTGACTAAGTCACATAATGCGTAGCGCGAGCAAGCGCGAAGTGCGTGTGCGTCACTGCACCAATTCTGAATTATAATGATATTAGTGCGTCCTAATTTGTTTACTAAACATATATAAAAATTATATATATATATAAAATCTATATAGTGTATGTATGTAGAAATGTGCCCTTTATATATATATATGTATATATATATATACATATATATATAGAGAGAGAGAGAGAAAGAGATAGGAAGATGAAAAAGTTGGATCGAAAAGTCAACCAATATGCGTACACCAATCAGTGCACCGATATTGGAATCGGACAACTAATTCATCTCATAAATACTCCATCGATATTTAGGTATTATATAAACGCGTGATATGATATTCATGTTAGTCCTAGTGTCTTGGAAGGGGAAGAATGATAAGAAAACAACTCAAGCAAATAAAATGAAACTACAGAAGGAAAAAACAATGCACTAAAGGAGGAAGAAAAAGAAAGGTAGGGTGAGAACATGGCAGGCGGTGATTTCGATGCTAGTTTAAAGAAGAAAGAGATAAATGAGAAAGAAGGGAAAATGTATGGTGATAAAGAAAGAGATAGGAAGATGAAAAAGTCAGATAGAAAAGACAATTAATATGCGTATATCATCAATGCATGGATACTGGAATTGGACAACTAATTCATCTCATAGATACACCATCTTCATGTGTTTATACATGAATATCATATTTTGTGTTTATATAACACCTAAATATCGATGGTGTATTTATGAGATGAATTAGTTGTCCGATTCCAATATCCGTGCATTGATTGATACACGCATATTGGTTGTCTTTTCTATCTGACTTTTTCATCTTCCTATTTCTTTCTTTATCACCATACATTTTCCCTTCTTTCTCATTTATCTCTTTCTTCTTTAACCTAGCATCGAAATCACCGCCTCCCCTGTTCTCACCCTACCCCTCTTTTTCTTCCTCCTTTAGTTCATCGTTTTTTCCTTCTGTAGTTTCATTTTATTTGCTTGAGCTGTTTTCTTATCATTCTTCCCCTACCAAGACACTAGGACTGGTATTTACTGAGGGTTAGCCATGGCTGACGAAAATTACCCAAACCAAGGTAAGGAATCTTAGTTTTCCTTAGAGCGTCCTTCGGCACCGGAGTTTCTGGAGCGCGATTGGAGCACTAATTTTCGTATACCATACCCCATGACTTAGGTCTCTGTAGGCATTTGTCAAAAATGGTGCATGCATCTTTTGTACAGTTGAAAATCATTTTTGATTGCTATTCTGTGCCTCGGAGATTGACATACCCTGTCCATCCTGTTTTTATATTTTACTATCTTTATAACAGAGTTTATATTCACTGGACATCTTCGCTACACTGGTATATATGTTTGCCTATCAGGTTTATCTTTGTGCCGTCATTGTCATGTGATTTCGATTATGCCATACTACTGTGCTATCTTCTGTGTGTTCAACCTTTTGTTCAAACTGACCCCACTGTTTGGATCTGCAATATTCCTGGTTGAAATCATATTTTCCTTATTTTATTAATTTTTAAGACTTTGCATGCGGCAGGTTAATAGGAGAATTACATCCTAAATCTCAGAATATTGTTCTCTCAACGATCTTAGATAGAAATGTTTTTCTTGATTCGACTGTCTTTGCTGCTAAATTTTGTTGATAGATTGAGAACAAACCATATGCCATGTATTGTGCCTGTTATATTCTCTTTTGTGTCAAGGCTTGGCAATCCTTTGATTCTTTTGGTTGGTTGGCAATTGCAGATTACAGATATATTTATCTTTGGATGATGACATAGTAAAATACAATTGTTACTGATAAGTAGCTGTGATCGTCATTTATCTTTATGTTAATAGTGAATGTGGGCTACAACTTGGATTTTTAATATCATTGTGTTTCAGGATTGTCCCTCTGCTAGATGATCCTTTTTTCCTCATTGTTTTTTTTTTTTTTTTGATTGTTTGTTTGTTTGTTTGTTTTGTTTTTATTCCACGCAGGATGACTTGAACCGTACTACTCCAGTGTCTGGATACCCTTCACGCCCATCTAGTAGAAATGCTTTTGATGAGAATACTAGTAGTAAGATTGGTAAAGCCGAGGCTGAACTCTCTCATCTGCATCACGATCTGACATCTGCAGATCCTATACACTCCTCTTCAAATATTCAAAGCTCGTCTGCTGTTCAAAATTCTGGGCCAGCTGCATCATATTCTTATGCAGCTGCATTGGGTGCGTCCTTGTCAAGAAGCTCGACTCCTGACCCTCTACACATAACTAGAGCTCCTAGTCCCTGCCCAACCCCGATTGGAGGAGGCCGAAACATGAGTTTGGAAAAAAGAAACATCAACAGTCCCAATTCATTCAATGGTACATCTTCTCAGTCAAATGAATCTTCAGTTCTGGTATCTGCTTTAGCCGGCATGAATCTTTCTAATGGTGTCACCGAAGAAGAAAATAGTTTGCTGATGCGGATTGAACAAGATGCTGAAGAGCACAACAATTATCTATTTAATCTTCATGGAGAGCAGAATAACCAAATGCATCAACCTTACATCAAGAAACCCGAAGCTATGCAGTTTAATCTGTCCTCTGTTCCTCATCGAGGTAAATTAAGGGCCTCTGATTCTAGTTTTAATAATAGTGGTGGGTCAGATCACAGTAACCCTTCCATTCTATCTGAAATGCGGAAAAATGGTGGTCCTCCTAATAACTCGTTCCTCAAAGGATCTGCTAGTGCTTCAGTTAACGGTAATCATGGCCTACACTCTAAGTATCAGCATTTGGACAGTCCCAATTCATCGCTTTCAAGTTTTGGGTTAAGTGGCTATCCGATGAGTCCAATATCAGGTCAACTTGGCAGCTCCAATTTGCCACCGTTGTTTGAGAATGCTGCTGCTGCTGCTACTGCTATGGCTATGCCAGGAATGGACTCTATCATACTGGGAGGATCTAATTATGGTGCTGCAGAAAAGAACCTTCATAGGATGGGAAATCAGATGGTAGGCAGTGCAATGCAGGCTGCACCTTTTGTTGACCCCATGTACTTACAGTACTTGAGGACGGCTGAATATGCGGCTGCACAAGTTGCAGCTTATAATGACCCTTCAGTCGATAGGAACCATATAGGTCATTCGTACATGGACTTGCTTCAGAAGGCTTACATTGGAAATTTGTTGTCTTCTCAGAAATCACAATATGGTATTCCTTCGGGTGGAAAAGCTGGTGGTGGATCTAGTGCTCATGGTTACTATGGAAATCCTCCATTTGGTGTTGGATTGTCTTATCCCGGGAGTCCCTTGGCAAACCCTGTAATTCCAAACTCACCCGGTAGTCCCATGAGGCATAATAATGACTTCAATATGAGATTCCCAAGTGGGATGAGAAATGTAGGTGGGACCGTTATGGGGCCATGGCACTTGGACAACTTGGATGCTGGTTTTGGTTCATCTTTATTGGAAGAGTTCAAGAGCAATAAAACCAAATGTTTTGAGCTTGCTGAGATTGCTGGACACGTAGTTGAGTTCAGGTATTTCTTTCTAGTTAGGTAACAATCCATTTTTTCTTTAATTTCAGGAAAACTTATGTTCTTTTTATCTTAACATCTTGTAATAGTGCCGATCAATATGGAAGCCGGTTCATCCAACAGAAACTTGAAACTGCAACAATAGAAGAGAAGAACATGGTTTTCCAGGAAATTTTTCCTCATGCGCTTACACTAATGACTGATGTGTTCGGTAATTATGTGATCCAGAAGGTACTTGAATTTGTGTCCAGCTACTTAGTTTATAATTTGCTTTGGTATATTTAACATGAGATTATCATGCTTATTGATTTATTTCTGGTCCAAAATCATTTATTTGCAGTTTTTTGAACATGGAATGGCATCTCAAAGAAGAGAACTGGCTGAAAAGCTCTTTGGACACGTACTTACTCTGAGCCTCCAGATGTATGGCTGTCGGGTGATACAGAAGGTAAAATTAGCGTTTTGGTCTAAATACTCTTTTGACCTAAGTCTTCTCTGAACAGCTATCTAAAATTTGTTCTTCGGCATGGACCTAACATATCCCCATCCAGGCAAGAGTCCTACTTACGATTTATAAATATCAATAGCATTTTAAGTATATCGTTTTTGTTAATATGTAATAGCCAATTGCAAATCTGTCTTCTCTTTCACTCTATACAAGTAATAAATGCTGCTTGTTCATTTGGCAATAGAAGTGGTTGATGTCGGTCAACATATCAAAATGTGGAAAAGTTTGATGGGCATGTTGTCTGTTGAGTCCCACTAACGGTTTATGCTTTGAATATTATTAGCATTTTAATTATTGTTTTTGTTAACGTGCGGTAGCCAATTGCAAATATGGTTTCTCTTTCAATATATTTGCGAGTAATAAAAGCTGCCTGATCATTAGGCAATAGAAGTGGTGGATGTCGATCAAAAGATTAAAATGGTGGAAGAGCTTGATGGTCATGTTGTCCGTTGTGTCCGTGATCAGAATGGAAATCACGTCATTCAGAAATGCATAGAGTGTGTGCCGGAGGAGCATATTCAGTTTATAGTATCGACATTTTTTGACCAAGTTGTGACACTCTCCACTCATCCATATGGGTGCCGTGTAATACAGGTTAGAGAAATTTGTTCTATGTTTAAACTGATTTTAAGAAACTATAATTTGTATGTTTTGACGTGATTTATGTTTGACAGCGAGTTCTGGAGCACTGTCAGGATGAAAAGACCCAGAGCAAAGTGATGGAAGAGATTCTGGGTTCTGTAAGCATGCTGGCACAGGATCAATATGGGAATTATGTTGTTCAGGTTTGTAATCTTTTCAAAAAAGTATCTGTAATTTTTCTCTATTATGCAACTATATATCTGATCTTAAGGTAATTCTAGTCGTATATATTTTGAAGTGTGATGTTTCATTTTGCAAATTCAGAGCCTTCTTTTTCCAATTCTCCTTGAATTTAATCTTTTGTTACTAGCGTCTCTCTTTCACATGGGAGAACGGAGCTTTTTATTTTGCAATCTAGTTAGTTTCAGCTACGGACAAGTAGGACTTGGAGTGCTCAACTCTCTCTCTCTCTCTCTCTCTTGTGATAAAATAGTCGACGTACATGTTATGTTTCACTTGTTTCCGCCTCTTTACTGGACAGGCAAAGAAATCTCTAGCTTGGTAAGAATAATAAAAATTACAAACATTTATTAACAAGTGGCATGACATTGCTTCAATTGCAGCTCTGTAAGTACTGTTATTCGGTATATATGTGCCAAGGAATTGAAAAGATCCAGCTTTTCCACTTACTGCTGTGTGAAAGTTCTAAATTTATTTTAGTATTTATGTACATCTGGTATTAGCACATGAGTTCTTCTGTAACTAAATATTTGTGTCAACTCAAATATTTTTACTCACACCCTTCCTAGCATGCAGAAAGGGCAATGAAGCTAATTGAATTTGAATTTTTGTGGGTATTTCAGCATGTACTGGAGCATGGGAAGCCACACGAAAGATCCACCATAATACAGGAATTAACTGGAAAGATAGTTCAGATGAGCCAGCAGAAGTTTGCATCTAATGTTGTTGAGAAATGCTTAGCATTTAGCGACCCCAACGAACGTCAGCTGTTGGTGAATGAGATGCTTGGAACAACTGATGAAAATGAGCCTCTTCAGGTTCTGTGTTTTTCTTCAGCTTTTAATGAGATGTCAAACTGTATTTTTTTTGAAGAATATAAGTGTAAAAATTTCACTGAGATTGTGAACTTTATAACACGTCTGGAGAAGTTATCAGTCTTATTTCGCACTGTTCCTTGCAACATCTACGTTGTAGAATGAGAAACACATGAAAAGCATGTAGGAGGCCGTGTTGTGACAAGGCAATGATTGAGTCATAATAGGTGCAGACTACAATATGCCATTTGTCTGATTAAATTAGTGTTTGATAAGTTCTACTATATAACCTAGATCTCGCCAAATTATGTAATCCACTAAGATGGGAAAATTATATTAATTTCATGAAATTTGGGTTAATAGCAGTACCAAAAGCCAGAATATTGCAAGATGGCCAGCATAAGGCTCCTTAATGTGAGACTATTAGAGGCTATCAAAAACGGCCTAATTATATTGGAAAGTTTGGAAACGTTCAAATATTGACTCTGATGGGTGGTGTATATCCAGAATTCAAAGTCCGGTAGGGCCTGATTCACCTTGGGAAATCAAGGAAGTGAATGGGGTGAAATAAATATTTTGTGCTAATCATTTCATCTGGTTTCAAGGATGGAAGAGAAGATTAGATAAAAGAATTAGGTGGAAAAGAAAAGGATTGAACTATATATTGTTATCTTCTTTGCTTTACGTTTGTAAAGTTTGAAGAATAAGTGAAAATCATTTTGTTGTTTGGAGTTAACTAAGTTACTTGATTCTTTACATAGAACGCTCATAAACCATTTCTGGCTTCCAAGTTTGCTTGGTATATGATGACATATAAGTAGCTTAACTGGGATATTATGACTTATTTCTGCATGGCACTAAATCAGTTTGGGATGTTGTCAGTCAGATAATTCCCATTATTTTGTTTCTATTTACTTATAAAACTCCATGCAATCAAATTTTCATTTTTCCTATTTTTTTCTTTCTCCTGCAAAACAGGCTATGATGAAAGATCAGTTTGCAAATTACGTCGTCCAGAAAGTACTTGAAACTTGTAGCGATCAGCAGCGTGAACTTATCCTTTCTCGAATCAAAGTTCATTTGAATGCACTGAAGAAATATACATATGGGAAGCACATAGTAGCACGTGTGGAAAAACTTGTTGCTGCCGGGGGTGAGCACTTCATTCTTTTAAATATTTTAGGAATAATTACATCTACTCCCCTGCGGTTTTCTCTACTTACAGAAACATATCCCTATTGTTGAAATAATTACATGAACACCCTTTGAAATTGGGAAAAACATGCGGACTCTTGTTTGAATATGAAGAAACCTTCTGAAGTTTGAAAAACATACAGATGAAGGAGGAGACCCCCCCTCGGGGTCCCTCCGAAACACCCTCAGGGGTGATTCTCCGGTCGCCTTTCGGGGGGATGCCTCCGAGCCACCCCTTTTGGTTTGGTGTCTCTCCGTCTCGCCTCCGATCCACCCAATCTGGTGGGTGTATCTCCGGTCGCCCTCGAAATGAACCCCTTTTGGGGTTCTCATTTCTCGGCTGGAACCATCTTTTAAGCACTTTTGAAGCTTCAGCGTTTTGCAATTATTCAAGGAGTATATATAAATAAACCAAACCATAGGGTTATAGATGTAATTACGACTGTATGTTACTTTGAATACTTGCTGGCAATTTCTTTTCTTCAGTCAATCTACTCTATACTTACTATATTACTTGGTTTCTTGATGTTCACAGAAAGGAGAGTTGCTGCTCAGACTCAAAATCCTGGGTAGACGTCGTAGGAAATGAAGAAGTTGTACAGCTAACCAACCAACCATCTGAGGCTAGTTTGAAATTCCATGTCATGCCTATCTTTTTTCGTTAGGGTATGAACCCCGTTGCAAATAAAGTTGTTGCCTGTACTAAAACTGTACATTTTCTGTAGTATTAAGTTCATAATACATAGAGTCTAGTAGTAAGCTGAGGTTCAGAGGCCGAATGTTCCTGATGCCCCGTGCGGATGACCAGTAATACATATGCTGAGGGTGTAATATATTTATCGTATGGTGATAGCAATGTGACTGTACAAAATGGTGCAATGTGGAGAGTGTTTTCTAAGTAAAGACCGGCCTATGCTATGTATCGTAATTTATCAATTTTCTTGCTTGGCCTGGTTTGTATGCTATGTTTCATGGATCTTCGCATATTCTGGTGTTTATAATTTCATAGTTGGTAATATGTGCAGCCTTAGTTTGTGTATGTCATACGTGTTTTGCACATTTTGGGGTTTTCTACATTGCTTTGGTGAATTGCATCAAAAAAAAAAAAAAAACGTTGCTTTGGTGAGTGAGTGATTTTCCTGAAGAAGTCGTTTAGGTTAGAATTTCCCCGTATTTTGATCTTTGTTTCATAGTTTGTTTGAGTAGGCCAAATAATTTGTTTCCCAGCTCTCAAACTCTTGATTTCGAAGTTTACGGGCGGGGTAGAACTTGGGGCTTTTGGCAATCTAACCCTCCTCCCATTTTTAAGCCAAATTGCCAAATTATCATTGTGAAAAATAATCCAGTATTATGTTATGTGATTTTAAAAAAATTCTCAAAAAATAATTGACAACTTGTTCTGTGATTAAAAAGTGTCTCACTCGTTATTTTTTTAGTGTACTTTTTCTATGTAAGGATGAAAATACTTGTCACGCCCCAACTTCAAAAGATGGGCCGTGACCGGTCATGTCATTTAGAGGATTAGGAATGTGACATGAAGTCTTCACTATCGAGGTAAAAGAACAATATTTCATAATATACAACAATGGGATTTAGAGAACTAGTGTCAAGTTAACAGAAAATGTAGATCTCCATTTTAATCATCTCCAAAAATATAAATTTTAAGCACCCTTTCAGTGTAAGGTAACAAAAATCCTAAATAAAAATAAACAACTTCCAGTACTCCAAAATTCAATGCCAACAAAACAAAGAATTAATTTCCAGACTTAAAAATGAATTAGGACTATCTCCTAACAAACTCCTGACTTGAATTCCAGGTGCTCCTATGCACTTTATTCATTGGCTCCCAAGCTAGAACTAAGTTTCTGAAAGAAAACACATTGGAAATGGTGAGTTGGAAACTCAATAAGTAGCTCTCAATACTTAACTAACTATAGATTTAAACATGAATTTAAGAGCTTAACAGAAACAGAGGACACCAAAATTAACATACTCCTTAACAAGGATATAAACAAGAAATACATTTAATTATTATATTTTTAAAACACTTTCAAGATTAATGAGGTTATTGACATTTTATGTTCATTTAATCCAACGTTAGCCCACTGGCAGGCCCAGAGATTTTTCAACAGTAGTCCGTTGGCGGCCCAGAGTTCAACCGTTTGCCCGTTGACGGCCCAAAAGTTTTCCAACAGTAGCCCGTTGGCAGCCCAGAGTTTCAACTGTCTGCCCGTTGACGGCCCAGGATTCAACTGTATGCCCGTTGACGGCCCAGAATGTCCAATTGTATACCCGTTATTGGTCCAGAACAAAACTTATACAGACAATATCAATAATTCCCAATAATGAGATCCAGAACAAAACTATACAGAAGAAACCACTACTTTTACATATAATATCACAAGATAATATTTTACAATCTTGATCCAAGTGTGTTCAAAAATCCTTGATTCCTTTTCCCAATTAAAACTCCGTTTCCTCGCTTCTTTCAAAGTATACAAAAGCAAGACAATCTTCAAATAGAATAAATACAATAATTTACGCTATAGAATAAATAGAAAAGTATAAAGAACTACTTACCTCAAAACTCTTAAATAATAATGCCCTTCAAGAAATCCACAGCACACGATAACTCTTAGTTCAATCTAAAAGAATTACAAATTCATTAGGTAAGGTTGACAGTACTTCTTATACTAAATTGAAGAACAGAGTTGCTCCTATAATTTGGTCATTGCCTCAATATTATCCAGATTCATGCACCCTGCCAAGCCACAAGATCCACCTCCTAATTAATCTATTCCAGCGCCCATACGTTTGCTTTTCTATTGCACACAACTCACTACTAAATCATGCATAAAGATAGTATAATAATGGCTGTCCTAATTCACATAATTACTGCACAGATTCATTGTTATTCCTTAACAATCTAACTTATTTTATTGATCTCAAAGCATAAACTTCACAAGGCATAATATTATAATAATGAAGTAACTTTCATATTTTCTCATCCAGGCTCCAGCGAAATACTTTATCTAGCATCCTTTAACAATATAAAGCTATATTTACTTTCCAACACATGACAGCCTATCAAAGAAAGGAGAGGTCTGCTTACCTTCGAAAAGCGGCGACGGAGAAGAATGAAAAGGGTTTCTGTTGTCTTCAGAAAAAGTCTCCTATTTTCTCTATTATTTTATAAGAACTTATAATTAAGTCTAAGTTTACTAAGACTAATATATATGGGCCTACGTATCATAACCTTATAGGCTTCTATTATAATATTTATATTTGAAAGCCAAACAATTTCAAAGACTCACCAACAACTATTAGTCAGGGATAAAATAGGACTCACTTTTACATAATGTTGTAACTATTAAAATCAGTGACATCTATAATAGGCCAGAATTAATATTCTAAAATAAAGGTAAAAGAGAGAATAAAGTGTGTTGTTACAATACTCATGTTATTTTTAATATTTTTCTTTTCATAATTTTAAATTCAAGGATGGCCGTTCTTTGAAAATTTGTAAATAACACGTAAGTTATGAAATCATAGCTGATTCTTATTATTAATTTTACTTTGTACCTCTTTTACAATTTAAAGTACTAAAATGAAAAGATATACATATTGTTGAAGAGAAGTTGAAATACTTGTATTTTTTCGCCTAAAGTATTATTTTCACTTTTAAGTTTGGGTAAGGGTGCTACTCTTTCCTACAGGTTTTTGAGATTTTTGGGAGGTGATTGGCCTACCATTTTTCACAGTTTGTCAATTTGATATGAGATAGGGAAGTAAAGTGCCACAACCTCTAGAATTTAAGTACAGTTTGTTGAGATATTATTTCATTTTCTTGGTCAAAATTTTGTTTTTCATATTCATCACATAAAATGAGAGTACATGCCTTCATATTAAATAATTAAACGAGCACAACCATTGATTACATTGTAAATTCTAAAGGTTATGCATACATAATGGAATTATTAGTTTTTAGAATGAAAAACAGAGAAAATAAAGGTCAAAGTGGAAAGTTTAAAGACTAATAAGATGATGCGTCAAAAGAATGAGTTATTTAGTCTTGGAGCCTTACATTTATAGAACAAAAAACTGAACAGAAAACAAGATAAGCAAAACTAACAACTTCCCTAAGAATAGGACTTATTGAATAGACTTTTGTTGACTGAAAGACTAACTAAGAAATATTCAACGTTGCAGTTCTGAAGCAAATAATTAAGGAAAATGGTATCCTAACAGTTGTACGATTACAGTCGATTTTTTCACCTTTTGACTTCAATTACAAGCGTGCAACTGGGACTCTGGGAGTTTAAATTACATCAACTTCTTGTTCAAAGTTGTCTAAAAGAAGCTCCAACTTCTTCTTTATTTAGATTATGACTCAAAATTTTCTAATAACATCATATTTTTCCAATTTTATCTCTATTAATTTGTTTAGGTGATTTGCTAAAACTGTTTTTATTAAAATTGCAGACAACAATCTTCGTAATTTTTATTAGCAAATACCCCTTCTAAAAATCAAAGACTAGCTCTGATGGTATATTTATAAAAGTTTTTGTGTTTGTCCGACTATATATCATAATTTTTTTTAAATAAAAACAAAATTCTGCTTTTTCTAAACATTATTGATTACCAGTATGGTATTTGTTCATAGATCTAACAAAAAGAATATCTTTACAATGATACAAACAAACTTCTATTTAAAAAGTGTTAACCCATAATGCATCAAATATGTGTTTTCAGTTTGCTCCTAGAACCAGAAAATATCACACATGCTTTATGTGGAGATTTCCATGAAATTCTTTGTATGATCTATAGCTATTAAGAAACAATTCAGATTATTTAGTATAGGTAGGCTTCTTAAAAATTAATCAGTTTAGGGACGTTTCTCTATCTTTTCAAAAACAAAGTTGAAATTCAAATGCATTATAACATTATATAGGACATTGTTTTCCTCCCTACTATGGATTGGGTCAAAAAATTGGTGTGCTTATCAATTAGAATTTTGTGTCCAGGTGTGATGCCTATCTGTTAGTTTGATTTATCAAACTGAGGCTTTCTATTAATTTCTAAAGTTAAAGAGGTTACCAATAAAACTTTATAATTATAGGCACCTTGTAGCAATTGGATATTAGTAGGACTGTCATACAGTCCTTGAGCAAGACTGTGATGCTAGCAGAACCGAATAATTAACACTCCTTGCTTTAGGCACTGCAAATTCCAATCTTCTTCCTTAGTAACTCGAACTTGTTTACTGGAAGTGGCTTTGTGACAAATCTGATAGCTAATCTTCAGACTTCTCCTGTTTGTTGCACTTCCCTCAAGAAGTAGAGTTTAATGTTGAAATGTTTAGTTTTTCCATGAAACACTGGGTTTCTTGAAATTGCAATGGCTGCTTGATTATCAACAAAGATCACAACACTTTCTTTATGCACCATGTGTATATCAGATAGGACCCTTTTTAACCATAGAGCTTGGTTTGTTGCTGTTGTTGCTGCAATAAATTCTGCTTCTGCAGTAGATTGTGCTACAATCTCTTGCTTCTTTGAACACCATGAGAAAATACCGGAACCTAAATTAAAACAATATCCTGAGGTACTCTTCATATCATCAACAGAACCTCCCCAATCACTATCTGAAAAACTTATCAACTTGAAGTTTTCACACTTCTCAAACTTGACACCATAATTAACCGTGCCTTTAATATACTTTAATACTCTTTTTGCTGCTCTTAAATGTGTTTCACTAGCACAATGCATAAACCAAGACAAGAGACTTACAGCAAATAGTATGTCAAGTCTTGTTGCTGTAAGATACATTAAGCAACCAATCAAACTTCTGTAAACGCCTTCAACTCTATCAGAATCGTCTTCTTTGCTCAACTTGTCCTTTTGAGCCATTGGAGTGTTTATTGGCTTGCACTCATCCATTTGAAATTTCTTCAGAATTTCTTTTGCATATTTTTTTTTTTTTTTTGACAAATGAAGATTTTATCTTGGCTTTGCTGGACTTCCATGCTAAGAAAGTAGGTCATGAGACCAAAGTCTGTCATTTCAAAAACTTGCATAATTTCTTTCTTGAATTCCTCAATCATTTGTACACTATCTCGTGTCACCAAAATGTCATCAACATAAAGAGATACAATAAGAACACAACCGTCCTTGTGTTTGACATAAAGAGTAGCTTCAATAAGCTTCTTGTGAAGCCTAAGGTTAGCAAATGTTCATCAATTCTGTTGTACCAAGCTTTTGGAGCTTGCTTTAAACCGTAAATAGCCTTTTTTAGCAAATAGACCTTATCTTCTTCACCTTGCACTACAAATTCAGCTGGTTGCTCCACATAGATCTCTTCTAACAAAACACCATTAAGGAAAACTGATTTGACATATAACTGGAACACTTTCCAGCCCTTTTGTGCAGATAATGCTAACAATAATCTGATAGTTTCTAATCTAGCAACTGGAGCAAACGTTTCAGAATAATCAATACCAAAAATTTGAGCATACCCTTTGACGACAAGCCTAGCTTTGTGCTTGCTGATGGAGTTATCAGCATTTAGGTTTGTTCTGTACACCCACTTCACCTAAATTACTTTTGCATCTTCTGGTTTTTTGACTAACTCCCATGTTTTGTTTTTGTGAATCATCAACATCTCTTCCTCCATTGCTTTCTTCCACTTTGGGTCTTTAAGAGATTCTTGATGGCCAGCCGGTTCACATAATGCTACATTACATCTTTGATAGATGTCTGCTAGTGACCTTGTTCCTCTAACCGGTGGATCATCTTCTCTTTCATTTTCCCACTGTTCTTTTCTCTCTAAAGAATTTATACTGAATTTTTCTGAAAGTTGGCTGATTGTTTGTGCATTTCTAAAGTTCCATTGCTCATCTTCATTGAAGTGAACGTCTCTGATAATCGCCATTTTTCCTGTTTGAGGGTGATGTACTTTGTAGACTTTAGAAGTTGTGCTATAGCCAATAAAGATGCCTGGAATTGCTTTCTGATCAAGCTTGTCCCTTTCAATCTGTGGAACATGAACAAAACACAAACAACCGAATACTCTAAGAAAACTTACTGAAGATACATATCCATACCAAACTTCAAATGGAGTTTTGTCTTCCACAGCTATACTTGGAAGTCGATTTTGCAAAAATACCGTTGTGTTGGCCGCCTCTGCCCAAAGATCTTTAGGCAGCCCCTTTTCATGCAACATGCATCTAGCCATCTCCATAACTTATCCATTTTTCCTTTCACTCACTCCATTTTGTTGTGGAGTATACGGAGCAACTTTGATTTTCCACTGTTTCCTTAAACTTTCAAAAAACTCCAGCCACTTCAGACTTGAACTTTAGGAAATAAATCCAATATAGTCTAAAATCATTAATGAAAAGAATGTAATACCGACTACCTTGAAGAGATGGTGTTCTTTGAGGTCCTCCCACATCCGTATGAACTAATTGCAACTTCTGTGTTGCCCTCCAGGATGATTTAGGAAATGGTTTCCTATGTTGCTTACCAAATTGACAAGCATGACAATTAGGCAGGTGATCAATTAGAGCACGTAAACCTCTTGTCACTTTATCTTTCTTCATTTTGAGCATTCGCTGAACATGACAATGTCCAAGTCTTTTATGCCAAACTTCAGGGATGTTGACATTTGTGGAATAAGCTGTGCACTCTAAAACCTTTTTCTGGCCAACACTAAGTAGATTTTGATCATATTAGGTACGTAAAGAACATCTGAAATTGTTTTTGTACCTGAGTTGGTTGTTATTGCAATTGTTCATTTTTCTTTTGCTGCAGTATAACCACCATTACCTATGCTCACTTTCGTCATTGCAGTAGGATTGAACTCTTTAAAGTGAGTTTTATCAAATGACATGTGGTTTGTACAACCACTGTCAATGAGTCAATGGTCAGAGGAGGCATTTGTAGAGAAACATGTTGCCACGAACATCTGATCTTCTTCATCTTGATCAGCTTTGTGGGCTACTTCCTCTGGTGTTTGAATTCTGCTATTGCAAATCACTGCCTCCTGTCCAAGTTGATTGCATCTGCTGCACTTTGCATCAGGCCTCTTCCAACACTTGAATGGAGCATGACCTGTTCTACCGCAATGTTTGCAAGGAGGGTAGTTTCTCTTTGAGCCTCCACCTATGCTTTGAGTTTGGCAGCTTGAACTACTCCCAGAACTTTCATTCTTAAAGTTTTTCTCCTTGCTGTTCTTTGGAACAAGTTGGTGTTTAAGTGACAAGGCACCTTCTATGGTAGACTGTTGTCTTATAAGCCTCCTTTGTTCTTGAGCCTGCAAAGCACTCAATAGTTCTGCTAAAGTGATCTTGGACAGGTCTTTAGTATTCTCCAAAGTTGTTATTGAGGCTTCATATTTTTCAGGCATCGTAATAAGAATTTTTTCAACAATTCTTGAATCAACAAATTTAGTTCCTAGAAGCCTTACCTTGTTGGCAATGCCGAGTAATCTGTCAGGGTATTCTTTGATTGTTTCAGCATCATTCATCTTTTGCAACTCAAATCTTCTTATTAGATTAAACACTTGCTTACCTCTTATTCTCTCATCTCATGCGTATTCCACCTTCAGATACTCCCATATTACTTTTGCTGATTTGAGAGTCATGGTCCTGGTGAAAATCGTGGTTGAAACACCAGCGAACAATGCTGCTTTTGCCGATTTTCTAGTCTTCCTCTCTTTGTGATTTTTCATTTGAGCCACCGTTGGATTGTTTGGCAGCGGAGCAATTTCATAATCTTCCTCGATGGCTTCCCATAAATCAAATGTCTCTAGATATGTTTCCATCCCGACAACCCAAAGCTTGTAGTTTTCTCCATCAAAAATTGGTAGGGCAGCCTGAGAGAAGTTGGAGAAGCTATTTTCTGCTTCCATGGTATTCACAGGTCATTTAAGAATATGGCTCTTGATGCCAATTGTTAATTTTTAGAATAAAAAACAGAGAAAATAAAGGTCTACAAAGTGGAAAGTTTAAAGACTAATAAGATGATGCGTCAAAAATATGTGTTATTCAGTCTTGGAGCCTTACATTTATAGAACAAAAAACTGAACAGAAAACAAGATAAGCATAACTAAAAACTTTCCTAAGAATATGACTTATTGAACAAACTTTTGTTGACTGAAAGACTAACTAAGAAATACTCAACGTTGCAGTTCTGAAGCATATAATTAACAGGAATAAATGAAAATACGAAGGAAAAAAAAACAGATGTTGAACAAAAAATACAAATGTTCTCAGAACATAAACGTTCTATAAAGTACATATGGAATGGTTACTATTGTTACCCAATAAAGTTATATATATGCAGTATGAATATTTAACCAAACATAACATCGTCGACTAATTATCACAAATATATTGTTAACGAATGATAATCCAAAAACTGTTTTTGTTATATTATTTTGTAGAAAATAATCATATATAATGCATGAAAGAGAACAAAAATGTTGCGATGAGATTGAATTATGGTGTGATGAAAGACGCGAAGCTCGAGATGGGGAGATGAGTGAAGTTGGACTTGAGTGTCAAAGAGGATTTTAGGTTTGGGGCAAGGGCAGGGGAGGCAGGTTGAGCAGTTGAATGAAGTGGTGGGTTGGCCTAAATCTGCAATTGGCAAACAAAAGAAGTTGTTTAAACTTGTCTCTAAAATCTAAATTAGTTAATAAGAAGAGAGTTATTAAGTATATATATTAAATTCCGATTCCATTTAATTATATATAGCTCTTGATTTGTTCAGACTGTGTAGCGAATGGATAAATAATACTTAGTTTCTTCAAGTCTTTTTCCTCAAACCCTAAATTCTAAGAAGATTGGTTCTATCTTACATAAGAACTAAATTCAGTTCCTAAAATTGTTGCTTCATATGTGAACTCTCATGTCTCATCCACCAAGTCCCATTCCAAAAGATCCGCGGAATGCCGAATCCCTTCAAAACATCGAACAAGAAGTGATGAATATTTTGCTCAAACCCAACATAAAAGAATTTAAGTCGGACCGACAACCCGCAACATTCAAACGCTCTATGGGTTTTATTGATTCTTAGACATAATGATAATGAATTTTTAACCGAACAATTCATAAAATAAGGAATTAAACATACCATAATTGATTCACAAATGTTCTCTTATCTTTGTCCTCATATGGTTTTCCACAAATGATCTCTTACTTTATAATTTAAGTTTTCATGGAGGGATTCTAGGGTTTTCAAATCATCTTTGAGTCATTGTATTTCTCTTAGAATGCTTTTGCTTCATTACCAATATTACACAGTTTTGCATCGAGGTCTTTTGTGTTTTTTCCTCTTTTTCATCTTGAGATCTTCAAATCTCCTAGCAAGGATATGACATTTTCTAGTTCAAACACCATGTGTTGCTTTATGTGTATTCAAGCAGTGCTTAAAAAAGTGTATAATGGCGAGCGCCTCAAAATGCGCCACAGCGCGAGGCACACGGTAAAAAGCCTCAGGCTTTTTTTGGGTGTTAATGTGTACCCTCAAAAGCTTGGGGCGTATGGAGAAACGCATAAGAAACACTTATTTGTGTCCAGAATAATGGCCAAACATCTTTACAATCTTAGAAGTTTTGGAACGGTTTAACACTAGTGGAATTGGGCTTTTGACAAATAGCGGTTGATCATGAACTGTGAATGTTATGAAAAATAAAGAATTAATTTAAACCTTAGCTCGGTGGAATAGGGGATTGTGATTATAGTTTGTGTTTTACGAAGAGCTGGAACTAGATTGAGATTATGGCTGGAGGAGTAATTCGAAGATGGAGAGTTGCAGAGGTGTGTAAAGCTACGAACTAGAATAGAAAAGGTAGTGGTGGGCCACATGAAGTCTTAAGTTTCAAATTTATGATTTAATGTTGTGGGGTCAAACTTTCTTTAAAATGTATTTTAAAAAGTATAGCTAACTTTCTCCACATTGTGTTTCAAATGTGTTTTAATCTATTACATAAAACGTAAATTTGAGACTCTCTGAAGATTTCATGCATCATCCATAAGATATATGATTTTAAAAGAGGAATACTTATGTTATTTCCTGCCAGATTTTACAATATAACTTTTGAATTTTATTTCGATTTCAAATAGGATTATTTTAAAGCTAAATGCACAAAATTTAGTATAAGTTTCTTGATATTTTGACTTGTTTTCATACTTAATATTATTTAATTATTTTAAAACAAAAATGTAAAATTTGTTGGGCTTACGCCTGCGCCTTTAAAAACATTGATTTTAAGGATCAACAATGCTTCTTGTGCAGATTTGCAATGACAAAATAGTTTGAACCGCTTGGGTTGAGTTGAAAGTGAAGATACCATATTTGGCCTTTGAGTTGTAGTTTGACTGTTTATCTTCTTTAGTATTCCATTCAAGTTCATCCTAAGGATTCTTGTATGTGTTAAGAGGCAGTGTCTACATTTGAAGAATGTTTCTCCATGCATTCTATTTGATAGATTTGAGGAATGATTACATGCAAACTTTCTGTTGTGAGTAATTTTAAGAGCTAAGAATGAGAGATTGTCCTTCATAAGATGAACTCATATCCAAAAATCAAGATAAAACAACAGATATCATAATCTTATCACAAAACGTTAGTACATTAGTGACATGTTAATGATATCAAATGAAATATCCATTTATAATAGGTATACTGAGTTTTAATTACATAGCCAGATTACTAAAAGGGTCAATTGCGTTAATGCCCTAAACTATGCCCCCAGTTGTAATGTCCCCTAACCTATTAGAAAAAGTGTGACTTGCCCACTAAGCTATTGAATAATATGCAAGTCGCCCCAGAGTCCTTCATCAACCGTTCATTTCTCACACGTGTCTATATATTTTCATCCATTAGATTTGGCATTAGGGCCAATTCACACACTTTAGCTTAAATTAGGGGGCAAGTCGCACATTTTGATAGGTTAAAGCGAACATTAGTGTCACACATATTTGAAAGTAAAATCTTAGTTAATATGGAATAAGGGTTTAACACAATTAACCCTTATTAAAACCATATCATCATGAACTATAGCAAACTTTCTGATTTATGCATCCAAAAAGTGTGAACAAAAATGAGCATAGCACCAGAATTTTTACATGGTTCAATTTTGCGACTTAATCCACCGTGTGTCATGCCCTAATTAAAATTTCTCACTAAAATAATAATAGTGACTTCACAACTAGTGGGTTTAAGCAGTAAACCAAACACGTTCAATGCCTTTGCAACCGGTGATCCACCCATCCTTTCTCTTGTGATTGCTTAATATCATT
Source organism: Misopates orontium (assembly GCA_946800315.1). NCBI lineage: Eukaryota > Viridiplantae > Streptophyta > Magnoliopsida > Lamiales > Plantaginaceae > Misopates > Misopates orontium. Next base: position 16,181,911 of record OX326946.1, read on the forward strand.
CTCCAAATTGTGTGCATATTGTGGTAGGAGCCTCCTATCGGGCTTTATGGGTGAAAATATCATGTTCTGCTTTACGGCGCAATAAGTTCTTACTAGAGAATTTAAACGTAGATGTATTGGTCGTAATACCTAAATCCTTCTCACTTACTCTCACCTTAAAGCATTCTAGCAACGTTCACGATTTATATTTCAAAGATAGCATACAAATACGTTATAGTGTTGTATTTATAGGACACAACAGAATCCAACTATGGTTGGACTCTATCACCATTCATAGATTCTATCTTGGCTTAATCTACAATGAATATAGAAAACGTCCTTAACTGATTGGCTAACGAACTTATGAAGAGATCCTTATCTTGATAATGCTTCTTTTGAATCCGATCCAATAACCAAATGCTCCTTGAAATACATTACAAGTATCTTTACCTATCTTTTCATTTGAAAAAATAGTACTAAATATAACATAATCTAACAAATCAACTGATTAAGGGAATGCACTCTAAGTTAATAACTCAACTACTTAGATTAATGTGACTTTCTTAACAAACATCTAAGCAAAATCAAAACACCTTTTACGATAAGGCGTGTTTGATGTTCACAAAAATACTGACAAAATCTTTATACATAAGTCCTAAACACGTTTTCTTCCAGACGATTCTTAAATGATATGGACCTAATTACGAGTAACAATGAATCCCCCTTTTCATTTATCATGCATGGGAAACACGCTCACCAGGACTTCTCCAGTGTTGTATTTTGATATTACTTTAGTCATAACTTTCATATCTTTATTACCCTCGGTACGAAAACTATTATGATGCAGTAAATAATTGACCATTTGGTCTTATAAAAAAAATGACGATGGTCAACCATACACCTTAGTGTTTGAATAGTTGAATGTCTGCAATAACCACCTGAAATGTTCATATATGATAAATGTGTTTTTATCAAGGGTCAATTGCGTTTTGTTCCTTAATGTTTTGGGTGTTTTGCGAAGTGCCCCCTAACGTTCCAAAAAGAGCACTTTGCCTCCTAACGTTTGTAAAAATGTGCGATTTGTCCCCTGATGCCGAATCTAATGGATGAGAAGATAGCCACATGACAAAAATGAATGGTAGATCAAGGACTCAGGGGGCGACTTTACAAACGTTAGGGGGCAAAGCACTCTTTTTGAAACGTTAGGGGGCACTTTGCAAAACACCCCAAATGATAGGGGGTGATCGCAATTGACCATTTTATCAATTAATAATATGAGAAATATTACCTTTCAACAATATTAGTGACACTTCCCTTACTAATACCGTTAAAAAGACGTGTAATTTGACACATAAAATAATTACTTTTGTCTTATTTATAATTTTAAATATGTCTAAGATAATATAAATTTGTGAAAATTTTAATTGTGAAAATAACATTTAAAAACAAATGGACCCGAATATGAAGTAAAGTATTCAATGTTGAATTTTCTAAAATTTTTAGCAATAAATATATATTTCACTCCATTCCCGGGTACAAATATGGTGAATTAAAGTCGATGTTTGTGTTGCCTGTCTTTTAGGGAAATCAATAATTAAAATAGGTTAATCCGTCTTAAATTTGGACTACTCCGTAACGTTTTAATCAACCATTTCTACGTATGTCTGATGCTTTAAACTTGATAAAGTCTTATTTTTGAAAAAAAAAAAAAAAAACTCAAGGGACAAAAATATTTCTTTTTATTTGTTTTAAACCGTGTTGTTTAGTAACTAATTAAGTGGACTGTCACTTTTATGATTAAAACTTTTAAGGAATATCTTTTCATGTTACTTAGGTGGTGTTTGCAAATGCTTATAAAAGGAGCTTGTTGGCTTTTGCAGCCGCAAAATCACATTTTTAGTGTTTGGAATACTGATTTTTGCTTCTGTTTGTCTAAAAAAAAGTCAGAAAAAGCACAAGCCGCAAAAGCATGCCCATGGGTGCTTCCCCAACTGTTTATGGAATTATATTATTTTTGAAAGGTCTTTAAATAGAAAAGTTATTTCTCCTTAATTTTTGCAAACACCTAATTAATGATTTAAGTAGCTTTTTTAAAAAAAATTGCAAACACTCCCGACTTTTTATTAGAAGTCACTTAAAGTGACTTTAAGTAAAAGTAATTAACAAGCTCCTTTTATAAACATTTGCAAACACCACCTTAATAGTGTACCTAATATTTGTATCCAGAATTCTTCTCCGTGTATGACTAAACCCACGGCGACAATCACCCTTGTACTTTGATACCTTGGTGCCCACGAGAGTCAGTCTCTATGTATAAATATACATGACGATAAATTGTTTATGACCTTATTATTTAGAACCTACAAAAATCATTCCAATGTCGCAAACATGGTATATAAATGACATTTTCACGTGATCTTTGCCTACTTTGTGAGCTCATTAAATGCTTACCATCACAGCATTGAATCCTTGAGTATCGTGGTCTTAGTGGTGCATACGAGAATCATGTGAATTTAGTAATGAGTGCGTTTGATTCCAATCACATCTGTTGCATGTATGTAACATCCACATGAAAAAACAAACAGACATCACTCCCAATTTATACCCCTTTAAGCCTTTGTCACAACTTAGTAACTGAAAAACCTTATTTTCCGCTCCTCAAGACAAAGTCTAATTTATCATCAACTCAAAACATTAAGATCATCACTCCTCTTCTTATATCTTTCTCTCCTTCCCTTCACAAAGCCTCCTTATAACCTTAAACTTCACCAAAACAGCACTTTTAGATCATAATGGATAGAATAAGCACGAAAGATCGTAAGAATAAGAAGAGTAAGCCTCCTACAAGGTTGCAAGAACGCGCCCCGGCTTCTCTCCAACTGGAGGGGATTGCCATGGGAAATTGTTATAACGTCAAAGAGGAGGATGGTTTGTCGGCACGTTGCGCGATCCCCTTGCTGTCGCCGCTTATACTCTCTCCGGTGGCAGGTGGAGGAACGGAAGTAAAACAGGGTGAAACCACTATCACTGAGGCGGAGGCGACGGCAGAGGGGTGGCGACATCCTGCCATCGGTACTACTATGATCATTGAACCTTCAAAACTAGAGGCTCTTTTCCAGTCACAGTGCGCGCTTGCCAAATACGTGTGACTCGTTTTGCCTATATATGTCCCAGTGTATGTGCACACGTGTATGATATAAATAACTGGTTGGCTATTGCTTTTTGGTCTCAATGAATGATAATTCTGTATGATTAATTTTATTGCCTCTGAACCTTACCTTTTATGTTTTATCAATTGAGTAACTGATCTGCAGTTAACATGCAAGGAGAAATGAATTGAAATGAAGTATGAAGCTAACAAGTCTCAACCACTGTTTCTGCCAGACTAAGTTTCAATGTCGGAGTGTAAATATTATCCTATTCAAATTATTTAACAAAATAAAGAAAGGACCATGCCTATTCCTGATAGATTTGATGTAGGAGTAATTTGTTGAGCCCCACATAGATAGGATCCTCTCAGACTTTATCAGTTTAAGACAAAAAATTATGAATTGAGCTGAGCTACAATTACCATAACGAAAAGATTAAACATTTATGATAGCGTAAACACTTGAAGATGGACAATCTTCCTTCTGCAGTAATCAAATTAGCGCCACCTGCTTTTTTCAAATTATATGCCCAACAAATAATGGGGAAGGAACTGCATCCAAGTGGGAAAACACTAATAGATAAGTGAGTTAACTGCCACAACATTTACTTGGTATGAAGTTTTAAAATGTCCCAAGTTTGTAATAAAATGAAATTTTACATCAGTCAAATTTTTCCTTTGCTTTAGACTCACAACTCTTTTATGTACAAGTGACTATCACGTGGTTTAGTGAGTGAAAAACAAGTTCAATGGCAAAATGAGCAACTTTTTATAAATTCAGGGGCAAAGGGGGTATATTGATAGTCGTCTCCTACCATACTACATTCAGCATTTTCATACCGTATCAATACATATCGTATACGTGTATCCATAGATTACGAAAATAATTAATATCTGTGTTTGGAAAACATATAAAGACTTGAAAAATTGAAGTATTTACTGCTGACATAAAACAGAAATTTTTCGAGAAGCTCTGAATCTGAAGGTTACAAGTTACAACAAACATGAATGAAATGAATTTCTCCCAACCCAGTAACTGATTGAGCAATCAGCAACAGAGTGGGATTTTCATTCATGCGAAGGCATAGAAAATAAACAAGCCCCACGGACTCCACATAACACAAAACATTAACTAACCAAAACAGCAATCGGACACAAAATGCAACTGCACAGACAATGCTGAGGAACCTAATTAGACCATCCAAAATCATGCTTCCACAACACGAAATTATCATGTTACGTTTCCTTTAACTCTGCCTCGTCTCCATCGCTCTTCAGCGCCTTCAGTTTTCTATAACCTTTATCGGTACCAAAAATCCTGGAAATTGTGAAGCAGTAGTCAGAACCAAAGCATTTATAATCTGCATCCAACAGTAGTTTTTTCATTAATCATGAATCTGAATCAGAAAGTTACGTCCAATGTAGCACAGGGTGTACTTTGAAATTGCTATTCACAGCTCTAATCAGAATTTATGTTCATCTACAAAGGCGAAAAGTTAATTTCTGAAGCTGCATCATATGCCAAATATTGAAGGGTAAAGATTTTGCTCGCCTACAAAAGTCAAGGTGATACCAACCAGACTCTCAGCAAAACCTCCATTGGGCAATTACCCTTTGCTCCATTCACAATTCTCAGATGTTTAGAGAACAAATGACAAACTAAACATCCAAGACATACATCATGGTTAAACTTCCACGCTCTGACTCGCTCGATTTCAGCAAGCATTACGCATCTCTTGGGAATTGTCAGCCACTAGATGCAAGAGGCAAATGTACAAGCATAATGAATAAAGCCCAATGATTGGATACAACATCATATAAAACCGTTAATATTACGTACTTTAGGGTAGGCTGGAAAGCATGAATACACTTCTCCACTCATTCAGATTGAACTTAGTCTTCATTTAAGGTCTTTAGCTACCATATTTCTTAGTATCACCACCATCCAAGTTTACTCCAGTCTACCCATAAAGATTTGTCTTTACTTAACCATAATTGAGAAGTTCTAACTAAATGGACTCATTCATCCACGAAGTTATGTATCATACCACTGAACCACCAGAAATGATTTCCATACATCTATTCTATAGGGGCTTTGCCTAACATTAACGAGCATATACTAACTTCTCATTTTACCTCTTCAAATAGAAGCATACATTATGAATCATATGCATCTCACCTACACTCATCATATGTGCATGATATCACTTTAGAGTCCAGCATTCTATAAATAACGATCAGTAGAACTTCAACTCAAAATGTTATGGATATAAAAACCCACATTGCTTTTCTGTTTTATTTTAGAGCTTCACTCTAATCCCAATGCTGAATTTTATGGAAAACTATAGCAGCTTAGTTAGGAACTATCCTCTGGCCATACGTCAATGCTACATAGAAGTGCATCTATTTTCTTGCTACTTCAATTTGCTCACAAGGTTCAAATATTAAAGTCAAGCATATAATTTCCGTACTTCAGGAATGGAACTATATCATTCAGGGGGTGTTTCAATCTTATCTTTTCTGCCTATTCATCAAAGACACTGCAGTCAGATTAAAAATGGCAGCCATAATGCTTGATTTCAATGATTTGCCTCAGACAACAAGTTGCAACTCGTATATAAAACAAAGAGACTAGAAAAGTTCATGTCGGAGAGGACAGTTTAGAAATCTCACCAGTCCATGTAAACAAAAGTTGATGAATAGTTGCCACTCTTTGTGTATAGCAATCGATGATGATAGTCATGAAAATCAGCACTGAGAATGACAAGAAAAAAAAAATCAATTATTAATATCATTTATAGACCAGAGTAAATAAAGGTAATAAGATACAGACCCCCCGTATAAAGGCAAGAAGTTTGAGAGACTCCATGGAAAATGATATCCACAATGCGCCTCCACTGTCTCAAGGACTCTAAGAACCATCCATAACCACAATGTTATCAGATGAGGACCAGTGATGGCAGGACCAACTATTGTCGCAAATCCAAGGAACAAAATCTCGGCAGGGTGAGCGTATTCAGAAGTTAGTCCAAATGGGGTTGCATATCTGTACATCAATCAAACTTATCGGTGAACACAGAGCAAAGAGTATCATATCCCTCTGTAACCAAGTTAATGTAAGTGTTCCTGATGACTTACTCGTGATGAACACTGTGGACGTACTGGTAGAGCCATTTTGTGTGTAAAATCCTATGTCCCCAATAGAAAACAAAATCTTCCAGAATGAAGTAGAATAAAATTTGAGTAGAGACTACTTTCCTGCACAATTAAATTACCACGACTCAATCCCAACAAAAGACCAGGGAATAGTTCTTGCCGTTACTTAAGACTGCAAAGAAGTTGTTCAAAAAGCAGAAAACGACATAAAGTTTTATTGTGTTAGCTTATCAATCATTAAGAGTCTTCCTTGGTAGTCTGGATTGATGAGATGGGAAAAAAAGTCTCAAGTTATGAGTGACCATCTCATGTTACTTACAGCACTCACACTGATAACTTCATTTATACCTTCCTCAATGCACAACTCTATGCAAAGTATGTTTCATTCAAATTATAGAGGAGTCTGAGGAAATGAAGCTAATTGGATAAAAAACATACATGTTCATTGTTTTTCCTAAAGGACAAAACTCTGTATAACACAGTGGGAAACTAAGTTTAGAATATTGATTATCGTGTAAATTGATAATAAAAAGTTAGCAAAAGGTAATACTGAAAAGAAAGAGCAATAACTTGACAAAACGGTAGAGTATCTGTTGAATACAGGTCCACCCCATGTTAGGATTTGAACCAATGGCCAAGTTAGGATATCTAAACTGTGTTAATCTGGTAAACTCAAGTTATAGTATATAAAGAACCTGAATATACCAGGACGGCAATGGGAGTGTACTTCGCATCCCCATGGATCTGAACACAGGATAAGATAGAATCATAACAGGCAGATTGACACAAAAATGATAGAGCAATAGCCTGGTGATGCATTTCTCTTGAGCAGCAGGGGTGTTGTTTTTGGTCTGCACCAACCATAAAAGTTACAACAATCATATAGACACGTCCAAATAAGAGAGAGAGAGAGAGAGAGAGAGAGGTTTAAGATGCATGACAAGCACATTACTAATCGATGATCTGAAAGAAGCTACAAAAGCCCACACCTCGTTTAGCTTGTCACTTATTAGGTGATGGATCATTGTGGAAATTAATATGTTAATCAAAATCTAACCCATTTCCACAAGTTTGTATTTTGGCCAGAGTTATTTCCTAATTTATATCCCGCTCTCTATATATCCTTCTAGCTAACCCTTCATCTCTTTTCCAGCTCTTCCCCTCTGTGTCACTGTATGACGATTTGGGGCCCCTTGCTCCTTTATGCAAGTTTGATTTTACTCAAGCTAGGGGGAAAAGGTCAATAGACAACAAGTAATTGATTAACACTAAAATGAAAATCAAATTACATGTTCCTAGCCTTACCCAGTTGTAAAACTGAATTACACAAATATCGGGAAGCTAGCAGAGAGAAAAGACCAAAAGTATAACTTATAAAACTACAATACCTCTATCTTCCTAACAATGAATGGAATTTGCAGAAAAGAAAATTAGGTTAGTTTCCTCGGACCATGTAAACTAAGTCTGACCCTTCGCTTTCGGTCATCTCCAAATAATACCACCTTTGAAACATCATTCAGAACTAAGAACTTGACAGAAGGAGAAAATTAACCAACTATCAAAGAATAAGACAACCAAAGAATCAAAGAATCACAGAACCAAAGTATCAAAGAATAACAGAAGGAAAGAACCAAAGTATCAAAGAAGGAATTTGAGAGGAATGGGCGATGAATAAAACCACTGAGCATAGAGCCAAGAATTGTTTACATGTAGAAGTGGATCGAGGCTTGCGTTTTAATCAAGTTTAACAGAAACATGGCACAACTTATATATAAATACTAAGTAATGTTTGCATTAGAAGACTTACATAAAAGTAAAATGCCAACAATAGAAATAACAAAAGCCAAGCCTTTAGTCCCAACTATTTTATAGCACTTATTGTCAAGAGTAGAAACAATGAGAATCATATATAGATGAAAGATTATGCAGGGACAGACAAAAAACAGTTATCACGAGTCGAGAGCAATTACATAAATCTTTTTATCTTTCATTTACATTGAGAGCGGAAAACGTCAGCGACATATTTTCAGTTTGTCGTTGAAGCAGCAAGTTTTCGCAGTGTATAGCAGGACTCCAACTCGGCAACTGATAGTAAGAGCCAGAATGTATTCATAACTAAACTTCTTCAAATACAGTTACCTGATCTCCAAACTGCCCAAGAAATGCATATTTGCACCTACTAGCACGTTTCCTTAGTAATTAGGCAGCTACTGATGCTTAACTGACTAAGTGATTAAAGAATTTAACCCTGATAGAATATTTCCACCACTTATTTCATCACCTTCCGAATCAAAACTAATAAATGATGGACAAGAACCGTAACACTAACATACATCAATATAGCAATTAAATATTATGTCCCGGTTTAGTGTTTGTCATCTTATTTGCAAATTCATTCAGCCTAATCACATTAATCATTTGGAAACAAACATCACTGATTGTGGTAAAAAGACAATTATATCTATAAAAAAAATGAGTAGCAATGAAGTCATCGGTGAACCTGAATTTTGTAGTTGCTCAACCATCCCGCTCTTTCCAAAAATATAAATGGTAATCCCGAGAAAAAGAAGATACTTTCATGAAGAAAGAAACTTCCAAGGCATGCAAGTTGAAAGTCACTAAAATGGGTGATGAGATACTGCAACAATGAAATATAATATTACAATTTAGAAACAGAGAATAATATTTAAGGGAAACTATAACAACTAATTAATACAGGAAGATGGTAAACACAGATAACCCTTATGCACAAAGGATTACTCCAAAACGCTAAGAATCAAACTTTATTTATCCTTTGGAAAGGGTATGAAAAGTATATTCAAATTACGACCCCCAAAATTGGGTAAGTACCAGTATAAGAGGCTAAACATAAAACCACACTGCCTCACATTCCCATAACCTCCGGTCAGAGATCAAGAACTTTACATGTTACTGCACATCCACCGCAACATGCGCATGTCAACTACACTAACTTTTTTATGTTGCCCAGGAGCCCAGCATTCGGGAGCGTAGAGAAGAACGGGTCTAACTGTGTCCTATAAAACTTCCTTATAGTTTAAAGGAAATTATGATGGTACAAAATTCTTGTTGGGCTCTTCCATTGCATCCCGCTAACTAAAACAACGATCGTGAAATTGACGCAATTTAGAATATAGTGAAGGTACTCCTGAATGTAGTACGGCAAGGTAAAGTCCAACTTCTTAACCTAAAACCCAATTATAGAATATGTAAAATTACCAAGCTACAACATTGAACAACAGATAATATCTGGTGTTAAAGGTGAGTTTGTCTCTATGTAGAGTTTATGGCACATAAGGATGAATTAATTTTGAGGGTAAGTTTAATTTCTGGTTATATCCTAAAATTTAATTATTTATGCTAAACCCAACAAATTCAGAAATGATGTGATATTGTGCATTTTACGCATAAGTCAAAAGGAGAAGTGGGGTTAGAGGGCTGATGGACAATCCAATACGACTTGCTTGAGAATGCTTGTTAAGCATACCCGAGAAGAAGAATTAGCAGCCTCGAGGAAATTGTATACTAAAAAATAATTGGAACCAAGTTACTAAGAAAGGCCCAACATATTGTGTTTGATATTAAGTATACTCCTGTTATACCAGAGTCATAGAAGAGGTGTCTGATACTGAATATTCCCCTCTTATACTAGAAGCAAGGAAGAGGTGCAAAATGAAAAACGAAAAGAGAAAAGCATTATGAAGCTATAATATATTGCATGAGACTAAAATGTGATCCTGTTACTTGCTCACCATTCACTTCCAAGCATAAGATTGCAATTCACAAAGTGATTCATTTTTTAAGTACTACGTCGTTTTCTGCTAGATGTACAATATACTGTTGGACCATAAGGTTATTATCTAGTTTAGCAATTGGAGACAACAGTGCTAGACCATACCAGTTGCGGCATAAGATAAGATCGCAATTCACAATGTGATTCATTTTTTAAGTACTACGCCGTTTTCTGCTAGAAGTACAATATACTTTTGGACCGTAAGGTTATTATCTAGTTTAGCAATTGGAGAAAGTAACATACTTATCTTATGCCGCAACTGGTATGGTCTAGCACCGTCGCACCTTAGCAAACTTATATAACGCGTAATATACATATGTTTGTTTAAATCCTTTTAATTGGTATAACGACAATAAATGGCCTAGCCTATCTAACAACTTCACAACTACAAAACCAAGGTTTTAATCATAATTAGTTGGGGCAAACTATATCAACGAAACAAGAATCACGCCAGGTAGAACAGATAAATTCTCCTTCCACTCATTTCAGCCAGTAAAGAGCATTTATTTAGCCTCATCGTTCCATATGGCCTCTAACCATGTTATTTTTGGTTGCTCTCGTGCTCGAAAAACTTTTCTTTTTCAAATCAGGAGTTTGAACACGTCGTCTGGCTGCATCTGTAGGTCTACTTCACACATAACCAAACCATCTTAACCAATTTCTTCACATCTTCTTTTCGGTGGAACACTACACCTATCTTGGTCAAAATATCTTCAATATATTATTTTTTTTCTCCTCTCGTGTTACCACATATCCAACGCAAAAGCAAATTTCAGTTACACTTATCATTTGATCATGATGTTGTTTTTGAGATCAACACTGAGAATCATAAAGTAAAGCAAGTCTAGTGGAAGCACTAGATAACTTTCATCATAGTTTTGTTGAAAAGTTATGATCGGAAAGAAAACCTATAGAGATCAAGATCATGCATCTGTGTACTTTACGAAAACTTAGTCTCCTTGGGGATTAAAATACTCTTCTTGGTTAAGTAAGGGCATGGTAGTAAGACTAGCTTTATTTCTCAGGCAAACTTAGATCCACACCGAAGTTTTTTCTTTGTTGTCAAGAATCAATCGGTTGTATCAGAATGACGACTCTTTGGTTGTCTTTTCCTAGGGGAAGTTTAATGCCAAGAACGCCCGAAAATCGGCTTTATTGGCATGACCACTCATTCCCAGTTTCGGGTGAAATTTGGTCGACTACTTGTCTTTGTGTTACAATTAGGAAGTGAAACCACACCCTTTTATTTCTTGTGTTGGCTGCACATATCTTGAGATTTAATTGTTTGTTTCAAATAGTTAATGGAAATTACCAAGTCAAAAAGTCTATACACAAAAATAAGCATGCATGTCAAAACAGTTTTGAGGCAAAATTCATCAGAATAATCGAGAGGATATAATGTGAGAACATTGAGACAATGTGGCTAAATTCATTCAGGTATAAATAAACAGATGAATGGATAAATTGAATCATCAATGAATGAGATTGAAACAACTGGAATGTAAGAACATCAATAAAATCTAGGGCATCAAAGATTGAGTAGTTAGTTACCGTCCATGCGGGCTCGATATATGAAGCCATGAGAGAGAAACCGTTTGACTCTTCTTCTTCTGCTCTAGAGAGAGAAACAGAAAAGAATTGAAGAGTGAGTGAGTGAGTGTGTTTTCGGAGAACACTAGGAAGGAAGGAAGAACAGTGAGTGAGAGACAGACTGTCACAGCTCTCGTGCTCATACATACCTCACTAGTATCTATTTATACAACTGGAAAATATCTACTAATTAAATACTTATTATCATTATTATTATTATTATTATCATGTAAATGAATTGAGGATCTAAATATTATGTTTAATTAAATCGAAAACAAGATTAATTAATATTTTCCTTTATTGTAACGGTAATTTTCATTTATCCTCAAGATTTATTATTATTTTCCTTGATTCTCATTTATCCTCAAAATATTTGTTAACTTATTTGGAAAATTTATTGGTAGACTTTATGTTTAGAAAGTCTATTCCTGCCTTAAAAATACAACTTTAAATTTAATCTGTAAATCTGCGCTGTAAGTAAATCTGATTTTTCTTTTTTGGTTAATATACGTAGAAAGTTAATTAATGTAGTTAACAAACATAGAAACATTCCGACAAAATTATATAGAGTTGAGATTTTTCCTATAAGCAATGTTTTTTAATAGATTTTTTAAGGAATTTAATAGGTCTGGAACCCCGGACTTAATAAGAAATGCGGATTCGACCGTAGGTACATAATTACAATTTTATTTTGTCTATAAATAGTAAGTTTTAGACTGATTAGAGACTTTCACAATTTTAATTTGTTTTTTATTTATTTATGTTTTTAACGCCCGAATTTATCTACAACTAACCAAAAAAAAAGAAGATTATGAGAGTATCTGTTTTTAAGGGAATTTGCCTTATAAAAAAGGAAGTCTCGTGAAATCTGCAACTTTTCACCTTTTCTTTTTGTTGTATGTGTGAACAATATTAAATTATTTATTTACTTTATTCAATAATTATTCCTTATACTAAATACACGTGTGGTCCCGATGTCTAGTACTAAAAGATTTGTGAGTGTCTAGTTTTTTGTTCTGACGAATGTGGCTGATAGAAACACGCAAGTGATAGGAGATCAAAGTGACGTCTCCAATTTTTAAATTAGTTATTTGTTCTTCGCCCTTTGCGCCTACGGTAAGTTTTTTTTCGCTTTAACTAGCTACTGTAACACACAGTATTTGAGTATCTAAATTTGTTTTTAAAAATATTATTTAATTATTTTACATAAACTGATTGAAATACGTATTCTACAAATTACATAAGTTATTATTATGAATCAGTAATCTAATAATCTTTTGGCATACACACATAAAAATAACAATGAATTAGTAGAAATTACATATAAAATTACATCACTAAGGTGAGAGAATTTAAAGTCATTTTTCAGGACACTTAAACGAGATTCTGCGACCTTATTCTTTATTCTTCTAATACTCCAAATGATCGTGAATGACATTTATTTTGGAGCAACATACCCAACCGATAAGTTCCTCATTACCTCTACTCAGCCTAAACTAATGCTTATTGTGTGTTCTACACTGTAGGCCTTTTAACTCATTCGCCAAGTTGTGCTTAACCATAAACAAAATGCCACTTAACCATAGGAGTGTTCATATAGCGGGTTAAACCATTACCCAATCCGATCCGCTCCTGTTCGGGCCAAACCGAATCCGAAAAGTAGAGTTTGGTCCGCATTTGGTTTTAAGATTCGGGTAGTTAAAACATAAGTTCTGGTTCGGATTTATTAAATCGGATTGTGTCCAGTCCAAAAAACCAAATTTTAAAAACCAGTTCCACATTCTCTACATTTTCCGCCCGGGCTCCTCTATATTGATCATGTGTAACCTCAGTCCCATTGTTGGAATTCATCGCTCTACCAATCTACCCCTACCCCCCCCCCCCCCCCCCCCCCATCATCGACATAGTCATATAGCTATTACGCCGTTTTGCAGATTGTGTATAAGCATTTCCATTTAATCCTATATCTTAACACACATGCGCTTTAACGATTCCTCAGCCCAATCAGCCTTAGTAAGTTTATTTACCTCCATTCCCGATAGTCGAAAGAAAGACCATGCCTGTTTCCGCTTCGATAGTACTCTAGTTCTAAATTCTCCTTGCTCCCTTGTGTTCTCAACAATCATTTGAAATATGTAATTACAAAAACCAATTTAATTTCAGAAGTAGACTACCAATATGAGAGTCACGTAACACTCTGAGTACAAATACTGGTTAGTTGATAAAACTAAACCTTTTATAAACAACAGCACTACCCCACAACAGCACGAACAACAACCGAAAAGAATGATCGGGGGATGGCTAAAACTCAGATTGGAGCAACATTCTAGAGAATAGAAGCGCATCAAAAGGAGGGCTTAAGAGAAGGGATAACGGTTAATCGACTACATGCATTCATCATAGTGGAAAAACTACTGGTAAAATAGCAATGTTTGACTCCAGCCTAGCCAGAGTCCAAAAAATCCAAAATGAAGTTGAACGAATGGTAGTTGTTGACCTCATCCAAGAGGCAATCACAAGTGTTTGTACCTTTCCTTGAAATAACTCGTGAATGGTTATCAGTACAGAAAAGTCCCCGAGAAAGTACAATATCAGGTATCACCTGTCCACATACGAGCAGCAAAAATCATCTAATATGGAGTTTGCTCCTACTGAATCAGGGTAAATTTGCTATTTTTCTCAATCTCCTAAACAGCAAAAGCAAGGAAAAAAATAGATCATCATTGAGACCCAATCTACCAACACATACTCACTTAGGTCACAATTAAATCACACAGTATAATAGTAATAAAAGACGAGACCACTGACAAAATGAACAACACTGTGACGGAACTACTACATGCACATTGATCAAGTTAAAATATATGTAAGCGTTCAACAAACCCTTAATATAGCATAGCACGAAGCAAATTTGAAAGTGATTACATGCAAAAGATACATTTGGAGAATTCACCCACTAGGAGTGTTCCAGAGGAGGCGAACTTCAAAACGTCAACAATCTATAACTGCCGCACAATTTACAAAATCAAGTGTCCATTTACACAGTTGATCATAAACTGCGGTTTGAGAAAAATTTAAACGTCAAGAAAAAAAGCGGAACTTCAGGCCACTTGAGCACAATTGCCTCCAAAATTAGAAGTTTCCACCTTGAGATACAGTACTTAAAGATGTTTAAATCTGTGCAGATTGATTAGCGCTGTAACACCACATTTGACTCCATTTTCTGACAAAGTTAAGAAAAGCCATCATATCCTCGCGAACATAAAACAACAGATCATTCTGGAAACAAATGATTAAAATTAGTAAAGAGTAATTATTGCACGGTCATGACTGCCAACAGCCAATTTCACATAAAAGTCGATTTTCTAAAATAAAGTGGTGTGCCTTTTCACTTGATAATGCACGAATCATATCATGGAAAAAAAGAAATTCAAGACTTTCTACACATACAAACACAGTAAGACATGATGTAAAGATTCTTTATATATTAAGAACCGGACTTGCATTTTTAACTGGCTGTTTCCTCTGCCACAACACATGTACACTAATTTGACGATGTAAGAATCAACAAGCAATACACAGCAGAAGGGGCACAAGATTCAGAAAGCGTAATAGTCAAACATGTCTTCGATAGAAGGAGAACAATATGAAAATATAAGAAGGCAAACCATAACCATCTCCAATGAAATTCAACATTTGCTAATAAGCTCAGCAGTGTGAAAAAAGGAATAAGTTAAACATAATGCCACTTGGTAGAACACAGTAAAATTAATAAACCTTTCCGAAATCATTTCCAAGGATGGATCAGTCTGAAATCCCTTCAATGATTATTATTACTACCAGATGTGAAAAATCAAAACTCTTGGCGTTTTTGCTGATCAAAACACTGAATGTGTTCACATGGATTAAATATTGTGATAAGCATCATCATCATATAATTATGATAATGACCTAGCTACAAAAGCCAACGCGAGCGTTGACGTGTAGGAACAGGGGAGTGAATCAAAAACTAAAAAATAATCGTATAAAGACTACCTTACATGCTACCACCTTAATAAAGAGGTGAAAACCCCCATAGATTGGTGCCATATTACTTATATTAGTGTATAGATTCAGCCCACAAGCGGACAAACATTCAGCAAATTTTGACCAACACAGAGGCACAAAACATATGTAGAGTAATTAGGAAATTACATTTCAGGAGGCAATGTTCAAAAATATTTAACAGGAAAAAACAATATTTTGAGAATCAGATGCATGCCATTGGATCGTATGAGCCTTCTTTCAGAGTCAAAAATGACTACTGCATGCCTTTTGAGACCAATGCTACTATTAAATGGGAAGGAAGCTCAATTTCAAAATTCTGTTTAATTGATAATTATATATATTAACTAAGGGTGGGGAAACAAAGGGTTGGGTGGTGATGGAACAATGGTCAGAAAGTCACCCTAGCGGATTGGAAATAAATGGGTCAGGTTCACCCATTAGAACGTTAACACTCATTCAACGTTTATATATAATTTCAAGTTATCTAGCTAAATACAATAATTTTTTCATCAACAAAATTATTAATAGTACCCTCAGTCTCAACTATTTTGAAACAAAGAAGATGCTAATATAAAAATAAAAATGAAAATTACAAGAATATATTGCTTTGTAAATCTAAAGATTATCTTTATCGAGTTGAGAAAATATTACCTAGAGCACTTAATGTACATTACAAGAACAAAAAGTAATTACTGAAAAAAAAAAAAAAACTTTCGCCACCAACTCCCTTACAACACAACATCACCCTTGCATACTCACTTGGAAACTCCATCCATGAACATCATTGCTATATGTAGTTATTTTTAATTAGTGTGTAGGCGCATATATATGAGGGGAAGGGTAAGAAAGTCTATGGGTGTGTCTATATCATAGTGTATATGAGTTGTACATAGTAATATTGTATATATTTGTGATACAAGTTACAAATTCACTGGCAAAAAGATGCTGGTTTTAAATTTCTTAACAGGTAGCCAAGGGTAAACCATCTGAAATAGGGATTGTTATTAACAGGTCACCAACTTAAACACATTTAATAAACTGATGAACTCGTGTCCATTTAAAATTGATGGGTTTGGGTTGCAGGTTTTGAGTCAAATATGCCTAGTAATAATGTTTAACAGGAAACAATCGAGCCATTACCAGCAATACTTACATGACATGGTACAAAAGGTCAATGGGTAAATCCAATGCATCAAAGTGGAGGGTTTTCTAAAACAATCAGGGACGGATATATAAAAAAGCAACATATCTTTCTTCAATACCTACCTGTGCGACAAAAACATAACAATCTCCACTAGAAAATGTAATAAGTCGCCAAAATAGCATAGAAAAGTAGCACTGTCATCTAAGAAGAACTAAACCGCTAGAATAAACTTTTGACATCTTTAAGATGCAAGTTCAGCAAACAAAGAAATAAATTTACCCAGGCATTAATGAAGAATCCATCCAAGGTTACTGAAACTTCCTTCATCAAAAACGCTTTCTATCAGTTGGTTTCAGGATCTGGAACGAACACATCAAACTCTCATCGACGCTCATCATAGCACCAGCATTATCAAATTCACCACAATAGTTGGGAGCAGAAAATATTGTAACTAGCTGCCTATCGGCGAAAAACTCATATCCGTCTTCCACAACCTGATTAAGAGAGAATTCAATGAGACGACCCGAATAACAAGTCAAGAATTAATCACAGGAAGAAAAGATGTCAATACCTGATGAGCACGACAAACAAGGTCCATATCATGTTGCGTTAAAAACTCAGCCACCTTATCTGGACCAAATGTGTAAGAAACGCCTCTATCATTCATCCCCCAGCCTCTCATTTCTCTACTAGGATCAGACCAAAGTAAATCACAAAGAAGTCCGGAGTCCGGAACATCAGTTGGACGAGCTAAGTTTCTTATCTGATCCAAGTTTGTAAGATCAGGAGAAAGACCCCCATGCATGCAGAGTATCTTATCATCTATAAGAGCTGCCACAGGAAGGCAGTTAAAACAATCAGTGAACACTTTCCATAATCTAACATTGAATCGGCGTTTACATTCATCATAGAATCCATATATCCTATTAATAGAAGCACATTCGTGATTTCCTCTCAATAGAAAGAAATTCTCAGGATACTTGATCTTGTAGGCAAGAAGAAGGCATATCGTCTCTAAACTCTGTTTACCACGGTCCACGTAGTCCCCTAAGAACAAATAATTTGCATCTGGTGGAAATCCCCCATACTCAAAAAGCCTTAAAAGATCTCCATATTGCCCATGAATGTCACCTAAATCCACAACAAAAGGAGCCATAATCAAATTACATTTTTCTCTAATTGAAATTAATCTTGAAGGGAAGAAAGAGAAATGAATCCACCAATAAAGAAGAAGGTCCACCGTCATTCGGTAACAAGGGAAGAGTAGCAGATTATTGGAATTATTTGATTTAATCACCCAAGAAAGTACTGACATGCTAATTAATGTTTTGTTATGGTGAGAATAAATAGATTCTACCGGAAACAGAGAAAAAAGAAGACCTTCCTAGTCATCCAACCCCCACTGATTGATCCCCAACCATGTAACAGCAGATAGATACGTTTTGCCAGCTTTACAAAAAGTAAAACTAACTCTTTGTTTTCGGTAAGGACCAATCAATATAGTTTCCAATTTTAGATCACCAGCAAATGATTGCAGAATTTTCATTGATTATGTGTGGCTCTCCACACAATAAAAATGTGGCAAACTTATTAACCCCCCCCCCCCCCCCACCCCCAAACACAGTTGGTAATCACTCTCAAAGCCTATGTAGTGGAATATTTAGCATCAATGTGAGCAAGTGAGAGTTAAACATGGTATTTTGGCTGCTCATGTGACATAAGGGGTAAATGATACAACGATATGTAATTTTACTTCCTGGAACAGCTGAATCAGTTGACTATATCAGAAGCAACCAAAAGCAATAGATCCAATGGGCAACAACCTAAGTCACATAATGCAGGTGCAAGTGCAGGTGAGCAAGTGCGCCAATTTCAAATGTTTTGTATGTGAGACCATCTTAGAACGCCCAATATATATATATATATATATATATATATATATATATATATATATATATATATATATATATATATATATATATATTCATTATTAGTAAATTTATAGTACTAGTTTCATAGCTTAAAATATTTTGCATATTTCGGCACATAACTATGTTTGTGTGATAGCATTCAAACTGTATATATATATATATTCATTATTAGTAAATTTATAGTTCTAGTTTCATAGCTTAAAATATTTTGCATATTTCGGCACATAACTATGTTTGTGTGATAGCATTCAAACTGTATTTAACGTTCAAAGCTCATAACCAGAACGAGCAAATAACTTTCATTAAATTCATTGGGGCATTTTAGAGAGAGATGAAAGTGCAGCCCAAGGTTTTAATATAACTTAATTTCTTTCTACATTGATGTGGCCCAAAATTAAATAAGGAAAAAGGTCGCCCCACGACTACCCTAAACTCCAATGATCTCTCTTCCCTACATTTCCGTCTTCATCTGCGCCGCTTTCACCTCCTCCAAGTCTCTCTCTCTCCTTTCTCTATTGTCATCGTTGAGCTTCTCATCTTGTTGAGAGAAGCTGCTAGGAACTAGCAAATGGTTGGGTAAAGGCAACCACTCCCATACTTTCCTACTCCATCGTCTCAAAGTCACTTCTACTGATTTTGAAGTGAAACCTCACCTCACTAGTGCGTCCACTCCAACATCTCATAACTATTCAGTTCCAGACAAATCTTTTTTGACATTCTTTTCCTTCTTTATTTTTGCAAAAAACTGAATTTTAATGCGCAGTTTAATAGATCAAAATAGGGTGGCCCTTCCGTCACTCAGGTCGCTGGAGCACAAACCACCGGTGTGGCGGGTAAGTTGAATGGATATGTGACTTAGGATACCACCATTACTCGACCCAGTTTCTCTTAACATTGTAACCAACAAAGCAGCTCGACAACTGTTTTTTAATGCTTAAAAAATGGTAACAACAGTCTATTGGGCCACGTGCAAAAATTCTTGTTGCAATGCAGCTCAACAAATGTCATTTATATAAAAAAAAAATGGTAACATTATTGTGGCACGTGCAAATTTCTAGCAGCTATGCAGCTCGAGAACGCGTTTTTTAATTTTAACAAAAATGGTAACAACATTCTAGTAGCAATGCAGCTCGAGAACACGTTTTTAATTTTAACAAAAATGGTAGCAACGTTATATTTTGGCACGTGCCAAGAAATACACAAAAATACTATCTCAAGGAAAAATGCGAGGGAAAAGCTAACGAGAGTCGCAAATGACAAAATAGCCCAATGTACTAACTAACTAACATCACAAACGAATTACCAAAAAAAAAAAAAAAAAAAAAAAAACCTAACATCACAAAAGAATAACTCAAAATCGATGCAACTCGAAACATACATCCACAGTCCCCATCAAAACCAAAACTTATTTGTATATTCAACTATCAAGACTTCTAAAAATCGCATATACAATACACAACTTGGAAGCAAAGCCCATGGTTGACATACATAAAAGTAACAAACACACAAATTATTCACAAACATGAAGCAGAGTGTTCTTCAACAAAATAAAGATAGAGATGTATACCACAGATCTTAATAGGAGCTTCGAGCTCGAGGAGATTAGGCTGAGAGAGAAAAATCTCACGCGCCGACGAACAGAGCGAGCGGATCTCGTTCTCCGAGAGCTGCACCTGCCGCACGGTGCGCGCATTACGGAACTCCAACAGCCGATTTATGATGTCGTCCAACACCGCCGCCTCTATCCCTCCCGCCGCCGCCGCCATTTCTCTCACTAGGGTTTCAATTCGAAACAACAACAACAACAACAACAAAAAAACCCTAATTCTCCAAAAACTCAACAACAAAAACAAAACGAAAAAGGAATAAAAAAAGGTTCGGATTAGGGTTTCAACAACATGCTGATAGCAATAAGGTTAAATAAATAAATATAAATATATATTAGAAAAATGGATGTGGAGAGAGAGAGAGAGAGGTGTTGTGGGGGCTGCAACACCGATGAAGTGGAGGGGAGTATACTGATTTGATATATTATTATTATTATTGTATTGTTATAGTTATAAATAAATGAATAAAAATATGATAATTTGCCACTCGTGTGGCTCTCTATGTTATGGAGATTCTTTTGTCAGGGAGATCAACTCACTTCTTTCTTTCTCTTTTTTCTATTTATTATTGTTAATAATTAGTTCTTTTTCTACTATTTACCAATGAATGGTGCATTTGATTGGTCGAGATCGATGTGGTTAAGATAAAAAATTGGTCATGTAACTTAAGTGACCTAACAAAATCAATCTTAATTCTTATATGGTATATATATGAAGTGACCGTTGGGATAATATGACCTATATAATTTGATATATTAGAATATTAGCTAAATATTAATTTTGCTTGTAATTTTTCTTCCATGAATATTTTTATTTGTAGTTGAATGACTCTTTTTTTAATCAGTCAAAGAAGAACAAGGGTTGCTTGAACCCCTCACAAAATCCTAAATAAAAACATCATACAACATGCCAATTTGTATCAAGACAAAACTCCAATTATAAAAAGAGAAATGACAGTTCTTAGCATTCGCTATCATCCATGTCCATGTTCTAACTTTAATCAGTTTCACAAACTTAAGCTCATCGATCTCCTACATTTGAAATAACACTGCATTTCTGTGAAGCCAAATGGACCAAATACCTTCCTAGAAAAAAAGAATAAATACCAATGCACTTGAGCCCCCTCCAGGGATTTCTAAAATTAAAACTCAACATGAGATCTGCATGATGGCAAAAATTAGTCTGTGGATTAATGGTGAACAGGCCGATCCAATCATAGATGCGCATCCAAACATGATAAGAGAAGAAAAACTAAAAAAAAAAAAAAAATGTGTACCGAATTTTTAATCATCGCGCCACAGATACCACAATCAGTCGAGTTGTTTGTGAGCGATATTCCTCGCCTCGTCAGGTTTGCCATTGTAGGAATACAATCAAAGATCATTCTCCATGCGAAAAGAGACATTTTCGGAGGCGCCGAGTACTCTCAATTTTTTTGAACAACCCATTATGCTGGCTATGATACTCCTTGTTGAGATTGCAATAAGCTGTCCTAATTCAATATGAACAGTTTGATTTCATTCTCCATTTTCAGGCATCTTTTTTTGAGATGCCGAACTCGGCTTGTTGAATGAGATGCCAAAATTGAATGAAAGCATGTTGCTCCCACACAAAAAAGCTTCTTCTCGAGTTGAGTTTCCATTGCCACGCGTCTCCATGCGAATTTCCTAATGAAGCAATTGATTCCCCTCAATCATTTGAAATGGTAAAAATTATGTGGAATCTTTCTTTTAACGCCTTATCTCCATGCCATGTATTCTCCCAAAACTTTGTCTCCTTCCATCACCAACAGCTTTGTAAGTTTCCCGAGAAAATCAAGCGCTAGAAGAATCAGTTAAGGAAATAGAGAGGAGATCTCTCCACCGAATGGAACCCTTTGATTTCGATGATGAGAATGAAGAATAAAATTAGATTTATAATATGGTAGTTTGGGATAGTATAACAAGTTAATAAAAGTGCAAAACTTTTAATAAATTGGGTTGTATGTGTAAATGGTAGTAGACTTTAAGGCCTAGTTTGAGTATTCTTGCATAGTGTTGGATAATTACATATCATGTTATTAAAACAATTTGAGAGTTGCAATTTTCAGTTTGGTTTTCAATTTGTATCTTTAATGCATGAGTGACTATTTTTATTTTTAGGTTTGGTTTCACCAGCTCCCAATCACAATAGCAGTCAATACCATTTTTAACCTCTAAAAATTGGTTATTTTTAACTCATTTTAACCCCCTTCTAAAACTTTTTTCACCCAACTCAACAGACACATCTCCAATTCGTGCCCTAGGGTTTCATAGTGTTAAAAAACAAAAATATCTACCTTCATCAATTTTATAGCGAGAGATGTGATATACTTACTGCCGTCGAGGTAGCGAGTTACGTGCTGAAAAAATCCAAGAAAGATATCTAGTATCAATTGCAAAAGTTAATTAAAAACGCCATTTTTGAAGTCTACACGAATCCAAGATACATGTTCAGACGAATCAGACTTTCTCCTATCATTGTGAGGAACCCTAGAATTCGGGGCTACTATGATGCATATGTTTACACTAATTTTGGGGAGAATATCTAGTGTTGTGTAGTATGTAAGCGTGAAAAACAAAAAGTTGAAGGAGGGCAACCCTATCATTTACCACATGAATTCGGAGGACAAGAAGGTCTTTCTCAATCAATAAAATTCAGATCTCTCAGGAAGGAGTCCGATTACTAAGTGGAAGATCAGCGTGCCACATCAATGCCATATGTGCAACATTAATATGGAAATGTATCATCCAAACACCTTTTTTACCTGATTACAAATCTATCAATGATAATCTTACAAACCAACTAGGCCTAAACATATGAGTTATATGTTAGTATATTAAAAAAAGACAAACAAAAATATGTTCAAATTTGATCCTTGACGTAAGTTGATTAGATATGTTGTAGACCCAAAAGATTCGACAATTGTCACCACATTTTTATACATACTTTTGACTATATTAATATACTTAATCGAGAATCTCTTATTCGCTAATGCTCACCCTTAATATTCTTGCGATTTTATATCATAGGCTTTTTCAATATTAATAAATGCCACATTCAAATTTCTACTCTACGTTATGTATTTTTCTTACAAAAAAGGTAATAATAACAATAATAATTATACAAGGTTTAACATGAAAATTCAAACTTGGAGAGAAAAACCAAGACTGGAGTATTATATACACTATGCAAAAAATTGCTACAACCAGTTTTTTTACCTAAAGATACTCATATAGCTATCACACTAACAATACTATTTAACTTTTAGGGATAAAAGCGTCAAACCTCCCATACTATACCCCTTGTTGCACTTTGCCCCCTGAACTTTTTTTTTGGTAACAAGCCCCTTGTACTATGGATAAATAAGCACTTTGCCCCCTGAGTCCAAATCCAACGGCAAAAAGTGTTGACACGTATTCAAATCCAATGGTGAAAAAACGACTCAGGGGGCAAAGTCCTTATTTATCCATAATACTGGGGGCTTGTTGCCACAAAAAAGTTCAGGGGGCAAATCGCTACACCCCCTATAGTATAGGGGGTTTGACGCTTTTATCCCTAACTTTTATATCAAACTAGTATTAAAAATACAAATAGAAATTAGAAAAAAAATCTACATTCCGTTCTAGTGCGTGATGAATTTTGGATTCTTACTTAAAATCTTCCAAATGATACGCATTATAGGCACCACTCAAGAGTAAGAAACATCGCGTAAATGTAAATGAAGTACATGCAAACTTAAACTACCCCAAAGTGGCAATGCTTTGTTGACAATGGATTTGATAATTCAATTGTCAATTCAATGTCACATGACCACATGTCATATTTGACATTCTTCTATCCAAAATGTTTGGTGAGTTGGCAAAACTCATAAATGGCCTATACATTTGATCTTTCTAGCATAACCTTATTTTTTGATTTGAAGACAATTTATCTTAATATATGTTCAATTACTCTTCAACGTCAATATTATTATGTAATAATACCTCATTGGGGAAACGAAGAACTCACGTTGGACGTGTTATATCATAAGAAAGCAACACTTGCAGATCATCCTCATCTTCCCTACTAGAAAGTGCATAACAACAATCAATTACAACGTGTTATAGAAGAAAAAAATTTCTTATAGAGGAATGACTCGACAAGATTTGCACATAAAAAGTCTAATTTTGTTTGGAATTTGTAAAATCCATTTGATCTAAATTGGAGTTAAAATGTTACTATTTCGATTTTTCTTTCACTCTTCTAGATAGTCTTTGGCTCATTATTATGTGGTATGCGTATGCAGAGAATGTACAATGATCACTTATCACTCAAGAATTATATCTAAATTAGGAACAATATGACATAAATTGCTGCAACTTCTATTTTGTCTTTTTTGATGTATTGAAGACTGAAGATAATACCACAATGACAAATGTTGTTATTAGATACATTATTTCTAATCTCTCTTATTTGTCTTTTTCAGTTTCTAAGTCCTTTTTATTCCACATTTTGTCTTAATTAATTACTCTTGTAGTATGCCAGGAAAAAAATGCTAATCCCTTAACTTATGCAAGTAGAATTTTCTGATCCGTGTTCTTAATCAAACATCACCTGTAACAGTTTCCAAGCCAACCAAAACCCTACTACCAGCTGGTGTTGATCAACATAATGATAATCTTATAAAACTAAGTGATAGTGACCTACCAATTGCTCTCAGAATATAATCCAAAACATGTACAAAACATCCATTACATTAGTTCTTAGAATACCAAAATCCATTCAAAAGTCATAAAGCCTTTCTCAGTAACCTTCTTATAATCCCATCTTGAGAAATCTATCAGAGGCATTAATAGATAAGGAGTGGCTGGATGCCATGAAAGTGGAGATGAAAGCTCCAGAAAAAAAAAAAGAATCAAACGTAGGAGCTGGTTGAACTGCCTCAAGTAAATACGTTGGTTGGTTGTAGATGGGTCTTTGCCATAAAGTACAAGACTAACAACTATATAGAAGGATATATAGCAAGTTTGGGAGGTAAATGTGATGTATTATACGGGTGGATCGCCCATGTGGTTTAGACCCGACCCAACTTAATTCAAATTAGAATTTGAATTAGCAAATTGGAGGTATTTTTTTTTTTTTTTATGGATAAAACTAATCAAACCTCCCATTCTCTCACTAATCCAGAGAATATGCAGAAAATTAAAGCAATTTTTGTGCATATATTGAAGCTCATTTTGGAGGGTCAAAAACTCATTTTTATGGAACATTTCACCATGCAAAAAGGTTCTTGGATTGTGGACATGGATTCTCTCCATATAGTGATTAAATTTGGACCAAAGCGTGGCATGTAGATGGTACAAAACGTCATGGAATTGAGTCGGGTCAAAGATCAAGTCCATGAAATATTTGGAATTTATTATCGAGCGATTTAAGGTTAGCAATTCCCAACATTGGTATCAGAGCCTTATGGCTCGTTTTCTGATGTTTTGTCATGAATTATATTGTTTATTCATGGTTCACATGATATTGGTATTATGAAATGCATGAAACTCGTTTTTGCATGCTACTTGGTCATTAATGGTGATTTTTGAAATCTTAGTTTTAGGTCATCAAAAATTTACTGTATGATGTTTATATAGTGATTATAACATCTGTAAATTTTGGATATATTTGGCCTTGTAGATTTTGAGATATGATCAAGTCTTTACGTTTTTTTCCAAAACTTTGACTGAGTACTGTGTATCCATTATTTTGAATTATTACTTGATATTGGTGTGGGTAGAGAGTACTCATCGATACTTTTTTCAACCATAAAGAATATAAAGTTTGGCCAAAAATCAAAAAAGTTATGGCCATTTGAAGTTAAGATCGTATTCTAGGGTTTTCTGCAAAATTGTTGAAGATGATGAATAGTAACACGACTGGCGGGTCAAAGACATGACACGTATTGTCAAAAGGTGGTCAACTGAGACACCATGTGTCGCAGTAACATTAGATGAGCATCCTCTCTCCTGGTCACAACAAGTGTCACCATTTAGAGTGCGAAATGTGTTATCATAAGATTGTGAGACATGGTCATCTGTTAGACATTCACATGGCACCGTGGATGAGCGACTTGTGGTTTACTGTCTTGCTGCCACATCTTCATTGCAGCACCCTTAGGTGCGGCACATACCGTACATGCGCCTCCTATGTGTTTTGATGCGTGTGCGGTCTATGATAGTTCGATTTTGATGAAATTTGTGCCGCTCTTCTTAGAATTAGTTTTTTAGTTTAATGGTGACATAAAACTGTTTTTTTAGAGTGATAAAGTTTTTTTTTCTAACTTGTATTTAATTTATATAATAAAAAAGATAAAGGAAAAATATTTTTAAATCCAAGAGAATTTTTGAATTTTTTTTCTTAGACTTTGAAAATTATTAAAGCATTTGTTCCTAATGGGAGTGTATTTACATCCTTATGGACTATAATTAATTTTGTGAAGTATGGAAAATTGGTTTTTTCCTTAATACTTGGTTCATAATTGGGCATCAAACGCTTATTTATGGTAGTGCGTGTCGTAACACTCGTTTGATATTATACTAAAGGGATTTTAAAAAGTTCTGAAACCATGATAAATATGTATATACACTCTCTCGAGTCAAATTTTGTCATTGTGAATAGGGGTGTTCATGACCTGCCCGACCCGTCAAACCCGCAACCCGCATGGTTTAGTTTTTAACTTAACCCGCTCAGGTTGATATATTGATAACCCGCAAATTTTGAGTATGGTCACATTTTTAATGACAACCCGTCAAAACCCGCCCGTATACACCCTTAGTTTGTATATTTGTAGAAGAATGATGGGAGCAAAAAAAAATTTTGGAAGTCATATAGTTTTATGTTCATAATATTGCTATAATATAATTGTTTTATTAGTTTATGTTGTTTTATAGTTGTATTTTGGGTTGTGAATCAATTTAAATTATTTTTTTATAATGTACGTGGATAAAATATTCATTTACATCCTTATATTGTTATTTTAATTAAGTTAAGTTGTAGTTTAAATATTTTTATTAAGTTATGGTACTGTTTATTTTGTTTTTTAGAACAAAAATAGATTAGTTTTTTTTTTTTATACTGAAATATTACTATATTTTTCTTACAATTTAAACCCGCCACCCGCCCGCGCCTGCTCAACCCGCCCAACCCACATGGTTTAGTTTTTAACTTAACCTGCTCTGGTTGACAAATTGGTAACCCGAATTTTGGGTATGGTCACATTTTTAATGACAACCCGCCCTAACCCGCCCGCGAACACCCCTAGTTGTGAATATTGTGAGGATCGAAATGAAAATCTTAGCTCGTTGTTCTATATGGTTATTAGGAAGCGTTATCAATTCCTGTGAGATATCCTATTGCATCATTGATTAACTTTTTATTTATATCGAGGATCTAAAAGCTATAAGTGGTGCGATTAAGATTTCGTGTTGGAATTTCTTTTAAGAAGATAGTTGTTTTTCATGAACATATTCATCTCAGTTTTATTAGTTGATATGACATGTTTTATACTACTGTGTTGTGATAGTAGAGTTTCTTTTTAAGAGATACAAAAATACATGTTTATCTCCTTGTGTGCAGTTTATTTAAGATATATTTCTTGATATTTGATAAATGCATTCTATTAAGTGGGAGTTTTGAGGTTGGTAGAGTTTGAGATAATTCTCACCTAGAACTTTATAGATTTTTGTGATTTAGAGATTAAATTCATGATAATGAACTTGATGATATGGTTGATGATGGGCCACTATGTGACTTTTTTGATTCTGTACCTTATGGTTAATTGTTATGAATGTTAATTTCTAAATACAAAATCAAACTTTTATTTTAGATGGACATAGAATAGATATCTCAAAACTGACATACCATGGCAACTAATTCGGTCATATTCATAGATCCAATCAGTGTTTTATTTGCATTGCAAATTTAACTGATTATAAAAAGGATCAATTAGATGATTCTAACAACATCAACTTAGTCTCCTTAGACCTTGGGATAGGTCACTATTACTCGTTTTATTCAGAAATGGATCAAAGGGCCTACAAACTTGAGTAGCTTCCGTTGTTTTTTGTCGTTCTGTGAAGCCGTGTGTTAACTGATCTATAAATGGTGTACATTATATGTACGACCACCATGTGTCTAAGATAGTTGACTACATAATGACACATTGGTTAGTTTATATTAACCACGTCTTTTATTGATGTCAAATATGATTAATGTTTGTTGGTCAGGTGACATGTGTGTTTTGATGAGTAGTAAATTCAAGCCCTAACCCAGTAACACTCTCGTCATCAATTTCTTTGAGTGTCAATTACTCTGGTATTGATGACATCAAATGACGTTCAACATTGAGATAAGCATTTTTGTGATGTTAGACTCAATTTTAAGGAGTTTAAAGCTTGTTTTAAGTTCTTGACAACTTTGAGAGAAAACTTTGAAGTTTTAGTTGTGTGATGAATCGGGACATAAGCCAATGATGAATTGACTGTGTAATAGTCAGAGAATAAGTGTAACTTCAGGGATAAGCACTACTCGGTTCTTGTGTTGTTTTCTTTTGAGTGTTAATCTTTTGATTGTGCTACTTAGGTAAATGAGAGCCAAAGAGATTTTGTAAGAAATCGTTGTCTCTAAAGTTGTATTACAAGTCTTGTCCTATGTGGATGTCGGATTTAACTTGAGAACATACTTAAGAAAATCAGTCTATCTCATTCAGATATGAGTGTTGATAAGATGTAGGAGGTAATTCAAGAGCATACATGGAAAGAGTCAGTTTACATAAATTAGGTTGTGTAGAAGCTGAACATTCCCAACATAGTGTCATATGTGAGATGTGTAGGCTATATTTGAGAGAAACGAATGTTTTTCCTCAATTATTTTTTACTTGAACGAGGTTGTGACTTAGTTGAAGCATTTTGTTAGATGTAGCATATTGTGGTGTTAGACATCAGACTGTCTCTTAATGTGTCAACATGTGACTAAATAAATGTTTTAGTTACTGTATTGACTGTCAGGAAGGATCAATGCACTTTTTAAGTAATAAAAACTTTGATGTTGTGTACTCGACGTACTCTTTTTGAGTCACATTGGACAGAAACAAACGTAGTCCATGTTTAAGACCTATGAGATCCACGTTCTTGTTTTGTCCATTTGTTTAAATTTTCTTCATTAAAAATTTGGACACGAAAATCATCCGGGAAGATAAATTTAGACAAAGTTCCATGTGGATAACCCTATTAAGTTTATATGGTTTAACTAATACGAAGGCATGGAGAGCCCAACTTTCATTACATTTGTGGATGATATTGTGCATTTCAATTTAATACCTAACACATCTGAGATACAAGAGTGTTATAGGTGTTGTAGAGGTAGATCAAATTGACAGGATCATAATGTTCTTTGAATTGGATTAAATGCACTAAATAAGTAATGAAATGGACAACTGACTGACGATTTGAAATTTCCCGCACATATATGTTATGGTGTTGCTATGAGAAGGAATAGAAATTGTTCAGCAATTCATAAAGACCAAAGTTGTATGATTGATTTCCTTAAAAGGAATTGCTTTCTCAACTAAAGTTTGTGCACTTTGTAAATTAGGCTTAGTATTGGTTTTACTCTTTACGTTAGATGTGATTGGGTAAAAGAGTTAATCTAAATTAACTTATACAATGGAACAAAGAACTTGTGTTCATGCTCTTTTAGTGAGAGTGAAAAGAAGTGTTCTAGGATGTTGAAGGTGTGTCTTCAAGCGATATACCAACTAGTTTAAGGTGTTTGTGTTCCTCATTAAAATTGTGAAGTAAGAGTGATCATGATTAATTCATGGAATCTTGTTGTTCGAGGTATGGAGTTCTTCAGTAGAAAATATTTGAAAATCTAAAGCTTGTTTGATTAGTTGATTCTTGTCATGGTTAATTGCTCACTTGAAGTCTATACATGTATAATGCTTTTTGGCTTAAGTGAAAGCATATGGAATAAATCAATCACTATTATGGCGGAATTAAATGCAATATAATACTGCAGAAGATATGTTCAAATATGTTTATGACGACATTAGAGCAACATTACTTTCATTTTTGTGCCGAGGTGACAAATGAAATTAAATAAACAAGCTATACCTTATCCTCTCGTATAAGAGTTGCCCGAATAAGTACGATGGAACAATTATTTTCTTGAGTCTGTATGTTTGACTGACGACATATATTCAAGTCAGCTTTAGATTAATGCACAAGACATTTTGGGACTACTGTGTCTCATCATTATACTTGAGATTGTATAAATCTTTGAGAAACATAACTTTTTCACATAAAGGGAATTTGTTATATCTTGGACAAAATTTATTTACCTTTTGCAGGTGAAATACACAATCTCACAATTTTTTGATAGATATGAGTTCTTGAATTATTTTATTTGAACCTTGAGATTGCATTTCTATAAGGAGGTCTGACTACATGTTTATGTTCCTAGATTTAATGAGGCATAGAAAATAGAGTTTAAGGACTTTATGTTAGTATATGGCCTTAGACAATGTCTTAGACTATGGTTTATGAGATTCACAGCAATGAAATCTCAAATGAGCTTTGTTGTAAGGTGTTCTTACGCACGTATTATCTAGAGTAGATCATATGTGAAGTTCACTGGGAGCAATCTCTATTTATATTGCTTCTTTCATTAAGTCATTATTAAAAGAATACACTTACGATTGTTTAAGAGGAGTTTAACTTGGAGTAAATCAACCTCTGAGTTTGCTTCTTTCATTAAGTGATGATGCTATCTGTGAAAATAACTGAAAGGAAATGAGTGTATCAATGTGCGTATTAAATGAAAGTTTATAACACATGTTTTTTTTTTTTTCCAGTATAAGGTGTCTGGTTAAAGAGATTAACTTATCACTTTAGACAGAAGCGAGTGGAAGTTCTGGTGTACCTAATCAAGACATACAACAATCGCTTCACAAGCGTTTTAAAGTGGTAAACCAGACACGTAATCACAAAATGAAGATTTTGAAAGAGATATTTGTGCAGAGTAAATAGTAACTTTGCGATACTTGTCTATGCATAAAGTGATGGTTAGTTTGGCAATTGAACCTAGGCGTAGAGATGTATTTGTGGATTTTAAAATCTCATGGTTTGCATAGAAAGTGATATAATTTGACTTGATGATGTCCAGTTAGTTATGTCCATGTGTTTAAGACTTGAATGCCTTGTAAAAAATTGTCCTTCTGTTGAATGCATTCAAAGTCTAAAGGTATGTCTGACAAGTGATAATTGACTCTCTCACACGAGCAATCATCTTTGACAGTGTGTAGAGATGAGACATATATGATTTTGTTTGTATACGAAGTCATACATATCTTAAATGTCGCCTTGTTTGATGATCAAGATGAGATTACTATTGTAAAGTTACGTAATCGATGTGGATTCCCACTATCCATTATACTTGAACTAAGATCTCTGATGCATATTACCATCACATATGACATATGCTTCCGAAGGGAAAGATAAACATCGTAACATGTATTTCATACAAGATGTGCTTTTGTGACCTTTGGTGTAATGAGTGAATTGATCATTGTTTCCTCATTGTGTGAGGTGCTTGGATTTTAAAGACCTCAATGTATATTCTTATGAATTTTAACTTTTTCTCGAGGCTTTGTTTTGGTGTTGCTATTTTAGCATGTTACTAGTAGTCATAATCAATTCAGCAATGCTGTGTATGTTAAGGAAAGTTATCATTATAGTGTTAAGAGGTTAAAGTTGAAAAGAAAGACTGTATAAGACTTGCGCCTATCTTGTATTCACCGCACGTGAAATTACGTCAAACTTTGATGTTTGCGATGTAATTGTGAATATAATGTATAGAGGTTAAAGAGAGTGTGCTCCTGTTATAACAAGGAATTGAAGTACTCTGATTAATGCAAGTATGTGAAGTTTGGGGTATAGCGGGATAGATTGCCCTCGTGATGTGGAAGTTGATCTACTATATATCCTTAGCCGTTGTATGGCATTCAGCTATACTCTCTGGTCAAACGATCCATTTGCATGTATCAAATTGACGAGTATGTTGGCTTAATGAAATTAGACTGGGTCTAGACCTCATCTTCGAGTGGGAGATGATGTATTATACGGTGGGTCACCCATG
Source organism: Misopates orontium (assembly GCA_946800315.1). Classification (NCBI taxonomy): domain Eukaryota; kingdom Viridiplantae; phylum Streptophyta; class Magnoliopsida; order Lamiales; family Plantaginaceae; genus Misopates; species Misopates orontium. The sequence goes on from OX326946.1 coordinate 16,214,507, forward strand.
TGGGTTACACCCAATCCAACTTAATTCAAATTAGAATTTGAATTAGCAAATTGGAGAGAGTAGTTTTTTTATGGACAAAACTACTCAAACCTCCCTTCTCTCACTAATCTACGAAACAACAAGATTATATGCAGAAAATTTAAGCAATTTTTGTGCATATATTGAAACACATTTTGGGAGGATCAAAAACTCATTTTTATGGAATATTTCACCATGCCAAAGGGTTCTTGGACTGCGGACATGGATTTTCTCCATATACTGATTGAATTCGGACCAAAGAGGGAAATATAGATGGTGCAAAATGTCATGCAATCGAACTGGGTCAAAGATCAAGTCCATGGAGTATTTATAATCCATTTTCCATAGATTCAAGGTTAGTAATTTCTAACAAAAAGGTATTCTCAAACCTATGGCATTGAATATCTCGAGGCATTTGCTCCAATGACTAAGTTACAGATTGGGTCTTGTTGTCATTAGCAACAAATGCTGGTTAAAATTTGCAGCAGTTTGATGTAAAAAATGCATTTTTCCATGACGATTAAGAAGAGAAAATTTACATGGAAACTCCTCGTGGTTTTGGATCAACAAAAGAAATGGTGTAAATTAAAGAAGGATCTCTATGGACTTAAGAAGTCACCAAGAGCTTGGTTCGAAAGATTTTCCCAAGTGATAACTAATTTGAGATACAAGCAGACTTAAGGAGATCATACTTTATTTGTGAGACGCTCGAAGTTAGGGGGAGTAATGACGTTTCTGGTATATATGGAGATAATTATTGCGACGGCTCGTGATGCACCTACACATCGAAAAATTTCTTTATGTAGTGTCCGACACACCGACACGACACCGACATCTCGACACGACACCGAAACTCCTCCGCACGTGTCAAACATGCCATGTGGCGTGTCTTAATAAAAGTAAAAAAAAGAAAAAGAAAAGGGACACCGTGTCGTACACGTTTTAAGGACGTGTCCGACACGGCTGGACACTTTTTGAGCTGATTTTGTAGTTTTTAATTTTTATTTATGGTTAAAATTTAAATTTCTTAAAATATATAGATAAATATATTAGAAGAATCAAACATTAAACTTTAAAAGTCAAATAATTTAGTAGCAAAAATGCATAAATGATAACTTTTTTCCCGATCAAATCTCACGAATAAGCCTACTACATTTCTCTTTGTGCAAACAACAAGTACGACAAAAAAAAGTTGTTCTTTCTTCGAGTCGTGACACTAATATTCTATTTAAAGATTTTATTTGAGTATTGTATAGCACTTTGTTTTGTCATTTAATTTGTGTATATGCCTTTGTATTTAATGCTTGGAATTTATGACTTAAACTTTAATGACTATTTTATTTGAATTGTAGTAGTTGGTTACTTGGTTTTGACTGTAAATATGTTTGCTTTGATTTTATATTTGAACGTAATAATATTATTTGTGCAGATTATGATGATATGTTCTATATTTTAATATAAGAAATTAATACAGCCGTGTCGTGGCCGTGTCGTGTCTTGTAATTTTAAAAAATCTGTGTCGCCGTGTCCGTATCGTGTCGTGTCCGTGTCCGTGTCCGTGTCCGTGTACGTGCATCATAGGTGACGGGTAATGATACATAATAGATTCACAATATAAAAAAAAGTGATTGTTGGACAAAAATTGACATAAAAGAACTTGGGGGTTTGAAATATTTTTAGGTATTGAAGTGGCACATAAAAGCATGGTATTTCTATTTCATAGCAGAATTACGTGTTAGACTTATTAAAGGAAACATGGATGATGGGATGTAAGCATATAGATACACCAATTGAGTTCAATCACAAGCTATCTATCTGATGCTTCCCAAGACCAGACATCACTTTATTTATTTGGCGAATACAAGACCAGACATCACTTTATGTATAAGTATAGTTAGTCAATTTATGCACAATCCTAAATAACTGCATCTCAAAGAAGTTCATCGAATTTTATAATATTTGAAAGGAACTCATCGAAAAGGAATTTTGTACAAGAAATGAGGGAACATGGGTTTAGAAGTTTACACTCATGCTGATTATGCAGGCTCCTTAGTATATAGGAGGTCCATTTCACGCTATTATACTTTCTTAGGTGGTAACTTAGTAACTTCGAGGAGTAAAAAACAGGATGTGGTGGCAAGATCAAGTGCTGAATCGGAGTCTAGATTGATGGCACAAGGAGTATGTGAAATACTTTGGTTGAAAATAATTCTTGAGAACTTGAAGGTGAAATGTAAAGGTCGTACTGTGACAACAGATTACCATATAGTCCCGTGCAACATGATTGAACAAAGCACATTAAAATAGACACACATTTCACCAAAGAAAACTCAATAATGGTCTGATTTGTTCTCCATTTGTTTCAACAAAGGATCAACTAGCAGATACAAAAGAACTGTCGAATAATGTGTTTCAAGATACCGTTAACAAGCGTGGAATGGAAGATATCCACTCCCAGTTTGAGGGAGAGAGTTGAATAATATATTTTATCTAAAATATTGTTACATTGAAATGTAAGCCAATGGACAATATGTTTTATAAGTGTTGTTACACTGGAATGCGTGCCAAATTTGTAAATATCCAAATTCCATCTTATATTGAAAAGGCAACTGGTTGATCATGAACAATTTTCATATTTTATTCTACTTTCATATATATATATATATATATATATATATATATATATATATATATATATATATATATATATATATATATATATATAAAGAGACTATTATTTTCATCATTCCACCAATACAAAATGAAAAAAAAAAAAACATCACTTTATAAGCTATATAGTTCAAAACTACTCATTCCAATCTCTGTATTCTAATTTTTGTTTATTTACCAACTATTTCTTTTTATTATTTTCAAAAGATATGTAAAATTAGTTTTTAAAAGTCTACATAAGATATACTAACTGTAAAGTAAATAGTAAGTTTTGTGTTTTCACTCAACAACTCAAGCTAAACATAAAAAGAGAAGGAAAAAACTAGCTTGTTGCAAATTATTCACTGATAAGTTCTTCAACGCATGTATCTGTTGATATTATTTGTATTTTTTTATAATATGTTATAAATATTGTTCAATTGTTGATTATTATTAAAAAATGTGAAGGTATTATATGAAAAATTTCAATAATAACTATAATGTGTCAAATGAATTCGTGAAACACATGCATATATATATATATATATATATATATATATATATATATATATATATATCGAAGCATTAATTTTATAAAGCCAAAATGAAGCCAAACAAAAAGAAAATAAAGGAAAACACATTTTCTCAAATAAGATTTCTTGAAAAGTCTCAATTTCCCTCATTTTTTGTCTTTCCCCCAATTTTTGAGGAACCTAGTTGTGATCCTAAACAAAACAAAAGTTTATAACTATAAAGACTTATTTTTCATGTTTAGTCCTCTCTCTCTCTCTCTCTCTCTCTCTCTCTCTCTCTCTCTCTCTCTCTCTCTCTCTCTCTCTCTCTATACACACACCTATGTGTATATTCATACATACATACATACATACATACATACATATATACAAGTAGATATAATAAATATTGCTAAAACAATAAAACATCACAATATCATTCACTTTGACAAAAAGTCTACCTGTAATTCATTATTCTCACAAAGCAGTTACCCTACCATGAACTTGATGATTTTTCATCCCTCAATAATACCATATAACTGTCATATTAAAGTAAGTAACAAACTATTCTACAGGACTCTTTATCTTTATCTGGAAAAAGAAAAAAGAGAATAGAATACACGAAGAAGAAAAGTTTAGGTTTCCTACCAACTCTGATATCATCCCTAGAACTTCAACTCAAGTAGAGCAACATCCTCTCTTCACATTTCCATATGTATCACCAACATTAATGGTGGTGCCCTGACCAGGCAGTACACTTTCCTGGGCTGCTAATGCCTTTTTGCTCACGATATGATATATTTCATTCAAAACGGTATTGAACGCGTTTTCTATATTATGTGCCTCCAACGCCGAGGTCTCAAGAAACGCCAATCCTTCTTTCTCCGCCAAGCTCTCACCTTCTATTTCGTCCACTGATCTGAGGTGGCAAAGATCGGATTTGTTTCCAGCCATCAGGATGACAATGTTGGAATCTGCATGGTCCCTTAGTTCACGAAGCCATCTTTGGACATTGTCGAAGGTTTGCCTCTTAGTTATGTCGTAAACTAGGAGAGCGCCAACTGTGCCTCGATAGTAGGCACTCGTAATAGCTCGATACCTTTCCTGGCCTGCAGTGTCCCATATTTGAGCTTTTATTGTCTTTCCTTCTATCTGTATAATATTGCGTACATGGATAAGTGGTTTTGCAAGGACTGTAACGATATAATAGTAAAGAAGGTGTCCAGAATACAAATTGGGGGATTAACTAGAGACACAACTATTTCGTTTATTAGTATTGTAAAACTTGAGAAAGAAGACTGTATAAAATACAAGCATCATCTTTTATTGTCATCCCCATTATTTTTCTTCCTTTTCGATGAATCGCGTGATTAGCACCTAAGTTCGCACAAATTCGAATATATTATACCCACGTGAAGCTCATACTCAGTCTTAGAGCGAAAAGAAAAAAAATACAACCTATTATACTAGAACCTCCACGAGCTAATGATCACCCTCTTCACATTATTGGAAATTAACCCCAAAGTATATCAACCCTGAATCACTAAATTATCAAAAAGCCACCATAGTGAATTGGTTTTTGCAGAAAAAGGAGTAGCATCATGCAGACTACACCAAAGTTCTATAACCATATTTGCATACAAAAACAATAAGAACCAAGCCTTAATCTCAATAAATAGGATTACAATTTGAACCAAACGAAAACCTGTTTATTCGAGCACTATATATCAATCTTAAAGGCCCCAACACCTTTACGCTAACCTCTCAAATCAAAGTATGTCATTAAATTTCATAACATATAAATCGAAAAGCGATTAAAACAATAATATTACTCACGTGAAGAGTTCTGGTGGCAAATTCAACACCAATAGTGGATTTAGACTCCAAACAGAATTCGTTCCTGGTGAACCTAGAGAGAATGTTGGATTTTCCAACACCAGAGTCGCCAATCAACACAATTTTGAACAGGTAATCATACTCATGATCCAATCTATTCGCCATTATGATGCTTTGTTAATTTCTGTCTAGTCCCTCATAACTACATGCACAAAAAAGATGAAGATGGCACCATTCAAATCATAATATAAAACCGTCGAATCCAACAAAATTGATTACGTAAAGAAAATAAAATACTGATCCAAGAACAAAAATGTAGAAAAAGACTTGTTAGAGAAGGGATTAAAAAATTGAACATTGCTTACCATAAATGAGGGATCTTGAGCGGAAAGAAGTGCGCAGAAACTAAGAAAGAAAGAGGTGAGTGAGTGGCTTAAAATGAAAAACAAAAGGAGGAAACAAAGGAGGGATGTTTGTTTGAGAAATTATTTCGTGCAACTGTGCAAGATGAGGTGGCACAACGAGTTGTTTATTTGTGTTGGAATAGGATTATGGGAAGTTATTTTCTATAACATTAAAAATGTTTTAATTAGGATCATTAATTGCACTACGTTAGCAATGCAACGGTTGCATAAAATAATTTTTTTGTTTGGTGAGATTATTTTGTAACAACCGACTTTAGTATCTAATATTTTTATTTTGGTGTGATTGTATTTGTGTATTCAAGCAAAAAAGCGGTATACATATTAAAAACTTTATTTATGTGTGTTGACATGTTACACTTATTGGGATTTTAATAATAGAAGTTTAATTAATTTCCTTGTATTACAAATATATCAGGAAAATTGTTAGCTGTAATGTACTTAAATTTATTTTTTTTTAAATTCTAAAAAGTTAAATACAAAAACATATCCACCTTCAGTGATAAAGTTGAAAAATTCTTGATTTTGTGATTTAAATAATTAGATCATAATGACAATTATGATGCCAATGAAAGAAAAGTTGACCATTATTAGTTCGACGAACATATTCTGAGCTGGAATCAAAGGAGTGAGAGTGTGGCGTGCATGTTCATGTGGTTAGTGCAGGATGGAACCATGTCATGATGGAGTTGCTGGTTTTGGGACTATGTGGTAATATTTAACCTTTTACATCCGTGTTGATGGCAAATAGTGGTGTCGTCCAAATTATATTGGATACTTAAACTTGTTATTGAAGAATATTATCGTAGTTACAGTGATGAGAAGAGCTAAAAGATATACATCAAAAAATAAAATAAAAAGAGCAACAAGATTATAAATTTTAACCTCCAATTTTTTTTTTTTCTAGTAAAATTAATCATATAGAAACTGAGAATTTTGGATAACCACAACACCGGGATGTGAGATGAGGCATCACTAGGTTGGCATAATTGAATTTTTTATTTTTTATTTTTTATGTAGGTGACAGTAATTGATTTATTAGTGATAAATGACCATCTTAAGCGTCTCAGAATATAATCTACTATACTATTTTAAAATGTGAGTCCTCTTACTCACAAAATGCGATTCGGTTACTTTCTCATCACACTAATCATAAGAGATTATTTCTAATTGACTTTGTCCTTCCGAACACCCCACTCATTCACTTTCTTCACTTATCAACTTTCTCTGTACTTTGTTTATCTTCACCAACAGATTATTACAGGTATATGATTTTTTATATTCATTTTTTTTTTGGTTTAACACTATTTCACTATCTATTTAGTTCTAGCAAAATCTATCACTATATTACTATTGTGGCCGACGATTATTAAAAGTTTATGATTTATAGATTCAAATCTCTTTATTTGTGTACCTATATAGTTTTTATATTGCCTTGCAAAGCATTAATCGAGTTTGAGGGTAGTTGGTGTGGAATGGACTGCGATGAGGATGGTATTTTCTTTTCAATCTCGTGATTATTTATTTTTGCTTAATATTATGGTATATTCTGTCTCTTACCTCCGTTCACATTATTTTTAGGGAATGATAGCGGAAAATGCAGTTTGAGAAACCTAAAATGTCACGTGAGAATAGGAATCATTATTGTCTTGGGAGGAAGAGGACATGGTGATGGTATAAAAGGGAAATGGTCAAGTCACCAAAAGATTAGATGGGCCGATGTTAAAAAATGCCCCATGTTCCCGTCACATGACTTGTTTTAAAATAAAGATAAAACAAAAAATATAAAAAAAAATGGCTTTGAGTATAAAAGTTTCACTCACTGTGATTTGTATACTTTGACAAATTTTTGTTTCAAGTACAATTTAAAAAAAGAAAAAAAAAAAGACTACACAACGACAAGTTTTTGCTGCTAAAATATGCAAATAACAACAATAATTAGCTGCTGCAATTCGCAATTTACAGCAGCAATTAACTGCATCAATTTGCAAATTCCAGCCGTCTTAAATTATGTATTTTATATACTAAATAGAAAGTCTTCATATTTCTGTTGTTAAATTAACGGCTACTTTGCTCTTATAGTATATCGTTTAGTTTATAAGTTAAGTTTTAGTTAGCGTTCTGGCTCCAGTTTTGATTAGTATAAAAATGGACTAGATTAGAGTTTTACTTGTTCATCTACACATTGTAAAAATTCGCTCTATCTTTCAACTCTCAATAAAGATTTCTTGATTATTTTCACATGGTATCAATCATCGAGTTTCGATCAAAATTCTTCCGTTGCATTCTTCGATCTCTGTTCTTTGCTTTCATGATCAAGTGATTCAACTTTTGTGTACTTTTTGGTGACTCAACATTTTATAGGTGCTTCGAATGAGGGGATATCTTTATTGGAGATAACTATATATCATGGACTAAAGAACAAAATCTGCTTTATTGATGGACTAAGGGGATAGAGATGTCACTTAATATAAAGAACAAAATCTGCTTTATCGATGGTAGTACCTATGCCTGATGAGAGGGATCATCTTCTTAGAACTTTTTGGACACGTGTTTCCTTTCTTGGGTTTTAAATCCTGTTCCCAAAGATATCTTCCATAGCCTACTTTATGTTACTTCTATGGCAAGAACTTAAAACAAGCTATGATCGTATAGATGGTTCTAGAGTTTACCATCTTAAAAAATCTCTTGAAAATGTATTCGTCATCACCTACACTTATTGCTTCAAGGTGTCAAGTATTTAGGTGTGTGGGTCTTGTGTTATTACGAATACATCTACTGCCTTTCATTCTTTGGGAGAAGAAGGTGAGTTCCCAAAAGATGACGATTGATGATTTTACCAAAGTTGCTTTGATTGAGTGACAATGTTTATCTCATAAAAAGGACATTGCAACTGCTCGTGTGCTTCTCAATTATCTCTGTTTAGTGAAAGCTCTCCGATAATGTGAAGAATAGTGCTCATGATGGACTTCGTAAGGTTGGGGATTGCAAAAGAGAGCAGATCAAAAGAGTAATCACTTCCACCTTTTTGGAGATCCAGCTCAGCAGTTAGTTAGCAATTAGTTAGAGTTAACATGCCAGCTCAGCAAATTAGTTAGACAAGCTGTTAGATGATTAGTTAGTTAATCAGCGCATAATTTAACCCCTGTATATAAACTCTTAGCTCATTCCTTTGTACCCAAGTTTCCAGATCATTCTAATACAATTCAGTTTACATTCTCTTTTCTCTCTCTGTTGCTTCGTGCTGTAACTATGGAGTTCATCGCACAATATTTGATCCACATGAGTTTGATCTCAAGTTTCAACATGATGTCAAAGCAGTATTGTAGAGAATCTCATAAGGTGACTGTGAGGACCGCGCCCCACGAGTCACAATCCGATCCGAGTTGGTCCTGTGTTGGTCACCTAACAAACTCAACTCAGACCGAACTGTGGCTCATAGGAAGGGGTCTCACTGACCAGGATCAAAACCATAACATTATAAAATACTTTCACTTTAAATACAGCGGAAGTCTTTGGAATACAAATAGATTTTACAATTTTAAAATGATGTAAATACAAAATCAAACACTTAACAGTTTTTGCAAAGTTTCCAAAAGCGGACTTGTCGATCATTCGTTCCATCCGTGCTGCTATACCAATCTTACTCTGAGAAAGGGACATATAGAACAAAAGAGGAGTAAGTCATTATGACTTAGTGAGATTCTTAGAACATGGCAATAATCAAACAGTGATCAGAACAAAACGAACAAGAATGACCAGAATAGTTACATCTGCATCACTGAACTGAAATTATCGGTTTTAACGATAATACTGGAGTATTCAGAAGAACGAGAAAATGAACTTGTGCAATTACATATAACAGATCCAACCTTAGCTCCGAAATTCAACCGTATACCTCCCTACGAGGAGCTACCTCGCAACAGAACAGAAGACATGCTCGAGTACATGCCAGTCTAACACGCGGGTCACAGCCAACTCCTGACTGCAAGCGGCGCTTAGACAAGATGGGTATTAATCAGAATTACTTAAACCGACAGCCCTTTGCTGCCCAGCAGTAAATCCTTTCAATCCCTGGGCCCAACTTCCCAAAGGCGTCCCAATGGGTGAAACAGAATTATCAGATGAGCTAGTAATCCGGACAATATCCGTTGCTCGTTTTTGAGCTACATAGGCCGAACATAGTTCGTTGCTCGTTGCACAATTCAAGAATTGATTGGGTGATCATGATATCAGGTTAATTATGATTATGAAGAAATTCCCGATTATGATTTAAATGAGATTTGATTTAATAATAGGCAAGAAAACTGATTATGTAAAGAATTAACAATTTTAAATAAAAGCATTAAAATGGTGAGAGAATGTTGCTCGTGATTCGAAATAAAGAATCACAATTGTTATGTCCAAGTTTCTCAGGGCCGGATGCCAAACGGGGTTTTGAACAAATCAGAAATCAAACCTCACCTTTTACCGTATGGGAAATTCTTGATTAACGTCGATAATTGCATAACCTTAAATAAATCAAAAAGATATAATCAATTGTTTGCTCACAAATTTACAACAATAATATATACTTTCAATATTTATCACATTTAAAGAAGTTCAATTAAATATCTAATTCTTGTTAATTTTGGATAAATCCAACATTTACCTATTTTAATTTTAACCATAACGTAAAATTATAAATAATGAGATTTACCATTTCAAAGTAACAAGTTGAAGACTAAACCAATTTACAAAATTATTATTAGAGTCTCAATTTCTAATTTATTAATAACATATTTCATATTAACAAACATATATATTTTCAATGCATATTTAATCCTTTTTAAAACAATTATTCTTAACAAAATTCATGTAAATTACTTATTACATAATAATATTAAATCAAAAGTTTTACCATGATATTAACACTGAACAAATATCTCAGTATGCCCTTGAATAAAATTACATCACATATATAACTTTGGTAAAAACTATTTTTCTTATAGTTATTAGTATAAAATTACACAATATTGCATATATCAATAATAACAATTAAAATAAATTGTAAACATATAGATCTAATTAAAATTAATATTTCCAGAATACTTATTATTCTAATATACTAGATTAGAAGGTTAGATCACAAGATAAACACAATACTTTACTTAAAGTTAAAGATATTGAAAGATCAACCGTAAAATAAACTATATGTCATCTTAATGTTGCAAAGTCCATGAAAAGTATTAAACACGATTCTAAATTATAATAAACTGATCTAACATCATTATTAGTATGGAATGCGTCCATATTAATGATCAATTTCATGATTTGTGTAGCTTTTGCAACATATATTGGTTAATCAAAATGTTTATGCAAATATAAGGTAGAAAACTGTAGCAATCTTAGATTCACCTTCAATCGGACTTTCAAACGATATGATAATCTAAAATTGATTGAGGGGTCCTAATCTTAAACATCCTGGAGAGTATGTAGTTTCAAAATCAGATCAATAGGACAAGGTTTGGTATTTTAAATAAATCATGAAAGATGGGAGCTGTTTTCGGATTTTCTGGACAGTTCTACGTATTTCTAATTTGTAGACGCCTCAAACGACTTTGGTTGAAGAAGGTTTCTGAATATAAAAGTTAGCTTACACAATAACCAGTATGTGGTAAAAATTTTAGAAAAAGACTCTAAGTTGGGATATGGTTTTCGGACTTCTAAAGTTTCTGTACCAAAACTGGCAGTTTTGACCAAACTCGGTTTTGAGGATTTTCAAGGACTATAAAGAAGGCTTAAAGTACTGAAACAATTTTTCTAAGAAACTAAACATCAAGAGGAAGAACTTTGCAGAAGAAAAGAAGAGAAGATTCGGAGAAGAGAGGTGTGAGAAAATTGTTGAAGAGAGCCTCCCTTTTATAGGTGAAAATTGGGAGACAAGGATTAATTACCATACCCTACTCATTTTTATTTTAATCCAAGCTAGGTCACCCTAATTATGAAGATGTTTCCAGGCCTTATCTGATAGGATTTTATAAGAATAAAATATTAGAAATATCTAGCATAAAAGACAAAGCAAAATTACCTTTTTACAAATGTAAATGTAAATATGTGAAGATTTACCATTGTAAATGAATGCTTGGATATTTTGAAACTACAAGGGACCACTTTGAAAGTCTTATGACTCATTTGGTCTTAAAGAAAATATTTGTGGTCAATCATAATTTTTTCAAAAGGAGTAGGACTAAATTGTAACTTTTTCAAAACTTTTGTGGTCAAAATCATATTTTCAAAAAGTTCAAGGACTAAAATGAAAATTCAAAAATACTTTTATTTTCTTCCAAATTTGAGGGGCGTTACAGTGACTTTCCATCAAACATAGATGAAGGTATTTTGTTAAGAATGTGTGTGGCAGCAAGTACACAATCACCCCAGAAATGCAGTGGTAGATGAGAATGAAATCTGAGTGCCCTGGCTTTATTAAGTAAGGTTTGGTGTTTGCGCTCAACAATACCATTTTGCTGTGGTGTGTAGACACAACTTGTTTGGTGTATAACACCCTTTGAATAGAAGAAATCATGCATAAGAAACTCAACACCATTATCACTCCTGACTATCTTAATGTTCTTCTGAAACTGAGTTGCCACCAAGTTAAAAAATGCTTCTAAGTGTGTTCTAGTCTCTGACTTACATTTCATCAAACAAATCCAGGTATTTCTAGAGAAGTCATCAACAATTGTCAAGAAATACTGATGTTTATTTAGTGTGGGGGTTGCAAAAGGACCCAATATATCACAATGGATCAATTCAAAGAGTTCCTTAGCTCTACTAGTACTGATAGGAAATGGATTTCTATGTTGTCTAGCCAATGGACAGATATTACAATCTTTAACATTATACTTTTGTATATAAGGTATTACATTATTGAGGGAAGATGACCTTGATGAATATAGGTGGCCCAAACGAGCATGCTACAATGCAGATGAAGTTGTGGTAGCATCAAACTGAGTGACATTATTGCAAAGAAACTTTCTGTAACCTGTATAGCCCTTGATGTGCATCAGCTGTGCCAATCATCTTCTTTCTGAGCACATCCTGAATCATGCAAATAGATTCAACAAAATTCAGAGAACACCTGGTGGACTTAGTAAGCTTGCTGACTGATATCAGATTAACTGAGAAGCTTGGAACACGCAAGACATCAGTTAAAATCAAATTATTATTGAGTTTCACATTGCCTTTATGACTGACTTCCACTCTCAAGCCATTAGGTAAGGATCAATTCTATTTTCTTCTCTCCAAGATGAGCCTGAATAATATCCACTCTCATCTCGAGGGGGAGTGTTGGAGATCCAGCTCAGCAGTTAGTTAGCAATTAGTTAGAGTTAACATGCTAGCTCAGCAAATTAGTTAGACAAGTTGTTAGATGATTAGTGAGCTAATCAGCGCATAATTTAACCCCTGTATATAAACTCTTAGCTCATTCCTTTGTACGTAAGTTTCTAGATCATTCTAATATAATTCAGTTACATTCTCTTTTCTCTCTCTGTTGCTTCGTGCTGTAACCATGGAGTTCATCGCACAATACTTGATCCACATGAGTTTGATCTCAAGTTTCAACGCACCTTGCCAAATTTACTCACCTTCTGTAGTAAATGTGCAAAAGATTTTTACCTGGGATCTCCATTTAAACACAAGGTACAACCATATAGTTAAATGGCAAGGGAATTTTTTTTGTTGGGATGAGGCATAAAATGGAAGCACAAGGCGGTGCTTCAACCCCATACAAGCTCAAAGATCAGTCCCTTAGCTAATAAATTTAAAACAAATACAAGGAGCAGTACACCAATCATAAAAGGAGAATGGAAAATCTTTTATCTTAGCCTTTGCCCATGCCCATGAATTCACTTTAATTATCTCCCCCACTTTAGTCTCATGCACTTGCTCGCCGCAAAACAAAGATTTATTTCTCATGGTCCAAATGCACCAGACAATGATACACCACAAACCTTTGCCAAGCTCTGATAGAATTCGAAGCCCATTTATTTCTCCCCTTAAAAGGCCTTGTTAAGTGGAGATGGAACTTCTCTTTATAAATATAAGCCCAGGCTCTTTCCCAAGCGATGTGGGACACTTCTTAACACGCCCCCTCACGTGTGGGCCGGTATTAACTTCGGTCCCATCACGTGGGTAGGTCGCAAGCCCATCATACGTCTTGGGTAGGCTCTGATACCATGATAGAATTTGAAGGCCATTTATTTCTCCCCTTAAAAGGCCTTGTTAAGTGGAGATGGAACTTCTCTTTATAAATATAAGCCCAGGCTCTTTCCCAAGCGATGTGGGACACTTCTTAACAAGCTCCACATCAATAATTTGTTTGAACATCTCTGCGAACTGAACGGAATGGGAGAAAGGTTCATTAGATAAAGCTGCCTTGAGACCAACCCACTCGAAGATCATCATACAAATTCGATAAGATGTAGGACATTCCAAGAACAGATGAACAGTAGTTTCGGCCGCCGATCCACAGAAAACACATCTATCTGCAGTAGCTAATTCTTCAACTCCTCTCCTAATTAAATTTGATTTTGTAGGGATTCTATCCATCATCATTCTCCAAGCAAAAGACATCATTTTTGGATGAGCACTTGACTTCCAAAACTGTATATAAAAGACTTGCACATCATGCGTTTTTGTCAGCCTAATGTACGCTGATCTGACTGAGTAAAAACCCGACTGTTCCAATCTCCATTTCCAGTAGTCCCTATTCTCTTGAGGCTGATTTTGCTGTAGCAAGGCATTGAACTCATCAAAACATGACATCGACGAAGATTGAGTAGAAATTAGTTGCACAGCGGACCAGGCACCACTTTTCTTTCTGAAAACATTTCCGTTTTTAACTTTATAAGTATAGTAGAATTTGTCAAATATCTTCCTGAATCATAGATTCCACTAGTTCTAATGTTCTTCCGAATATGGATGTTTCAGTTTTGGCACTTTTTTGCTGGACATTGATATCTCATTTTCGTATAGTTTGGGATTTCAAACACCTTGGTCCTGTAATGAAAAGAGTTGCAAAGAAATGCCTTATGATATCACCTTGGTCCTCTAAGCTTCAATGAAGTGATATCGCCTACCGTTCTAGTGGACTGAAGAAAGTCAGTTGTAAGGCATCGAGTCTGTCTTTGATTGTGTTATGCAATGTATGTGACAGATAAAAGATTCAAGTAAAAACTACTTACTTGTATCTGGAACTCGTGGAGTTAGAACGATAAAGTCTATATAGGGTGAAGCTGAGTGAAAATTTGATGCTTCTGAATGATTAGCCGATTTCAAGGATGCCTTCTTTCTATGGCAAAACATGATCATTAATGTGCTGCATGTTTGGAGTTGATTATATGATGCATAAAACAATTGCCAAATGAGCCAAGTGAAAACAGCAGCAAAAAAATTAGAATCCTTCAAAAAAGAACACAGTTATTTTACTAAACGAAATAAGACAGATCATCGTCATGACGACATGAAGTTTCGTAAGCACCTGTATGACTCTTATGCAACCATCACATATCAATATTCTGGCCTAAAGTTAAACAATCATGGAAACTCTGCATTTGTCATATAAATACTGATCATTCATTCCCTGGAAGTTTGGTGTGAATACATTGTTCACCATTCTGCATCAAATAGTTGTAGCTCTTTGTTTCAATTGTGATACGAAGTAGTATCTCTGTAATTGTAGTTTATTCTAGCTTGTTTTCTGCGCAGCAGTTTTGTTGAATACAGGAGCATGTGCATCATTGTATGGTCCAGCCTTTTTTCAGTTGCAAGGATCAGAATCTGCTGGTTTGATTCTTGCAACTAGAGTTAAGCTTATCAGGTGCCTCAGGTCTGACTTTTGCTTTTTAGCCTCTCAGGCAAAGGATGCTATTCCATCATAATCAGCCTATGAAAGTTTGGTTGTAAGTACAGTAATCTTTTGAGTCTGCAATACAAAGAAATAGCTTTTCATATGCTGAGGCCATTTTGGCTGCCGTGAACATACGCAACGCCCGTTCCCTGGCCAGTTTACCTTTCTGCTCCAGTATAACTCTTCCATCTTTCCATACTTGATACAAAGCTTTCTTCAGTGCTTCTACTGTAGGTGAAAATGTGTATCCGACGTCTTTGCTGATAATCACAGACCCCGTGATGCTTGCGAGTTTCGTGGCCATCAACGGTTTCCCAACCAGCATCGCTTCTAACAATGTGTGATCCAACCCTTGAGCACGAAGAGTTGGGTTCACGAAAATGTCGATGGCATTGTAGAATCTCGCCAGTTGGGCTTGATCCAACGGCCCCAGAACTCGTAAACTCGATCCAAGTTCTTTGTATCTAGAACCCCATGGTCCATCTCCAGCAACAAGAACAATGACACTATCCTGGAAAGATGGATTTTCTTTAAAGATCTGCCTCAGAGCTTCAAAAATCAAGGGATGTCCCTTGTCCTTAACCAACCTCCCTGCCATTCCAAGAATCAGTGATTTAGAAGATTCTTGAATACCAAGTTTTGACAGGAAATCTTTGTTGGAAAAATCAGGTTTGAAAACATCCTCATTGACCCCATTTAGAATAATGTGAACACGATCTTCTGGTATCATGTAAATCCTCTTCAGAACATCGCCGACATGATCACTTGTAGCAACATGGTGAGCGTAACGAGGGAAGAATTTTATTTCATCTACTACCTTCGATACTCTTTGGGTCAAAATAGGTGACTGATTCACTTCAGGAGCCCTCTGGAGTTCCTGAATAATGTCGGAATGTATAGATTCATAAGCAATACCATGCCATGTGACAGCAAGGTTAGCCAGATGGCGCGCTCTAGTATGCATAAGAGCTACACTTTCAGTATGAACCACATCAAACAGTTTTCCAGTCGAATTCTGGACTTCTTGGAATTGGTTCCAAACCGTGGTTTGGTCTAAGTAACCGCCTGCTGTCGGTTTGGAGAAGTGAAAGTATAAGTTTCTGTGTGGTGGGGTTATGTTGAACAAGTAAGGGGTGAAAATGTGAAGGTGGTGGCCTCGTTTGGCAAGGGCGACGTGGAGAGTCAAGGCGTGGCGTTCCAGTCCTCCGGCGTGGCGTTCGTCTGGCCATTTCTTGACAAATAGTGCAATCTTGAGGAGTGATGGTGGCTCAACGGGGAAATGAAGTAAATTCCAGGCTGATGGAAATGTAAGAACGTCGAATGGTTGATTCTTTTCACCGAGAAACGACGTCTCAAAACGAGAATAACTGAAATTGGACCAATATACAACCGGAAATACGGACAATGAAGAGAGAAATACGAGGATGTAGGAACAGCCGCGCAAACTGAAACATGGGGTCTGAAACTTTGCCATTGTATGGGTTGGGGAGCAACAGAAGTAGCTGGTGATTGAAGCTCAGATGATAATTTGAATTTAGCAGATGGAAAAGAGTGTTATTTCCTGATTGACTTTCCTGATTTTCAGATCTCACTCAAACATGTTAAATATCTTACAATAAATATTGAGTAGACTTCAAGAAGGACTTCAACTCTCTTTTGTTAAATATCACTAGAAAAGACAAAATATTTCATTGACAACTCATGTAAGATTGATTGTAAACGACTCAAATGCTTCGCTGTGCTACAAATTAACTAGTGTTGGTATTACCTAATACTTAGTTATTTAATAACAATTGGAGGTAAAAGATTCCTACCTTGCCACATCTATAAATATGATGGGTTTGAGGATGCTGTAAATGTAAGAGTTGACTATGATCACGGCTATACATGCTTCCTCATTTACATCACCCTGTCAATCATATTTTAGAATTTCCAAGTAAAATCTCTGGTGGATGGGGATCTAGCTATAACAATAAAATAATTTTTTGAAGTTCTTTAAAAAAGTTTCTTGAACTAAAACTGTTTGAAAGTGACAACAGATTTAAAAGAGATTTTTTTTTTGGGGCACCATCATTTGGTTCTCCTTCGTAATTTCTCCTACACAAATGCTATGGTCTTTTGCATGTAGTTCTAAATGGGAAGAGTATTTTGTAATTTATAAATCGTAATGATGTACTCTTGTAATTTAACTAAAGGCAAAAAATGCAAGATTTGCCTTCTAACTTTGCCTTTTTTGCGTTTATGACCAATATCTTTTTGACCCACAATCTTGTCCTATATGTAGTATGTACGACTTTCTATTGCGAGTTATGCCCTGTCGGCCAAAAATGGATTTTTATGTTGACGTGTGCGTCTACATGCATTGTCGTGTTCCTAGGTGGAGTATCGCATGTTACGTTTCATTAGTTACCATACATGCAATTTCAACAGTTAAAAGTTACATGACATTTTTGCAAATCTACTTTAAAAATTTAATAAATTCAAAGTAACTTTTTCAATTCTAATTTAATATAAAATCTTATTATTTGTGATGACGGCCCCTCTTCCGGCCACGCTCGTCACCGGAGCCGTTCGCACGTCGGTCTCGGCTCAAGATGCACCTGGACTCGGGTAAGCTCCCAGCTGCTCCGCAACTATCCACGACCCTTGGGGGTTCGGGCTCCGTTCGCACGATCTCCCTTCAAACCGCTTCCTTGGCTGTATCTTGAACTCTTCCGACCTTCTCCGCTTGCGCTGACTGCTCACTCTTCCCAGGTGGGGCTCTTCTCTTTCTCTACCTATCTCGGGATCAGTGGTTTCGGCGGGAGGAGTGTGTTGTGCTGAGTTGAGTTGGTGTGTGATAGCTTGTGTCATAGCCTGTCTTTTGCAACTGACCCGCCTCCCTATTTATAGGGCAAAGGTGAGGTTATAAGTGTAATTTGGCCCTGGGCACGTGTCACCGTGCATGCTCGTCCGAGGGCAATAGGGTACTTGAGTACCCCTGTAGAGTAGGGCACGTGTTATCCGCATGTTACCCTCGGCGCACGGCATGCTCCGGTTACACCTTATAACTTCCGATCCAATGCTCTTCATTGGGGAGGCGGGGCGGTCGAGCCCTGGGAGGAGGACAACGCATTCGGGCGAGTGGAGTATGACGTCAATTCTGACGTCCGGCCCCTTGGGCACGTGTCCTCGTGCATGCTCGTTCGAGGGTAATAGGGTACTTGAGTACCCTTGTAGAGTAGGGCACGTGGTGCCTGCATGCTACCCTCGGCGCACGGCATGCTCCGGCTGCACCTTATAACTTCCGAACCCACACTCTTTATTGGGGAGGCGGGGCGGTCGAGCCCTGTGGGGAGGACAACGCATCCGGTGAGTGGAATGTGACGTCGACTATGACGTCCGACCCTTCCTTCTGGTTGGGGAAAAGGGACGGTCGCCACTGGTTGATGAGTAGGTGACGTACGCCTGCATGTGAGGGGTTTGACCCCCCTCGGGGAATACACACAGCATAGGATATAATAAGTATTTAATAAAGGTGCGGGGGTAGAAGGGGGTCGATATACCTGGGGGTCGATACCTGGGTTCGGGCGTTGAGCGAGAAAGAAGGGGGTAGTGAGGCGGGATGAGGTCAGAGGATTAGGCCACGTGGACGGGTACGATCCCAAGAGGGAGAGTATGCGTCATCATAAGTCCCCCAGTCTTTGTCGCAGTTCGCAGAACGTGGCAGAGAGTAAAATAGCTAGGGGCCTAATCATCTGACCGCGCGTCGGCCTCACTTCCTGATTTCTCGGGATTCCTCAAACTTCCCTCATACGCTGAGCCCTACGTGTTATCCATCCGCGTTTATTGGGTTTCGAGCGGGAGTTATACCGCCTTTTTGCACGTCTATTTAGGTTTTTCACGTTGCAGTTTTGTAGGTTCATAACTTTTTGCCTCCTTGTAGCTATAATTTCCTTTGCTTCTTTTTACTCACCATCATTATGTCTGCCAACGCTGCCGCGACCGCCTCTTCCGGATCCACTCCTCCTGCTTCCCCAACTCGATCAGTGCCATCTTCTCCCCCGGTAACCCGCCGTGGTAAGCGCTCGGCTGCCTCCGCTGCTCTGGAGAAAGGGACTCCACCCAAAAGGCAGGCGGTGAACATAAGCGACGCCGCGAGTACCGCGATTCAGGCCACTGTCGACAACTTAATCGCCAAGTATAATGTGGTGATGGAGAATGCGACGGTGTTGATCCCGGAGCCTTCGGATCGGGCGAATAATCCTCCTACCGGCTTCTTGACTGTCTTCTTTCCTCAGGTCGAGGCTGGGTGGCGGATGTTTGTGCCGCCTCTCTTCCGAGATGTAGCCAAAGCCCTTGGGCTTTGTCTGAGTCAACTTACGCCCAACGCCTTCTCTATTATGGCGGGGTTCGAGATTACCTGCCGAGGTCGAGGGCTCCCTTGTACGGCCGACCGCTTATTGGCCCTATATGACGTGGGTGCCGGCCAAGTGCCCTTCTTCTATCTGACTCCCCGCTCGTCTCAAGCTGCTCCGGGGGCGAGGATCCTTACTGACGCTTCTTCCTCCTATGGCAGCTGGAAATCCAATTTCTTCTTCGTAAAGCCCCCAGGTCGCAATTGTGCGAGCTGGGGGGTGACGAACACGTGGTCGAGCGGTCCCACGGAGTTGATACCACCCAACTGGACCGGACTCGGCTCCAGATGATGGAAGAAGGGTACTTCGAGGCGAAGTACCACGTGCTGAGGCTGACCAAGACCACAAGGCTGTTCGAGCTTTGCGGCCTCCAAGGAGGGGTTAGGTCACCCCATTTCCCAAATTTGCAGCAGGACCCCGAATTTCGTAAGTTCTAGTTTCGATCCCTCTGGTTCCTGGCTTTCCTCGTTTTCTTTGTACGCTGATCTCCCTTTTTATGATCCATGTTCTCAGGTTCGCTGATATCTACTTTGGCGGAGGCGGCCAAAAACGCGCCTGTGCCCCCTAAAGTTCCCAAGGGGGGTAGATCCGTTCGAGGGAGGACTTCGTCTTTCCAATCTGTGGCGGGCACCCAAGTCGCGGATGTTCCACCGTCTCCCTCTCCATCTCAATCCACTCCTGAGAGAGAACCGGCGCCTGCTCTTCGCCCGGCTCCTAGGCTTAGCAGGGACGCGAGCTCAGCCCCGCCATCTTCCGATGATTTCCCTAGCCTTCGGGAGGACGATCTCGACCTCTTTCGTGATCCGACTCCCGTTAATTTCGACACCGGTTTCGGCTGGGTCCGGGAGTCTTTACCGGCTACCTTTGACTGGGGTGGTCTGGCTACTTCTCCTGCCGCTCACGAGGAGGTTGCGCCCTCTCCAGCCTCTCCTCCTCGGGATTCCAGCTCTCATCCATCTCCCGATCCCCAAGGGGAGGATGCTGAAACTGCTCGTTTGTCGGAGGGTCGGGGGGAGTCCGACGCTCCTACGCCTTCTTCTCCGACTCTGAGGGATGGTTTAATGGGCTCGGTCGTTGGTTCGCCCGGGGCAGCCGACGTAGGGTCTCCTGTGCCTTCCTCGAATCCTCAGGCTGACACGGCGCCTCTGCAGGAAGAGGCTGGAGGCGAGAGACCGGAGGTTGGGAGCGATGAAGGTGGTGCTTTGCGTGGGGCTCGTGAAGAGGGCACCTCTTCACGGATGGTGGTGAACCAATCGGGTCGTACTAGGTCCGTCGAGCGTTCCCTGACGGAAGAACTCCGTGGCCTGGGCGGCGGCTTTTCCAGGCTGAGCCAGGTGGTGGATTCTCTCGAGGTTGCATCGCTCCGGAACCGAGGGATCCAATGGTTGAAAGATCAGGCTGGCTACGAAGCAGTGGATGTAAGCTTATCACCTTCTCCTTTATGTCGATTTTTCTTCTTCTCTATTTATGACATGTGTTTGCCCTTTTCTTTCCCAGTTTAGCGCCCGCCAGTTTCTATTGCTGGAACACATTCATACCCTGGAGGAGCGGGTAGCGGAATTGGAGTCCGCCGTTCCCGATCCTTCCGGGCAGGAGGACTTGGAGAATCTGAGGTCGGACCACGCCCAGGTCTTGGCCGATTTGCAAGGAGCTCAGACGGCTCTGGAGTCTCGGACGAAGAGATGTCGCGAGTGGGAGACTTATGCGACTGGGCTACAAGAAGAGCTGGTCCGGGCCCAAGAGCAGCTTCGGGAGGCAGAGAAGGTGAGGGATGAAGGGGCCCTGGAGTTGGTGGCTTTGAGGGACACTCTGGAAACTACTTCTCGGCTGTTGAAGGAGGCCGAGGTGGGGCAGACGAAGGCGGTGGCTACTGCTGAGACCCTTCGGGTGGAGTTGGAGGAATGTCATGCCACTATAGGCGATCGAATTGCTTCCGAGGTTCGGCGGGTCAACTTGGATCTCCGGAAACAAATCGTCGAGAGGTCCCGTAAGGACGCATTCGATCGCATCATTCGGTACATTGGTTCTCCGCTCCATCATGCTTACTTCCGGAAGGTATTCGCTACCCTGGTCATGGTTGGGTACAAAGGATCCATACAACAATTAAAAGCAAGGAATTGGATCGTACCTGAAGCTGACCTGAGGGCCCTTTCTCCTCAGGAGATCGAGGTACCACCAGAAGTACCGCCCGGCTCTCCTCCTAGCCTTGCCGAGAGACAAGCGATTCTCGAGGCCTATCGGGCCAATCTCCCTACCGCTCGGATAGTTCTCCCGGAGGTTGGCGGGATGACACCTCGGCGTTCCTCTCCTGAGACGAGGACGAGAAGGACTCGGGAGATGGCCGAGGAGATTTTGGCTGGCGGGCCACTGGTGACTGGCCCTGGTCCTCCCGACTCTCACCCTTCTGATGTTCCTGCTCCCCGGGTGACGGAGACGGCCCTGCGGATGGCTTCTACTGTCGGGCCTTCCGAAGTCGACGATGATGCTCCGACACTAGAGGGGCGTCGTAGGTCGATTAGGGAGGGCAAGCGACCCGCCTAAGGGATGTTGTAGTCTAGGCCCCCTGTATTTGATTATTCTTTTTCCTTGTAGTTGTAATAATTCCCGGATTAATAATATTCTGCTTTTCGAGGTCTTTCTTTATTCCCTTTTGCACGTCACCTTTTATTAAGTTGCCAGTTCGGGGTAGAATTTCGAGGATGAAACAATCGTGGGAGCACATCTGCTCCACGTGCCGTGGTTCGACAATGATTGTTGTTTACTCCTTGGAAGTACGAGCGGGGCTCCTCGGGTTCCCGTGAAGGCACCCAGGAGTTGTGTGGCTATGACCCTCGAGGTGTATCATAGGGAGCAAGTCAACCCATGATACCCTTAAAGGAATCGGTCGCCTTAGTTGCGTTGCTCGCGTGGGGCTCTGAGGTTCATCACAAGACACCTCGTTTAGAGCAATTTGGCTAGGACCCTCGAGCCGTATTGCGAGGAGCAAGTCGACTCGTAATACTTCTAAAGGGTCGGTCGCCGGTCAACAGGGTATTCTTCACCCCTCGTTGCGTGTGTCGACAAGGGTTGTTGTTTTTCCCCTTGGACGTACGCGTGTTTGGCTCGGAGGTTCAACGGGACACCTCTAGAGAGCATTTGGCTAAAACCCTCGAACCGTATGATGAGGAGCAAGTCAACTCACGATACTTCCCAAGGGTTTTCTGCCGGTCAACAGGGCGTACCCTTAGCCCCTCGTTGCGTGTTTCGACGAGAGTTGTTACTTTTCCCCTCGGAAGTACGCGTGGTGCTCAAAGGTTCAGCTGGACACCTCGTAGAGCGGGGTTTGATGTAACCCCTCGAAACGCTACCCAAACCGGTCAACTTTTCCTTAGAATCTTTTCACCAACGTATCCTCCAACGGTTGTGACGGCTCGGGGAATTTCTTTAAGAGTCGCCTCGGATACCAGCCCTTCTTTGAAGGTTGTAATGGTTCGAGAAGTCTTTTCAGTTGGCGATTCACTGCCGCCGTTTCTTGGACCAACACGTCCCATCCGGCAGTTTTGTTTATCGGGCTACTCTAAATGTTACTTACTTTAGCACGCATAAATTTTCTTTGTCATCATTAGCGCCTCGAAAAGGCACATTGGCGGCAGACGCCATTGTATGACTGCCACGCGTCCCCTCATCTCGTCTCTTCATTGGTAGCCTGAGCGGTATCAATGTTTAAGGCGTTTTAGCCGTTCCCGCCTATACTGAAGCGTTACTTCTAAGATTATAAATAAGCAGACTTACTTACCTTATTTCGTCACTTCATCTTCTGGTAGCTAAAAATGTCTTCTTTTGCTTCCTACTCCGAAAAATGTCATGGGGTCCGACGAGTCCTTCTCTGAGGAGACTCCGTTGGTGTTCCCCTCACCACCTGCTTCTCCACCGACTGCTCCACGGCTGAGTCCCCCTGCTGCCAATTCTTCTGGGGCCGGTCCTTCCCGCATTCGCCGCAGTTCGCGGGCTGCAGCTTCTCGATCCCGCCGGAGGACTACTCTTCAATTGGCGGCTGACGCCCGTCGTCCCAGGGACTCTACCGAGCGGATCCTGCTTGATGATCCCGTCGCCGACGACATCGAGGCGGCTTTTGCCAACCGGGCTCCCTACAGCAGCCCCAGAGCCGGGTTCCAACTGGTGACGGCTGAGGTTGAGCCTGCCCACATGATGGGTGCAGGGCTGGCCGGCCACGTCCCTTCTCTGGAGACGGCTGAGACCGTCCAGGCGCTGCTGGAGCAGCACAGGATTCCTGGGGTGGAGGTGAGAATTCCGACCCCCGAGGAACGAGCTTACAACCCTCCCGAGGGTTTTTTGACTATTTACTCCGAGCAGGTCCGTAACGGGCTTCGCTACTTTTTCCCTGCTTTCATGATCGCCATTTTTAATCTTCTGCAAATCTGCCCGAGTCAACTAGTTCCCCACTCCTACCGGTACCTGGTAGGTTTCATTCTTCTGTGCCATTATCACAACATTCCCCGAGATCCTGCCCTGCTGTTCGGGGCCTTTTCTCTTCGCCCGGTGAGACAGAGCTACCCCTTCTTCCAATTGGTGGCTCGTCAATCCGTGAACTCTTTCATCACCCGCGTTTCGACCGCTTTCCCCACTTATCGCAACTGACGGAGCCACTACTTTTTCCTCCGTCGGCAAAACAGGCCATGGGCTGTGCCTACCCGATGGGGGGTGAGTTATGTGGATGCCGTCGACTCCGCCCCCAAGACCGCCTTCCTGGAGCAGCGAGGATTCTTTTCCGCCGTCTACGATTCGGTGTCGATCCTCGAGCGTCCCCGAGCCCTGGTGATGGCGGGCCTTCAGTCCGGTGCTGCTTATCTCGGGGGCACTGATATTCCGATGGGACGCGGCACTCCCTTCGGTAAGTGTCTCTTTTATATATCTCTTGCTTAATAACGCCCTTGTATCTTAACTTTCTTTTGTAAACCTCTTCTGGCAGGAGATGAGTTGGCCACGCATCTGGTGGATAATTCTACCGGGAGTGCGGCTGGGGCTGTTCAGGAGATCTCCTCGAACGACGGTTCCCCGACCTCCGCGGGCCGAACCACTTCGGGGCGTCATTCGCTGAACGCGACCGTCGCCCCGGCCACCTTTCCTTCCGAGGGGCATACGGCCTCTCCGTCTTCTCGATCTGGTCCTGCGCCCAGAGATGATACCGCGCCGCGCAGCCATCACTCCACGCCCCACGTTTCCCGCAGTTTTGCGGCTGATCAGACGGGGGTCGGTCAGTCGGGGAACACTACCTCCTTCAATCCCCTTACCTCCGGGAACCCTGTTGCTCCTACCCGATCCGAGGCTCCATCGTCCCGCACTCCCATGGTTCCTACGGGGGAGGGGACGAGCAGGGGCCCCCGATCCGCTCAGTCTATCTTCATTCCTCAGGGTTTGCGAGATTGGGTGGATGGATTTTTGGGGTCTGAGGAGCGTGTGACCCTCGGTCAAGCGGATGGCGCTCATCTGCTGGCTCACTTATCTCGTAGCGCCCTTGATGTATGTATCTTTTCTTTCTTTCGGTGTTTTCCTGCAGTGCGTATTTTTGTTGACTCTCTTCTTCCTCAGGTACTGTTCGTGGTTCGGGAGTTGGAGGGCCGAGAGATCGTGTCTTCTCATGACTCCCACCAGCTTGCGTCGCTTCAATCGGCTTTGGCCGACTCGAGGCTGCGTGAGCGCCACCTTGCGGAGCAGGCAAGGGATCTGAGGGAAATGGTGGAGGACTCGCAGGAGCTGCTAGACTCCCTGATGGAGGACCGGGCTAAACTGGAGGGCCTTCAGTCGGACCTGGAGCGGGCCCAGGCACGAATAGCCGAGGTGGAAGCGGCCTTAGCGAGCGCGCATATCGCGAAGGAGGAGCTGGCGATCCGAATGGAGGCGGATCTGGCCGCGGCCCGTGCCGACTACGAGAGGAAGTTGGCTAAGGGGCTTTCGGCTGCCGCCCGCTCTTCTTCGGCAAGGAGGAGGGAGTCTGCGGGGCCCCCCGAGGAGGACATCCAAACTTACATGGGTCGTGGCTACGATCTGTGTATGAGTGTGGTGTACAAGCTTCCGGGGGTTCCTCCGGGTATGGTGATCCCTTCCTTCAGCAGGGCTCATCACCCGGGGGCTGAGCCTCGCCGCTCCCGGAGTCGCCCTCCCGTTCCTGCTTTTCCTGCGTCGGCTGCTCCTGCCTTCTCTTCGCCGACGATGCCCCCTGGTGGGTCGAGGAGATCGCCTCCCGAGCGGGTGATAAGGGAAATGACCGAGGAAGAAAGAAGGGCGGCCATCCGCGCCGGCAAGAGGCGTCGGGAGGACCACTGAGGGGGGTGGTGAAGGCGAAGGGGCGCTTAGGCCGTAGGAATTTTGTTGTTTTTCCTTTTCCTTTTTTCACTTTCTTTTACCCTTTGCCCCGCTCATGGCGGGTAGCGGGCGAAGCGAACCGTGTAATCCCGCCCTTTTTAATGAAATCTCTTCTTGGCTTTTCCTGTATTGTTAGCTTATCCTTGCGTGTGTGTAGTGTACATATATTATTTTTATTTTTTTGGGGCTGAACCCGAGTAACTTCTGGGCTTCCTACGTATCCCTTGCTGTAGAATTGGGAATCAAGCCGCACGTAGTTCTCTAAATTACATGGACTTAAGTAGATAATTCGACTGGAAAGTTTACAAGCTAACTTACTTACCCGAGTTTGGTCCGTTCTTCATCATTCGAAAAGAGGGTGGGGTGGTTCCCATCTGCATCCAGCTATTAAGGGTAGAACTTCCGAAGGTTCAGGGCGTGCCACGATCGTGGGTAGGTTCGGCCTTCCATATCCCGTAGCTGATATGTGGCTGCTCCCAAAATGCGAGCTATTTGGTAGGATCCTTCCCATGCAGGGTCCAGTTTTCCTACGGCTTTCGATGCTCCTACCCTTCGCAGGACTAGCTCGCCTACTTGGTACGTCCGATCTCTTACCCGACGGTTGTAATACTTTGCCATGCGAGCCGTATATTGCGTGCGTCGTAGTGCCGCACTTTGTCTTCGTTCCTCCAGGAGGTCCAGTTCCAAAGCCATATGCTCATTGTTGTTGCTTTCTTCGTACTCTTGCACTCTCCAGCTTGCGGTGGTTACTTCCGCGGGGATGACTGCCTCGTGCCCGTAAGCCAAGCTGAATGGGGTTTCTTCGGTAGAAGACCGAGCGGTGGTTCGGTATGCCCACAACAAGCCTGGGATTTCCTCGACCCACTTTCCCTGGTACGCCAGGAGCCGGGCTTTTAGCCCCTGGAGTAGGGTGCGGTTCGTGACCTCGACCTGGCCGTTTGACTGGGGGTAACCTACAGAGGTGAAGCGGTGTTGGATCTTCCAGCGCTCGCACCATCTTGCTAGTTGGTCGCTGGTGAATTGCAAACCGTTGTCGCTGACTAGCACCCAAGGTATACCAAACCGGCACACAATGTTACGCCATAGGAAGTTGATCACAGCCGCGGAGGTGATCTGCGCCATCGGCTCTGCTTCGACCCACTTGGTGAAGTAATCCACGGCCACCAAAAGGTACTTCTTCTGCCCACGATCTTGTATTAAAGGTCCAACAATGTCGATACCCCATTTATCAAAGGGGCAGGGGACAAGATTGGGCTCCCATGCCGCCGCGGGGAGGTGCGTCATTGTGGCGTGCTTCTGGCATTGTTCGCACTGCCGCGCGAATTCCTTAGCATCCCTCTGCATCGTGGGCCAATAATAGCCTTGCCTTAGTATCTTCTGGGCTAGACTTCTTCCCCCGGAGTGGTTTCCGCAACTTCCTTCATGCACTTCCCTCATCACATTGATGGCTTCGTCTTCGGACAAACATCGTTGGTAGGGTTGTGAGAACCCTCTTTTGTACATCACTCCGTCTTTCACAAAGAAGCGGGTAGCTCTTTTTCCTAATCCACCGTGGTGCTCGTATTTATCTGGGTTCACCAGGTACTCCTTGATTTCCGTCATCCAACCTTTTCCACTCTTCTTTTCCAGATTCAGTACCTCCAACGCAACGTGGCTTTTCTCCGACGACGTAATCGTAAGAAACGTTACCTGTCGGGTCTCGATGGAATGCATGCCAGCGGCCGTTCAAGATAGGGCATCGGCCTCCCCGTTTCCGGCTCTGGGGATCTGTTCGAGGGTGAACTCTTCGAATTTTCCCTGGGATTTGCGCACTGCGTTTAAGTACTCTTTCATCCTTTCGTCTCTAGCTTCATATGTTCCCTTCACTTGCTGTACTACTAACTGTGAGTCGCTGTGGACATGAATCCGGGTCATTTTTCCCTCGCTCGCCAACCTCATCCCGACCAATAGGGCCTCGTATTCCGCCTCGTTGTTTGACACCGGGAAGTCTATCTTTACCGCGAAGGATAGAGGTTCCTCGGATCCATCATCGGGTGTTGGCTTAAACACTACACCGGCTCCTCCTACGCCCCCGCTTGAGGAGCCATCGACATATACCTTCCAGATCCTCTCTGTACTGGCTTCTTCCAGGGCTTCGTAGGTCTCAACCATAAAGTCGGCTAGCACCTGGGCTTTTATGGACGGCCGAGGGGCGTACTGGATGTCATATTCCCCGAGCTCCATAGCCCATTTCACCATTCTTCCTGACACCTGGGGATGGCTGAGAATGGCCCGTAGCGGATGCTTCGTGAGTATGGTAACTGGATGAGCCAGAAAATATGCCCTGAGCTTTCGTGCTGTCGTGACGAGAGCGAAGGCAAACTTCTCGATGGGAGAGTATCGGGTTTCAGCATCCTTCAAGGTCCGACTAGTGTAGTAGATCGGGAGGTGGTCCGTTCCTTCGGCTCTCACGAGCACTGCACTCACAACCTCTGTTCCCACGGCAAGGTACACGAAAAGTCTTTCTCCTGGCTGGGGTTTGACCAACAGGGGCGGCCGGAGCAGGTATCCTTTCAGATCGTCAAACGCCTTTTGGCACTCATCGGTCCACTGGAAATCCTTGACGTTGCGGAGCACCTTAAAGAAGGGGAGTCCTTTCTCGGCGGCCTTCGAGATGAAGCGGTTGAGCGAAGCCATCCTTCCGGTGAGTCGTTGCACATCCCGAACTGTGGCCGGGGCGGGCATCTCCAGGATGGCTTTGGCCTTTTCGGGGTTTACCTCTATCCCTCTCTGGGTGACTAGAAAGCCGAGGAACTTGCCCCCTTGGATCCCGAAGGAACATTTGCGGGGGTTAACCTTGAGTACGAACTTCTCCATAATCTGGAAAGCTTCCGTTAGGTCGGCGTCGTGTTGGCTAGCCTCTTGGCTCTTCACAATGATATCGTCCACATATACCTCCAGGTTGTTTCCGATCATTGGAGCGAACATATCGTTCATAAGCCGCTGATACGTAGCCCCTGCGTTTTTTAAACCGAAAGGCATAACCAAGTAACAGTACGTACCAAAGTCCGTGATGAAGCTGGTTTTTTCTTGGACCTCCTCAGCAATCGGGATCTGATTGTACCCCTGATCCCCGTCCATGGTGGAGAGCAACTCGCATCCCGCCGTGGAATCCACCAGCTGGTTGATGCTTGGCAAGGGAAAGCAGTCCTTCGGGCAGGCGTTGTTTAGGTCGGTGAAGTCGATGCACATCCTCCATCGTCCGCCCGACATCGGAACCAAGACCACGTTGGCCAACCACTCGGGATATCGCACTTCCCGGATCTGGTTCAGCCCAGTCAGCCTTTGCAACTCCGACTTGATCACCTTGTTCCTTTCAGGTCCCATTTTACGCTTCCTCTGTTGTACTGGCTTGGCGTCAGGCCGCACATCCAAGCAGTGCTTGCACACATGAGGACTGATGCGCCCCGGAGGTCCTCCTACCCATGCGAACACGTGCTGGAATTGCCGCAGGGTTTTAAGCAACTGTAACTCGACGGCCGGGTGGATATTCGTTCCCATTTTTAGCTTCTTCTCGGGCTCGTCCGGGATGATCTGGACCTCTCTGAGCTCTTCTGCCGGGTATAGCTTTCTGGCTTCGATCCTACGGAGATCTCCTTGGCCTCGGGGATCACCATCCTCCTTCTCCTTTATCGCAGCTATCGTGTTTAGGCGGCATTCTCGGGCTCGAGCCTGATTTCCCCTAACTTCCCCAATCCCATTCAAGGTGGGGAATATTACTTTCAGATGCAGGACCGACGGCACCGCTTCGAACAGGCGAAGGGAGGGTCGCCCACAGATCACGTTGTAGGTTTTGGCGAGTGCATTGATGACCCAAAACTTTACTTCCTCGGTTCTGCGCAAATGCCCTTCTCCCCAAGACATCAACAGTGGGATCGAACCCAGCGTGTCGCTCGGACTCCCATCAAAGCCTACCAACGGGACTTTTTCCGGCATTATTTGCTCTAGTTGGAGCCCGAGAGCGAAGAAGGTTGGCAAGAACATCACGTCCACCGAACTTCCGGTGTCAATCAAAACTCGAGCTACTTCAGCTCCATGTATTGTGGCTTGGATTACTATCGGGTCGTCGTGAGGATGAACAATGTCCGCTAGATCTTCGGGACCGAAAGTAATCGGGGGGGGGGGTGCATACATGTTAGTAGAAAAGACGTGTATTTCCGACTTACCCGCTGCGTCTCCTTTAAGAACTTCCTCTTCCTTTGGGTGGATGAAGATGCCAATGGGCCTCCCTCGATCACGTTAACGGTCCGGCCATTCATGGGGTTGCGCAGGTAGTTCGAAGGTGGAGGAGGTAAATACTGGGGCGGAACTTGCTCTTCGTCTGCTGCTCCACCTTCGTACCTTCGTCTGCGAGCATGGGAATTCTCCCCTTCCAGCTCCCGATGCTCCGTGCTTCGCCGTTCTTCACGCTCCACTGCACGGGCCCGACTGGCTCCTCGCTCCTCTACCGGCTTTCTTCCTTGGGGAAGATCTTTCCTTCTTTCGAGAAATTGGTGCAGGTACCCGTTCTTGATCAACCGCTCAATCTCGTTTCTCAAATGGTCGCACTGCTCCGTCTTATGCCCCCAACTTCGGTGGAATTGGCACCATTTCCCCGTGTGGCGTAAGTTCTCGGAGTTCCACGATTGGGGCGGCCATCGAAGGTCGGGATGCCCCTCCATAACTTCTAGTACCTCAACGTTAGAAATCTTTAGAGGAGTTATCGGGACGGGATCTAAGTACCTCTTCACCACATCATGCCGGTTGCGCGTGTCATCCCCTCGCCGATTCCTCGTTCGCTCTTCTTGCCCTCTTTGTCCGAGCTTTGCTAGCCGCGTATCTTCGAGTAACATGTATCTCTCCGCCTTCTGCATGAGCTCTTCCAAGGTCCGAGCCGGATGCCTTACCAACGCTTCAGCGAATTCTACGGATCGAGTGCCCTGTGCCACAAATTCAGACAATATGTGGGGGTCTACGTGCCTCACGTCGATCACGGCATCCGCAAACCTCCGCATGTAGTCCCTTAGGCTCTCTCCTTTCTCCTGGACCATGGTCATCAAGTGCCCGGCCGTTTTCGGGTAGCGCCTGTTGCACGCGAATTGTCGAATGAACAGCTCCTGGAGGTCATTGAAGCTGTGGATGGACCCCCTGGGCAACTGGGAGAACCATGCTTGCGCTCGCCCAGTTAGGGTGGATCGGAAAATTCGACATCGGGCGTGGTCGGACGCGTTGAGGATATCCATCATTGCCAAGAACTGGTTGATGTGATCGCGAGGATCTTTTGCGTGTCGGTCACCCGTATACACCACCGGATTGGGCAAACGGACGGACGCCGGGATCTCCGGGTTTAAGATGTGTGGGGCGAACGGGCTGCCCCTCTCCTCTTCTTCCATTTCTCCGTTTCTATCCTTCTTCAAGGCTTGCACCTCCTTCTTTAAGTCAAACAGTATATCGAACAAATGCGGATCATTACCAGACATAACTGGGTTTGAGTGAGGTCCTCTGGCGCGTTCGGCTTCTGCTCTGGCTCTTCGGTCTTCATCTCGTCTCCGATAATACTCCCTAATTCGGGCCGTAGTTCCTGGGGGTGTAGTCCCTCTCCCCCTGGCTCTCACTTCTTGCCGTCGTACTCGCCTGGCGCCTCGCTCCGCGGCGGTTTCCAATAATCGATCTAGCTCACTCATAGTCATCCGCACTTCGGTGGTGGTTCCTCCGTCAGACGTAGCTGCGCGATTTGGGGACTCGTACGCATGCTGGCTGAGAACTTCCGGTGAAG
Organism: Misopates orontium; assembly: GCA_946800315.1. NCBI lineage: Eukaryota > Viridiplantae > Streptophyta > Magnoliopsida > Lamiales > Plantaginaceae > Misopates > Misopates orontium. The sequence continues at coordinate 16,246,390 of OX326946.1, forward strand.
AGGAGATGGACTCATCGGACTCTTGTGACGCTATTGCCATGACAGCTTGGGAGAACAGACGCGATGAGGACTGAAAGCTAACTCTACTATCTACGGAATCTGAGCTTACCGATTCCAAGTGCATTACTTGAGCTACCTCAGAAACTTTAATGACGTTCCCACAGACGGCGCCACTGATGACGGCCCCTCTTCCGGCCACGCTCGTCACCGGAGCCGTTCGCACGTCGGTCTCGGCTCAAGATGCACCTGGACTCGGGTAAGCTCCCAGCTGCTCCGCAACTATCCACGACCCTTGGGGGTTCGGGCTCCGTTCGCACGATCTCCCTTCAAACCGCTTCCTTGGCTGTATCTTGAACTCTTCCGACCTTCTCCGCTTGCGCTGACTGCTCACTCTTCCCAGGTGGGGCTCTTCTCTTTCTCTACCTATCTCGGGATCAGTGGTTTCGGCGGGAGGAGTGTGTTGTGCTGAGTTGAGTTGGTGTGTGATAGCTTGTGTCATAGCCTGTCTTTTGCAACTGACCCGCCTCCCTATTTATAGGGCAAAGGTGAGGTTATAAGTGTAATTTGGCCCTGGGCACGTGTCACCGTGCATGCTCGTCCGAGGGCAATAGGGTACTTGAGTACCCCTGTAGAGTAGGGCACGTGTTATCCGCATGTTACCCTCGGCGCACGGCATGCTCCGGTTACACCTTATAACTTCCGATCCAATGCTCTTCATTGGGGAGGCGGGGCGGTCGAGCCCTGGGAGGAGGACAACGCATCCGGGCGAGTGGAGTATGACGTCAATTCTGACGTCCGGCCCCCTGGGCACGTGTCCTCGTGCATGCTCGTTCGAGGGTAATAGGGTACTTGAGTACCCTTGTAGAGTAGGGCACGTGGTGCCTGCATGCTACCCTCGGCGCACGGCATGCTCTGACTGCACCTTATAACTTCCGAACCCACACTCTTTATTGGGGAGGCGGGGCGGTCGAGCCCTGTGGGGAGGACAACGCATCCGGTGAGTGGAATGTGACGTCGACTATGACGTCCGACCCTTCCTTCTGGTTGGAGAAAAGGGACGGTCGCCACTGGTTGATGAGTAGGTGACGTACGCCTGCATGTGAGGGGTTTGACCCCCCTCGGGGAATACACACAGCATAGGATATAATAAGTATTTAATAAAGGTGCGGGAGTAGAAGGGGGTCGATATACCTGGGGGTCGATACCTGGGTTCGGGCGTTGAGCGAGAAAGAAGGGGGTAGTGAGGTGGGATGAGGTCAGAGGATTAGGCCACGTGGACGGGTACGATCCCAAGAGGGAGAGTATGCGTCATCAATTTGTTATCAGAATACTTTAAATTTTTATTTACAAATTCTATTTTCTCATTTTTTACAGACCCCCCCCCCCTTTTTTGTACAAACTCTCTTTAATTAAATATTAAGACTTTCAAACATTTGAATAATGTAAAAAGAGGAAAAAGAAATTAAGAAAAAAAATTAGGAAGAATAAGAGTCGTGAAAGACCTCTCTCTCTCTCTCTCTCTCTCTCTCTCTCTCTCTCTCTTCCACCACCAAATGTAAGGCCTCCCATCCCTCTTTGACCACAACCTCCATCACACATAAAACTTCACGACTTCGACACCGCAGTACTCTTCCTCTTCCTCTGCAAAATACACAACTATCAAAAAGACCATAAAAATTAAAGCGTCATTTCATACTGAAATCAAATATTGAATGTTGTTAAGGCTTGTTCACTTTGTGCTCGTAAGGATGGTTTAGTGGGTGGGGGAGAGCAAGAAAAAGATAAATATGGAAATAGAGGTGGGAGAAGTGGTGGTGGTAGGGGTGCCGATAACAAGACGATAGCCTGTAATACCTTCGGGGTGAATTGGGTGAAGAAGACAAGTGTGTTCTTTTCTTATTTAATATTATATGCGAATAACAAAAAAACCAATTTTGATAATTGAAATTGTTGCAGAAACTAATGATGCGACGTAAGTGTTTAAATTTGAATAAAAAATTTGGGCCTCGTTTGGTTACCCGTATAACCCCTGATATCAAGGTTTTAATATGGGGTAATCTCCGCTTCATTTTGCTTTGGTTACCCATATTGAAAACAGGGTATAGTGGATTAAATCCACTTGACCCGGGATTCTTAGCCATATTGAATCAGTGATTTGGACCTCTGATGAATAATCCTTTCTCTACAGTGCTCCGCGAGTGACCTACTCGAATTACAAATTTGTCCTCGATATTTTGCCACTCTCCCGTAATTGACCCTTCCTGAGGGTAAACCTAATTCTAGTGAAACATTCACTTCACTCCAATTTTTTCCCGCTCCTCAAAAACCCTATCTCCAAAAAGCTGCGATTTGATCTACCACGTCATCGCCACCATTAACGCTTCGATTTAGGTAATATTTGTTAAACATAAGTCCCTTTTTCGTCATTTGCATACCTTATTTGCTGGTTTTTAATTTATTGTGTTTTTTGTTTTGTATTTTCGATTTACAAATCTCTCCAACTTTGGGGGTTCTGGTGAATGATCTTTGCTGTGAACGCGAACGACATCTAGGTGAGCTACTGTACACTTTTGTTAGAATTTTGTTGGGTAAACCATCGTGTTTGTGACAACATATCATATAGTGAGAGGGTTTCATTGTCCTTGGCTGAGAAGCTTGATAGAGGTTACATCCATACGTGTTACAATCTGTGGTAGAAGTTCTTACAAAATCGTAAAGTGTAAAAACATAATGTGTCAAACTATGTGCTGAGTTTCACTGCACATTAGCTGCAACTACAGTTTGTGCTTTAATCTGAGCCTTTGACATTGAACATGGTTGTGACATTATAGAGTGTTAATTTCTGTAATAGTTATCACTTTTTAAACTACGGGTTGCGTATCATGTTACATGTGTCCACCTAATTGAAGCTTCGATACAGGCATATAGTGTAACAATGGATTGGAGGACTAGTGCAACAATTAATACAGCTCTACAGTTGGTAGTACAACGGATTCGTATGATAGCGATATTAATGTCGTTCTTCCTAGTAATTAAGTTAAGGAATCGTCGTAGTAAACGGAAACGGGGTCATCGCTATAGTCTTCTAGGCAGAATTCCAAAGCAGATAGAGCACCTACATGATTTGGTTGGGATTAACGATCGTGATTGTATAGATATTCTACGAATGGATAGGAACACATTTCACCGCCTAAGCCAACTACTAGAACACCGTGGAGGTTTAACTAATTCACGTTATGTCAACGTGCAAGAGCAAACTGCCCTTTTCCTTCAAACCTTAGCCCACCACCACAAAAACAGAGTTGTTCGGTATGATTTCAAACGCTCTGGGCAAACCGTAAGCCATTACTATAACAAGACCCTTGAGGCTGTTCTGAAGGTGGGAGAGTTAATACTAGTAAAGCCAAAACCAATTGATGCTGCTTGCACCGACGACCGTTGGAAGTCCTTCCAGGTAAAAACCATTATACAGAGTATAGGCTGCTCCCTTACATAATTTAGTAGTCAAATATATTCGAACACTCAGTTTACACATGTAAAATTTGCAAACCATGTTGAACAGGGTTGTTTGGGAGCTTTGGATGAGACCTACGTTAATTTAAGGGTTCTGGTGGCAGATCAAGTACGATATAGGTCGCGCAAAGGTGACATATGCACAAACGTACTAGGAGCGTGTGATCCGAATATGAATTTCATATACATCTTTGCGGGATTTGAGGGTTCTGCAGGTGACGGACGCGTCCTGCGTGAGGCCTTGAATAGACCTTCCGGCCTTAAAATTGAGACAGGTCCACCCTTAGAAGTAGTGGTTTATATGGTCTTTGCATTTATAGATTTCAGCCATAAACTTCCCTCTGCCTAAAACCGATATACTAACATCATATATTATATGTGTGTACATGTAGGGACCTATTACTTATGCGACCAAGGTTATCAAAATGGTGAAGGGTTTTTAACCCCCTTTAGGAGCCGTAGATATCATTTAGATGACTGGGGTGCAACTCGTAACAGATCAAGGAACAAAGAAGAGTATTTTAATATGAAACATAGTCGTGCGAGGAACGTAATCGAACGAGCTTTTGGAGTACTTAAGATACGATGGCCTATTTTAGATTCTAAAACTCATTTCTCAGTAACTGTTCAGAATAGAAATATCATGGCATGTGCTCTCATGCATAATTTCATCCGACTTAACATGGCGGTTGATCCATTGGAAATTGATGGTATAGAGCTGCCTCTAGCCCCTCAAGACGATGTGGAGTACATTGATGTGGTTGAGCCATCCCGCGAATGGCACGATTGGCGTGACAACATGGCTGAAGAAATGTTTAGCAATAGGCGTCGAAGTAGGGAGTAGTGGGAGTGCCAATTTGGTTTCGAACATTAATAGATGCCTTTTTGTATGTGGTTGCAAAAACATTTGCCTAATAGCTTGCAGGCTATTATTATGTTAACATTTGGGAACCTGATTAATTATTACTACATTTTGTGTGAAAAATGTTTCTTGTGTTGATTTCTGTGATTGGTTTACTATGTCATAGTAATAACCAAATGTGTCCTCCTTCAACAGATTACCTTGCTTTTGGTTAGAGATGTGGTTTTTCCTTCACTTCTGGTTCACATTATTGAATATTGCTGGGAATAAATGTTGTATGTATGTGTCCTATCTTTCATTTTATAGGTAATTGTAATGGACGGATCAATAACCAATTCAAGTCAGTTCGTACGGGCCCCTGCGGCGGGAAAAGGCAAGAATAGGAAGTTCTGGAGTGGAGCAGAGGAAGATGCTTTGGTCATTGTTGTGAAGGAGTTAATTGTGGACGGATGGACTGGAAATGGCCGGAGACATGGTTTTTTCGGACAAGTGGAACAAAAAATCAAGCAGATGATACCTACTAGTATCATCAGGGGCGAGCCACACGTACTGTCGAAGATCACGATGTGGAAAAGGCAATATTACCTTTTGCAAGGCCTACTAGGCTCAAGCGGAAAAGAGGGGCTGGACCCCGTTAACTACACTATCACCATTGTTGGGACGGAAAAGTGGGAGACTGGAGTGAAGGTTAGAAACTAAAACATGATGAGACATTGTAAAAATATTCAAGTTATTATGCTGTTATTTGCTTTTACTAAAATTCTGCTAACCTCTTTACGCTATAGTTGAACCCTGATCTGGAGAAACTGCGCAACAAAAGTTTCCCATACTACTTTGACTGGCGCGAGATGTTCGGCGTGGACAGGGCTAACGGAGAAGGAGCTCATGATGTTAGGAGTAGCGTACAACAAATCTTGAGGAATGAAACGCTGGGTAACCGATCAAACTTTCCAGTGAATCAGCAGACCAACGGAGCTAACGACGATGAAGACGATGCTCTATCTGGAGCGAGGTCTACAAATGTTTCTACCACGATCCAGCCTAATACATCGAAGAAGCGCAAGGGGAAAGCTGTGCTGGACGAAGAGTCATTTGCGGAAATGATAGGGACTTACATGAATGACACGAAAGATGCTTTGATTGATCTGTCTAAAGCCATTCGCTCACTCAAGGAGGTGGACCCTGCTGTATCAACCGTGTACGCCGAGCTCGAGAAATTATCGGAATTCACAACAGATCAAAGGCTCGTGGCAGTCAATCGAATTTGCGCAAACCCCACTCGCCTTGCATTGTTCACTGCCATGGGGTATGAAGCTAGAGTCAGCTTCGTGCGCAATGCTCTTAGTGGTAACGTTTGAGCGATGCGAGTGCTATTTATCTCTGCATGATAACAGCTTAATTTTGTGAGGCACATTTTGTGTGCACCTTCCTAAACTTATTTGGTACACTTGCCTCTTTTATTAATTTTGGCAGTTTTGTGGATAGCACAAACTTCTTAACTGCATTTTGACATGGGTTTCTATATGAACTTTCTGTAGTATTTGACTATGAAGTTATTGTGGTTGTGTGTGCAGAGATGAAATTTATTATGGTCAATTTGTGGTTTAAGCTTGTATCACCTAAACGTCTTAATGTCAATGGTTTACTCGTACAGGTTATCCCACGTAACTTGAATTTGTGGAAACTAATTTAGATGCACGATGCTATTAGCTATGAACTTTTGATTACAACAGAGGCTTCTATATTACATAATTATTTGCATTTTCCGGACAGTTTAAATTTGTCTGTCTTTCCCTGGAACACTTATAAATAAACTTTTAAAAAGCACAGCCAAATCAATTAACCTCTTCAAATTATGTAATAAACTTGAAACTACTCCAGCAACCTATAACCATTATATGGTACCACATGTTGCTGGTTACAAAGTCATACACATAATTAACCCAAAATAAACATAACTAACTAATGCAATGTCTACTAAAATGACACTACAACGTAAAACAGGTTCTTAACAAGTCCCTACTCCCCACGTGACCAGCGTGCATTGAAGATCTTTTTGTACTCTCGCTCTCTCATGCGGGACATGATTGGCTCATCAGTTATGATATGTGTGTGTGGAACAATGAATAATCCCGTCGTCGAAGATGGTGAAGCTAGCCTTGGATCGTCCTCCCAAACGTTTGGATCATCAAATAAAAACTGAAAATCATCCCAATATGGTTCTCCCTCTCGAAAATACTTCTCTGTCTCCGGTTTGAGCTAAAAAAAAAATTAACATGTTAGGCGTGACAGCTGAGTGAAGAACCCTTGTCATCAAACATTTTTTCCTTATAGTCGGTTTTTTTTTTTGGGGAAATTACTTTGCAAATCGACAAACTTACATGCACCAAAGCCATTTTCGTGTAGAAAGGGATGTTCATTTGATTCGTTGATGGACGCCAAGTCACGTTCGGAAAGTTAACAACGTATTTAAATAGTTCATACCGTTCGTAAAGGAGGGCAAATTGAGTGGTCATGAATGCAACGTTGTAACGGTGGCGGAAAGTTGAAGACATTATTACGGTTACGACATTTGGGACCTTTTCAATCGAATCGGTATCGTCAAAATCAACGTAAGATCGTGCGTATAGCAACTCCTCCACGAAAGCTTTGACTTGCGGCTCTCCCTTCAACATGCTGCCGTGTTCGGTCATGACATACAAATTTTCATTTGAGTTTACCTCCATTACTTGTTTGGTTCTTTTGAGTGCAGAGAACAATATAAAATGCTAAAGCTGGGAACAAAAGGTTTGGGAGGTGAATTATATAATACAAAATTGAGGAGTTATTTATAGCCATGTACTACAGATCATTATGGCCAAAGAATGTGTAGGAAGAGTGATAGATTTGCTGGGAAGGATTATATGTTAGAATCCAATTGATTTGCTCCTGTGCAAGCTTGTCAATTCTAAGAAATTAATGAGCGAGGATGGGGTGGTAGTTGGTTGGGTTCTATTGAGACTCACTTTAGTTCAACTGTACTTATTTTAATTATGGTTGAAAGTCTTGCAGGTGAAACAACTGTTAACAACAAACGTTTATTCAGCGATAAAATATATAGTTATAGAACAATATACACCTCTGCTCCACACACTTAAGCATTTATATAGCTGGAACTTTGTAGCCAACATGAAAATGAGATAATTAACTACAAAGTATCGGACCCCCCACGAGCAAATTGTTGATATTCACCCAAATTATTCGACACAACAACACCACATAACATTGAGGCACATTTAATACTGTAAACACAACACTACTATTACTTAAAACTCCACTAATCAAGCCTTAACACACTAACATAATTGTGACTTGTTACTCCAACCACCGTCTAAGTCCAACGATACACCTAGTTGAATATTTCACAACATCGGAGGCTAACGGCGACATGTGAGTTAGGAATCTCAGCGGATGAAGGTAACTCGTGAAAATTCATACGGTCAACTCTACTTGCGGGGTGGAAGAACGTTGTGGGGTCGTGGTGGTTCGCATATGGACTATCGAACAAAAACTTGAGATCAACCCATTGCGGGTCGCCTTCATCTAGATAGTTCTCCGCCAAAGGATTATCCTGCATACCAATATAACGTATATGTGTTAATATTACTAACGAAGTTAACAATAAGATTTAGACAAAGAAAGACAAATCAAGAAATATACGGCTGATAGTGAATATACTTTTTGTTTCGAACAATATTTTGCTCACTTTCTATCTACTATGGTACTCAATTAGATAAGTTTTAAAGTTGGTAAAGCGGTATAATTACATGTAGTATGGCGTCCTTAATTTCCCGTGGCATCCGCATTTCATTGGTGTGCACATTATGACGGACATACGGGAAAGCCAACACATAACCAAATAACTCGTTACGTTCCTTCATCCTACAATAACGGTCCTCTAAGAAACCGAGTTTGTGCTCCACGCCAAATGTGTCTGTCATCAATCTGTCGATCTCGACTAAAATGGGGGGGACTACCTCATCATGATGCAACGGCACAAAACGTCTTGCAAACTTCAATTCTTCAACGAATTTTGTGTCGAAAGCCTCGCCCCAAACAACAATTCCCCAAGGCCTTTCTATGTACATGACGTTGTCGTCATTTTCGTCCCATAAAGGTGGTGGGTCATTGTTTCCAGCCGTTTCGATATACACTAATTTTCGAAAAGCCTGTGGTAAAAGTGTGTTGAGGAAATGGATGCAAAGTTGGTATTCTGCATTCACAATGTAAGGTAGTATTTATAGTGCCATTTTGCTCTACTTCGATTGTAGTCTTGGCTAAGACACCATTGTTAAATGTTTGTACGTGATGCACCTGTCCATTAGTGGTTGGGAGACTACATATTTTTAATATGCACATGGGATGGCAATTTCCAAGGGCCACAGGACAGTTTATATTTTGCGCATACAAAATAAAGATCGCACATGGTGTGGCCTACGTTCTTGTACCTTCACCTATTTGCATGTTATGAATTTTGGTTAACTGTTTGTCCTCATTGACAATATAAATCTCAGGCAGGCATTAAGTCATATAATAAGCATAAAGTAATAACAAAAAATTTCAACATTACAAACTCAAAGCACACATACTAAAATATCATAAAAGTTCACGAAACCAACAATGTTTCTGCTACTACGTGCCATTCACCATGTTAAAAAACACATCCGACCCATACTAAAACACAATGTAAGCTAAATTAATTAAACACAGGAAAAAAACATGTGATTCAGTGAACAAATGCTTGCTTTAATACCCCTTCTCATTCTTTCATAATATTTTTCCCATTGGAACCAAACCAGCTACAAACGTCTTTGTGTTCGTCGCATTTCAAATTTGTCGTGAAGGTTGTGGAACAGAGTTTGATGCCTGAGAACTTCGATTTTCATCAACTCCCAAACTTGTGGAACCTTGTAGTATTGGTCGTCCAAAAGATATTCCTGTCCTTCGACTTGTCGAAGCACCATTCTTACGGAAATTGTTACCACCAACTGTTGCACTTGTGGCAGTTTGATTGCTACCGAAATGACCTGTGTAAAATGTGCAAAAAAAGGGTGATAAGATAACAAATAGGATATTTGTATGGTCCACACTTTTTAGTATAATGTGCAAACCTGGAAAACGTTGCAGACCATTAGAGTTGTCGGATGAGATGTTAATGACTATATTACGATTAGGCATATCGTAATGAGTTGGCTCGCCACAAATCCTTTAAAGGTACTCCCAACAGGGATCGCCTTGGTATCGATACGCAACCCCTAATTCCTTCGCCTACCAACAGTTTCAACAAAGGAGCAGAATTTAACAATTGCGACAAAGCTTATGGATTTAAATTATAAAATCATACCTGGTTACAAAAAATACATACTAACCATGCATATCTTGTCCCAAACCTCGTTTGTGGCTTCTATGACGTTGGTTTTGGCATTGTAAATTACTTCAGGCATTGTTATTATCTCGTTGAAAGTGCGGTAGCGCTCTTCTAGCTTCAAAAAACGCCTTAAGCAGTACTCATCGGTAAAAATAGTCGCTAATTCAATGTTAACCTCTTTACGCGGTCGTTTCAAACTAACAAACGAACGGCGGTGAAGCGGATGTCCCAAGCGAGTAGATTCTTGTTCTAATTTCATAACGAAACATAGATCAACATATTCCGTCCAAAACGAGTCATACAAAACATCAGATTGGATAGGATAACGCCTTGGTGGCATGGTTAGTATTTCTACAAAACTTTAAGGAAATTGTTGATGTTTACTGTAAATTTCATTTTTGCAAGACGTGCCTCATTTATATGCGCCAGGTTTTGAAGTTGGTCAGTGCCCTTTTTTAAAGTAGCGTTCCATGTGAAAGAGTAAAGCTTGTTTATGCATTTTAGACCTTTTGTTTTACTTTTACAGTTCTGTTTGATTGCATTTTTTGGACTCTTTTGCCTTGGAAGCCTACTATAGGGGAATCTCACTATCTGTTAAAAAAATAAAATGATGTAACCATTCAATTCCGTATTCACATCGGGCAGACCATACCTTACTATGCCATTCAACATTTTTGACAGACAAGTTGGCAAAAAAGGGTGATAAGATTCAACACTGCAAAGTTTAAAGTTGATGCAGCCTTTATTTCCCAACTACCACAATGAATAAAACATGTGGACCGGGGTACTTACAATAGTTCAATACCTAGGTGTAATTACTGATTTATGACCCACGATATTTTTGCAACTTGTTCTCCATTAATTGCAGGTTGGTGGGTGTTTAAAGCCAAGACAAACTAAACAAAAAAAAAACACTTAAACATAGCTATCACACCTCTACCCCCAGTTACGATATTTCCCACACAAATACTGCAAAATTTTCCTCATAAACATATAGTGGTAGGACACAATGCATACACCAAGCCTAGACTCATCATCCTCTGTTAGAACATTTTTTTACTATGGTGATTGGATAGAGGAGAGATATTGTGATTGCGGGGTCATTTTTGACTTCAAAACACATTGGCGCGACGATGACGTAGGTCGCCGATACTACATCTTCAAAAAATATGGGGTTTGTATTTTGCTCAACCTAACCTTCGTTAATTATAACGTATGCCTATACCCCCTGACTAAGTTCGTTTTCTGTTTTTCTAAGGTTGGTGGATGTGGAATGAAGCTTTGGTACGATCCACCATTGGGTGCAAGGGCTGGTAAATTAATTCCGAGGTTGCTAAGGAAAATGGACAAGCAGGACGTAGACAAGTTACAGAGCAGCATACCCGATCCTCTACCCGGATGTTTTGACGACACATGTAGACGCAAGATGGATAGGTTGAAAGGGAGAATTAGGGATCTGCGACAAGAGGTGCAGATACAACGTAACAAGTTAACAATGCTACTTAGCCTAACAGTGTGCATTATTTTTGGATGCATTCTGGTATGGTTAACGAACGTCGCCAGTAAGCCATCCGTGAAAGGGAGGCTGTCGATTCAAAACTGAAGGTGTTGAGGAACATTAAGGCCTTGTAATTTATGTTTCATTAGTATTAGTATTTATGTACTTTAATAATTTGTAGTACCGTATCTTATATGCAGCATGCCATTTATTTTCAGCACAGAAAAGTATCTTTCTGTATAGATTGGAGCTTGGTTGTCACACACGAGGCCTTATGTTAATATTTTGGTTCATGCGTTTTATATGTTTTGTTTACTCAATTTTTAAATTAGTAGTTGCGTTTTTATATGAATATAATCAGAATTTATGAGTTCTCAAACTACTGTTGGCAAAACTTTTCCCGTTTCATTGTAAATTGGTGGATTGCATTCTGTGTCAAAATAGACAACGTTTCAGTTTTGTCGTACTTTACTAACCTACAAACTGCTCAGGATGTAATAGTTCGTTTGCTAATTGCATGACTAATGGGTGTTCAGAATTACCAATTACCTAAATAGGGTTTTCGATTTGGGGATTTAGGTTTTCGTTTTGGGGATTTAGGATTCGATTTGGGGATTTAGGGTTTCGATTTGGGGATTTAGGGATTCGATTTGGGGATTTTGGGTTTCGATTTGGGGACTCGGGGTTAATTGGCGCCCAATTTCAGAATGGGATACGCAAGGAAGTTCTAAAAGTTTTGAGGGAAGAAATGTAATTGCAATTAAATGGGCGCTTAATCCGTCCATGAAAATATGCAACCAAAGCCAGATTCAAGGTTCAATCTTGCTTAATATGGGCTGGAAAATACCCAACCAAAGCTGGATTTACGTTTCGTAATCCGCCACAGTAATAATCCATATACTCAATCCCAGTCAATCTCATCCGTGCAACCAAACGAGGCCTTGAAATTTCATGATACATGAGATTTAGAGAAAAAAAAAATATATGCGGATTTTCACTTTTATATTCAAAATCTTTCATAAATATTTATTTTCACCGAAACTAAATTTTCTAGAACTTGGATAAAGTTAAATATAACATTTTTGAGATTTTTGAAATTTGTTAAAGTAGATTTACAAAAATGTCCTATTGCTTTTGGTGGAAAACGCCATGTTACACATTAAACACACCTTTAAGTACTTGAAAACGTGTCAAAAAAGTGGTTGTACGCATCATGAAAAGCCGGTTTGTAGCCCGATTGGTCATAAATCGAAACACAAAGTGCTACATATGGGCAAGATCATGAGCCGAAAAACTACTGGTCAAAAATACAAATGAGTAAAATTAGAGAGCAAATTTTGCTTTTTTTGCCTTACTAAACATATGCATTTCACCATTTTCACTGTGAAGGGTTAGGAATTCAGACGTCGCTGAGGACCATTTTTGTGCCTATTTTGACAAAAGCGTACAAACAATGGCCTATGTCATACAAACATGAAGTGACACCCGATTTTTTTAGAAATTATTAATATTACATGTATTTTTATTATTAATTTTCAAATGAGTTTGTGGTGTAGTATAGCTGTCAAGTCTACATCAGACCAAACAAAAGTACTCAGAATTCTGGGAGCATCTTAGCTACCCGTAAGGGTAGAAAAAGTTTAGACTCATGTGCGTGGGTTCCACATGTGTGAGTTCTATACATATGTGAGGGAAAGTTTTCTATCTTATGGGTAGCTAAGATGCTCCCCAAAATTCTTGGGAGGCAAGAAACCAACTTAATATCAAGTCTGCCATTAAACTCAAATTTGATACATGTAACATTCGTATCCTCTCTAAGGACCACTTTCAATTCTTTACACTCCCTTGCCAACTGTATTCATATTTTTTCACGTTTGGTTATTTGCACTATCGTCTGATTCAAAAGAAAAGTTACATCTTGTCTTCAATCTGGGATTCATAATCGACAATTGACACCCCTACTAGGGAAGCTGTGGCCTTTATTTCAAGAATGAAACATTTATATATTCGAATTTGATAAAAATAAAAAGAGTTAGTGTTTGGTAGATAAGGACATGAAAATCTCTCAAGTTTTCATTCGGTTTCCAAGTACATGACCTTCTCCTTGACCTGTTGATGATAAGTTGAAAAATATTTATGAATAGGTTTAGGGTTGGTCCCAACAATTACATTGTAGGTAAATAAAAAGTCGATGACCAAATATTACCAAGAGATGTGAGTAGTGTCACTGTTCGTACATAATGACCTCACCTTCATCAAAATCCATGTAGTTGGGAATCAACATTCTTAATGTTATTATTTCCTAGCTCCATTTGTAATAATGTTTCTAGGAATGAGGCTGGTTGAACTTCCATTACCGATCAATATCTTCTTAACAACACAATTGGCGATATCAACAAGGGCGATCGCCTATTGCTGGAAGACATCATGCTGACTCCGAGAGAGGCACGACTTGGGCCATCTAACCACAACCCACGCTATCCAGACATGGATAACCTAATCAATTGTAGCTAGTATGCGACTAGGCTAGACTTCTGCAAGTTTTGAGACTGACTAAAAATAGAATTTTGTGTCAATACAAGTCGTGCCAATACATAATTAAACCTAAAAATATAAGATGAATGAAACCTTTGAGAGAAGAGCCTGTTGACAATAATAAGTGTCTTTAGGCATGAAAGGAGATGGGGGATAATTTACTCGAAAAGTGATTAGCATCTAATATACTCGTCTTTATATGCCAAAAGAGCTTATTTCTGAGCATGTTTCTCTAGTATTATGTGTCTACTTAGTTATTTTTCTTATTTGGAAGTTTGTGAGACGTCTTGGTGAAAAATGACAAAATGAGGCTAAAAAATGACGTTTTGTAGATGTGATTGGCATGCGATTCCTCAAAATGGCACATGGTTGATGCGAAAGTTGTGCCATTGCACAGATTGAAAAGAGAAACCCTAATTTCTAGAAGTCGCCGTGTCAGATCACACCCTGGTTGTGCAGAAATTGTGCAAGACGGATTTGGAAGATTGCGTTTTCAAATCAAATTTCAAGTCTTCGTCAACAATTCGATTTATAAATACAAGATTAGAGCACGTGTTTTAGCAGTCTTTTTTCAGATAATATTCATAGACATCTCAACTGACATAGTTTTTTTACCATAGACAAGTTTAAAATTAGGTATTTATTTTCTGCAAGACAATATTTTCCTTTTTTCTTTTTTTTTTTAATTGTTTTAGCTGTTACGCCAGGTTGAGCTAATTATGTCAAGCATCATGAGGTATGCTAGTAGCTAGAAACAATGCTATTGTATAAATTTCTGAGCTTTTATTTATATATGAGGAACAATTAGTTTGATTTCGTTATCTTGAGTTTAATGATTTATATGCTTGATTACCATATAATTGAATTGACAGCTAATGATGGAATCAAGTGCAAATCAAAAGATAAGGTCTCCTAAGAAATGTAAATCCACAGTCCGCGATGCTAATATCGGTTATTGAGACATATGCGATTCATAGAGATTAATGCGTCTGGAGGAACAACGTACATTGCGTACTATTCTGAAAGATAGAGTGAAGATTCACAATCATAAAAACACCTCATAAACTAATATATCCCACGTATAAATATAATTCGATTAATCATAACAATGGTATATCTATGAGCCTTAGCCTAATGTTTCTAGTGAATCCACAACCTTACAACACGGTTGTTCATCATGGATATCTATTTTAGTATTTAAGTTATTTTAGTATTTATTCAATAAAAAATCTCCATGTGCATGTTTTCTTTATTTTAGTTTGCTTATTGATTTACTAGAAGGTGACAATGCTTGCATTCAAAAGTTGTTAGTTAGAATAGTCTTGTTGGTAAATTTTGGTCATTGAAGTAAAATCATTAATCTCTCTGTGGGTTCAATATTCGTGGGTTGTAATCCTACTTCCCTTATTATTACTTTGATTCGTAGACTGCAGTATAGAGGAGTAAAATCATACATACACTAAACTCCCATTAAAAAAAGAATACTTCCATACAAACTCAATACATACTTGAAAGATTTAACACACATTGGCAGCTGAAAGTCACAAGGATCAAAGCAAGAACATAACCATCTTCATGGAATTGAGTTCGTCTTTATGTTTAATTTTTGATTGCCTACCATGTTGTCGCTCATCTATGTATTTTTGTTTGTATTAGCAGGTGTGATCAATCTACTTTGTATCTATTAGGAGGTGGCTAGAATCAAGATCTTATTAACTTTATCTTTGAATTTGATTTTTTATTTGAGTTTAATTTTTAGTTATTATCATGAGTTTCATTCTTTTAAATGCAAGATCAACACACACATGATTAGATTTCCTATGCGAACATGTTCAAATGACTCATATGTTATATGTTTTTAGGACCATGTGAATGTCCTATGTTTTACTTCCTTGATATTGTCAAAAGTTGTATGGAAATTGTTTTAGTCGTTCATATTATGTTTTACTATTTATGTTATTTTTCTCAGTCTTTTAATTAATTATTGTTGATCGCTTTTTTCTTTTATAGGATGACAGTTTAGGCAATTAATGTTTTTAGGAAGATATGATATTTCGTGTTTAGGAATATAAGTTCAATTAGAGTTTGATTAAATTTGGAGTCTCCGATATACTTATTTCTGCATTTCGTGTTTATTAGAAACTGAGGCATGCGAAGCCCTGGGCATATTAATTTTGTATATTGTAAAGTATAATATGTTTATATTCAAGTGTGAAGAAAAAAAATAAAATCGGAAAGAAAAAAAAAGGCAAGAAAAAAGATTTGCTTAGATGGAAAGAGTTTGAATTAATGGGAGAGCGAATCAACATTATTAGATAGAATGGAAAGAAAAGTTACTCCCATTGAAGAATATGAATTACAGGGAAACTAAATCATCCTTCTTAGTAAATCGTATGATTAATTTCATCTAACTTTAATTGTAGGGTTAAATTGAGAAATTAATAATAAGATGCTATAGTGGGACATAAATTATAAGGTTAAACTTGGAAATCAAAAGTTTGGTGTCACAAATACCTCGTCCTTTACATATTAGTATAGATTTTGATCTGTATGATTAAGGATTCTGATAGTTATTTTATTTGGTTAGGAAATAAGTATCCTTGTTTATCTTGATTATATCTCCTTCAAGACTGAGTTTATCTTTGTTAAGAATTCTATCATTTTTAGGATTTAGAAAGATCTCTTGTGATTTATGAGATTTATGGATTGACTTCCTTTTGGATTATATTGAATCTTTATATTCCCGTATGACATATATCCGGCTCATTATTGGAACAATTTCTTTTCAGGAAAGATTCCTAAAAAGGATAAGGACATTCCAACAATTAGGCCGAGATAGCAACAATGGCCGGAGCTATTGCAACTCATGACAAGATTAGATCCTTTTTGTACCTATAAATTGGTGTGCTGGTCAGCAGTATCATTCAACCTTTGAGCGAAGTATGTTTTCTATTATGCGAGCGTGTATGAGTAAGGGATTAAAGAAACTATGCTTAGCGGTTAACTTCCTCATTCTAGTGTACGAGCACTTCCAACTACTAGATCTGGAAATGTCTCCACGTATGCTTTCGATCAACGGCTAAAGGTTTAAGTCTTTGTTTATGATTGAAAATATTAAAATCTTAGATAGTTTGGATTGTCATAATGAGTGGAGGTTTGAGTTTTGTATTAAGTTTATGTTATAAATTACGACAGGGTTGTTGACTGCAGAGCTCGAGCATAGAGTGGTAAAGAGTGTTTGTAGGTTTTTATCAGTTAGAGGGAGTCTAAGTGTTTAAGTAATCTCTTATGAGTATAAATCCTTTATCATATTGAAAAAGTTTTGAAATGTAGGCGAAAATCTCCTGGATTAGAACAGTTGTTCGAACCACTTGGTGTCTTTGTTTATTTACTGCGTTCCTTATTTGTTGCAACAAGGATTTAATACTTCAATGCGAATTTTATTTTTCACATTAAATAAGCAAATCCTTTTTCAAAGTCTTTTGGTTGTCCAATACACTTAATTTTTTTAACTAGACAAAGTTAAGATCCTAGCTTAATTTTTTAACTGGACAAAGTTAAAATCCAATTTGTTCTGTTTACTTTTCTCACTGTTTTTTCGACTATTCTACTTAAAGTTATAACTAAGCTATTTCATAGTTGTATCTACACTTATTCTACAATGTAAGTATCTAACATATATCTGAAAGGATAATTAAATCTTAGGGTGAAAGTGAGTAAAGACCTTCAATGCATCACCTAATGTTGCTGACAAAAAGGCGATTCATAGATCCATTATACATTACTCTCTTAAACTCACAAGGAGGGTTAAGTACGTACAACGAGCTATAAAATTCATTGAACTAGAAGTAATATCTTGAGAATTTAACTATCAGGACCAAGACCATATTAGGAACACCGACAATGATACTATGAATCAATAATTCCAACAAAATATAGAAGGGTGTTTGATAAGATTCTAATGAAACAGAATATAGAAGGGTGTTTGATTAACTATACTTCAATCTCTCTAATTTATATTTTATTTATTTAGTTATATTCAGTAATAACAAAGTTATTACGTTAGTGCAATTTAAAAATAGATAAGCTATTTCGATAGTATATGTCAAATACTTCACGTGAGATTGATATATGGGACTTATAAATTCACATATTACTTGATTCGTATACCTGTAATAGTAAATTGTAGCATCACCAAAACCTCAATTGGGTTCAGAATATTGGCTCAATTTATTTTATTTGGACTTCTTAATTATTTCACTAGTAACAAAGTTCAGTTAAACAAATTGGATTTAATATCGATTTTATCTCATATAATCAAAGTCATGGAATTTTAAATACCACTAATGAAATTCATCATTTAATAATATTTGATTAAACTGAGGGTATAAATCAATCCCACTTAATTAAGTAATTTTAATAATCATACTAACCAAATTATTTATTATTTAATCAAACTAATAAATCTTAAATAATTATAATTTTTTTATGCGCTAAGTTCTCAGTAAGACAATAAAATTAGTACAAACAATTTAAATGTGGGAGCACGCATAATTTTCTGAATTAACTTCACAGCCTCTTATTCCATTGGTTCAATTAATATAATAACAATTCCCACATATGTCTAATATTCAACTCTCATCACAAGGGATATATAAGATCCTCAAAGTCATTTATGAGGAGTGTCCACTAGTATAACCGTTTCCTATCAAGTTGATCCTCCTTATTATGATCCCTGATGTATAGGTCACAGACCATTATCTTATTAATCACATCTTATGTCGTTAATCTCTATTAGCACAAAGTGTCGTTGATCATATTCATAACATTTTCTGAGTTGAGCACTCATATCAAGCCAAATACTTCTAATTATAAGCAGGAGAATCGTATAATATAGGATTCCATCAATTCCAATCACATTACCAACTACTTGCCCCTAATTCCTCCAAGATAAGCTGATGTTGTGAGATCTAAGCACATCACATTGCCTAACTTAAACAGGGGTTTGTGCTAAAATAGAGTCTAGAAAACATGATGGATTCAAATCAACGAGCTAGTGACAACCGATTCTAATGATAATTGTAAGAGAAGCTATTTGTTAAAAGACGTTCACAAAATGTTCTCTATTATCGTGCCTTAATTCTTTATACAAATTATTTGTACAAGACTGTAAACATCCATATGTTACAATATCAGCTGATTGGAAAAGATTTGTTCATCTAATTATGTTGATATATTATATTCATGACTTAATTCATTTATAAGTTCCCTAACAATGAATGAGAGTCATTGCCATTTTGTTATGATCTACTTAACTCAAATCCATTCCTGTTGCATATAACAACTTATATGCTAAATGTTATGCCACGTGATTATAATCCAATAAAATAACAGTATTGTATTTAATATGATTGACGTAAATAATTTTCAATCTATTATGTGAAATTAAATCTCAAGGGACAAGTGTTTTCATTTTTAGTCCTATTATTTAGCTTAGTGTTACACAAGTGCAAAACTAATTGTTATTTTCACTTAGGGCACAAATCCCAACAATTATCCACTTGGCCTTGAGAAAATGTTTCATAAGCTAAGTACTAGGTTCTGTTAGAATGGGTTTCTCAAGTTAACAGCCAACAACTCCACCGGTTAGGCACAATTTAAAACAACCAGTACTACACTCGGTAAGTATAATATGACACCCCGGATCAACTACTCAGGAGATGAAACTAAAGAAATGAGAAATGAGCACTAGTCTCAACTCACGAAGAATACAACACCCTAACTGA
This sequence comes from Misopates orontium, assembly GCA_946800315.1. Taxonomy (NCBI): domain Eukaryota; kingdom Viridiplantae; phylum Streptophyta; class Magnoliopsida; order Lamiales; family Plantaginaceae; genus Misopates; species Misopates orontium. Next base: position 16,265,991 of record OX326946.1, read on the forward strand.
AACAACTTAGTAGGTAAAAATACAAGACCCTAAGCCAAATCGCTTAGTAGGTAAAGATACAAGGCACTAAGCCAAGAAGCTTAGTCGGTAAAGACATAACACCCTAAGTCAAGTACTTAGCGGGTAAAGATAAAAGACCCTAAGCTAAGAAGCTTAGCGGGTAAAGATACAAGACACTAAACTAAGCAGTTTAGTCGGTGAAGACTCAACACCCTAAGCCAACAGCTTAACGGGTAAAGATACAAAATACTAAGCCAAACAGCTTAGTCGGTAAACACACAACACCCTAGTGCCAAGCAACTTAGCGGGTAAAGATAAAAGACCCCAAGCCAAACAGTTTAGCTGGTGAAGATATAAGACACTAAGCCAAGCAGCTTAGTCCGTAAAAACGCCCTAAGCCAAACAGCTTAGCGGGTAAACATAAAACACTCTAAGCCAAACAACTTAGCCGGTAAAGATACAAGACACTAAGCCAAGCAGCTTAGGTGGTAACGACAAACACCCTAAGCCAAGCAACTTAGCCAATAGAGATACAAGACCCTAAGGCAAGCAACTTAGGCAGTAAAGATCAATACCCTAATCCAAGTAGCTTAGCCGGTAAAAATACAAGACCCTAAGCTAAGCAGCTTAGGCAGTAAAGATCAACACCCTAAGTTAAGCAGCTTAGGGTAAAGATACAAGACCCAAAGGAGAGCAACTTAGGCAATAAAGATCAACACCCTAAGCCAAACAACTTAGTCCGTAAAAATACAACACCCTAAGCCAAGCAGTTTAGGCGGTAAAGATTAACACCCTAAGCTAATAAGCTTAATCGGTTAAAAAAAAAGTACCCTAAGCCAAGCATCTTAGGCGGTGAAGATCAAACACCATAAGCCAAACAACTTAGTTGGTAAAACTACAAGAAGCTAAGATGTAAAGATCAACACCCTAAGCCAAACAACTTAGCCAGTAAAAATGCAATACCTTAAGCCAAATAACTTAGTGGACCATAAAACTCAGTTGTAAATCTGTTGCACCATGAGGAACATCTTTAGCAGGTAAACTCACACCCCAAATTCGATAAACTCAGCTGGTAAAACAAATTAAACACCACGAGTAACGTCATTTGGAATGTAAAACATTTTCTCGTGAAAACAATCAGTTAATTGGTAAACTCACACCTAGAGGGAAGATGCGTACATGAGAAATGGCACAATATTGAGTTTGCAATGTGATTTGTCTAGTCTACAATAACATCACAAACTGGGGGACTCCTGATGTGCCATAATTTGGTACCGATACGTGGCGCATTCTAAAAAAGTCATGCTTGCATAAGCTTGTCGATATGTTGAAAGGATACAAATAAGCAAGCTTATGCGGCTCACTAAAATTTCTATGGATTAAAAATGGAGATGCATAGATCATTGGAAAGCCACGTGTGTCTATTTTTTAACGCAAAAAGCGGTTTGCCAATTAGACATCTATAGACGAAGTTATGGCCAAATTGTGAAGTCGCGCAATGTTATAACATAGGTCCAAATTGGACTTATTTGGGCCGAATCCTACTTATATTTCGACCTATGGGCCAAAAGCCCGTACAAATATCTATAAATACCCCAAGACACATCACAAAGAGGAGGTAGAGAAGTTCTCAAGACTTAATTTTGAGCTGTTATTCTGACCTACGAATTCAACTCCAATTTAATGAGCTTATATTTATAGAAATCTGTTGAAGTCAAGTTTGCAAATCAAAAAGCGGATTGAGATTTTGATTTCTAGATGAGGAGATATAGCCAAAACGGTGAGACTGCACAAAGCTGAAGTATATGTCAAAATTCGACCCGGGGTCCCTAATTTTGACCTGTTTGGGCTAAATTTGACATGTTCCTTATTTAGAGGTGTTCCAAACATGCGATTTTGATATTTTCATGAAATTTAACCTGTTTAGACATGCTAGTTTCGAGCTGTGCAAACAGAGTAATTTCGACCTATTTAATGGGCCTAGCCCAACAAATCCCCACAACTTAGAAAATAAATGCCTATAAATACAGCCCCTAATTGGTATTATAAGGTACCTAATCATCATTTATTGGAGCTTATTTGAGCTATTCAGATCGAGCTTTGACATGTTTTGAACAGTGGATTTTGACCTGTCACAACAACACTATGTCATCTGTTCCCGAGCCCAGTTCAATCTGTTCTGAGTGTCCAGTTCGACCTGTTCTACGATCTTAGTTAGATCTATTCTGAGTGCTCAGTTTGACCTGTTTTCAAGCTATTTCAATTTGTACAATTTGACATGTCGTCCTTGCGCGACATGGTCTCACATTCCTGTTTATCCGACTTAAGTATCGGAGTGCCTTCGCCAAGAGAGCCCCGACTTAGTTTACATGTGGTGTCGAGTGCAGTATCTAAACTCAAAAGCTACTTAAGGATCCAACATGGAATAAAGAAGTATGACGTTGAGCGTTGACTGAGTGAACACGTAGCTAGACGAAAATACTCCACATCAATACACATCATTAACAATATGAAGTTTGAGAGTATGTACCGCATAAGAAGACAACCAGCAAAGAAAAAGGCAAAGATAACGAGAATGTCGGAATAATACAAATTTTGTTTACTGGTGTAATAATTTACATCCAAGAAACATTCAATACAAATATATAAATTGCATAATTAATATTTAATACTTATCTCGGCGCCTCAAATCTTGTTGTTGCACCCGTTACCCTATAAAATGGTGGAAAATGATTTTTGTAACTAGTAAACTCTTTAGCCATCAGTGCGGTCATATCTTGTTTTGATTTCTAACCAAAGTTCATATGCAGACTAAAAATATAATAGACTTTGCTCAAGTTCTTCAGAGATTGAATTAAGTATCCATTATAGAACCAAAGTGTTGGCTCTAATCTAACAAGTGCTCAAAACCTCGTCAGATTCAGGGGGACAAGGAAGAGAGCCATCTATGAACTTATTTTTGTTCTTAATATTAAGAACCATATGATCACTCTTGCTCCTGGAAATACAATTCATACCATTGAACATATCATCAACAATGGATGAACTGGCGTGATCATGATGCCCCATAAAATACATAGAGGATAAGGAATCCTCACAAGGATTCTTTACAGAAAGTACTGGAGTAGAGTTTTGATTATCATTGTTCGACATATTTGAAGAGAATAGATATAAATCTTATTGAAATTAGGTCAAAAAACGAAATTGAACCATAGAAATTTGGGGAAATTGAGAGCGAACAACAACCAAAGATGATCAAGAGGAATGATCGGTGAGAATTGATCAATTAGATAATTGATCAGTGAAAACCTAAAAAATTTGCAATGTGAAGAATAAGGAGATCAAAAATTCGGAGAGATTTGCAACAAATTATATCAAAAAAAGATATATCTTGCGGAGAAACATGATTACGAAGCGGAGAATCGTATCTAGTCGATTGATACCATGTGAAGAACATCAATTGAACAGAATTAAAGTGTTTTCCATTCATGAATTGAAGATTACATGTGAATGTTACAGAGAGACTTTGGGGAAGATGAGAGAAATAGAGAAATGAAAAGTGAGTGAAAAATACAAGTAAAAATCCCATTTATACAAACTAAAACAGCTAACTACCGACTACTTTCCGGATAAGACAATCAGCACGAGAAAAAGACAATGAAAAACGTGAATGCAGGTATAATTCAAATTTTAATTTATTTACTGGAGTAACAATTTACATCAGAAAAACATTCAATACAAATATATAAATTACATATAATTAAGGGATAAAAGCATCAAACCCTCTATACTATAGGGGGTGTAGTGATTTGCCCCCTGAATTATTTTTTTTGGCAACAAGCCCTTGTACTATGGATGAACAAGACTTTTTGCCCCCTGGTCGAATTTCCGACCAATTTTTTCCGGAATTTGAAACGTGAACATGAGGGTTCATTACTATTTAACCTCAAATTCAATAAAATGCCCTTTTTTCACTTCGATTCTTGTTATATTTTCTTGATTTTTAGTTTAAATTATCCAAATTTAAGGTTTGGAAATTTAGAAAATATAACAGAAATCGAAGTGAAAAAGGGGCATTTTATTGAATTTGAGGTTAAATAGTGATGAACCATCATGTTCACGTTTCAAATTTCGGCGAAAATTGGCCGGAAATTCAATCAGAGGCAAATTATTTTTTCAAGTCAATAGTTAAGGGGGCAAAGTGCTTATTTATCCATAGTACAGGAGGCTAGTTGCCAAAAAAATAGTTCACGGGCAAATCGCTACACCCCTGTAGGATAAGGGTTTAACGCTTTTATCCCTATAATTAATACTTTTCTCGACTCCTCAAACTTTCTTACTGCACCCTTATATGATGCATGTTTGACATGAATCGACCCAATATAAAATAAACATGCACGCACCATATATTCAGAAAAAAATTAAAAACATTAAACATCTGAAGAAGCTGCAGATTTTTTGAAAAATATCCCACTGCCAAAGAGTAAAAAACCCACAACATGTCCTGCAACAGCAACAATTAGCACACCAACATTGAATGACATGACAGCAAGCATCACAAGGTACGCAAGGGTGATCCTCGTCCCATACACGACTGTCTTAAACAGACCATCAGATACAGACTTACTGTCCCATTTTTCCGAATCGGAGCGATTCCATCGGCAATGAGAGAGCCACTCAACGAGGAGGGAAAGGACAAATACGAATACGAGGGCTAAGGCGTACATTCCCGTACGTGATCCGGGCCAGTCGGAGAAGAGGATTTCCGAATTCTTTCCCCAGTAAAAGGTCATATGCGACATAACCATCGTCATTTGATCATGCGACGTCGCGTTTGTTGGTGGTGCCATTCCAGGCATATTCTCCATTCCAGGCATGTTGTCCATGATAAGTACGTTCTTGTGTGTATATGGCTAGTATATTTTGATAAAGCTATGAGAGTTTGTGTGTTTTGGTTTGATGTGTGTTTTATGTAGCTTTGAAGAAATTAATGTGAAACGAGGAGAAGATCTTATAAAGTTACTCAAATAAGCACTATAATTAAGAACATGTACGACTTTCTGCATTTCTATATATGAATATGATGTGACGTTATTAAAATTGTATATTAAAATTGAAAGTCAAATTCCACGGACTATTTCTTAGTTTTAATATCCATATTAGTATTTGATTGACAGGAAATCAAGGAATAGGTCGAACGGCAAACTCCATGCCTTTTAGTTCTAGCTCCTGTCACGGCCTGCGAGATTCATGAGTTTTAGAGAGAGAGAGAGAAAGAGAGAGGGGGGGTTCTTAAATCGATAACCCATTGAAGACAGAAATTTGAGAGACCTATTAAAGATATAATAACATTAAGAACTTGGGAAAGATTAAATGAAAAAATATCCGTTAAAATTTGAAATATAAAATAACATTATATAATAGCAACTTTATTAAACATGGCATCAAACCAGACGGTTGAAGAACTTCTGAGACATGCATTAACGGAGGATGCGTGTTTGAGCATGTAGCCATCTCTAATTTGCTGGAAACTTTCAGAATCCTACAATAAAAAAATGTCATGATATAGTATTTAGCATATCAATTTAGTTGTATTGTAGGGAGTCTGTTACGATATTGGTATAAATACGTCGTGTTCAAGAGACAACCGAGAGCAACTTAAGAGAGAGCAAAGTAGTGCTATTCAAATTCGTCCGCTAAGTTATGTCTAAAAACATATTTCGAGTTTTGTTGCATAAGCTTTTAAAATTATTTCAATATGCCCCTTTCACTAAAATTACCCCCAGAATTGCTTTCCTCTTTTTTAACAAGTCCGCCTTGACACACTCATCAAAGTGTTATAGACTTTGTGGTCAAAATCATGAACTACGGAGCATTTTAACGCACAAGTTATTCCACTCCTATGATACTTTCGAGCAAGGATATGAAAACATATACATAGAAAGAAGAAGCAACGCTAACGACAGCGAATAGGAAAAGAGAGTATAAAAAGAGCTAGGCCACATATATGCAACGGTCTAACTTTATGGTATCTACCAGGTGTTTAAAAATTCAAAGATGCACCAGATTCTTTGGGAAAATAATTTGGTAGCTATGGGAAAGTTATTTTCATATACAGAACTCGTGGAGTACTATATTTGATAACTTATTCATGAAAGATAAAAAAGTTATACAAAAATTGTTTTCAAGATTTTAAGTGACTCCAAATAAAAAAAATGATATTGAGATATTATCGAAGATAAAAAAAAAAATTTGTAGAAAAAGTATTGGCAGAGCATGCTAGCAAATCTGGAGCACACAGGCAGGAAAATTCCAAGATGCATCAGCCATCGGATAGGAAAGTAATTTACACTGCAAGAATTGTAGTATATAGCAACGCAAAATATAGTAACGGATTTAAATCAGATACTATATTTTGATGTAGCAACGTTCATAAACGTAGCAGCAGTCAAAATATTATAAATCTACAACAACGCTTTTGGCGGTGCCTGCAGAAAAAATAAGTAAAATACCTACACAACGCCCAAGGGCATTGATGTAGGCATTGGTCCAGCTTTGTGTCAGCTTTGTGTCGACTTTCGCAGACACAATGCTGCCGTTGCTTGGGCGTTGTTGTAATGATTTAAAAAAAAAAAAAATCAAAAAAGGTTGCACAATCATAAAAGAACCGTTTAATTAAAAAATCATGATCCTTTTTAATTGCAATTTATCACCGTTTGGATGCTTCTATTTATATTTGTATCATTATGAACACATGAGAATTTTTTGAATTTGTTTCTATTTATTACGACACTTTAACTGTCAAATTATGGTTGTTTGAATTTGATGTAACATATTTTGGTACTGCCACATTATAATATTCGATACAATACCACGAGCGTATTTCAGATTATTATGCCATGTCAGCATCATTATTTTTTAATGTAAAATTATAATTTAAGGCAAAACTCAAAATTAGGCCCAAGCAAGCCCAATTTCAAGCTATTTTATGGACCAATTCGAGTTGCACAAGCCCAATTCGAGTGGTTTCAGGCCCAGTTCGAGTTATTTTGAAGCCCAATTCGAGTTGTTTCATAAGTCAATTCGAGTTATTCCAAATAGCTCTAATTCGACTTATTTCAACTTATAATTCTACTTGGACTACAATTCTAGCTGAATAAGGACTCTTACTACTATATAAATGGATCACATTCCTCATTCCAAGTTACGTTTTCATAATTTCTAAGCCCTAAGCTCGAGTTATATAAGTTGAATTCGACCTATTTGTGAGTCTTGCCCGACTTGTCCAAAATAGCTCTGATTCGACCTATTTCAGCACGCAGTTCGAGTTGTTTGGTTGCTCAATTCGACTTGTTTCGGCCAACTATTCAACTTGTTTCTCTTGCTCAATTCGACTTATTTGCTTAATTCGACTTGTTGCCTAGCACAACGAGATCCCGAATTTCGACTTATCTGACTTAAGCATTGGAGTGCCTTTGTCGGGAAGGCACCGGTTTAGTTTATGTGTGGTGTTGAATGCAGGTTCCGAACTCAAAAGCTGCTTAAGGATCCAGTAGGGACTAAAGCAGTCTGACGTGAAGTGTTGTCAGGTAAACACATATCCAGACAATAATACCCCACATCAGTGGCGCCGTTTGTGGGAACCACTAAACGCATTTAGGAACAAACACTATCACTAGTTCAATGACTCAACGAAGAGTCACAGAGAAGAACGAAGTAGCAATGAGGGCTAGGTCTAAGAGGGAAGAAGACATCAGGACTGCAGAGGTTTCTGAGCATACTTCGAATGCTCCCTTGGACCAACCACGCGTTGCAGTGGAACCAACTGCAATGCCTCTCCCAGAACAACCACTGTTGAATCCTGCTTGGTTGGCTCAAATCATGACAACTTTTCAACAGACTATGGTGCCAATAATTGTGCAACAAATGGAGAATACATGTATACATCAGAACATCCCAGCACCAACTGCACAACAGACATCGGCACTACGAACAAGGTCTCATCAGACTCAGGATCGTGCTGAACCGAGACAGCAAACCCACTCGAGGACAACTAGGCCCGACAGGAGAGAACCATCTGCATTGCCTAAGCACAGGAACCCTCGTTCAATGCGGGCTGGAAGGCACGGAGCATCGAGTTGGGCAACTGCAAGAGATGAAGAGGTCAATTCTAGGCAGAGAGGTCCAGAGACAAGCCGCAAGTCACACGGCCGGGAGGAACATGGGACCGGCCAGATCGTATTAGACAAAGGGTGGAACCAATGATTGCTGAACACAGTCCACGCTTAGAAAGCCGACTCCATTCTGTGATGCGATTAGCAGACTGACACTGAAGGAAGGAGTTAATCTTCCTGAGATGCGGAAGTATGATGGTACAAGTGATCCTAAAAGGCATTTCGATTAGGAACTGCAAATCCTCGGATATTGTAAGGGCTTGAGGGCGAAATTGATTGCAATCAGCTTGACGGGGATGGCCAAAGAATGGTTCAAGAACGTGCAAACGCGCACAATTGAATCATTTGAAAAATTTAGAGATATGTTCGTCAATAAGTTTCAACTTATTTTCTGAAGAAAAAGACACCAAGCCATATGTTCGATATTCGCAAGAAACCTGATGAAGGTTTGGGAAAGTATGTAGAACGACTGATTGTAGAGATCGGTCGGGTACAGTCTCCAACTGCATATTTGGTTAACTATGTACTACAAAACTGTAGCAAGAGCAAAAAGCTAGTAGAAGTACCGACATGGGAGGCGCCTACAACTATTGAGAGCATTATGGATATAGCTCGACGCATAACTGACATGGAAGAGGCCGCTCCGAACCAGGGTCTAATGGACTCGTGCAACTTTACAAAGGTAAGGAGAACGAAAATTGGAGGAAGGAAGACAGAGGCAAAGAACGACAATCACCCTATAAGATGTTTGATAACTACACTCCGATGAGAAAGGATATTGCAGAGATCTTTGCAGTAACAAAGGATCATGGGATATTCAAAACACCCATACTATTCAAGGAGACGGATTAGATGAATAAGTCAAGGAAATATTGCAAATACCATAAGCAGAATGGTCATTACACAAATGACTGTAAGGCCTTGAGGAACGAAATTGAACGACTCATTCAGGACAGGAAACTTATCGAGTTTGTCCTTGAGAATCGAGAACCACGAGACGACAAACCTTCTGGAGGTAAAAGGAAGAGTCATTCTCCACAAGAGAAGAAGGATAAACCGAGGCAGAAAAGGGGTAATCCCAATGATGGTGATGAAAACGGGATCCATGTAATTTTAGGCGGACCGACTGGGGCCGATTCAACAAAGAGCAGAAAGCGAATTTCTAGAGACATATACAATGAACGTCTGAAACGGACAGAGACTGATCTTGTTTTTGTAGTTGACAAGTTAGACATGAGAATCATGTTTTACAAAGACGACTATAAGGATTTATCTTCTCAAGCTAACGAAGTTAAGTACTTGAACTGCCTGATGGTAGTGACTGCCGTGATTGCAAATCATCCAGTGAAGAGGATTATGGTAGATAACGGATGGTCAGTCAATATCATATTCATGAGTATGCGTTGCAACAAATGAAGCTAAGAAGGTATGACATTACGAAAGTAAGCTCCCCACTGTTGGGATTTGGTAGAGGCGAAGTAAGAGCAATTGGCAAGGTTATGTTGCCAACCTCTTTTGGCTAAAATCTAAAGGAGGACTCTAAACGTGTAATATCTTATAGTAGATATACCTTTCGCATATAACGTGTTGATCGGAAGGCCTGCAATCGCTGCATTTACAATGATCATATCTACTGCTCATCAGAAAGTCAAATTCCCCGCTCCAGGCGGAGTAGCTGAGATTACCACAAACAATCGTGAATCTTGGAGTTGCTATGTCACGTCAGCGAAACCGATTAAAGCTACGGCAGACCCTAACGTCGCAATGATTGGGGTAGATATCTCTAAAATGCCTGAACTTGGAGAACAAATGGATACTGAGATGGACCTAGTTGCACATGAGGACCAAATGGCGAAATCAGACCCCTCTGAGCTATCTAACGAGAAGGCCATATCCACAATGGAGACACCAAAGGAGGAAAATGAAGATAAGACTACCTTGAGATACAAGAAGCAAATGGAGGTCAAAAGAATGAAGCCATCTAGTGAATTCAAGGAGGTGATATTGGAAGACAATGAACCTGATAAGGTCATTAAGATCGGTAGCGAGTTGCCGTCCATAGTTGAGAAATCATTACTGGAATGCTTGCGAAGAAACTTTGATGTATTTTCATGGACTGAGTCAGACTTAAAAAGAATAGATCCTCAAGTTGCAGTACATCACTTGAATGTGAATCCGAATGCTAAACTTGTTAGACAAAAGAAGAGACATTTAATGACAAAAAGAGTAAGGCTGCAGAATTGGAGGTACAAACAAAATTGGCGGCTGGCCATATATTTGAAGTACGATATTCAAAATGGCTCTGTAATGTTGTTTTGGAACCCAAGATGCCAACTGTATGGCGAATGTGTGTGGATTATATTAATTTGGACAAGCATTGTCCACGAGATCCATTCCCGTTGCCCAGGATCGATCTGATGGTGGACTCAACTGCGGGATGCGCATTACTGAGTCTCTGTGATGCACAGAGCGGATTTCATCAAATACTAATGGTGGTGAAGGACCAACATAAAATGGCATTTACTACAGACACCGGTATATTCTGCTATAGGGTAATGCCGTTTGGATTAAAGAATGTAGGGGAAACTTTTGAGAGATTGGTGGCTAAGATGTTCTATCATCAAATTGGCAAAACGATGGAAGTCTATATTGAGGACATGCTAATCAAAAGCCTGAAAGCGGAGGATCATGTGAAACATCTTGACGAGGCCTTTGGTACTATGAAATAGTATGGGATGAAGTTGAATCCAAAGAAGTGCACATTCGGAGTTAAAGAAGGAAATTTTTTGGGTTTCATAGTCAATGAGCGTGGTATCAAAGCTAACCCAGACAAGATCAAGGCTATAATGGATCTTCCGTCCCCCAAGTCCGTATGAGAAGTGCAACGCTTGGTTGGGAGAATTACAATGCTAAGCTGCTTTATTTCACATTCAGCAAAGAAAAGCTTACCTTTCTTTAAGAAGCTAAGGAAGACACCAAAGTTTGTGTGGACTGAAGATTGTGAGGAGGCCTTTCGCCAGCTAAAGGTCTACCTCACAACACCACCGTTGTTGTCAAAGCCCAAGGACAACGAGATGCTATATCTCTACTTGGTCATAACGAAGAATTCATTGAGTACGTTACCTATGCGTGAGGAGGATAGGAAACATCTGCCAATCTATTGTGTGAGCAAAGTACTAACTGGAGCAGAACTTAACTATCTTGAAATTGAAAAGTTGGCATACGCGCTAATGATCACAGCAAGGAAATTGAGGCCATATTTTCAATCACATCCGGTCACTGTCTTAACTAATCAACCTTTGAAACAAGTCATGGCAAAACCAGAAACATCTGGCAGACTTGTGAAGTGGGCAATTGAGTTGCGAGAATACGGTCTGGAGTATCTACCTAAGACTGCCATTAAGGCACTAAGGTTAGCATATTTTGTGGTAGAAACTATCTCAGAATCTGAGCAAACACCGGATGTCGCCATGGTGACAAACAAAACCAAGGGAGCTACGCCTGGGATAGATAAGGAGATCTGGACCTTACACGTGGACGGATCATCCACAGTCGATGCAGGCGGAGCAGGAGTTTACTTGAGGTCGGCAGACGGAAGAGAATTTGATTATGCTATACGGCTGAACTTTCAAGTTACAAACAACCAAGCAGAGTATGAGACGATGCTAGCAGGGATTCAATGGCAAAATCGTTGGAGATTACCAAACTTATGGCATTCACGGATTCACAACTAATTGCTAATCAATTTGAGGGGACTGGAGCTAAGGAGCCCACGATAGTCATGTATCTGGATAAGCTCAAGGAGGCAACTACAAGTTTTGAAACGTTTACTATCTCGCAAATCCCCAGAGCAGAGAATGAGTGCGCTAATTTCTTATCTCAATTTTCAAGTACTGCTGAAGTATTTGTTGAAAGGCAAGTGACGTTACTGGCTACTGTTAAACCCGTGGTTGGGAAAGTTGGCAGAACAACACGAATAGAAACCGTGGAGTTTTTGTTGCCAGTAGAGGTCGAGAAGTGTTGGAAGGATGAAATCATTGACTACTTGCAGAACGGAACCTTACCGACTGACACACAAGCGGTCAGAATATTGAAATACAAATCAGCAAGGTTCACTATGTTCAATGGAGAGTTTTACAAAAGGTCGTTTGAAGGACCACTCTTAAGATGTCTGTCACCAGCACAGGAAAAGCACGTCTTAAGAGAGATACATGAAGGTAGCTGTGGAAATCATTCAGGATGACGATCCTTTGCGCAAAAAATACTCCGCCGAGGATATTTTTTGCCTAATATCATGAGAGACTCAATGGACTACACAAGGAAATGTAGAAGCTGTCAACTACATTCGAAGATAATTCATATGCTTGCTCAACCAATGACAACCGTGAGTTATGGATGTCCATTCGATCAATGGGGCATAGATATTGTTGGACTCATGCCAATAGCGTCTGAAGAAAAAAAATGGCTATTGGTAGCAGTGAAATATTACACCAAGTGGGTAGAAACCGAAGCATTGGTGTCAATAACAGAGGCAAATGTGAAGCACTTCATATGGAAGAACATTATATGCAGATTTGGGATTCCAAGGGTTTTAATATCTGATAATGGAAGACAGTTCCAAGGACTTAAGATCCAAGACTGGTGCAAGGATTTGAAGATCAAACAACGGTTCACATCTGTCATGCACCCTGAAGCCAATGGACAAGCAGAGGCCACCAATAGCACGCTGGTTAAGAGTCTGGAGAAAAGGTTAGAAGGAGAAGGACAAAAATGGGCTGAAGAATTGCCACGTATACTATGAGCCTATCGCACAACACCTCGAACTTCCACATGAGAAACCCCATATTTGCTAACATATGGTTATGAAGCAGTGATACCAGTGGAAACTGAAATGCCGACCTACCGCATTGTTACATATGACGAAGAGCATGCTATAAGGGCAAGACAGATGGACCATTGAACTGATAGGAACCACTAGGGAAGAGGCCTATCAGAGAACACAAGCGTATAAATCTATGATGGCCAAGGCGTATGACAATAATGTGCGGTTTCGAAACTTCCAAGCGGGGGACTTGGTCCTCAGAAAGGTGGAAGCCACTAAGCACATCGACAAGTTGAAGCCAAACTGGGAAGGTCCGTATATAGTGGAGAAGGCAAGCGCTAAAGGATACTATTATCTATAAGAGTTGGGTGGAAGGAGCTTATCACGCCCGTGGAAAGTCAAGAACTTGAGAGGTTTTACACTTAGGACACTAGCATTCTAACTGCCTTATGGTATAGTAGGATTGTAGTTTTGATGTTATTATTGCGCATTCTTTCAAGGATTACGAGTATCCGCATGTAGACCTCGATTGTAATACTTAGAACCGAACTACAGGGACTTGATTCTTGACCACCTATATACGGCAGGATACGTAGGCAACTCGAAAGTTACTCGAGCCCAGTCTCAGAATTTATAAAATTCCATATTTTATTCAAGTTTGTTCCTCTATCAATACATTAATAATATCATACATGTAATTAACGGGCACAAGCACTCGTGAATTGAGCACAAGCACTCAAACTATGAGCACTGGCACTCATATGACAAATAAAAGCATTCATGTCACAACACACATGCACAATATAGGGAAGGAAATTGCAAGGCAAACATAAAGTGTAATTCAAAATGCACAAGTTAAAAAAAGTAAGATCAATGCAAAATATTCTGTACTAGAATATACGAAATATATGCACTACAAAGGTGCTAAGTCAAAAAATACGAAATTCACAAATGAAAAAATTGTTCAAACTAGATGGACATAAAAGGAAAGATAGAGGCACGCATGCCAAAGTCACGGCACGGAGGCCGGCTTGTAACATCTTCACCCCTTCACTTCTTCAAACTCAAGCTGAAAGGCTTCAAGGCACTTCTTCTCTGACGGGTTATCTGTTCCATGGAGTCACTGAGAAGAGAAGTGTCATCCTCCGGCCTCACAGATGGTGCACTAGGCGCATCATCAGGTAGAGCATCGGGCGGAGCCACTTCTGAAGAAGGCGCCGGAGACGATACATTAGCCGCCTGAGTAGGATCACCAGCATCCTCGGAAGCTAGTGGTGGGACCCCCTCAGGCAGCTATGCAACGAGCCAATCACGCGGCAACTCTTCCTCCTCCAGACTCTCTGCGGCACTCGCTTTCGCCCTGGAAGTACTAGCTTTGGCTTTGGCCTTCAGATGGTCGCGCAGCCAAACTTCCTTCATGCGACGTAGACTCAGGAAGAGTTATGCCTGTAATCTTCCTCTTCATCTGACTCTTCCTCCTCTTTGGAGTCTGACCCATCTTCTTTCAACCGATTCCAGATGTCGAAGTCCGCACGTGCATGCCCAGCAGCAAAGGCACCCTTCCGCTCCACATCCTTCAGCGCATACCGGTAACCCTTCTTTATGTCAAAGCCGCCGCGCACCATGGCAATGTGGCCTTAGGTAGCAGAGCGAAGAAACTCTACAGCAACTTCGACTTTATCACATCAGACAAGTCGTGCACAAAAAATATAATTCGGTTACAAGATAAATATTTGAAGTTATACTAAGGAGGAAAAAGCTATGGAAACTACTTACCTTAGCCTTGGCTTGGTCATAGCCAGTCTGCTCCACAGCCACCAGCCTCTCCTTGGCCGCATCGCGCTCTTCCTTCACCACCTTGAGCCGAGCCGCAAGGTCATTGTTCTCGCTCTGCATCCTCATCACCGTCAGAGCCAGATCATTCTTCATGCGCTGCATCTGGTCGAACTCTTTGGTAACAGTTTGCACCTTGTTGCTGCTGGCTGCCAAGGCGTCATTGGATTTCTGGAGCTCTTCCTTGGCCAGTCTAAGCTCTTCCACCAAGGAGTCCATGGTGACCTGCAGATCTCGAGACTTCTTCTTTGCCTCCTCCTCCAGAATCTTGGCCGGAGCGGCCGCAGTCTTGAACCCCTCAAGATGAGGTACTTGTTGCGCGTGTCCATAGAGATATCAAAATTCTCTACCAAAGTCTGGACGTTCTTCAGAGCCTGCAGTCACACGTGAAAATTCATAAACACTACTATAAAAGAAGAAACAAGAAGAAAGAAGGAAGAACACTTACATGAATAAGGCTCAAGGAGGTACGACTGCACAAGCCTTCGGGGCCCACCTCTTCAAAGTACTTCTTCCGATCAAAAGTCGGCATGAAGCTCTTGAGCATCCTCATCGCAGCAATGTCTGACAGCTTGAAGCTCCCAGCATCCATCGAAGCACGTGACACATCCTTCACGTTAATATCAAGAGCTTCTGGCTCGAATGTGTTGGAAGTGTCGTGAGCAGGGTGCTTGTCGCGCCGATAGTCGTCGGTGTAAGAGGTTGCTTGCGCCCGACAGCATCATCACCTTGCGCTGTGTACGCAGCAGAGGCAGCATCAATGGAGGGAATCCGTACGCGTGAGCTACCAGAAGGTGCAGGGGAAGGAGTGGTCACTCTGCGAGAGAAAGTACCCGTAGTCTTTCTCCTCGATCTGCATGAGGCACTGGCGCTAGCAGTGGAAGGCGCACCAGTGGGTGGTGCAACAACAATAGGTGAGGAGGCACCAGTAGTAGTATCAGAAGCAGTAGCATCGGGATCATGACCAGCATCGGTAGGTGCAGGATCAGTAAGAGCAGAAGTGGCCGCCTTGCCACGACTTGTGCTACCAGGAGCGGGAGCATCGTCGGTCTCCACCATAGCAGCCAACTTCTTCTTCGACTTGCTGATCACCATCTTATTTGCAACACAAACAAACGCAAGAGATGATGAGTATACGGACTACAATAAACGATCACATAAACGATAAGGAAAAAGTATAAGCTAAAAATAGGAGCTATGTACCAAAAGCTCCAGAGCCAGTATAAGGACCATTGGTATAACCCCCTGCCTGAAGAATTGGAGTCTTGGTCAGAGAGAAGGCATCAAATCGATGACTCTTCAACATTTCCACTGTATAATCTGTCAACTCGGCGGGAGGACAGGGAGGAGCTCGAGCACTGTCCGTCCAATCCCTTCTAAAATTAAATTCCCCAGGGGTGGACTCCTTGATGCAAAACCACAGGTTCTTCCAAGTGAGTCCGAAGCTTGACTGGAGATCGAACAAGAAGCTGTTGTGCTTCCTCGACGTCAGAAAATAAAAACCCTTGCCCTCTCCCTTTCTCCTAAACTTGCTAAGGAACATTTCGAAGAAGGAGTCGCGGGTACAAGGAAACTTAAACACCCTCATCAAGATGATAAAGGCATAGATAATAGTGTAAGTGTTGGGCGTGAAATGGGAAGGACAAGAAGGCAACCTATCCATGATTTGTCTAACGACGTTGTTCAGTGGAAAACGAAGACCGCGAGAAACGTAATTGTGAAGACTGTAAAGCACCCTTCAGGTGGGTTATCCATCCTATCATCTGGGCTAGGAAAGATAATATTATAGGTTTCACGGACGTCATATGAAGAACGATAGAAAGACTCGATATGACTATTGATCGGCCGAATCTTATCAAACTTCAATAAATTGGGCAGACGAGGGGGAGTAACCAGATCTATACCTTCAACCGCCAATTCCTGGACAGTCTCTTCAACTATGGCATTATCAGGTTCGACATTAGGGGTATAAGGGGTTTCATCTAAATGTGTTGTTGGAATATTTTAATTAAAAATATATTTTGAGAAAAATTTCAAGACTTCATTGTCTTGGTTAGTGGGAGTTAATATGTTGGTGGTTACAAATATTGATATTATTTAGATTAATGGGTTGAGACCCATAACCACACATTTACTACTCACTTATATGTGAATTAACATTCCCCATTATTATCGTATTTATATAATGTAATAATATTATATATTAAACCTCTATTAATTTGGAGTTTCAAGAGAGCAGAACCTAGTCCGCGCCTCATCCCAACGATTATATGAGTATGATTGTCTGGTAATTAACTAATTACTGGCATCGAGGTAACCTTCATCAATTGACAAATTGAGGTAATATCTATTTTATGTCTAAGTATGACAAATTATTATTTAGTTCCTCTATATTATCGTTGTAATCTTTGAACAGGGGAACAACAATTTAAAAACGGTTTAGCCTTTGAGTTAAAACTAATTTGTATTGAAAATAAGCCAAATTCTCTCATATGTAAATCTTTGGCAAACGAAAAATAATTTGTATGAAAGATAAATGAATCATTAAAATGCCTATGTCAAAATGAATTGTTACATATCATCAATTGAGATATTTGTCAATATGACTTAGTTTTACTACTGATAAAAGATAAATAAAACTAGTAAGGGTACAGTACAAAATTTGAGACCTCGTGAATTATAAGGTATGACCTGAAATATTTTTCATTATAACAGTTCAATGTTTTTGGTGGAATTAGAAACTTGGTCATGTCTGTATTATATTTATCATGCTATTTCGTTATGAGCAATCATTGAGATAGTTAGTAGCATGTAAAATTCATGAGGCCAAATTTGTGTTTAAAATATGTTAGAGAATCACGAAACGGTGGTCAAACATGTATTGATGGACTTTTTTTTTTTTTATCTTAAATGTATCCGTTTTCTTGTGGAATGGTGAATATATAAGACCACCATATTTGCTTTATATTTCAAAAAATAAAACCGGAGTTACTGGCATGATCATTAGAGAAGTTATAGTTTCTTTTTAGAGTAATGCATTCTAAAATTTACTCTCTGATGAGGTGATTAAAGTCCACAAAGATTAAAAGATCTCATGTGCTTAAAATCCTGATGTCTTCTGCTATGTGATAAAAGATAAACTTGTCTCTTGAACAAATTAATTTGTAGAAGGGTCTTTACGGACAGTGAGTATTCATGAGGCATATTTATTTGATGATAAAAACTAATTGTGATAATGTTGATTACAGATGGTTTAGCCATATTCATGAGTTTGATCTATACTCTTTGTTAAATGGATGACACTTGTGTGAGCAGTATTGTTTAGTAGGTCAGGGAGGACAATGACAACCAAATTGAGTAATGAATAAGGTTAATTAAAGCTTTATGTTCCGGTTTGAGGTATGTACTCCATTGTTTTACAGCAATTAACATGATGTGGGAGTTACTTGAATAATGCCGAGCTTTGAAAAAACTAATCAGGAGACATCATATTGATTAGTGGCGTTATTTCCTATTTGCATGCATGAGATGATATTATTTATGAAATTGAGACAAACTGTGCAAATATGATTATTACAATTTTTTTGTGAAAATTGAAGTGAACCATGTGACGAGAAATTCACCGCAAGTGTTAAATTGAGAAAAATCATGAGTGATTATTAAGATAATTTATTTTGAATAGTGGGGGCTAGTGCGCATTGTCAGAGAAATTGTTTTGTTTTCCTCACGTAATCATGCCTATGTGTGAAACTCATGATTAGAAAATTACTTGTGATTAACTGAATGAATGACTAAAATATTATTTCGCATATGCAGTGACATTTTTTGGAAAAATGTGGTTATTAATGCTTTTGCATTTTATAAAGGTTGAAATATAATTTTTAAACTCCTTTAGGAATGAAAAACCACATGCACTTATTATGCGAGTATTATTATGACCACATCTTTGAATAAATGTTTTAATGGGTTGTGAATAATACACTAACTATTTGATGAGATGTGTGCAAACTAAAATCTCATTGTTCTCGACAAAATATGTTGTTGATATTTTATGCTTCTTGGTCATAAAGTTAAGCATTGTGTTTGCTTGAAGTGAAATATTATTGTCCTATTTGCATATCTGATGCTAGTCTTATGACATTAATTATGTGTGCAAAAATATGCGATGCACGAATCATGTGATTATATATATACATAAAAAGATTAGTTGCATTTGAAAATTATAAATTACTGAGAATAAGTGGTTGAATGAGGATGAAGTGCAACAAGTGATAAATTAAATGGCTCCTAGTAGGTGTAAAAGACTACTGGCCAATAATTATAAGATGAATTTCCATGGACTGATGAATGAGAAATATATGATACCTTTAAAAGGTTGTTGAGCAAGAGAAGCTCATTGTCACTTAAGTGATGACAAAATTGTGTGAAATAACTATTAATGCTTGAGATGCATTATTTGTGAAAACAAAACAATGAGATGAGCTCAAAATATTAGCATTGATGCTGAAATCCTTGGCCTTTAATATTTTTTATGTGAAAAACTCGAGCTTGAGTTAAAGGTCTAAGGAACATCGAGGGGGAAGGGACTTGCCCAATTATGTAATAAACTTCCTATGAGGATACCCTACCTAGGGACTGGAGATCCCAAGAACTAGGTTAAAGGAAAAATTGAATCATAGAGTAGTTTGGTGATTACATGCACTTTTAAGATCTTTGATCATATGTCCCTCCCTATGGTGTATGTGTATGTTTCCTATGACGTTTATGAGGTTGAGATCTTTGAACCTCTAAATGAGTTCTATAGCCCTTATGGGTGGGATGTAATAGTCATGGGAGCATCCTTGATAGGCTCACCTATATGAGTGTGGAAGTGGGGCCGCTTTCTATGAGAATACGGGCTAATTCTCTAGATCACTCATGAAAACTAGGGTAAAAGCACAAGGCCGGTAACGTGTTTGCTTGTGAAGCGAATTAGAACACTTTGAGGGTCATGTGTGTTTCACGATTCTACATGCCCTCAAGCGTCATTGTTTAAAGGCTTTGTCCACTTTGACTGACATTGCCACCTTCAGGATGCATGATGTTCTAATCTTTGCCCATTAGGTGTTATTATTTTTATTAAAATAAGTGGGGGATTGTTGGAATATTTTAATTAAAAATATATTTTGAGAAATTTTCAAGACTTCATTGTCTTGGTTAGTGGGAGTTAATATGTTGGTAGTTACAAATATTGATATTATTGAGATTAATGGGTTGAGACCCATAACCACACATTTACTACCCACTTATATGTGAATTAACATTCTCCATTATTATCGTATTTATATAGTGTAATAATATTATATATTAAACCTCTATTAATTTGGTGTTTTAAGACTAAGACTTTTTCACACTACAAATAGTGGTTTGCATATCATTTTCAACAATGGAAAAATAGAAGAATACCCAACTCTCCCTTCAGCAAGTGTTCTTACCCCTATTATATATATAAATATTATATGACTATGTATATGAGAAAAACCTATGGCCATAGAAAAGTGTTGGGCCACGCTTCGACTTCCTCAAGTAGTGCAGACTTTGAGTGAAGTTACAACAAGGAAGATTGGGTTGTTGTATCCCGGAGGCGGACGTGTCGATGGCCTACTGCATCGGATAAAATAATTCGAATAGGCGCGAAACCTTCTTTAAGAGAGCAGGACCTGGTCCGCGCCTCATCCCAACATTATATAAGTATGATCGTCCGGTAATTAACTAATTACTCGCATCGAGGTAACCTTCATCAATTGAAAAATTGAGGTAATATCTATTTTATGTTTAAGTATGACAAATTATTATTTAGTTCCTCTATATTATCGTTTTAATCTTTGAACATGGGAACAACAGGTGCTGATAGGGTAGGTTCACTGATATTCGTCCTAAACCCTTCTCTATCTGACTCATCCATGATATCTATATCCCTATCCGACCCTTGGGCATTAGAGGATGAGCAATCACTATCAAAAGTACCACTACCCGACGTGGACTCAGACCCGGACGTTTCAAGGGCAAGCGGGACTTCAATATGACTCGTAGACTCTATATCGGACTCAGAAGCCATATGGAGAGGTAGAAGAGTTAGAAGTCACCGGATCTAGGGTTAAGATCTAGGACTCGCTCTTGCTCAGGGTCTCTCCTCTCGTAAAATCGAGCTGCGGGGACGAAGATCCGTGATGTTCCAGGCTCTTTGATTTTCGCCAGACGCACAAGATGTGAGGAACGAGGTGGACTGGTCCTAGTGTTGTGATCGCGATCTGAGTGAGGACAGGATGAATGCGGACGACGGTCGGAGCAAGCTGAAGAGGAAGTTCTTGGGGGACAGCGATGGGAATGGTTCTGATTGAAACGAGCCATCGTGAAGTCTCTGCAAGTAGGTCAACGCCAAAGATCACTTGTGAAAAATAAAAAAATTTCAAGAAATTTTTCTAAGAATAATAACTCGAAACTAGGGCATTTAGAGTTATTTGTGCTTTTTCGAGTTGTTTTGAAGCTCTAACAGATCATTCGAGTTATTCGCACATAGCTCGGTTATCGAGTGTTCGAGTTATTTTCGGTTTACATTCATTCGAGTTGTTTGCTATGTTCTCGAGTTATTTGAGTTCGAGTTATCAAAAATAACTCGGGGAAAGAGTTTTCGAGTTATCTTCTACCTTGTTCGAGTTATCTAGTTATTTAGAGTTGTTTCATATTCGAGCAATTCTATTTGAGCTATTTTGCGCGAGCTCCGAGTTGTTTGCGAAAAATAAAAATGCGAAATGAAATCATTTCGGCAGGTATTTATACGCGAGGGCTTATTCGAATTATTCCAATTTGACTTGTTGGTTAATTTGACCTATTTGCAAATTCGAAGTGTTTTCTCCGTTATTTTTGTTCCGTTCTTCGTTTACGAACTCGTTGCACAATTATCGGGGTTTCTTGAGCTATTTTAGTTTGTATGACCAATGTTTCTACACATTACTCTTACAAACTGGGGGACTCCATGATGTACCATATTTCGGTACTGCCACGTTATAATATTTGATAAATACCACGAGCGTATTTCGGATTATTATGCCACGTCAGCATCATTATTTTTTAATGCAAAATTACACTTTTAAGGCAAAACTCAAACTTAGGCCCAAGTAGGCCCAATTTCGAGCTATTTCAGGGCCCAATTTGAGTTGCACAAGCCCAATTCGCGTTGTATCAGGCCCATTTCGAGTTATTTTGAAGCCCAATTCGAGTTGTTTCATAAGTCAATTCGAGTTATTCCAGATAGCTCTAATTCGACTTATTTCTACTTATAATTCTACTTGGACTACAATTCTAGCTGAATAAAGACTCTTACTACTATATAAAGGGGTCACATTCCTCATTCCAAGGTACGTTTTCATAATTTCTAAGCCCTAAGCTCGAGTTACATAAGTCGAATTCGACCTATTTGTGAGTCTTGTCCGACTTGTCCAAAATAGCTCTGATTCGACCTATTTCAGCATGCAGTTCGAGTTGTTTGGTTGCTCAATTTGACTTGTTTTGGCCAACTATTCGACTTGTTTCTCTTGCTCAGTTCGACTTATTTCCTTAATTCGACTTGTTGCCTAGCACACCGAGATCCCGAATTCCGACTTATCTGACTTAAGCATTGGATTGCCTTCGCCGGGAAGGCACCCGCTTAGTTTACGTTCAGGTTCCGAATTCAAAAGCTGCTTAAGGATCCAACCTGGACTGAAGCAATCTGACGTGGAGTGTTGTCAGGTGAACACGTATCCAGACAAAAATAATACCCCACATCAGAATTAGTAGTTACATGCAAATAGATCCCTGTTTATTTGAATTAGTTCTTAATATATATTAGATTAGTAGTTACTTGCAAATAGACCCATGTTTGATTGAATTAGTTATTAGTTGCCCCTAAATTAGTAGGTAATTGCAAAAAACCCACTGCTTATTTGATTTAGTTCTGAATCGCCAAACCAATAGGGACATATACGTTCGTCCCTATTGGTTCGCTGAACTAGCGAACCAGTAGGGACAGATTAGTCCGTCCCTATTGGTTCGTTGACTTCAATTGCAACACTCTCACACTTTAAATTAAAATTTCTCCCCACTGTTCATTCTACCTCCAAATTTTCTACAAGTTCTTCTTCAAACACTAAGTAAGTTTTTGGTTTTTATTTTCTTCATATAATATGATGAGGTAAGTAGCTCAAGGTTACTAAGCTCTGATTAAGCCTCCAATAAAGAGGGCTCATGAGCATGATAAAATAAACCATACAATACCCTCGTGAGCCCTCAAGTACCCCTCTCCACCTTATAATCACTAGCCCAGATTTGGGGCTCGAAGGACAAGGGGTCGAAGCAAGAGTGGGAAGCTCGTATTGAGACCCCTCTTACCCCTCCACAAAGGGCTCATATTGGGACCCCTCTTATCTCTCTACGAGAGGCTCATATTGAGACTCCTCTTATCCCTCCACAAGGGGCTCATATTGAGACCCCTCTTACCCCTCCATGAAGAGTTCATATTCAGACCCCTCTACAAAGAGCTAACAAATCGACACTTGCATAGGAACTTGAGGCGCTTTGTGTGAATCAGACACCATAACATTTAGAAGGCCCACGTGAAAGCTTGAGGGTGAAAACTTGAACACTAAGCAACCAAGATGCCTACTTCACCACCTTTGTCACCACCCTTCTTCATCATTCCTCTGCCTTAGTCACTAAGCTACTCCATTACTAGCTTAGTAACTACTCTACTTCACCATCCTCTATCACCTCCCTTTATCACCTCCTTTTGACACATCTATCTCTCCCCTCTTGACAACTAGCTAGTTAAGTTGTCTAATAACCTCTCTTCATCACCTGTCTCCATAACCACTTCTTCGCCACCACCACCTTCCCTTTTCTTACCAACTAAGCAAGAACCAAGTACTATAAATACTCACAAAAGTCATCACAAGAAAAGGGGAACTCAACTTGATCTCCACCTCTAATTCGCCTCAGAAAGTATACCCCCATCTCAGCTGTCTACGAGGCGCGCTTCGTTATGCAGCCCTCGTGTTCAGGATCACAGTGTTATACATAAATAAATCTCAGGCTTAACCCCATAGCACCCTTATAAACTCATCATAATAGATATAGTTTTATGTACATTTTGTTGTTAACTAACATGATTTATATTTTGTGATATTTTACTATTTTTATTGTTTTACTGTTTGTGTTTTTATTTTGTTTTATTAGTTTTGTTATTATGTTGTTTCGCTTCTGTTATTATGTTGTTGTATTGTCTTGTTATTATGTTGATGTATTATTTTTAACTATGATGTATTATTTTAGATTGTTTTTGTCGCACTTGATATTTTGGTAATGTTAATCGTTACTTTTGTAGTTTATTCATTAATAATGACATACTTTATTAGTTATCTTATGAAATGTAACTATATTTATATGGCAGAAAATAAAAAATCTCATAATTCTAATTTTCTGGAGTCTTTTTTTTTTAAAAAAAAAATTCAGACATTAGTAGGGACAGAAATATATGACCCTACTGATTCCTGCTTTTTTTTTGGGAAATTTTTTTATCTGGCATCTTTTGTTTTTAAAAATTTTCGGACATCCGTAGGGACAGATAATTTTGTCCCTACTACTTCCAATCAGAAGGACATAAATATTTGTCCCTAATTATGGACAGATATTGATGGAAATCAAGAATTGTATTATAGAATTATTCTTTAGTTAGAGTTTATTTAGATTAGGAGTCTTATTTATTTCCTTATTATTTATTTCATAGTTATCTTGTTACTTTATTTAAGAGTTTTAGTATGATAGATTTTATTTTCTTAGCCTAGAAATAGAGGGTTACTTTTGTAAGACAAGTTATGATGAATTGATTATTATGATTGCTGATTGCAATTCTCTCTTCTAAATTCTGTCTTCTCTTCTATTCTTATTGTTATTCTTATTCTTTCTCTAATCCTTCTAAATTCTTCTTTCTTCCCTCTAGTTCTCTAATCTCTCTTCTCTCAAGTTCCCGATCTCTATCAATTTGGTATCAGAGCCATACCTATCCTTTATTTTTTCTGTTGCATTATTTTGTCTTGGTTTTTATACAAAAACAAAAAAACAGAAAAAATAAATTCCGATCAAGTTATATTTCTCAAATTCCAAGTTCTATTTGAAAAACCAAATATGAAAAAAAAATCCCAAAAAATAAGAAAATCTGCCGAAAAACAAAGAATTGTTGTTTAAAACACGCGCACACACGCGCAATACTTTGGTCGAACCATCTTCTCCGATTCAACCGAGCGCCACCGCCGTCGCTGTCCAGGTCATCTTCCACCATCTCGGCGCCGCTCACCTCCGCACCGTTTCGCTGGCCACATCACAAGTGAAACCACAATGACCTCATCGCCGGTAGCGCAACCCGACGACGCTGCACGAGATCCATCGCTCCTCCGCAGACCCACCACCAGCCGCGCTCGCCTTTGGACGTTGCTATAGTGTCCTGACACTAAGTTTCAGCAACGTCCACGGACGTTGCTGTGTATAAACTTTTGTTTTTAAAAAAAAGTGGCGGTAAAAACCGCCACATTTTAATAAAATAGTTTTTAATATATATACACAAACATTATACATTAATTGAAACCTCAATATTATATATGTATAGTATATTTAAACAATATAGTACTAATAGTAAAATTATAAGACACACACACACACACACACACACATATATATATATATATATATATATAATGATAGTATTTAAAAATTAAGAAATTTTAGATAACATTTTAAAAATTATAATGATATACATATATACATACATACACTAAAGTTTACAATGTAGTAATTATAAAACAATCTCACTAATTATAATTATACAATATATATCACTAAAACTTAGAATACAGTAACAAATAACTATTATTCTACATATATATATATATATACACACACACAAACATTATGCATTAATTGAAACATCAATATTATATATGTATAGTGTATGTAAACAATATAGTACTAATAGTAAAATTATAAGATACCCACACACACAAACACACACACACACACACATATATATATATATAATGATAGTATTTAAAAATTCAGAAATTTTAGATAACATTTTAAAAAGTATAATGATATACATATATACATACACACACTAAAGTTTACAATGTAGTAATTATTAAACAATCTCACTAATTATAATTATACAATATATATCACTAAAACTTAGAAAACAGTAACATATAACTATTATTCTACACACACACACACACACATATATATATATATATATATATATATATATATATATATAAGATGCATGGATGTATATATAGTATAAGTTGATGATGCAAAATAAATTAAGAAAAAAAAAAGAAAGTGAAGGAGAAGAGGAGAAGAATATGATATGAGAGGGAGAATTGTAGTTGGAGGGATGAGTGAATTTAGTGTGGTATTTATAGGAAGGGTTGAAAAATATTTGGGAAATTTGAAATTTCCGCCAAAAATTTCATTTTGAAATTTGCAGCAAGGGAATTGGGCGTTGCAATAGGTTATTGTCAGAAAATTGTGCTGTTGCTAGGGAATTGTTGTTGCTGCAGGTGAAAAGCTATTGTAACGCTTTTTTCCCTTGCAACAGTGTCAGAAAAGCAAAGCTGCTTTGTCAGCAGCAAGGGATGGACCTTGCAATAGCGTTATTAAAAATGAATCAATCTGTATTGAGGTGATAGCGGTGTGTTTTATTTTTTATTTTTTGTATTTTCTATATTTTCAAATATTAGATTGATAACTCTAATTATTTTATAAAGTTAATTTTATTTTAATGTTAAAAATATCACGTAATATTGTAAAATAAAATAGCAAACATTTTGTATTCCCTCTTGAAAAAGTATCGTGTTAGGCGAAGCTCAGGTGTACCATTTTTCTATATTTACTATAGTATACAACTTAATTTAACTAATAATCTAGTCTTTTGTAATCCTAATTTTAATTAAAATATCATAAGTATTCTTAAAAAATTTAAAAGCACGCATTTTTATCCCCTCTAAATCGAAGAATGTTGTGCACCAGCATTGTTAGGTGTGTTTGCCTTTTCGTACTTTATAATTGTTATTTAAAATATCACTTAGTTTATTAGTCAGTACAATATAAATGTCAAACATAATCCCTCATGCAAAATTAATTATCAATAACAACATTAATCTCGTCAAAAGTTAATTGGTACCTTTCAACAACAAGCCACAATAAATCCAATTATACCTATTAATTCGTCACCAGAAACCATAAGTTTAAAGTTTAAGTATTCTGAAGAACAAAATTAAAAGTATAAATATATAATTTACAGAGTAGCAAAAGTCAAGAAGTTTTCTTTTTCAACTACCTAGTAATGGAATTACATCAATTTGGACGAAAGATGGTTTAATTTGTGCAAAAATATTAACGATACCACGCAACTTTTTATACAATAAATAGACTAGAATGAGATATGGTGGGAATTTTGTGGAAAAGTTAAGATGTTTTATCTGATCAATTATAAGTTGTTAGTGTGTCCAAACTTATTCAAAAAGTTTCAAAAAATAAAAATAAAAATTGAGTGTTTGCAGTAATGAGAAATAATTATTATAAAACAATCACGATACATTCACATAGAATAATCCTTCCTAAAAGTTTACGTGATTTGATGTAATTCCCTTCACTAAAAAAGGTTAATCGTGACTGACTTTTTGTAGTCACGGAAAATATGATCATAGAAAAAGGTTTCGTTACCTCGAGTCAGTCACGATTAATAATGACAGTAAAAAGAAATTTTGTTGACTACATCATATCAAGAGTTTCCTTGACCGTATATGCAGGTCACAAAAACCATCAACTATGACAGAAGCTTCCTTAAATAGTAAGTTTTCGTGGTGATGCATTATTAATATGATTTTAATTAGATAAAACATGCATAACCACGAAGATCGGAGTTGGATGTATGATCGAGACAATGTTGATGAGGGGTATATCAATCCTTATTTCGTAGATGGCGTTAACTTAAAAAGTGGTTTATTTGCAGTCTATAAGCTTGAGTTGTAACAATTCAGTAACTTAAACTGTCACGTTTATTTGCAAGTTACTACTACTTTAGAGGAAGTTACTTACTAATTCAAATTAAGATGGATTTATTGGCAGTCCACCAATACAGTAAACAAATGAGCCCCAACCTTCGTTGTTTGTCTTAAAGTTTTGGGACTCATGTCACCAAACACTATTGCTGTTGATAAGTAAAATTCCCCTTTGCTAATATTCCCAGCCTCTGCCTCCAATTCCATCTGTTCCTGATTCAACTGGTTAGTTTCTAATTCTGCCTCAATCGATTGATCCCCATCAGTTGACTCGACTCCACCTTCAGTTTCTGGCGTTAGAATCAGAAATTGTGCCCTCTTACACTTGTGTCCTGGTGTAAATTTTTCATCGCAATGAAAACACAAACTTTTCATTCTTTTCCTGTACCTCAGCGGGGGACAACCGTCGAAAATGTTTGACAATCTGTCGTGGAGGTGCCGGTAATAATGGTGCTGAACTTACACTCGATATAGGCCGTGCTGCAATAACATTTGATACCCGTGGAAACTGCATTGATCTATTACACGCACCTTGTAATTTTGTCTCAATCAATCTAGCCTATCCAATCTCGTAAAGATCAACTGGCTTGAGTAGAGCTAATTCCTGTTGAATCTCACTCTTTAACCCAGATATAAAACAATCCTAAACAGCCTCTTCTGGCAACCCCATCACCCTATTGTTCAAATTTTCAAATTCTGATTGAAATTCAGCAACTGACCCTGTCTGTCGTAATTTAAACAAGACATCCCTATGATTTTCAAATGAAGATGGTCCACACCTTAGCTCTAATGCACGTGTGAAAGTTGTCCAAGCTCTAAGTTGATTATTCTTACACATCCATATATACCAACTAAGTGCTTGTCCTGCATATAAAAAGAAACCATACGCATTCTTATTTCCATACTCACCTGGCAATAATCGAAGTACTGTTCCGCATTGAAAATCCATTGCAATGACAGTTCCATCAAACTGAGCAAGATGCAATATCTGAGTTTTGAAAGCATCTTGATCTTCAAATTCAGGATTTCGGAAAGAAGTTCGGACCCTTGATTCTGACGAGGGTTCCCCAATCTCTCGCGATCTGATTTCCGAAGGTGGTTGAGGTACATTTCGTGCCATAGCCATTTGAATCATAGTCAAAATCCTCCCCAACATATGATCCATCTACTCCTTATTGTCTTCCCGTCTCTTATCATACTGGTGAAGTGACTCTTCGTGTTGTTGTTCATTGCTCGCTATAACTTCAGCAAGTTCCATCTGTAATTGTATGGATTCTGCCAAAGGTACCTCTTCCTAGAGCTGTTGTGCTTGATTCTATCGGCTCATAGTGATAAACTCTCTCAATGAAAGCACCAATGTTACGAATTGTAAACAAATATTGTTCCTATTCGAGTTAGAACACAACTCCTAAGAAAACAAGATGAAGAAGAGCTCTTCGATTTTCAGAATATTCACAAGAAAAATACATAAGTCTGGAATTACATGCTAAATACAGAATTATGCAGTTAATAAACTACCCACTACTCCACTACTAATTTAGTTACATATTAACAGTTACATAATAAAATAAACATAGTAAGAAATACTAAGCAAGCTGTCTTCACTTTGGGCCGAATCTCCTTCAGAAATAATAATCAGCGACCCATCTCGGCCGAATTGTCACGCGTTTGGGCCTCACAGGCCTCACAAATTCCCCTCCAGATTGATCACTAAGCCCAACTCTATTAATACGTGTCCTCAAATGAATGGTTGATAAATAATTTAGAGGCTAAATCGCATAAAAAATTAATAGGGTGGTGAGGCATATTACACATTTTCTTAGGTTATGAGATAAAGTGCAATAGTCCCTATATATAGATGGGAATGTTTGCTGCGACTAGCCATTTTTTTTAAAATTATCTATTTGTAACTATCACGAGATATATGCCATTAATTTCTTAGATGCAAATTTACAACTTAAATTATTGTCTTCTTCCTTTTCGGGGAAAAAAAAAATAAAGGGAATAACAAACAGAGTTTTTGGTTATTTAAGGAAAAATCAAATAGCCCAATCCTACATATTGACAGCTAGGCCCGAAAATACATCCACAGATGTGTAAGTAATTTCGAATGAACCCTTCTTCGTAAACCAAAAAAAATCATATTTATATGAGTTAGTTTATTTAAGTCCTTTTGCGTGAAAAGAAGTTTTATTTATATAAGTTATTTTTACTTTTTCAAGCCAAAACATGTTCAAAGATAGGAAAGAAGGCATTGAACTAACTATTTTTCACAATCATAACACAAAAATGACACCTTTTTCTCTTCACAACAGATCAGTGATGAGCTTAATAAGCATAACATATGAATGTGAAGACGTAGGTGCATCATCTATCATGTTCATCAACCTTTACAGTTCAGATAGCAGAATGAGAGAAGTTTTCCCTGTAAACAGAACACGAACTTCCTGCACCGAATAAGTCACTTAGAATTTGTTCGTGCGTAATTCTTACTGCTGTGAGAATAGGCAATATACCGCGCTGAGATTGGGTTTTTCGTCTTCATCGTCTTATTAAGATATACAAGAAATTGTGGCGAGGAATGCTGATACAATCACAACTCAAATAAACACAACAAAAGACAATTTCTCCGGCTTGATCTTCAGAAAGAAGTACAAGGTTGAAAGTGCAACTTAGCACCACTGGCGATTTCTCTCCTTAATTTGTTAAATTATACGTACAAAAGTTTAATTTGTTGCAGCTTCTCTAATGACTTGCACTTTGTTGAGGATGTTAAAAAGCTAAATTCTGGAGAAGACTCGCTGGCTAAATAAAAAAAAAGAAACAAGTTTATTGTGATAAGTTCGTCACAACTTCTCGTCTCGCCCATTATTCTTGAACACGTACTAAACACCTGCAAGTTGCTGCTTAGGAACTCCCAGCATTCCCATATCTCACAGTCCTCCTGTCTGTTGAAGCGAACATCAGAGTATTAATTAGAGTCAAACACAAAACAAAATTTAGTTAATACTTGCCTTCATCTCGGAGCCTCATGTGTTGTATAAACTGAAGCCTGATTTTCTTTAGTTCAATTACCACATGTCTTATGCCCATTCTCTCTCCAGGAGCATCTTTTGAGCAATGTAGAGCTAATTCCAGGATAGATGCTATGCAGTCCATTTTTTCACCGAAGTTTTCTTCCTCTGGCCTTATCAAGCTGCAATCAATAACCTGACTCAATGCATTATTAAGCAGTGCCCATTTAACCCAACTTTTGAGATTAGAGTCTCCAGAAAACATTGCATCGCTCGGCTTCTTTCCTGTGAAAGTCTCGAATACTATGATGCCATAACTGTACACATCGCATCCTGTAGAAACCGTGCCTTCCAATCCATATTCTAGAAAAAAAAATTGCTATCAGTAAAATAAGATTGATCACAAAGTAGAAAAAAATACTAAACAAAGTCTCTAGAGAGAGAGAGGAAAAAAAAAAAGGAGAGAATGAAAGGTAAAGGTTATTTGCCTGGAGCCATGTATCCCATTGTGGCAAGGGTCCTAGTATGGTGATGCTCATATCTTCAGTCAACAATTTTGCTATCCCAAAATCACTCACACGAGCAGTCATATTCTCATCCTTAAGGACATTACCAGGCTCTAAATCAAAATGAATCACCGGTGTTTAGTAACCATGGTGGAGATAATCTAATGCACTACCTATATCTATCATTATATTTGTTAGAACCATGCGTCCGTATCATTTAATTTACGAGTTTTGGAAATACTTTTTATGGAAAATTGCATGTATTTTAGTTACCATATAATTCCTAGAGTTTGCATGGAAATAGAATTCTATAAGGATAGGAATTGTTGGTAGTTACCATATTATTCCTAGAGTTTGCATGGAAATAGAATTCTATATGATTAGGAATATTTGGTAAGTTGTGAATGAGTAGAATAAGATTTAGGAAATATCTTGTATATTCTTTGGAATCTAAATCTTTATTTCTACTTGTTTTTATCCGGTCTAACAAGCTTCCTATTGGAAGATTTTGTGGTTTCCTTGTGTGCAGATTATGAAGATCACGAAGAGATTAACATAAGGAAAGATTCTCGATTTTTAGGAAGATTCGAGTCACGACAGGAGTGGAAGACTTCATTCGCAAGACTTATCTTCTAAGGAGGACTATCCTATAAATAGTAGAAGAACTAGGTTTTAGAACTTAGAACCCACGATTAAATTCATACACATTGTAAGGTGTTCTCCTTTTTATATTCCTTAGTTTTTATATTGCCGAACGAAGAAGTGGGATACTTCGGGTAAAAAGAAGTGGGATACTTCAAAACACGTGACAAACCAACGAGAGTTGAAGGGAGTTCAACGGGAAAGGATTGCGCCAGCAAGAGGGATTATGTGCGTACGTGCTTTAGCCGTTTGAAGGTTTGGTCATAAGAAGGTCGATGGGAGGTTGATCTTACGGGTTCAAACGGAGTAGTGATAAAAGTGTTGCTATAGGTGTCGAAGCACTAGAGGGAGTCTGAGTGTTAGATTAAAGCTTGCCTGTAGTTGTAAACAACTTTTGATCAGTGAAAGAGGTTTGAATTCTTGGGCGAAAATCTCGTGGATGTAGGACGGGAGTCCAAACCACGTTAAATCTGCGTCTTTATTTTTACTGTCTCTTTATCTGTCTAGACTAGGTAATACGACTCATTGTTTAAAAAGTAAAAATAATTGACTTTAAGATCTAACAATTGGCATCAAGAGCTTGACACCGTTTTTGTGAAAGATCCTGTAGTGTTTTAGATCTTGCAGATGGCACAAAACGTTGAAGGAACGTCTGCATCAAAGTCGCCGCTACTTAATGAGTTTAACTACTCAATATTGGAAAGTTCGGATGAAAGCCTTCATCAAACGAGAGAATCAGAAGGCATGGAAAAGCGCTCTCAAAGGATGGGCTCCACCAAAAGGAGAGAATGGAAAATCCAAAGACGAACTTGACTGGACGGATGAAGATGACCTTGAAGCGAGTCACAACTCCATCGCACTGAATGCAATTCTGAATGGAGTCGACCTCAATCAATATAAACTCATCTCTTCATGTGATTCTGCTAAAGATGCATGGAACACACTTCAAATCGCTAATGAAGGAACACCATCGGTCAAACGTTCAAAGAGACAAATTCTTGGTACTCGGTTTCCATTGCACAATTCAATGCCAAACTCCAAGACATTGCAAACGAAGGTTTTCTCCTTGGTGATGACTATAATAATGCAAAGCTTGTTCTGAAGACCTTGAGATCTCTACCGGCTAGATTTGACATGAAAATCGAAGCCATTGAAGAAGCCAGAGATGTTGAAAATTTGCCTCTTGAAGAGTTAATGGGAGCTCTTGCCACTTTTGAGATAAAGAAAAATATGAATGGTACTACTCAAGGAGGAGTCGCTCTGAAAGCTAATATTGAGGATCACCCTCAAGATGAAGAGAAGGAGGACTTAGAGAATGTCATCGCCTTTCTTACCAGAGGAATACGAACTTTATGGAAGAATAAAGGTATGAACACAAAATTCCCTGACTCTGATTTGAATTCTTCCGCTGCTAATGATCTTAGTGTCAAAAGAAAGGGAAAAAGTGTTCAGTGCAGAGAATGTCAAGGTTTTGGACATGCTCAAGCTGATTGTGGAAATCTTTTTCCAAAGAACAAAAATAAAGCGATGATGACCACCTGGAGTGATGAGGAGTCTGATATCAACGAGGAAGAACCTGAAGAGAAAGCGAACATTGCCTTCACCTCAGTTATTAGTCAAGACTCTACGACTGTCACGACTGGACATGACGACTTGTATAACGATGATGAAAGTGACTATGAGGACATCGACCCAGGAACTCTCAGAAGAACTTTTCTTATTCTTGTGGACAAATGAAAGGCAGAAACCATGAAGAATGCTGAGTTGAATAAGAAACTGAAGGAAGCTAGTCGAGACCGTGCACACGACTGGAGAAAAAATTACTCGAAGTGCAAAATCAAAATTCTGATCTCAAGAGGGAAGTCAGAGCTCTCAAAACTGTTGTGGAAGGATCAAAAGAAACAGCTAACATGTTTGAACAATTGCACCAAGATGTTCAGACAGAGCTTGTTTCAGTTCAAAAAAATGTGAAGCTACTTAGCTCCGGCACAAAGACATTGGATCATGTTTTGGAACATCAGAAACAAAAAAACGATCGTGCTGGTCTTGGTTTTGCAACATGAAAGGCACATAATAAGCAGGAACTTGCTCAAGGAAATCAAAATGTGGCCAAACCAAAACCACAACAACAGACTGGTAAGAAACCTTAGAAGTTACAAACCTCTAATTTCTCACAGTCTTTATTTTCTGATCACATGTTCACTCCAGTGTGTCACAGCTGTGGAGTAGCAGGGCATATTCGTCCATATTGTTATCAATACTGGGATGTACCATTTACTGCTAATGTTTCACGAAAAGTTAAGAAGGGAGTCACGACTGGTCAGACAACTCATAGGAAACCAGAGAAAAAGGCAGTTGTGTCAAAGGAGAAGCAGTCAAAGCAAAAATGGGTAGAACGGTCTAATCCACGGTCTAATTCAGGATATCATAATGTTGCTTATGCCTATTCATCTCTTATTTCTAATGCTTTTTCCTCAGTTGAAAACCAGTTCACCTTATTGTTGGTATTTTGATAGTGCTTGCTCAAGACACATGACAGAAAATAAAGACATTCTGACAAACTATGTAGCTGATCCAAGGGGAACAGTCATGTTTGGAGATGGTAAAAAGGGTCAAATTGTGGCTAGAGGAACACTCAACATCAAAGGGTTTCCAAAGCTTCGCAACGTCTATCATGTTATCGGGCTAAAGCAAAATTTGATTAACATTAGTCAATTGTGTGATCAGGACCTTTATGGGAACTTCTCAAAAGGAGATTGTCGAGTGGTTAATGAACATAATATGTGTGTCCTTACAGGAAAACGCACTGCAGAAAATTGTTATACTCTGACTAAGTCTCAACATCCCACTGAACAACTTACCCGTTTTTTTACTAATGTAGATCAAACTGATCTCTGGCACCAGAAGATGGGACATGTGAATTACAAGTTGCTGATCAAACTAGGGAGAATAAAGGCTGTACGAGGCCTCCCTGAATTTGGTTTCAAACCTTCTAGAAAGTGTGAACTTTGTCTTCGTGGAAAACAAAAGAGAGGAAATCATCTAGCAGGTCATTACTCACTTACCTCATGAGTGTTGGAACTTCTTCACATGGATCTTTTGGACCAGTCCAGATTGAGAGCACAGGAGGTAAAAGGTACATTTTTAATTGTGTTGATGATTTTTCACGATTTACATGGGTAAAATTTTTAAAAGAAAAATCTGAAATGTTTGAAGTCTTTAAAGTGTTGAGTGTGAAATTGATGAATGAAAAAGATCTCAAAATTAAAAAGATTAGAAGTGATCATGGTAAGCAATTTGAGAATTCATCATTTTGTAAGTTCTGTGAGAAGTATGGAATTGCTCATGAGTTTTCAGCACCTAAAACACCACAACAAAGTGGTGTTGTCGAGAGGAAAAACAGAACGTTGCTTGAGATGGCACGGGTCATGCTCAACTCCAAGAGACTCCCTATGTGACATTGGGCATAAGCGGTCAACACAACATGTTACATCATCAATCGCACTTATCTTCGTCCAGGTACTTCTATGACTTCATATGAGGTATGGAAAGGTAAGAAACTAAATGTCAATTTCTTTCATGTTTTTGGATGCACTTGCTTTATACTTAAAGATCGAGAAAATCTAAGTAAGTTTCAATCCAAAAGCGATCTGGGCATCTTTCTGGGGTATTCAGATAACAGTCGTGCTTATAGAGTTTTAAACTTGAGAATTCAAACTGTTATTGAATCATCTAATATCGAATTTGATGATTCTAGGGATTATTCTGATACATCACAGGAAAACGAAATTCTCTCATTCATAGGAGATCATGGAAATACCAGTGATGATGACATCAGTCAGGTACCAGTCATACCTCAAGTCGCGACACCTGATGATACCGAAAATCCACCAGAGTCACCCAATCATCAAGATATCCTAGAAATTGATAAGTCTCACGAGCCAGTCTTGACAGGTCCCTCGTCAAGGATCAGAAAAAATCATCATTGATTTTATCATAGGTAATCTGACTGAAGGTATTCGTACTCGTGACTTGCCACGATGCAGGTATGATCAGATGATGCAGTTTGCATGCTTTACATCACAAATTGAACCAAAGAATATCAAAGAAGCTCTTCTTGATGATTCATGGATTGAAGCAATGCAAGATGAACTTGAACAGTTTACCGGACACAATGTTTGGGAACTTGTTCCTCGTCCATCTAACACAAATGTTATTGGGACAAAATGGATTTTCAAGAACAAGACTGATGAATCCGGAAACATTGTGAGAAATAAAGCAAGATTGGTTGCTCAGGGATACACTCAAGTTGAGGGTGTTGATTTTGATGAAACATTTGCTCCTGTAGCAAGACTTGAGTCCATCCACCTTTTACTATCCATTGCTTGTGTTCTTAGATTCAAATTATTTCAAATGGATGTTAAGAGTGCTTTCCTAAATGGTTTCCTTAATGAGGAAGTCTTTGTAGAGCAACCTAAAGGTTTTGCTGATCCTCATAATCCTTCTCATGTTTTTAAACTTAGAAAAGCTCTGTATGGATTGAAACAAGCACCTCATGCTTGGTATGAAAGACTTACAGTGTATCTTATTCAGAATGGGTACTCAAGGGGAGGGGTTGATAAAACGTTGTTTGTCAAACATGTCGCGACTCATTTGGTGATAGCACATATTTATGTTGACGATATTGTGTTTGGTTCTACCTCTGAAAGTCAATTGCACGAGTTCACTACTTTAATGCAAAAAGAATTCGAAATGAGCATGGTGGGTGAATTGACTTATTTTCTTGGTTTGCAGGTTAAACAAGGAACCGATGGATTGTTCATCTCTCAATCCAAGTATGCGAGGAATCTCGTGAAGAAATTTTGTCTTGAAACTGCAAAACCGATGAGGACTCCATAGGACGAATGACAAGTTATCAGTTGATGTGGAAGGAAGCTCCATAGATCCCAGCCTCTATCGAAGCATGATAGGCAGTCTTCTTTACTTGACTGCCAGTCGCCCTGACATATGTTTTAGTGTTGGTGTGTGTGCCCGCTATCAAGCAAATCTGAAGGAATCACATCTTCGTGCCGTAAAACGAATCATCTGATATGTGAACGGTACAGCATATTATGGTCTTAGCTACACTTTTGATACTAATTCAAATCTCGCAGGATACAGTGATGCAGACTCAGACTGGGCTGGATGCGCTGATGATCGGAAAAGTACCACTGGAGGTTGTTTCTATGTGGGAAATAACCTGGTATCATGGTATAGTAAGAAACAGAACTCGATTTCACTCTCCACTGCTGAAGACGAGTATATTTCTGCTGGTAGTTGTTGTTCTCAACTCGTTTGGATGCAACAAATGCTAAAAGACTATGGTATTATACATGAAGAGTTACTTATGTTTTGTGACAATACTAGTGCGATTAACATAGCTAAAAATCTTGTTCAACATTCACGCACAAAGCATATTGACATAAGGCACCACTTCATTCGTGAATTGGTAGAGTCTAAAACTATAGTCACTAAGCATGTCGCGACAGAGAGACGGTTTGCGGATATTTTCACAAAGGCACTTGACTCACAACGCTTTGAGACCCTCAGAAAGTCTCTCGGCATTTGCCTTCACTAAGCCTGTCGCTATGCCTGATTTAACTGGGATGTTTGTGTTTATTGTCGAACTAACTGTCATGACTCATATTGCAGACTTATTACAGCAGTTTGTTTCGGAGCTCGATCTGACCAGTGTCATTTACTCAGTGCTCCTTTCCCCAGTTAAATATGTGAAATCGAAGGATTTTGCAACGGGCAATTTTTGTTTTGTTTATTCTCTTTGACTTGGATAATAATCTACTTTTGCTACCTCTCACATCAAAAACAGAAGTATTGAGCATAAAAAGAGTTTTTTGATTGTACAAAAGAGTTTGAAAATAAAAAGAAAAGAGAATATGAGCCGAAAAGATTCATGTGCTTCAAAACAAAAAATAAAAGGAGGACAAAGCTGCCTAAACTCAATGAATATGTGTGAAAGCTTTCAATTCTTATCTCACGGTCGTCATTCATTGAAAAAGAGCTACCAAATTCTACATAAAGTTCATGAGCGAAAGCTACCTCCGTACAAAAGGCTCAAATATGTGTGTTAAGGTACAATTGTCTAGTTTAAAAAGATATATATCTTGTTACAATTGTTGCCCCCTTCAAATTCTCTTCTTCTTCATCATATATCATACATGAGAATTTAAAGCACACATTGTTTTGTGATTATCTGGTAAATGAGAAATCTTCGGGCAGACTGTTTGTGAACGAGTCGCTGAAGTTGTCATGACAGGGTGTTCTTCCGAACACACAAACCAGGTAAATCAGGTTCTCGGTAAGTTGTGTGGCCCTTGCTGAGTTACTTTTTGTTTGTTTCATTTAAAGTGGTGCATTTCTTTTGATTCTTTCCGTATCTTTGTCTCTTATCACGCATTCTGCTTAATTATGGAAGTTTTCACTATTTAGATCATTTGTCGCGTGTTGAATATTTTTTCGCACTACTTCTCTCTCTCCTTCTCTATTTATCTTTCCGGTGTTGGTTCTACTGTCTATTGTCCTGTTGTGGACAAGTCTTGACTGGTTCTGGCAAAATGGGGGAGTAGAGGAAAAAGATGGATGCTGAAAGTCTGGGGGAGAGCAATGAGATTGGGTGAGATCTGCTCATTTTTATTTGTTATGTTTTTATGAACAATTTTTTTTCCGCATTTATTTCAGTTTATGAACTAGTACTTAGTTTATTTCTGTTGTTTTGCGGATGTTGTACTGCGTGTTGCAATGAGTTTTGATAACTGTCTAGACTGGTTAGAGGACTTCATTTGCTTATCTGTTTCAGTCTAACAGTTTTCTTGCAGCATACTTGAAATTTTCCTGGGCTTAAAATGCTTTGCCAAAACTAGTCAATTGGGGGAGATTGTTAGGACCATGCGTCCGTATCATTTAATTTACGAATTTTGGAAATACTTTTATGGAAAACTGCATGTATTTTAGTTACCATATAATTCCTAGAGTTTGCATGGAAATAGAATTCTATAATGATAGGGATTGTTGGTAGTTACCATATTATTCCTAGAGTTTGCATGGAAATAGAATTCTATATGATTAGGAATATTTGGTAAGTTGTGATAGAGTAGAATAAGATTTAGGAAATATCTTGTATATTCTTTGGAATCTAAATCTTTATTTCTACTTGTTTTTATCCGGTCTAACAAGCTTCCTATTGGAAGATTTTGTTGTTTCCTTGTGTGCAGATTATGAAGATCACGAAGAGATTAACATAAGGAAAGATTCCGGATTTTTATGAAGATTCGAGTCACGACTGGAGTGGAAGACTTCATGCGCAAGACTTATCTTCTAAGGAGGACTATCCTATAAATAGTAGAAGAACTAGGTTTTAGAACTTAGAACACACGATTAAATTCATACACATTGTAAGGTGTTCTCGTTTTTATATTCCTTAGTTTTTATAGTGCCGAACGAAGAAGTGAGATACTTCGGGTAAAAAGAAGTGGGATACTTCAACACACGTGACAAACCAACGAGAGTTGAAGGGAGTTCCACGGGAAAGGATTGCACCAGCAAGAGGGATTCTATGCGTACGTGCTTTAGCCGCTTGAAGGTTTGGTCATAAGAAGGCCGACGGGAGGTTGATCTTATGGGTTCAAACGGAGTAGCGATAAAAGTGTTGCTATAGGTGTCGAAGCACTAGAGGGAGTCTGAGTGTTAGATTAAAGCTTGCATGTAGTTGTAAACAACTCTTGATCAGTGAAAGAGGTTTCAATTCTTGGGCGAAAGCTTCGTGGATGTAGGACGGGAGTCCAAACCACGTTAAATCTGCGTCTTTATTTTTACTGTCTCTTTACCTATCTAGACTAGGTAACACGACTCATTGTTTAAAAAGTAAAAATAATTGACTTTAAGATCTAACAATATTCAATCTTTGCATGATGTTGTCAATGAAACTGAATGATACTGTTCTCGAAATTTTTTTCTGGAAATTTACGACATAGTCAATGATGGAAAATTACGCAAGTCTACAAATGAAGCAAAAAGATTTCAAGTCCACCAGACTTTGAGAGCAATTAAAAATTCAGTCACCAACCCATTAACTACGGATTCAAGCCACTTACTCTTTTTTAAGAGTAAATGTTAAAACTTTCTTCACATGAGCTGCTAATTAGTCAGATGCATAATTAAGCTCCTTTAATTATTGCTGCGATGCATCATTTTTTTCCAATGGGCCGGTGTGGGAATAACAAATGAGTAATACAAAATAATGCCACTGCGATTAACTTAAAAGCTAATCATTCTCTCGCGCCAAGAACATCGCCTGTACGATTAAAAGATAATTCCCTGATTGATGATATGCATTCTAGCTAGTAGAATTGTGGAGAATATTGTTAGACTTTTTCTTTTTGTGGGCTTCCATTGATTGAGTTATGTATTTTATTTTATATAATGGGTTAGAATATAGTTCATAATGATGTATTGATTTAACCCATGTTAATTAGTGATCATTGGGTTCTTGAACACCTTAGTTGTAGAGGATTTAATCCTAAGATGTAGCAACTTAAACGTATATAAGCTGAGCAAATTCCATCGGTTACGGAATTTAATGTAAAGGTTTATTAAGAGTTATTTAATGGGAATACTCTTGATATTCAGTTCATATGCTTATATAAAGGCAAGGTCCCCTCTTCTCTCCAAATAAGTTATACTTGGCTAGTCCCATTGGTGGCAAAACCATTTGGTGGAGCAAGAAGAGGAAGATCTGCCATAATATACCACTTGATCAAAAATGTCTTCTTCAGGTATTTATGAATTAGTTTTAACATATTGTGATTCTAATTTTTAGCATATCTTTTATTATGTGCTACATTTAACATATATATGATATGTTTCCTCTGTAAACTGAACCAAAAACTTATTGTTGTGAGCAAGTTACTTTTATCAAACGCGTTGGCTCCATTTTGAATTTGTGGGTATGGAACTATTTGCGGTGTGACGATAAGCAAATTGAGCTTGATTTTACTGCCATGCATGCTGTATATAATGAAAAATAAAATCACAACATTTGCATGAACAATCACTCTATAATAAAATTAAGTATATTACAACATAGTTAGAAGAGTCACGATCAACAATTATACACTAGTAATGTATTTTTATTTTTATTTTAAAGTAAATCTTATGTCCAGCGTCCACCTGGTATAGAAAACACTCGGAAAATAATTTTATAACTAGTATATATGTTTATATAGAAGTGATTAATAATCTAAAATGAAGAAATAATACTTAGTACATTAATTTTTACGACTGCAACACCAAAAGTATTCTATCATATATTATAGTTTCGTCAGTTTGTTGTTTGTTATTCTAAAGTTTATCTGCAACTCAATCAAAACTTCCAAATGGCTAATCGTTTTGTTTTTATTGCTATGTACTGGAGATATCAGAACAAAATAAAAAATAAAAAAGTGTATGTGTCCACGAAAAAGAAAATAGTGCACAAATGTTGCAAGAGTTTTTCGTACGTGCTATGTTGTCCTCTGCATTTACGTACTAACTTTGTAATGCCAACGTCACTTACATGAGCGACCATGTTTTCGTCTAAAAGGATGTTACTAGGCTTCAAATCACAGTGTATAACCTGTGTGTTGATTGCAGATATCAGGTAGTTGATTGCACATGCCACATCAATAACTAACGGGATAAAAGCGTTAAAACCCCCATACTATGCTCTCGATTGCACTTTGCCCCCTATCCTTTTATTTTTGGCAACTTGCCTCTTATACTATGGATAAATAAGCACTTTGCCCCACGGGTACAAATCCAACGACAAAAAATGCTGACATGTGTTCAAATCCAATGGTGAAAAAACGACTCACGAGGCAAAATGCTTATTTATCCATAGTACAATGGCAAGTTGCGAAAAATAAAAGGATAGGGAGCAAAGTGCAACATGAGGTAAAGTATAGGGGGTTTAATGCTTTTATCCCATAACTATCTATAATATATCTTTGCAATAGATTTAAGGACTAGTTTAGAGAATATTACAACCAGTTCTCCTATTTGTGATGTATTCAAATACTAGAGCTCTAAAATCGATGTTCGGGAAACTGCTTACGACTTTGGTCCGGTGTGATGAAAGTTGCCCAGCAAGTTGGCTTCACTATAGGAATCTGTTGGTCTTTCAAAGGTCGAAAGAAGTTGGTATTTTCTTTTTTCATCGATTTATTAAGAATTAAGGACATTATCATTGTAGGGATTTTCAATCAATTTCAAACGAATCTAACAATCTAATCTAACAAACTTGATCGAAAAATGCAATCAACACACGAGAACGCAAAGGATTTACTTGGTTCGACAATGATCAAAGTGATCAGTTGCCTACATCCAAGGGAGCAATATTAAGTGTTTATTTCTGCAAATCAGAGAGTGTTTACTTAGGTGAGGGTGTGTGAACTTTTGGATCTGAAAGCCTGTATATATATGTTCCAACAAGGCGTACAAATCACGCACAAAAGCCAGTTCTCAATTCTGTTATCTAACAGAATTCTAACTGCATAAACTAAATGAATTTCCAGCCCAATCTTAGATGTCAAAATGCGGCTGTAATCAGCTGCATCTTGGTGAGTTTGGACCCCCATAAACCTCACAATCATAGCAAAAATCGTTGCTGAACTAATTCTTAGATCGGCATGCTGGTACTTGAAACCAAGCAGGACCGTAGTGAACAATTCGGCAAAAAGGACTGGAAGATGAAATTTTGAAGTCCCCCAATTATATATTTTGGAAATTGTAGCACATTTTTCTAATGAAGATAAATATCAGAATTCAAAAGTAAGTAGAAAATAAACCCAAGTAAAGAATACGTTCAGGCAAAGCA
The DNA here is from genome assembly GCA_946800315.1 of Misopates orontium. Classification (NCBI taxonomy): domain Eukaryota; kingdom Viridiplantae; phylum Streptophyta; class Magnoliopsida; order Lamiales; family Plantaginaceae; genus Misopates; species Misopates orontium. The sequence goes on from OX326946.1 coordinate 16,309,018, forward strand.
AAGAAGTGCAAAGATGGTGGAACTCAAAATAAGCATGCAAGGTTTATTTGTCCATCAATCAGTAACGTAGAGAAGGATCGACTAGAATACAGAACCACATTCATCTGCTGAAATATTCTCCTCAATCAGTTAACTCTAGGCAGAACTTCTTCTAAGCTAAAGGATATAAGGAGAGTCGACCTAGTATACTAATGAATCTAATAAAGTATACAGGAGACAAATGTCTTTCAACTGTAACTTTTCTTGCAGCAGCATCGTTGCATGAAGAATATGGTTCGATAACAATTCCTAAAGTTGGATTCGAGTGATGAGAAGTGGGAGACAAAATGATCGTTCATTTAAGTCAGAACAATACTCTTTAGAATTCAAAATAACAATCTGGACAATATCAGGCAAGATTAGAAAAGAAAATATATATACAATGACTATGATGAGTGATTTTCTCAAACTTCATCAAGTTAAAACATGCTACTAAGATATCATGATAAGTTCATTAAAACATCTCGTCCAGGCACTATCCCTGAACAGGTATTGAAACAGGCAAGTCGCTGCCTAGGAAGTACCAGCATTTCCATATCTCGCAGTCCTGTCATCTGCTGAAGCAAGCATCATAATATTAGACAGAATAAAAACCTCATGGCTTTGTAAACTCGATTAGATTTAGTTAATACTTGCCATCATGTCTGAGTTTCCTATGCTGTATAAACTGAAGCCTGATTTTCTTTAGTTCTGCTAGGATATCTTTCATGTCCTCTCGCCAGGAGCATCTGACAAGCAACGTGGAGCTAACTCCAAGACAGATACTATACAACGTATCTTTCCACCAAGGTTTTCTTCCTCTGGTCCTACTAATTTGCAATCAATAACCTGACTCATTGCATTATTAGTGAGTGAAAATTGAACCCAGTTCTTGAGGTTAGAGTCCCCAGAGAACATTGCATCGCTCGGCTTTTTCCCTGTGAGAGTTTCCAGCTTTTTCCCTGTGAGAGTTTCCAATAACATGATGCCAAAACTGTAAACATCGCATCTTGTAGAAACCGTGCCTTCCAATCCATATTCTAAAACAAATTTTGCAATCAGTAAAATTGATCATCACGCAAACAAAAAACTTAAAAAAAGTTCTGGAGAAACAAAAGAATGAAAATGAAGTTTGTTTGCCTGGTGCCATGTAACCCATTGTTGCGAGGGTCCTGGTATGTATGATGCATGTCTTCGCTCAACAATTTAGCAATACCAAAATCACTTCCATGAGCAATCAAATGTTCGTCAATCAGGACATTACTAGGCTTTAAATCACAGTGAATCACATGTGTTGAGTAACCATGGTGAAGATATTCCAATGCACTGGCGACATCTATCATTATATTTAATCTTTGCATGAGGTTCAGAAAACAGTGCTCAGAATACAACCACTTCTCCAGGCTTCCGTTGGGCATGTTCTCAAGTACTATGGCCTTAAAATCTTGGTTAGAGCAACTAGTGATGACCTTGGTGAGATTCCTATGGCGAAGATTACGTAGTACTTCACATTCAGCATGAAAAGATTTCAGTGCACCTTCTGTTTGCATGTTAAACACCTTTATGGCCAAAATTGTCCCATCTCTAAGAACAGCTTTATACACGGAAGCAAAACTTCCTCTGCCTAGCAAATTCGTTGTAACCATTAGTTGCCTGTAAAAGGTCATAATATGAAATTCTTGCAAGTCTAGCAGTGGCAGATATATCTAAAAATGTTGAAGATTTATTTTTTCTGCGGTTTCTAAAGATTATCAAGGTCGTGTTGATAATAAATATTAAGGCTGAAACTCCCAGAGGTACGAGAACAAATAACAGTACTTAGGAAGACCACATAGCGCACGATTGGATATAAAGGATTGGCTTGTGAAGTTTCTAAAAGGACCGCCTGTGGGAATTTCTCCTGACAATTCATTGAATGAAGCATTGAAGTACTTGAGTTGCTTTAGTGCCTCTAAAGACCTAGCGAGACCAAATTCAACATGCCACCAGTGGACTTTGGGGTGGATCGCCTTGAAAGACGTCAGGAATATCATTTGAGAACTGATTTATTGACATGTTAATGTACGTCGCTTTCGATCAGATTTCCTATTTGTGGCGACAAATATTTGTTACAGAATATTTTAAATAAAACTTCAAAAATATTATGATAAAAGTAATATTGAATATGACCTCATATTTATTAAATTTTATTATAATACACACAAATTAGAACTAAAAAATATGCCTTACATTGAATGCGGACTCATTTTGTTACAGTAATATATTAAGTATGCAGAGACATTACACTACAAAAACCCCAAAGCCCGTTTCTATTGATCAATCGAAACAGGCCTGCCGTTTGTAACGGTCGTTTGTAAACAACGTTCCCGTCTCTAGTATTACAAACGGCAGGCCCGTTTGTAAAAAAAAAATCTATTACAAACGGGTCTCTCGTTTGTAAAAATCGACAATTTTAAAAAACGGGCAGGCCCGTTTGTAAAGAATGTCCATTTTTACAAACGGGAGGTCCGTTTGTACAAACTAAAATACCTAAACTACCCCTGAACTATTTTAAAAAAAAAACGGGCAGCCCGGTCCGTGAAAAAAAGAAAAAAAATATTAAGGAGTATTAAAAACGGGAGGCCCATGTTATAAATTATTGGCAGAAAATCTGCCAATAATGATTTATTATTTAATGTCAAATTTGGCAATAAATTGTGTCCATGTTATACTAGTCAATTACTTAATTACCTACATTATTTGTTTAATAACAATTATAACTAGTATAAATCAGATATGAGTGTTAATTACGATATATTAGAATAATGTAAATATTTTTAACAAATTAAAAAACTTATTTGGAATAAAGGAAGAGGAGATAATTTGTAAATATTTAAAAAGAATGTAAAAGAAGAGAGAGAATTTGATAGAGAATTGTGTATATGAATGAGTTGAATGTTTGAGAAAATGAAGAGGGGAGGAGTATTTATAGGGGGAGTGAAAGTATTAGAAACGGGAGAGCCGTTTGTAAAAGTTTTCGAAACTTTTAGAAACAGGCCTCCCGTTTCTAAAAGTTTTTCAAAATTTTCAAAACCCCGCCAAAACTTTTAGAAACGGCAAGCCCGTTTCTAAAAGTTTTTTAAAATTTTTAAAATCCCACCGAAACCTTTAGAAACGGCGGTTCTAAAGGTATTTTTAAAATTTTTTGAGAACTTTTAGAAACGGGCCAGCCGTTTCTAAAGGTTCCAGGACCTTTAGAAACGGCACGTTTCTAAAGACTCTCAAAAAAGTAAAAATACCTTTAGAAAATGGGAATCCGTTTCTAGAGGTTTTTAAACCGGTTTGCCCGTTTGTAAAACCCCGCGGGCCGTTTCTAAAACTTTGAAATCTTATAGAAACGGGGAAGTCGTTTCTAAAAATCCCATTTCCTATCTATAAATACCGTATCCAACCTCTCACTCACTCAATCCATCTCATTTGTTCAGGTGCATTTCAAAAATGCTATATAGTTCATAATTTTTATTATCCGTTTTAATTATGACTTTTTTTATGTAATCATGTCCTAATTATTTAATTTAATCTTTTTTCGCTTAGATCAAAATCGCATTGTCACTGCCTTAAAGACTTGCTGAATCGTTTTACCTACATCAACTCTAAATTGCCAGGTGAAGGTATGGTGTATTTTTTACCGCAAATTAGATTAGTTTATTTAGTTTTGGAGCATCTATATATAAGTGCAATGTATTCACATGAAGATAGAAGTTGGATATACGATATGAAATGCGATAATGGTGACTTGAAAGTGCAGTTCACATACGGTGTTCAAAAATTTCTGGAGTTTGCTTTATGTCAAGTAGATTATCTTGATCTGCGCAGTTGTCCTAGGTGTCCTTGTAGCAAATGCGACAATAGAAAGTTTTTGCACCCCGATCAAATTTCAGTTCACTTATGTAAAATGGGATTTGTCCCTCAATACTATACGTGAGTAGCTCATGGTGAAACTACTCCTGTTTTTTATCCGTCGACATCCGGGGTAGGACAGACCTCAGCCGAACCCATGTTAGAGGATAATGAGTGTGAAGAACAAAATCCCTTTAGTGAATTGGTATATGATGCATATCAAGTTGATAGAGATTCAATTGAAGAGGAACCGAATGATGAGGCTAAGGAGTTATATGAATTGTTAAGACAATCAGAGGTGCGATTGCAAAGTGATAAAAATAAACCTGTGTTACAGTGGGTGGCAGAATTTCTTTCGGTCCATAATGTTTATAATATTCCGAAAAAGGCGTGCACTAGATTTTTAGAACTCTCCAAAGATGGCCTTAGTCGGGAAGATGAGAGTCGGTTGCCCAATAACGTATACGGGTTGAAAAAGATGATGGCTGGTCTGGGTCTAAGGTACAAGACTTATGATGTTTGTATAAACAATTGTTTTTTGTACTATGGAGATTTTGAAAACAGCGAATATACTGAATGTCCTGAATGCGGCGAGGCGAGGTATGCTATCGGTAAAAAGAAACCAACCGGGCGTAAGAAGTTGTGGTACTTTCCTATAATACCTCGCCTACAACGACTGTACATGTCTGCGACCACTGCTAAGCATATGACTTGGCATTTGAAATGCAGTGGTTCGGGTGATGAAATGATTCATCCAGCATCAGGAGAAGCCTGGAAACACTTTGACAGGGTCTATCCAGAGTTTGCGGCTGAACCTCGGAACATTCGACTTGGACTACGTAGTGATGGATTTTCTCCATTTGGTAGTTCATCGGTTCCGTATTCTTGCTGGTCCGTGTTTGTTACGCCTTATAATCTACCTCCAGATCTTTGCATGCGTCAAGAGTATATCTTTTTGAGTTTGATTATATCAGGACCAAAAAGCTCAGGGAAGAACATTAACGTGTTGCTTCGCCCATTAGTTGATGACTTGAGGAAGTTATGGGAAACTGGTGTGGTAACGTATGATAGGTATATGAAGCAGAATTTCATATTAAGGGCCATACTAATGTGGAAAATCAGTGATTATCCAGCATACGCCATGTTGTCACAGTGGAGCACTACAGGCCGATTGTCTTGTCCATATTGCATGAAAAATACACAAGCCTTCCAGTTGAAGCATGGGAGAAAGACGTGTTTCTTTGACTGCCATCGCCGATTTCTAGCGCCAAATCATGTTTAGAGGAGAAACAGAAAAGATTTCCTAAAGGGAAAACAAGAATTTAGTGAACCCGCTCCGAGGAGATCAGGTACTGAGATGAGAGCTATTATTGATGATCTCCCAGAAGACATAGATCCTAGATATCACATTGTAGGTTATGGAGTATCGCATAATTGGTGTGGTGGAAGCATTTTCTGGGAACTTCCGTATTGGGAAACTAACTTAATTCGACATAACCTTGATGTCATGCATTGCAAGAAGAATTTTTTCAACAACATCAAAAACACTGTTATGGATGACACCGATAAGTCGAAGGATAACTTTAATGCAAGACGGGACCTAGAAATCCTGACCAGGCGAAAGGAGTTGTTCTTGAAGGAAGGTGAGGTGCTGATGGAAAGGTATATAAGCAAAAGGCAACCTATTGTCTCAACAGAGATCAGAAAAGGCTAGTTCTTGAGTGGTTGAAGGGTTTTCGATTTCTAGATGGGTACGCTTCTAACATTTCTTGATGTGTCCAGATGCCGCAACTGAAGCTTACCCAAATGAAGAGCCACGACTGTCACGTGTTCATGCAGCGGTTGATACCGATTGCATTTCGAGATTTTCTCCCTGATGCTGTTTGGGGCCCACTTGCTGAAATAAGTCTATTCTTCAGAACTCTATGTTCGGCTGAGATCAGAAGGTCAGATATGGAAAAACTAGAGATCTCGATAGTAGAGACCATGTGCAAGTTGGAGAAGATATTTCCACCAGCGTTTTTTGACTCCATGGAGCACTTAGCCATTCACCTACCATACGAGGCGAAAGTGGGAGGTCCTGTGCAGTATCGCTGGATGTATCCATTTGAAAGGTAACGTTTTTCATTGTTAATAAGTGAATTAAATTTTAGATTGTTATTTGTGTACTGACTCCTACTTTTTAACTGATGTGTAGGCGAATGTACGACTTGAAAAAATCAGTAGGCAATAAAGCACATGTAGAGGGATCCATATGCCAAGTGTTTTTGCTGTCTAAATTATGAACATCGTCTCACTCTATTTCGGTTCTAGAGTCGAAACTAGACACAGTCGGCTGAACAAAAACGAGACTGCACTGATCAGCGATTACACTGGACAGCTTGGAATCTTCCATAAACAAGGCAAACCAATAGGGTCTGTCCAGCGGAACCGATACCTCACCGAATCGGAATACAATCTGATCGAGTTATACACGATTTTAAACTTTCCAGAAGTCGACGGGTGGGTCACGTAAGTGGCCAAACTGTTATATTAATTAATTATGTTTCGTATAGTTCACAATTTTACAAATACACCGCCATCTTTTAAAAATTCGTGATTCATTATCTGCAGATTGTTTCAACAGCTAACGTGCCAGGGCCTTAACGACCAAGAAATTAACGACCAATGAACCTTTTATATTTGCGAACCAATCTCAACAAGGCTACTATACACCATATCCATCAGCTGCGCATTTCGTAGCTCGTATGGGATGGTGGGTCGTGTGTACTACTCGAGCCAGATATGTTATCGACACTACTTCGTTGCACGTCGAGGGCGAGAGTGAAAATGAAGTTACCACTGTCGAGACCGAAATTCTACAAGATGCCGAACCCACTCGAGTACTCGACAATGCTGATTAAGGCCACAACTATAACGAAGTAGTAGCTCGTGCTGATACTGATATACAACTAGTTGAGCCAGTTGACAACGAAGACTCCGATGAGGATCCATAGTAGTTGCTAGTTTTTACTACTTGTAACCATTTGCATTTTCGCATAAATATTATATAATGAAATTGAGGTTTTAACTTTTATTAAGATTTTTTAATTTCCTATAAAGTATTTGCAAAATCTATAAGCTTTTTTGGCTGTCATTCAACGTCGAAGATATGGAAAAATTCATTAACGTTCATTAGAGATTCAATTTACAAAATGAAACACCATAAATATTAAGTCGCACAAAAGTAATTAAGGGAGTCATAGTTAGTTAAATTCCCAAAAGAAACATAAAAAATAAAAAAAAAACACAATAAAAACAACTGAGTAGATCCACAGTCAGTCCTACTCCTCACCATCCACCCGAAACTCATCCCCATCGGGGTCATCCTCATCGAACTCGCCACCGCCATCCTGTGTCGTGAAGTCGTCATCCACGTGCCTCATACTAGGATCCACGATGGGACGTCCGTCAGGACCGAACCTCACATTCATCCCTAACTCCGCAGCCAACTCTCTAGCACGCGTCGTTCCATCGGTTCCTTCCACTTGGTTGTAGCACTCATATAGGTAGTCAATATTAATGTTGTCGTCGCCCTCATCGGCACCCAAATCGACTGCAGGTCCACGTCGGGCTGATGTGGATGGCTGGGTAGAAGGCCCCGGGGCAACGGGCCCGGCTGAGTAGAAGGCCTAGCGGCGTGTGCAGAAGGCCCAGTAGAAGGTCCCGGGGCAAAAGGGTTCGACGCCTGCTGGGTCTGTGCCCGAATGGCTGCAATCTCCTGCGTCAGCTGATATATCTGTTGCTGCATCGAGATAAACTGAGATTGGACGGCGGTAGCCGAGTCACGAGCCCTCCTCGACTGCCGCGTGGTCCGGACCCTAACAGCATCCAGATTCAAGGAGTTCCCTCTGCCCTTGATCCTGGTCGAACGGTGGCCATGTGGTGCGGTCAGAACCGTAGATGTCGGTACAATCCTCGACATACCTCTCCTGTGTAGCGAAAGCTAGAGTTAGCATACACAATTACATTAAGACTATCGAAGTTAAAAAGTACAAAAAAGAAACTCACAAATATAACCCTGTTGTCGTCATTGATGAACTGCCTAGTCCCATCAGGCAACGTCGTGGTCCTCATGTCGAGCCACGTCTCGAGGTACGACACTTCCTTCGTCAGGTCCACAGCTTTTTGGCAATTGAACACATGTCAAAATATTTAACCAAATCGACTTAAAAAACACCAAATTACTATTTGACAACTAAATTTCAGAACTAATTACCTTCCTGGCATGATGGTCCTGCGTGCTGATGACCCCCCCCCCCCCCAATAGTTGCATTTCTGCCCCTTCAGCTTGTTGGCCTTATTCCGGGCAAACTTCTTCTTGTGCTCCTCCTGATCCCAAAGGTGAATGTAGTGTCGAAGAAGTCGCTCAGGAATCCAACAGGGGTTATCTCTCTATTTCGGATCCTCCTTTCTTTTGAAGTAACAGGACTTCGCCCGTGAGATCTCGACAGACATCCGGCGGTGTGCCCACTACTCAAACCCATCGTAGATCGTATCCGTCTGCACCGGATCCCACTGATTAATGGACTACATAAAGAACAGTGATTACAGGAATTAGATATCCACAAAAATTTCTAAGACTTGTATTCGTATTACTATATGAAACACAAAAGATAACACTTACCTCAAAACGCCTCCAGAACTCCCATCTGATGTCCTCGGGAATATCCTCGTACGTGGGCCACGGGAACGTCAATCCCGTCTTCACCGTCCTACTTATAGTGCGTATGATCCGCTGCTGATCGCTCCAATTTCCCATCTCATCCCTCCACATCCAAATCCGGTCCTCTGGCAGAGCGCCGGGCTGATCAGCAACGGCCATACCACGTACAACTCGACTAGGCCCAGCTACATCCTCGGGGCGCACTCGAGCGGACGGGCCTGCGTTATCAGGGGTCGCTACACTTCGCCCTGACCGAGCTGTCGGACCTGCATGGACCACGTCTGCCCCCGGTGCTACTGGTGGCGGTCCCTGCTGCCCGTGAGATATACGAGAACCTACAAGTGTCCCAACCGATCCGCCAAGCGAGCCAACAGGGGATGGGACACCTGAACTCCGCGGCCTGGGGGGGCACTCTCCCAAACGGTGCAGTACTAGGAGGCCCCGCATTCAAATCGGGTATCGCAAGAGGTGAAGGGGTAGACCCGGTCGGCATCCGGTATCGAGAGGTAGCCCCTGATGAGGCCGAGTTGGTGCCTTGATCAGCAACATGCGACACATGACTGGTGGTGGTGGCGGCGCTGCTCCTCGAGTACCCGGGCCATGCTGAACGCTCGGCCTCGGGGCATTGACAACTGGGGGTGGCACGTGGGCAAGTGGTGCTGGAGCTGATCGTCTGGTCCGCGGGCCACCCTGAATGGCCGGTGCATCATCCTGGCCATCAGTGTCAGGCCGAGATCTACGGGTCACAACTTTACGCTTCGTCGACCCAACACGAGAATCAACAGGTCTCTGTTCATCTGCCATCTGTAAACATCATATACCAAACATCAATTACAAGCACAAGTTCCAATAAATCGTATACGTAACTCATAACACAGAACTATATATAAACAAACAAATGCCATTTCACAAATTCTAACCGAAAAATCGCTCTATCGGCAAACCAATCAACTAATTACATTACAATATATATATATATATATATATATATATATATATATATATATAGAGAGAGAGAGAGAGAGAGAGAGAGAGAGAGATATCAAACATACAATAATTCACAATATATAGTTATAACACAATCTAAACGATAATTTAATTATAAATAATTAACGTTTTGACGAGCCTAATGAACCGATGAAATATCACAAAAACTCAATAAAGACATGCTAAAAGCCATAAAACCGTAATTAACGTAATATAATCGGTGAAAAGAAACATATATACCCAACGTAAATCACAACCTAAACCATAAATTACATATAATTAACATTAAGAACCCTAATTAAACGGTGAAATATCACAAAAACTCGATATTTACATGCTATACTTCATAAAAACGTAAATAACGTAATATAAACGGTAAAAACTAGGATACCCAACGCAAATCACAATCTAAACCATAAATTACAAAAAAAAAAGTAGGTAAACCCTAATTAACCCATGAAATAACCCAAAAACACGATAAATACATGCTAAAAGCGATAAAAAAAGTAAATAACGTAATTTAATCGGTGAAAAACACGTACCGTACGATTTCTACGGAAGAGGGCCGAGATTTCTAGAGAGAGATGAGATTTTTAGAGAGAAGGAGCTCAAAATCGCCAAAAATGGCGACTACAAACGGGCCTCCCCGTTTTATATGCGGGTTATTAGAAACGGGGGGGCCGTTTTTAATAACCCTATTAGAAACGGGCCGCCCGTTTATAATAAATTATTAGAAATAGGCGGCCCGTTTCTAATAATTACTAGAAACGGGTCGCCCGTTTCTAGTAATAAACGGGCTTTAGAAATGGGGCAGGCCCGTTACTAAAGCCCTGGGCGCCAAAATGTTTTCGTTTTGGCACTGATAATTAGCTAATCGGGCTTTAGAAACGGGCGGCCCGTTTCTAGTAATAGGAAATTACTACAAACGGGTTGCCCGTTTGTAGTAAAACTATTACAAACGAGCAACCCGTTTGTAATACGTTACAAACGGGGCGCCCGTTCGTAATTATCTACGGTTATTACAAACGGGCGCCCCGTTTGGAATAACCGTTTTTACTCACGGGCTTTTGCCCGTTGTAAAAAGCCCGTCTCTAAAGGGCTTTTTCCTTGTAGTGTTATGATAAAAAAAAAAAATTAATTAATTATAGTTTAAATTCACCCCAAGACATGATTTTTATATTTATTTTTAGAATTAAAAGTTTTATTCGTGTTCTTCCAACACCTATGGTAAAAAAATAATATAACACGTACATGAACAAATTAAAACTTTTGACTAAGTCTTTATATATTTTTTTCTAACCTAAAAATACTGAAAATTTTGAATGAATCACATTATTATGATTATAATGTTATCATAATATTCAAAAAATTGTAATATAATAGAATAATAAAAGATAAAAGCTACAGTTACTATATTTTAATCACGAAATCGTCGCGTGTGAAAATGAACTCTCATTCAACATAAGCTACATTGATTTCTTTTTGTTCTAAATAGACCTAATATACATTATTTGTCCAATATATAACGTTTAACACTTATATTGACTAAATTACGCTTAAAACTAATGATGGACTAGTAATAAAACTTTTTGAGGGCAGGTGAACGAAAAAATTCAAACTAGAGGGTAGGAAAACCTCAGGCGAGGTGTAGGTGTATGGAATTTGCCCCATTCAAGGGTGTGATAGTTACCAACTTCTAAGTATCTGGTGGTAATTTTATTAACTTTTCAGTATATGAGTCTGCTAGTAACAAATACTAACTAACTATGCATGTTTAACAAAGGATCCTCTTGGATATTCAAAAATACTATTTTCTCTCACGTCGAAGTATTCTATTAAATTAACAAAGTGTAAGAGGAATGTATAAAGGTAGTTTGAGTTCTTCCGCAAACACGGGGTGGTTTGTGTAATGTATACATTCCCCAAGGGTAGTTTGTTTTATTCTTTAGTAAAACGGCTAAATAGCTAACTCATTTTCTATTTTAATTAAACTTTTTATAATATTTTTCTTTACGATTAATTGAGTGAAGTCATCCAAACTATCCCCTATTAAAAAGAAACACATGCCCCTTAACCTATTGAGAAATATGTGAATTACCACGTGATGCCAAATCTAACGGACGAAAATGCAAAAACGTGTTTAGAATGAATGATAGATCAAAGACTCGGGAGGTCATTTGCACATTTTTCAATAGACTATGAGGCATGTTGCTCTTTTTAATTTATCTAGAGGCACTTTGCTAGAAGCCTCATAATTTGCGGGCCGGAGTTTAGCACAATCGACTCTTTGCTTCTTTATCAACTGATCACTTAACATGTAATTCACCCTTTCTGCACTTACTCCCCTCTTTCAACTTTTAATATAATTATGTTAACTTTTTGCTATATGACTAAATTATCCTACCTTTTGTATTTCAACTAACATCTGACAAAGTTCCTTGGTGTATTCGGAGCCGATGGATTGGAACTTTGTATTTCATGAACTCAATTAATTTTCAGGTTACTCTTATATTCTGGGAAGGAAACAAAGTGGCGGCCGCTTTGACTAATTATGGACAGCGGCATACTGGAAGCACGTGGTGGTCGTTAGACCCGCAGTTCATTAGTAGTTTTATTTTTCATGATTTATGTAATTGGGAATCTTGTCAATTCCATTAATTCTTTCTTGGAAATTTCGTTGGCACCTTTTTATTATGAATATATTCGAGTTTTGGGGACTTCTCCTTGGACTCCATTTCATTTAAAAAAACTGTAAAGAATGCAGATCAAAACCAACTTCAATTTGATGTAAAATTCACACACAAATGAACACAAAAGAATCAGAACACAAAGAATCGCACACAAGAACACAAAGATTTCTACTTGGTTCAACTGTGATCAACCGAATCACAGCCTACATCCAAGGGAGTTTTCTGTCATTTTTATTCAACAATATCAAGAGGTGTTTACAGAGTGTTTCTAGCTGAAGTTACAAGTGTTACAATGAAAAAAATCCGAAGTGAAACGGACCTATATATAAGAAGAAAGTCGCGCTCAAATCAGCTGCAAAAAGCAGCTCTCACTCGCTAACCAATTCTAACGGTTTTTAACTAACTTTCAAACAACTAACTAACTAATGGTTTTCAACCATTTTCTTCTTGTTGTCTCTGAAGCTCTCTTCAACCGATCTAAAGCTCGTTCAATTGTGAATCAGCTCCACAATTCTCCACCTTGATACACCACTTGAACAACCAAACCAACAGCACTCCACCAGCCTGCTCCAGGCTCAAGCATTCATCAAATGAATCAACTCCAAACAATAGTTGAACTTCTTGTTTGGTAAAACCTTAGTAATCATGTCTGAAGGATTGTGATTCGTGTGAATCTTCTTCACTTTCACAACCTCCTTTGCGAGGATCTCTCTCACAAAATGTAGCTTGATGTCTACATGTTTTGTCATCTCATGATACATGTGGTTCTTAGTCAAGTGAATGGCACTCTGGTTATCACAGAACACTGTGATTGCCTCATCTTGGAACCTTAGCTCCCTGCCAATTCCTTCAAGCCTTAACGCTTCCTTCACTGCTTTTGTTAAGGCAATGTACTCAGCTTCAGTGGTTGACAAAGCCACCACCTTCTGCAAACTTGCCTTCCAACTGACTGCAGTACCAAAAGATGTGAATACATAACCTGTTAAAGACTTCCTTGTATCCAAACACCATGCATAATCAGAGTCAACAAAGCCTTCAACTTTTGAACTCTGATTTTCAGCTCCACCATAAACCAAAACCTTGTTTATATTTCCCTTTATGTACCTCAGAATCCACTTCAAAGCCTTCCAATGTTGCTTTCCTGGATTTGATATAAACCTGCTCACAGTGCTCACTGAATATGCCAGATCAGGTTTGGTACAAACCATGGCATACATCAGTGAACCTACTGCATTTCCATAGGGAATTTGTTGCATGAACTCCTTTTCCTCCTCAGTTACAGGTGCTTGCTCACTGCTCAATTTCAGCTGTTGAGACAAAGGTGTGTTGACAACTTTAGCATCTGTCATGCCAAATTTCTCAAGAGCTTTTTGTAGATAAGTCTTATGTGACAAATATAACACTCCTTTTGACCTGTTCCTTTTGATCTCCATGCCAAGTATCTTGGTTTCTTGACCAAGATATTTCATCTCAAATTCACTGCTCAAGTTTTTCTTCATTCCATCTACCTCCTCTATACTATTGCTTGCAATAAGTATGTCATCAACATACAACAGTAAAATGAGAAAATCTTCTGTAGCTGTGAATTTATAGTAGACACAATTGTCATATTTACTCCTTGAGTATCCAACTCGATTCATAAACTCATCAAACCTCTTGTTCCATTGCCTTGGAGATTGTTTAAAACCATATAATGATTTCTTCAGCTTGCAGACCATATCTTCCTTTCCTTTCACCTCAAACCCCTCAGGTTGTTTCATCAAGATAGTTTCTTCAAGCTCTCCATACAGAAATGTAGTTTTGACATCAAGTTGCTCTAGTTCTAAGTCATACTTAGCAACTAATGAGAGTAAAAGCCCGATTGATCTATGCTTCACCATAGGAGAAAATACATCATTATAGTCAATCCCTTCTCTTCGTGTGAACCCTCTAGCCACCAGTCTAGCTTTATATCTCCCCTCCTCTACTCCTGGTATACCTAGTTTTCTTTTGAAAATCCACCTACAACTCACAACTTTTGCAGCAGGGGGTTTCTGAGTAAGTTCCCAGGTGTTGTTAACTTTCAAGGATTGCATTTCATCCTTCATTGCTTCCAACCATTTATGTTTATCCTTTCTAGCTATGGCATCTTTATAATGTTGTGGTTCTTCATCCAAAACCTCACTTGCAGCAACCAAAGAGAAAGCAAGTAAGTTAGCATAACCATACCTGACTGGAGCTTTGGTTTTTCTCCTTGTTCTGTCCCTTGTGAGCATGTACTGATCAGATTCAACCTGTTCATTCTCTAGTTGTTGTGTTGGAGTGTCAGGTTGCTCATTGACATCCTATTCCTCAGATAACCATTCATCAGTTTGAGCTTCGTTCCTTGACAACTTCACCTCAATCTGATTTCCTCCCGTTTTCTCTTATTCTATAGATATCTTGACCTCTGCTCAACCTGAGTTGTTGGCTTTGTGAGCCATCTCATCTTCTTTAAGCACAACATCTCTGCTCACAATACACCTTATGTGCCTAGCTTCTAAACCCCAAAGTTTATAGCCCTTCACTCTTTTAGGATAACCTATAAACATGCACTTTATAGCTCTTGGTTCCGGTTTGTCTTGTCTGATGTGTGCATAAGCCACACAACCAAATACTTTAAGAATACTCAGGTCTGGTGCATGACCTGACCACATTTCCTCTGGAGTTTTCATTCCTATAGTTGATGAGGGACACCTGTTGATCAAATAAACAGTAGTCACCATTGCTTCTGCGCAAAACACCTTAGGCAATGCTGCACTTAGCAGCAAACATCTGACTCGTTCCAGGATGGTTCTGTTGAATCTCTCTGCAAGACCATTTTGCTGTGGTGTACCTGCAACAGTTCTTTTTCTTGCAATACCATGATCTTTACAGAATTCATTGAATTCTTCAGAGCAAAACTCCAAACCATTATATGTTCTTAGCCTTTTTACTTTCCTTTCTGTTTGGTTTTCAACCAAAGTTAACCAAGTCTTAAAGGTCTTGAACACCTCATCTTTTGTTCTCAGGGTGTAAACCCATATCTTTCTACTATAATCATCAACTATACACAAAAAATACCTTGCTCTAGAATGAGAAGGAGTCCTTGAAGGACCCCACAAATAAGCATGAATGTAATCAAGGCTCCCTTTTGTACTGTGTTGTGCTGCAGAGAAACCTGACTTGTGTGTTTTACCAAAAACACAATTCTCACAGTACACCAGCTTCTCAAGTTTCTCTTTACCTAGCAAGCCTTGTTTACTCAGTTCCAATAGACCCTTCTCACTCACATGAGCGAACCTTTTGTGCCACAGCTCTGTGTTTGTGAGTTTTGATGCTACTGCAGAAGATGCAGCTCCTTCTACTACACTTTCAATCAGTGTATACAAGCCATTTCCTCTCAAACCCTTCATGACTTCTTTCTGGTCACTGAAGACCCTCAGAATACCATTCTTGCAATCAAACTTGAGGCCCTTTTTATCTAACTCACAAGTGAGATCAAGTTCCTCTTAAGCTCAGGTACAAATCTGACTTCCTTCAGAATTCTCTCACAACCATCATGTAACTTGAACCTTATGGTCCCAATACCAGTTACTTTGCATGGTTTGTTGTTCCCCAGTAGCACAATACCTCCATCTATCTGCTCAAAATGTTTAGTGTTTCTTGGGTGTTATATGGTATGAACATCCTAAATCCATTACCCACTCTGTCTTAGGATCCTTTTGTGAAACCATAAGCACATCAGGTGACTCATAGCTGTCATGTGCCAAGGCTGCATCACCTCAAGGCTTCTGCTTCTCAGAGCCCTTCTTATTCATCCTCTCAGGACAAAACCTCCTAATACGGCCCTCCTTATGACAGTGATAACATTTCTTATCTTTACTGCCATTATTGTGAGGATTCTTGTCCTTATTTTTATCACATTTGCCTCCTTTCTTGTTGTTTTTACCCTTAAGAATCAATCCCTCGCCATTTACAGAAACTTTCTTCTCCTTTCTTTCATTCAACTCTCTAGAGTTCAAAGCATATTGCACCTCATCAAGACTCAGAGATTCTCTCCCATAGAGAAGTGTTTCTTTAAAATGACTATGTGATTTAGGTAAAGAACTCAATAATAACAGAGCTTGATCTTCTTCATCTAAAGAAACTTCAATATTCTCTAAATTTAAGATCAACTTATTGAATTCATCCATCTGTTCTTCTATAGATCTATCTTCATGCATTTTGAATGAATACATGACTTGTTCTAAGTAAAGTCGATTTACCAGTGACTTAGTCATGTATAGACTTTCAAGTTTGAGCCAGACCCCTGTTGCAGATCGTTCTTTAGACACTTGTCGAAGCACTTTATCACCCAAGCTCAAGATGATAGCACTATGTGCTTTCTCCAGCATGATCTTCTTTGCTTTTTCATCCATGTCTTTATCAATGGATGCTTCATCAAGTGCATCCAACAATCCTTGTTGCACCAACAGAGCCCTCATCTTCAATCTCTACAAGCCGAAATCGTTATGTCCTGTGAACTTCTCTACATCAAACTTAGCAGATGCCATGATCACTCGATCCACGCTCACCGCACCAATTTGTAAAGAATGCAGATCAAAACCAACTTCAATTTGATGTAAAATTCACACACAAATGAACATAAAAGATCCAAGAATCAGAACACAAAGAATCGCACACAAGAACACAAAGATTTTTACTTGGTTCAACTGTGATCAACCGAATCACAGCCTACATCCAAGGGAGTTTTCTGTCGTTTTTATTCAACAATATCAAGAGGTGTTAAAGAGTGTTTCTAGCTGAAGTTACAAGTGTTACAATGCAAAAAACCCGAAGTGAAACGGACCTATATATAAGAAGAAAGTCGCGCTCAAATCAGCTGCAAAAATCAGCTCTCACTCGCTCAACCGTTTTCTTCTTGATGTCTTCGAAACTCTCTTGAACCGATCTAAAGCTCGTTCAATTGTGAATCAACTCCACAAAAACAATCTTTTTTTTGTTTTACAATATGGGGAGGATATGGTTGGATATCTCATTTCAGTTACATTATTTTTGAAGACTACAAAAATATTAATTAACAACTAACAACATTTATCAGAATCCCAATGTCTGTAGGTATTTCCTAATGTTGAATGCTATAATTAATGAATAAGTGTTTCTAGATGCATATCGTAATATAAACTGTCTCTCTCTGTCTCTTTTCATTTTGTTGCACAGTACGTACTTTAAGCACTTTCAGAAAAATTAAACAAATCCCTGTACTGGAGAAATTGGCTCTTCTCATCTGAGTCACTGTGATATGGGCTTATGCACACCTCCTCACAGCTAGTGGTACATATAGGCGTCGGCCCGAATTAACCCAAAGAAATTGCCGGACAGATCGATAAGGAATTACACCTGCATAGCCAAGTATATAAAAAGGCACTGAATATTTCATTTTGACAGAAAACCTTTGAGTATGACTGCCATAAATTAGATATAAAATAAGTACCATTTAAGTTGTTGTCGCCAACGTAGAGATTCAGTAACATAGTTAAGTTCTCTGTCTGTTTTAGTTAAACTGAAGTATCAGGCTCTGAAGCTGTGAGCATTCACCTATCGTGGAATATGGCCTTGTAACGGCTTTGTGTATACGGTGATGGAAGTATACATGATAGAGTATCAGAAGACAGAAGTGAAGAGGTACTGACGATACTTTCTGGTACGGAACACAAAAACCGATTATCTCTATAGTTAAGTATATATTTCAGGTTTTGCATGCAAAGTTGCAGCAACATATGATGACATTTTTTTTCCTCCTATCCTCTGCTTTAGAAAATAAGCAGTTATTCGTATTTTTCCAAGGTAAACACTCCCATTACATCAAAATAATTATAAAGATCTAAAGTTGGAAAATTTCCATGTCTACAAACACGAAGTAGCTTCGAAATATTACGAAAACTACAACTTCAATGACAATGAAATAAGTTTATTGTGATAAGTTCCTTAACATCTATTGAACACTGTCAGGCCCTGCGTAGGAAGTTCCAGCATTCCCATATCTCATAGTTCTGCCATCTGCTGAAGCAAGCACCACAATATTAGAAGAAAAATATTAAACTTTCGGATTCTAAATATCCCAAATTTAGTTAACACTTGCCTTCACGTCTAAGCTTCCAATTTTGTATAAACTGAAGCCTGATGTTCTTTAGTTCTACTAGGACATCTTTTACATTCATCCTCTCATTAGGAGCATCTGCTGAACAACGTAGAGCTAACTCCAAGATAGATGCAATGCTACTTATCTTTTTCTCATGGTTCTCGTCCTCTGGTCTTATCAATTTGCAATCAATTACCTGATTCAGTGAGTTGTTAGGCAGTGAACACTGAACCCAACTCTTGAGGTTAGAGTCTCCACAAAACATTTCATCACTCGGCTTCTTTCCTGTGAAAGTTTCCAACACCATGATTCCATAACTGTACACATCACATCTTGTAGAAACCGTGCCTTCCAATCCATATTCTAACAACAAATTTTGCTATCAGTAATTTGAGATGGTAACGGAAAAAATAAAATAGAACTATCAAAGTTACGGAGAAAGAAAATAATTAAAAGGTAAGTTGATTTACCTGGAGCCATGTAACCTATTGTCGCGAGGGTCCTGGTATGTGTGAGACTCTTATCTTCAGTCAACAATTTTGCAATACCAAAATCGCTCACGTGAGCAATCATATTTTCGTCAAGCAGTACATTACTAGGCTTTAAATCACAGTGAATCACAGGTGTCGAGTAACCATGGTGTAGATATTCCAATGCACTAGCGACATCTATCATTATATTCAATCTTTGGGAGAAGTTTAGGAAACAGTTTTCAGAATAAAACCACTTCTCCAAGCTTCCGTTTGGCATGTACTCGAGTACTATGGCCTTAAAATCCAAGTTTGAGCAACTAGTGACGACCTTAGTGAGATTCCTATGACGAAGATTTCGTAGTACTTCACATTCAGCATCAAAAGACTTCAGTGCACCTTCCAGTTGCATTTTGAACACCTTTATGGCCAAAATTGCTCCATCTCTGAAAACACCTTTATAAACTGACCCAAAACTTCCTTCACCCAGTAAATTGCTTTCACTATATCCATTAGTTGCCTGTAAAAGGTCATAATGAGAAATTCTTGCAAGTCTGGCAGTGAAAGATGTATCTGAAACTGTTGGAGCTTTATTCTTCCTGCAATTTTTGAACATTATCAAGGCCCAGATGATGATAACCATTAAGCCTCCAACACCAAGAGGTATGAGTACAGACAACAGTACGTTCTTCGTCTTTGATCTATGCAGTAGTTCTTTGCAAGGTGAAACCTGGTACCTAGGAAGACCACACAATGCGGCATTGGACAAAAAGGATTGGCTTGTAAAGTTTCTAAAAGGACCGCCTGTGGGAATCTCTCCAGACAACTCATTGAAAGAAGCATTGAAGTATTCAAGGTTCCTAAGTGCCTCCAACGACCTTGGGATCAAACCAGAGAGATTGTTATGGAAAGATCCAGTGAAACTATACTTAGCACGCGACCGATGGACTTTGGAATTAATCCTTCAAATCTATTGTGGGCCAGTGAAAAGTTAGTTAAGCTCTGCATGCCATCGAAGACATTTGGAATATGATCTGAGAACTGATTCATTGATAGGTTTATGTATGTTATTGCTTTCAGATTTCCTATCTGTTGAGACAGAGAACCGGTAAAGGAATTTGAAGAAATGTCGAGAATCAAGAGATTTTGCAATTCCCAGATGCTATCCGGCACACCAGAAGTCAAGTTGTTAGAATTCAGACGTATCTCTCTTAGAGAGGAGACATTTCCCAAGCACTCTGGAATTGGCCCTATGAGTTGATTTTGGTTCAAGTATACTGCTCCGAGATACTCTAATTTGCAGAGATCGTCGGGAATATGTCCTCTTATTTGGTTCTTGTGAAGATACAACCGTTGAAGCCTTGATAAACCACGGAGTGTTTTAGGAATATCTCCAGCCAAATCATTTTCCTGAAGAACTAATGATACCAATCCACTTAAATTCCCGATTTGATTTGGAATTCTGCCCGTTATCTTGCAATCAGCAGCATATATAGTGTCTAAGGAAGAGGAAAGATTTCCCAAAGAATGGGGGAGAATGCCAATTAAAGGATTGTAACTGAAACTTAAGAATGCCAACTGCCTGCAATTCGTCAAGGAGGTGATAAACCGCAATTCAGAAGACATAAGATTGTTCCCCTCGAAGTTCAAGAGTTGCAAGAGTCTTAGCTCCCCAAGGGAATCGGGCACTGAACCTGTGAATTTGTTTTGAGAAAGGTCGAGGCACATAAGCTCAGAACAATTTGTAATAGAGTCTGGCACAACTCCATGAAAGTTGTTACCCCCAACATAGAATTCTTCAAGATTGGGTAAAATATTTGATGGAAGAGTGCCTGAAAGGTTATTAATAGTCAGTGAAATCATTCTCAATGTCGAGATGTTGAATATATTTGAAGGTACGGGACCGCTTAAACTATTTTCTCGCAACTCTATATCCTCTAATTCTAAAATCTCACTCAAGCTTTGTGGTATTACACCTGAAAAATACAAACACGAGCAATTATTGTAATTAGTTTTATGGAGCTATTTCCTACAGCAAAAGAATTTTTGCAAGCCCCGTACCTGTGAAACCGTTCTCACTGAGATCAAGATTCTTAAGCATGGTAAGATTACCAAAATCTTCCGAAAACAATCCACTGAGTTTATTCCGTCTCAATGACAGGTGATGCAAAGACGACAAATTAAATATGGAAAAAGGTATAGAGCCCCTTAGCATATTCATTTCCATGCCTAAGAACTGAAGGTTGTGAAGTTTGCCGATCTTCGGGGGAATTGCACCTGCCAAAAATAAAGCATTCGCAACATGAAATTAAAAAACATGAATAGGATAGAACACTGCTCTCAGGTTCAGATAACCATAAAGTAAAGCATCCAGAATAGTAATAGGGTAAAACACTTAAAACCCCCCGACCTCTAGGGTGTTTCACAATGCGCCCCCCCTCCCCCCCCCCCCCCCCCAAACTACAAAAAAGAGCAATTTACCCCCCCAACCTTTAGGATTTGTGCAAAATGCCCCTGGTCAACTTTCTGGCCAAAATTCAACGGAAGCGTGCCCTGCACGTGATCCTCATGAGGGCATTTTTGTCCGTCCAAATTTGACAAGAATCCTTAAAAAAAAAATTCATCCCTACCCTATAGTCTCCATCCTAGCCTTTATAATATGTGTTTACCCTATAGTCTCCATCCTAGCCTTTATAATATGTGTGAAATACCCCCTGAACTTTATGAGTATGTGGTTTGTACCTCTTAAACTAAAGATTTGGCCTTCTAACTTTTCAAGTTAAATAAAAGCAATTAGTATTAGATTTGACAAATCTTTATTCGTATAACACAACTTAATCTCAATCAATATCGATGTGCATGCAACACAAAATGGGTGGATTAGGATATTACGTACTTCATATCGGTTTGAGCCATAAGATGGGACTAATGAGAATCAAAAGCTAAAGATCGAGCTCTTTATTTCGTGCTACGGTGGTAAGTATATATGATTCCATCTGTAGTTTATTATACAACTTGTGGTAAGTATATATGATCGAGCTCTTGTGCCTTGTGCACTATAGCTGCAGTATTTTTCCATATTCTATGCTATTTATCAGCACTACATACATCATTATGCGTTCCATCATAGAGCTAAATTGTTGTTTTTTGCCTCTTAAGGATTATAGAACTGATAATAGTAGTTAAACATCTAGAAAGTATGAGAGTTCGTCTCATAAGTCTATTGCCTAAGTTCACAGAAGAGGAGATAAACATGATGAGGGATTTTTCAGTTTCATAGATTCAACTACTATAATGCCATATATGCATTAAGCAAAGTTAACTCGTCTAGCTTCAGGTACACAACAGATGCTGAGGTTGTAAACATTGATAAATAACTCATTTTCTTACATAATATATTTATATGTGTCTAGGAAGTGATACTTCAAGACTAATTTAAATTTATCTCATGCATTCTCATAGGAATTCGAAATGGACACCAATTGACAAACGAGCAAGAAATTCAAGTAGGATTTTAATATCCTAATGGACTTAGAGAAATGTTGAAACACATAAAACAAAAATATATGATCCACTGGTTAACATTATAGAGAATGATAGAGCACATTATTCAAACTTCAAAATCTTTTTATTTTCACGAAAGTTAGAAAATTAATCGATAAGTTTCAGTATTGATGAGGTTGCAAACGACACTTCCAAAGTTGCTGGAGCCACAAAAGATGACATGAGGAAAGATTACATACATGATCACCTATTTTGTTTGCCTGAAGAAATTAAGTACCATCCCTTATTTTTCATACTATTTCATGTAACAAGAATAACTTGTCTGGAATTTTCACAATGCGACAAAATTTACTCGTTATTATGAATAACTTAAAGATTTGGCAAGAATGATGGTGCTAATGTGAAGTGCTATTTTGTGTGGTCGTTGATGGACTATTTTGAGTTGTAATATGAATGTTTAGTTCGCTTTCACCTTAATTATTTGGATTTTAAAAATAACTTGAAGTTATACCCTAAACACTCAGCTCTCTGGTTCAAAACAATTCTTATCCAGAGAAATCCAAAAATCTTCCACAAGTATCAAATCAGTAAGTTTTAATGTTTTAGACTAGATGTGCTTAATTACTTCATATGAATCACCATTGTGCCATTTAAGAAGCTAGGTCATTAATAGGTTTCACGATTAATATGGCCCCAATAGTCTTAGGCAAACACCCTAGAACTTGAACATTTGTAGCATACTCATGACAAATTTCTGAGCATATGGTGAATGAATTCATTTGACTCAGGTATGAAAGATTGCACAAGTCCAGGGGGTACAAGCACATATTGGAAAGGTTAATGGGCATGCTCATAAAGTTCATGGGGTATTTCGCACATATTGAAAATGTTAGGGTGGGATAATAGGTTAGGGGGTGATTATTAATTTTTTTAAGTTCTTGTCAAATATGGATGGACAAAAATGCCCTTCTGACAATCACGTGCAAGGCACGCTTACGACAAATTTTGGGCGGAAAGTTGCCCGGGGAGCATTTTGCACAAGTTTTAAAAGGTTAGGTGGTAGATTGCTCTTTTTTGTAGTTTAGGGGCACATTGTGAAACCCCCCATAGGTTGGGGGGTTTTAAGTGTTTTACCCATAGTAATATTAAGATTTTACTTTAACATTTTAATTAGCTGCTAAAAAAATTCCTTAATTTGAGAAAAGTAATATCAAATATTGTGAGAAACATATCATCACACTTGATGTAGAAGAAGATGCCTTGAGTTCGAAGAAAAGTTGGACAACATCATGCCCGTACGAAAAGGGGCGTAACTTTTGACTCGATTAGCGGCCTTGGGCCCACAGGGGGAACCACCGTACCCTTTCGTTTTGGGCCCAAATTCGTTTGTTTAGGGCAGCTGCGCAGCCTTACAAGTATGTCGCTTTATTTTTGGATTTTTTTGTTTTTCCTATTTTGGTTAGGACTTTAGTTATATTTTGAGTAGAACTCTAATTCTTATTTCCTTATTTCGTTTTTAGGGATTTGGAGACATAAATTCCTTGTTTTTCATTATAGTTATCAGACTTTTCATATTATTATTCAATAAATTCGGATTTTATCCTAATTTTCCTGGTGGATTCCAGTTTCTTTGTCGATTACACGTTTGTGTATCGATTGTCACATTTCTTTTTTGCGCCAACACCCCAAACCATTAAATGACTCCTTAAATCTATCTTATTCCTAACTTATATACTTGTCAAATTAACTCTTAGAAGTGAAACAAAACATTATCAATGGCCAGAAATCGTGCTTTATCACAAACTTTGTCATGTTAATGTCTCTTCTTCATTAGCTCCAGGTAAAAAAAAAAAAAAAAAAAAAACAAAATTGAAAATGTTTGCACTGTTTTCATTAGTTTAAATCGTTTTGACATGCATTAGGTTTAGGTTGTGGTATAGTTTATGTTTTAATTTTGATTTCTTTAAACTCTGGCAAAAATGTGTTTGATTTTGTTCAAGTTTAAGAGTTTTGGACGGTTACAATGTCTACATAAGGTCTTACGTCCGGTCATAGTTAAGTCTATCTGTAGATAACAAAACAAAGATTATGCATAAATTAACCCCTATGAGGAATAATTTATGAAGGGAAAGTTTTTACCCGTTAACTCGTTGCTGCCAAGATATAAGTTCTCGAGCATCTCTAAGTTTTCAATTTCTGGTGGTATGATCCCATTAAATTTGTTAATTGACAATGACAGAACTCGGAGCTGAGAACAGGCAGAAACATTTGATGGAATCTGGCCATGTATGCTATTCACAGATAGATGAAGCCCCTTGAGTAGTGGAACTCGGAGGCACATGTCATCTGGAAGGGTACCCAATAAGTTATTACTGGTGAAACCGACAACTTCCAGTGTAGAGATGTTGAAGATGTTGAATGGGATTGAACCTGCAAACTGGTTATATCCCATGCTCAACGTATTCAAATTATGAAGATTCCCAATGCCTTCTGGTATCGCTCCTTGCATAGAATTTTCCGTCAGATCTAAAGTCTCCAAATTCGACAAGTTCATCAGAGAAGAAGGAATAAAACCCGAAATATGGTTACTTCTCATGTTCAATACCTTGAGATTCCGGAGATTGCCTATGGATTCTGGAATGTTACCTTGAAGAGAATTGAATGAAATTTGAAAAAACTCGAGCTTTGATTTATTGGAGAAAGAGTGCAGGAATAAGTTGAAACTGGTAAAACTGTTGTTACTGAGAGACAAGAATTGAAGTTGAGGCAAGAAAGCGAACAAAGAAGGAATCTCCCCTGTGAAGTTGTTGTCACTCAAACTGATTGCTCTCAGTCTTCGCAAACGAGCCAACTCTTGAGGCAGAATTCCGCCGAAGTAGTTGCTTGTCATGTCAAGAGAAACAAGAAAGGTGAGATTTCCAAATTCAGGAGGAATTTCTCCCGTAAGTCCCATGTTAGGAACGAGCAATGCTCTTACTCTGCGGTGACGAGAGCCACAAGATACTCCAGTCCAGCTGCAAACTGAAGATGAAACGGTCCAATTTTTCAGGACACCATAGGGGTCGAAGGTGACTCGAGTTTTGAGGGCAAGAAGAGCCAACTGATCCGTGGTTATGTTGGCAACGGAGGCAGCTGCTCCAGCCAAGAAAAGGTACAGGAGCAAGCCTAATGTAGCAAGTTGAATAAATCGGTAGGTTCCCCCCATGGAATTTGAAGCAGTTTTTAGTAATTTGGTCTGGTTTAATGAACTTTTGCACAAGTTAATGAGGTATTTATATATTCAAACTGAATGGAACAAAAAAAATGTGAATGTTTAGTTTGTTTATATTGATAATCAGTCACAGGTGTGATCAGTTGATACAAACAATATATCTTCAGCTAAAGACCTCTCATAAGTCTCGAACATATCTTATAGACTAAAAAACATTTCAGCACAGATGTCCAAATATTATTGGACAACAGTAATTCCTTTTCATTAAAACTAAGTCTTGAATTACAAGAACTAGAAAAATTAAAATACAAAATTGATCACAGTTATATCTTTTAATATTTGTACTAATTTTCAATTAGAAGATTTTGATATTTTCTGGTGAAAGTACATCAAGAGTTAAAAGAAAATGGACAATGGGGTAAAAATACTCATGAAGTCTTCAATGGGGTTAAGAGATTTCAGGTCAACATGACTTTGAAAGCAACTACAAATTCTAAACTGAGTCAATAAAGTCATTAGCTGTGACTTATGCCCACATACTCTTCTTCTTCCTGAGATTAAGAATAAAAGTTAATACTTTCCTCGAATAAAAGCTGCCAATTAGTCAAAAAGAAGCATAATAAAGCTCTTCTATTGCTGTGATGCATCATTTTGCTCAATAAGCGTGCAGATAACACTTGATGAATACATGTTTAAAGCATATATTTCTAAGGGCAAATTGCGGCAAATTCCGCAATCTTTGGGTGATTTTGCATTGGTGCCCCCTAACTTATAAAAGTGCGCGAAATGCCCCCCAACCTATTGATTTTTGTGCGATTCGCCCTTTGAACTATTGATCCACCGTTCATTTTGGTACACGTATCTTCATTTTTGTTCGTCGGATGGACATTAGGAGGAAAGAATTAAAGGTTGGAGGCCATATCACACATTTTTATAAGTTAGGGAGTAAAGTGCAAAACACTCATAAATTGGGGGTTTGCCGCAATTTCTCCTATTTCCAAAATATTGATGAACTCTAGACCTGGTCATTCTCAACCCTGATTAATAATCATATGCATTATACCTTTTCCCTCAAGTCTTATAAATCGGGAACTACTATATGCCTAATTAAATCATTTCTGAGGCTCAAATCTCCTTCAAAAATTTGATGACTCGGTTTGGTATTTTAATTCAAATGAAGTTTGTAGTGTTTGATAAGTACGTCATGATTTTATATATGTGATGATATAAGAGTTGTGCTTTAATTTGTTTTGTTGTTATGTTGTTTGATAGAGTAATTAATATTAATCACTACAAAAATATTTGTCGAAAATTCATCACGTAAAGCTAATAAAACGAACAAACGGCTTATGTACGTGACGAAACAATACCTCACAAGTTTCGTCTCCTCGTAACAAAAGGGTTTTGGTACGAAATTTGGGTGTCACAATAGATTGCAACAGAAGGGTATTCATCACAACTCAATGGGGCAAAGACATCGTCACTAAAGTTTGGCTTGCGACGACAGATTTACTTGAACTGTATCGTCACGACACATAATTTAACAAGTATACATTTTAAAGGCTATTGTGACGATGTTGTTCTTCACAATACCTTAAGCGATGAGCACTTTGCCACAACTTACAATAGCCCACTTTTTAAATTTATTGTACGATTTATTTTGTCACAATAATTAAAAATATATTCATTGTACGATATATTTTGTCACAATAATTAAAAATATTAAATTTGCATTTCTTATTGATGCAACTTGTCATTACAGAATTATCTTCTTACCGGTACATAATAGCCGTCATTTACTTAGTTATATCAATTGATATTCATCAAATCAAACATGAATAAAAACGAATGAAAGCAATCATAATCATTGAATAGATAAAAAAATATTTCCATGTGAGTTAACAAAAAAATAGCATATTATATCATCCTCATTAGATACCAAATCTCTCCAACATGCATGCAGTTATTTCAAACTAACATTTTAACCATTGAAACTAGTAGAAAACATTACATATACCAAACTTCAACATTCATAATTGTGAGAAAACGTTGTACTCCACCATTCGACCTACAAAAGCATCCTTCAAAGTTCTATCATTTGATTCTTTGACAATTTGCAGCTCAAAATAATTTGGTGTACCTTCATAAACAATAACGATAGCTGAGGTAAAGTAATCTAGCAAGAAATCTATACAAATAACATTACTATAGAGGATCATCGTCTTGTTACAATAAAATATAATTCCTCACACTTACAACTCTAAGTCTAGCAAACTGAAGTTAGAGCAAAATATTCAAAAATATCCGGGCAACAATATGATTAATCTTATGTGATTCAAAAAAGAAATATGGATCAGAGATCTTATATTCAGTTGCTTCAGTGATGCTATGACTATATACCAAAATTTAAGAAAATCTCATCCTCCGAAAGTTTCCAACACATTCCAAAATCGAGCCTAGTTTTGACACAATGCAAGAGCTACATACATCTTACTAGGCATCTAAAGGCATATAGCACACTATATGCCTCAATATGTTAGTTAAGTCGTAGTGGCGGATTATGATTTCAATTTATATGGTTGTTGCAATAATTCATGACACTACAAGAAAAGTTTCAATTTATATGGTTGTTGCAATAACTAATGTTAGGTGAAGTGACGAAATGTTTTGTCACCGTAGTTGTTGCCTGTTTTGTGTATTGTGACGATAATATTCGCCACTTCAGGTTTTTAAGTGATGCGACGGAAAAATGCGTCTCAACAGACTTTCAAGGCGAGCGTTTTTCGCGACGAAATGTTGCTATAGTGACGAAAATGTAATGTTTCTCGACGAAATAATCGTCGCTAGAAACATAACTGTTGCGACGAAATCTCATTTCGTCGCATCTATTGTGACAGCCCAAAAATTTGTCACTACAACCCTGTTGTGACGGGCCTTTCACGACGAAATTTGCAAGGGTCTTTTTTGTCACATAAACTTATTGCGACGTTTTTTAGGCTTTACATGACGAATT
Organism: Misopates orontium; assembly: GCA_946800315.1. Lineage (NCBI taxonomy): Eukaryota > Viridiplantae > Streptophyta > Magnoliopsida > Lamiales > Plantaginaceae > Misopates > Misopates orontium. Next base: position 16,337,637 of record OX326946.1, read on the forward strand.
TCAAGAAGCAACTTTTTTTTTTGTAGTGGAATATATCCCATAGTTTTATATAATCTGTGTTGTTTGGGTTTTGATTATTTCCATCATCGTGTTTCTGGTAGTGGGTCGACTAAGAACTAGAGCAGCTATGATATGATACTATGAGTGTTGATGGCCACATATGGCCCAATACTCTGGTTCAGCCTTTTAGATCTCCCCACTTCTTAGAGTTCATTTCAATTAGGATGACTCATGGTACCGCATCCCACCAGGACCCACATCATTACCACATTAAGAAAAAATATATTTCAATGGTTGTGATGTACCATATTTCGGTACCGCCACGTCATAATATCCGATACAGTACCACGAGCGTTTTCGGGACATATTATGCCACGTCAGCACTATTATTTTTTAATACAAAATTGCAATTCAAGGCAAAACTCATAAATAGGCCCAAGTAGGCCCAAATCAAGCCCATGCAGGCCCAATTTGGGCCAAACAGGCCCATTTTGAGCTGTATCAAGCATAATTTGAGCTATCTGGGGCCCAATTCGATCTATTTTGAGGCCCAGTTCGACCTATTTGGAAGCCCAATTCGAGCTATTCCAAAATAGCTCTATTTCGAGCTATCTTGAATCATAGTTCTACTTGGAGTGCAATTCTAGCTGAATAAGGACTCTTAATACTATATAACGGGGTACCATGCCTCATTTTCAGGTACGTTTTTATATTTTCAAGCATTTATTTCGAGCAATATTAGTCGAATTCGAGCTATAGAGCAATCATTTCGAGCTGTTTGAAATAGCTCTCGTCCGACCTAAATTGAGTGCATTTCGAGTTATTTGAGAGTCATTTGAATCTATTTGAAGACCTTCATTTCGACTTATTGTGCTACTTCTAGGTGTTTGTTTTCGACCTATTCAGCATATTTCGATCTATCATTTTGAGCTATTGTCTCTCACGACAAGATCTCATATTCCGACCAATCTGAATTGAGCGTCGGAGTGCCTTCGCCGGGAAGGCACCGGCTTAGTTTACGTATGGTGTTGAGTGCAGGTTCCGAACTCAAAAGCTGCTTAAGGATCCAACAGGGAGTAAAGCAGTCTGACGTGGAGTGTTGGAGAGTGGACACGTATCCAGACGAAAATACCCCATATCAGTGGCGCCGTCTGTGGGAACCTCTATATGCACTTAGTAACAAACACTATCACTGATAGAATGGCTCATCGCAGAGCCACGGACAAAAATGGAGTAGCAGCAAGGACTAGATCACAAAGGGAGGATGATAATCGGGTTACTGATGCATCCGAGCGTACATCAGTGGCAGCGCCCAATACTCCCTTAGATCTACCACGTGATGCAGTAAATCAACCTGAAGTTCCTCTCACGGAACAACAACTGTTGAATTCTTCTCAATTGGATCAAATCATGACAACTTTTCGAGAGACTATGATACCAATGATTGTAGAACAATTGGCTAACACTGTCGTGCAGCAGAATGTTCATGAACCAATTGCACAACAAACATCGGCGCAGCAAGCAAGGACTCATCAGATGCAACGTCGTGCTGATTCGAGGCAACATACTCATACAAGGTTGGCAAGACATACTCGAAGGGATCCGTCCCCTTCACCTGAACGCATAAATCCTCGTTCAGTGAGAACCAATGCAAACAGAGCTCCAAATCAAGCAACTGTTAGGGATGGAGAAGTTAACTCAAGGCAGAGAGGTCCTGAAGATCGTCCAGCCGCAAGTCATAAACCGGGGAGAAACAGGGATCTGCCTGAAAGAGTTATTCCAATGCCAGAACCTGTCACTGCTGAACATATTCCACAAATGGAGAAGCCAACTCAATTCTGTGAGGCAATCAACAAGTTAACACTGAAAGAAGGAACTATTCTTCCTGAGATGAAGAAGTATCATGGAACGACTGATCCTGCAGCACACTTTGATGACTTGGATGTAGAATTGCAGATTCTGGGATACAATGAGAACTTAAGGGCAAAGTTAATATCACTAAGTCTGAAAAGAACTGCCAAGTAGTGGTTCAAGAACTTGCGTTCACGAACGATTGAATCATCTGAACAATTTAGAAGCATGTTCATCAAAAAGTTTGCTACTTATCGATTGAAGAAGAAATCTCCAAGTACTCTATTCAATATCCACAGAAAGCCTGATGAACCATTGGGAAAGTACATAGAACGTCTCAATGTGGAGATTGGACGAGTGCAATCACCTATCGTTGATTTGGTTATCTCTGTGTTGGAAAATCGCTGCCAGAGTAAGAAACTGATAGAAGTAATCACTTGGGAAGCACCAGACTCTATTGAGCAAATCATGGATCTTGCTCGGAGAGTAATTGACATTGAAGAGGCCACTATGAATCACGGATTGATGGATTCACCAGACCTCCCTAGAGGAAAGGAGAATAGAGACTGAAGGAAGAATGGTAGAGGGAAAGATCGAGATCGTAATCGACAACCCTTCAAGAAATTCGATAACTACACTCCGTTGAGAAAACAAATTGGTAAAATTTATGCAATTGCAAAGGATAGTGGGATATTCAGACCACCTAAACCCTTTAGAGAAACTGATGAGACAAAGCAGTCAAGGAAATATTGCAAGTTCCACAGAAAAAATGGGCATTATACTAATGAGTGCAAAGCCTTGAGGAACAAAATTGAACGACTTATCCAAGATGGGAAACTCGTTGAGTACATCCTTGAGAATAAGGAACCGCAAGAGGAAAAATCATCAGGTGGACGTAAACGGAGTCGATCTCCACATGAGAAGAATGATGAACCTAGGTGGAAGAAGAGTAACGACAATGATGCCGCTGAAAATGGGATCAATGTGATTGCTAGAGGACCGAGTGGCGCTGACTCGGCCAAAAGCAGAAAACGGATTTCACGCAACATACACGATGAGCGTTTGAAACGTCCAGAGATTGATCTTGTCTTTGCGTTAGACAAGTTAGATACAAGGATCACATTCGATGATAGCGATTTTGATAGCTTGTCTTCACAAGCTAAAGAGGCTCAATACCTAAACTGCCCTATGGTAGTTTCAGCAGTAATTGCAAATCATGCGGTAAAGAGGATCATGATAGATAATGGTTGCTCGGCCAACATTATCTTTATGGATGCATTGCAACAGATGAAGTTAGGACAATATGAGATCACGGAAGTAAATTCGCCATTATTGGGATTTGGTGGAGGCGAGGTCAAACCCGTTGGAAGGATTATTTATACTATGGATACAGAGATGATGCTTGTAACACATGAGAATCATACGGAGATGCCGGACAATGTTGACTCTGTGAACCAGAAACTTGTGCTTGAGGAGACTAAGGAGGAGAAGGAAGATGAGACTACCTTCCGTTACAAGAAACAAATGGAGATTGAGCGTATGAAACCCTCTGAAGAATTCAAGGAGGTTATTCTGGTGAACAATGAACCTGACAATGTCATTAAGATCGGTAGCGAGTTACAATCTGAGATTGAGAAGGCATTGTTAGAGTGCTTGCGGAGAAATTTTGATGTATTTGCATGGATGGACTCAGATTTGAAGGGAATAGACCCTCGAGTTGTAGTACATCACCTAAATGTCAATCTGAATGCTAAGCCTGTTTGACAGAAGAAGAGACACTTCAGTGATGAAAAGAACAAGACTGCAGAATTGGAGGTACCAACAAAGTTAGCCGCAGGCCACATATTTGAAGTGCGATACTCTCAATGGCTCAGCAACGTTGTACTTGTACCGAAGAAACCGACTGTATGGCGAATGTGTGTGGTTTACACTGATTTGAACAAACATTGTCCACGAGATCCTTTCACTTTGCCTAGGATTGATCTCGTGGTTGACTCAACTGTCGGGTGCGCATTACTAAGTCTCTGCGATGCACATAACGGATTTCATCGAATCCTAATGGTTGTCAAAGATCAACACAAAAAGGCTTTTATCACAGACAGAGGCATATTCTGTTACCGAGTGATGCCGTTTGGCTTGAAGAATGCAGGAGCAACCTTTTAGAGGTTAGTAGCAAAGATGTTCTACCATTAAATTGGTAAGACTATGGAGGTTTACATCGATGACATGCTTATCAAAAGTCTAAAGGCGGAGGATCACGTTAAACATCTTAATGAGGCTTTTGGTATCATGAAACAATACAGAATATAGTTAAATCCAAAGAAGTGTACATTCGCAGTCAAGGTTGGAAAATTTCTGGACTTCATGGTAAACGAGCGAGGCATTGAAGCTAACATAGATAAGATTAAGGCTATAATGGATCTACCATCTCCCAAGTCCATCCGCAAGATGCAACGCTTGGTGGGGAGAATCACGGCACTTAGCCGTTTCATTTCACGTTCTGCAGAGAAAAGCTTACCTTTCTTTAAGAAGCTACGCAAGACACCTAAGTTTGTCTGGACGAAGATTGTGAGGAAGCCTTTCGTCAGTTAAAGGTCTATCTCACGACACCACCATTATTATCTAATCCCAAGGATGACGAGATGCTATATCTCTACTTGGCCATAACGAAGAATTCATTGAGTACAGTACTCGTGCGCGAAGAAGATAAAAAACATCTGCCAATCTATTACGTGAGAAAAGTGTTGAATGGGGCAGAACTAAACTATCTGGAAATCGAAAAGCTAGCATATGCACTCGTGATAACTGCATGGAAGTTGAGGCCATATTTTAAATCACATCCGGTCACTGTCCTAACTAATCAACCATTGAAGCAAGTTATGGAAAAACTAGAAACATCAGGCAGACTAGTGAAGTGGGCGATCGAGCTAGGGGAGTATGGTTTGGAATATTTACCAAAGACTGCGATTAAAGCACAAAAGGTTGGCAGACTTTGTGGCGAAAACTATATCAGAGGCAGAACAAGCGCCCGATGTGGCTATGGTGACGGAGGAAACTAAAAAAGGATACATTTGGGATTGCAAAGGAAACATGGACTTTGCACGTGGACGGATCTTCCACAGTTGATGCTGGTGGCGCTGGAGTCTACTTAAGATCGGCGGATGGAAGAGAATTTGACTATGCTATAAGATTGAATTTTCAAGTTACAAATAATCAGGCTGAGTATGAGGCTATGCTAGCTGGAATTCAAATGGCAAAATCATTGGGGATAACAAAACTTGTTGCATTCACGGATTCACAATTAATTGCTAATCAATTCGAGGGGAGGTATGAAGCTAAGGAGGCTGCAATAGTGAAATATCTTGACAAGCTAAAGGAAGTGACATCAAACTTTGAGACATTTACTATTTCACAAATACCACGAGCAGAAAACAAACGGGGCGACTCTCTGTCGCGATTTGCCAGTACCGCTGAAGTCTTTGTTGAAAGGCGGGTTACTTTACTGGCCACATAACAACTTTTGATTGGTAAAGGGGGCGAATCAAAGCCAACACAAGCATTGGACTACGCTCTGCCAGTGGAGGTTGAGAAATGTTGGAAGAATGAAATTATTGACTACTTACAAAACGGAAATCTGCCAACTGATCCACAAGCGGTCAGAAGGCTCAAGTACAAATCGGCGAGATTCACAATGTTCAATGGAGAACTTTACAAAAAGTCGTTCGAAGGACCACTCTTAAGGTGTCTGTCACCAGCATAGGCAAACAAGTCTTAAGAGAGATTCACGAAGGAAGCTGTGGAAATCATTCAGAAGGATGATACTTGGCACAAAAGATACTCCGGCAAGGATATATTTGGCCAACTATTATGAGGGATGCTATGGATTACACTAGGAAGTGTAAAAGTTGTCAACTACATTCAAAGATTATCATACACCTGCACAACCTACGACACCAGTGAGCTATGGATGTCCATTTGATCAATGGGGGATATATATTGTTGGACCAATGCCAATAGCTTCTAGAGGTAGAAAATTGCTATTGGTGGCAGTGGAATATTACACCAAGTGGGTTGAGGCTGAAGCACTTGTGTCAATAACGGAGGCTAATGTAAAGCAATTTATTTGGAAGAATATCGTATGTAGATTTGGAATCCCAAGGGTCTTAATTTCCGACAATGGAAGGCAGTTCCAAGGATTTTAGATTCAAGACTGGTGCAAGGACATGAAGATTGAACAGCGATTCACATCTGTTACGCATCCTGAAGCAAACGGGTAAGTTGAGGCTACAAACAATACACTGATGAAGAGCTTTGAGAAAAGGTTGGAAGGAGAATGACGAAATTGGGCAGAGGAGCTGCCTGGGATACTATGGGCATATCGCACAATGCCTCGAACTTCAACTGGAGAGACTCCATATTTGCTAACATATGGTTCTGAAGCAGTGATACCTGCAGAGATTGGGATGCCAACTTATCGTATTGTCACAAACGACCGGCGGTGAAGAGGGAGTAGCAGTGGAAGTCGACTGCGAAGGAGCAGGGGAAGGAACATGCGCGGAGCCCCTACGATGACTCGATTCCCGTGTCGAGCCAGCAGTAGTAGTAGTGGGAGTAGGGGCGTTGGGAGCCCGAGAGCTGGTACCAGCACCAGCAGACTTGGCACCCCAACGACTAGTCTTCTCAAGGATAGGCACCGCAGTCGGTGGTGCATTGGCACTCCTCTTCATAGCCGCAAGCCTCTTCTTCGTCTTGTCCATGACTATCCGCTCTGCAAAGCAAAAATATTCAAAGGTTAGAAGACATGAAAAGAATAAAGAAACGACAAACGAAAAATAGTAACATGCATAATATACCAAAAAGGGAAGATTCAACAGTTGCATGATGAGTAAAACCACCGGCCTGCAAGACTGCAGACGTGGTCAACTCAAATGCATCAAACTGATGCTCCTTAAGCGATCACCGTCTGAGTGTAGACAGCAGTAGGACACGGGGGCGACCGACGCGCGTTAGTCCAAAGCCTCTTGAATCAAAATTTATGTGGCTTGGACTCCTTCACGAAGAACCATTGCTTCTTTCAGTGCGCCCCAAAACTCGACTGCAACTCAGATAGGAAGCACTGATTCTTCCTTGAACTCAAATAATAGAATCCGGTGTCGACATCCTTGTTGTGGAATTTGACCAGGAACAGTTGCCATAAACCGTTCACCAAACAAGGCAGGTTGAAGACGCGGGTGAGCATAACATACGCATACATCTGAGTAATACGCGTTTGGTGTAAAGTGTGAAAGGCAGGAGTTCAAGCATCTCATTATTTCTGATACTACTAGGTCGATGGGAAACCTAAGACCGCACTGAAGGTAACCGTTGAAAACGGTGAGACACCCCTCAGGTGGGTTATTCATCCTATCGTCTGGCCCCGGCACTATCACTTGGTAGGTATCAGGAATATCGTAGGTTTCGAGGTAATAAGCTACATCGTGTGGCAAAGCGGAAGGATATTGGTTAAAATTGAGAATGTTGGCAATAGGGCTTGGAGCAGGAGAATTTAAGTTAATACCCTCGGCGGCTAACTCCTCAATAGTCTCATCTACAATGGTGGGGTTTATAGAAGGAGCATTACTAGTCGGTGCAGGGTTAGGGACATCAGAGGGGGGAGCTATGTACGGAACAATGCTAGTCCTAGCAGAAGTAACATCATGCTCATCCTCACCTAAAATATCTACTTCCCTATCCAAGCCCCTATCATCACTAGAGGAAGTATTATCAAGAATCGTCATTACTATTGCTAGTGGACTCGTCGTTTTTCGATCTATCAGACCTAGTACTTTCACGGCTACTATTGCTGGTAGACTCGCTATCGGAAATAAGCGCCATAAAAAGGTTCAAGGTAAGTGATTACCGGAACGAGGGTCAAGGTCGATTCTTCACTGCGATCACGCCGCTCATATGACCTCTGAGAAGGTACGAAAAGCTTGGGTGCACCCGAAACTAGGATCTTCTCAGGCTGAGATTGATGAGGCCGGTAAGGTGATGCCGGACGCCTCGTGTTCGGATTGCGAGGGTTGCTGTGATGGTTCTGGTACGACCGGGAGGAAGATGGACGAGATTGGTCGCGCGAGTTATAGTATGGTCGAGAACGAGACTGTGATGGTAGGATGGAAGGACGCCTCGGAGATCGGTTACGCCAAAGACGAGCCGTTGTAGCAAAATCTGCAAAAAATTGACTCGTTTAGGACATGGTAAAAAATTTCAAAATTTTCAAAATTTTACTAGTGTGATAACTCGAAATAATTGGAGTCTTTTGACTTATTATTTCGAGTTATCAGGGAAAATTTTGACTTACGGAGGGCAAACGAGTAAAAGTGCAAGTTTTCGAGCTATTGGGGAAAATTCCGAGCTATTTTTGACGTATTTCGAGCTATCCTCACTGATCACTCTCTGGCTAATTCGGCCTATCTATTTCGACCTATTTTTTGAGCTCTCTGGATTATAGCGTGCGCGAGAAATGGAGAAATGAATTTCAGCGCAGAGTATTTATAGGGAAAATGATGCGGAAATTACGGAAATGCCCTCATTTCGACCTATAGCTTATTTTGACCTATTTATCAAATTCGAAGTAATGAATTTCGAGTTACTAATTTAGGTACGTAATTCGAGCTATTCTTTTTCGAGTTACCAAAAATAGCAAATTCGACCTATTTTCGAGTTTTGCTATTTTAGTCCAAAATGTGGGTTTTTTACACCGAGTCCGCTTTCGTTGCACGATTCTCGGTTACTTGACTTATTTTATAGTTTTTATGACCAATGTTCCTACACTTACTCTTACAAACTGGGGGGCTCCATGATGTACCATATTTCGGTACCACCACGTCATAATATCCGATACAATACCACTTCCGTATTTCGGGACATATTATGCCACGTCAGCACCATTATTTTTTAATGCAAAATTACAATTCAAGGCAAAACACAGAAATAGGCCCAAGTAAGCCCAAATTAAGCCCATGGGGGCCTAATTTGGGCCCCGAACAGGCCCATTTTGAGCTATATCAAGCCCAATTCGAGCTATGTGGGGCCCAATTCGATCTATTTTGAGGCCCAATGTGACCTATTTGGAAGCCCAATTCGAGCTATTCCAAAAAAAATCTATTTCGAGCTATCTTGAATCATAGTTCTACTTGGAGTGCAACTCTAGCTGAATAAGAACTCTTAATAATATATAAGGGGGTCCATGCCTCATTTTCAGGTACATTTTTATATTTTCAAGCATTCATTTCGAGCAATATCAGTCGAATTCGAGCTATAGAGCAATCATTTCGAGCTGTTTGAAATAGCTCTCGTTCGACCTATATTGAGTGCATTTCGAGTTATTTGAGGGTCATTTCGATCTTTTTGAAGACCTTCATTTGGACTTATTGTGCTACTTCGAGGTGTTTGTTTTCGACCTATTCAGCATATTTCGATCTATCATTTCGAGCTATTGTCTCTCACGACAAGATCTCATATTCCGACCAATCTAACTTGAGCGTCGGAGTGCCTTCGGCGGGAAGGCACTGGCTTAGTTTACGTGTGGTGTTGAGTGCAGGTTCCGAACTCAAAAGCTGTTTAAGGATCCAGCAGGGACTAAAGCAGTCTGACGTGGAGTGTTGGAGAGTGGACACGTATCCAGACCAAAATACCCCACATCAGGTTGCATGATGACGTGGTACACCTAAAGTTAAGATTTAATATAATTCCCGACTTATTGGCAGTAACTTCTCTAGACTCTATTCCAACCATTAACCATACATCTACATAAACAATCGAATTGTCTTCATCACCTCAGTATACAACCGCTTCACCTAGTAATCTCTCATTAAATACATATACAATATAGTCAATGAAGTCAATAATAGAATATTACCAATTAAGTCCGCAAATGAGGCAAAAGAAGATTTCAAGGCGGCCCAACTTTGAGAGCAATCACACAATTTAAAAATTCAATCACTAAACCATTTCCTACTACTTTCAGCCACTAACTGTTCTTTTTCGTGAGCCTAAGAATAAGTGTTAAAACGATTCACATACAAGCTCCTAGTCTCCCACTTAGTCAAAAGGCTGCATAATTTGATCTCCTTTAATGTTAATTATCAAAAATAAAGCTCCTTTATTGCTTTTACACAAGTATATATTACATATTTTATCTTAGCAAAAGTACCTCAAGATCGATTTTTTTTTTTTTCTGGTACATTAAAGTTTCATCAGTTTGTTTGTTATTCTGAAGTTTATCTTCAACTCAATCAAAACTTCCAAATGGCTAATCGTTTTGTTTTTATTGCTATGTACTGGAGATATCAGAACAAAATAAAAATAAAAAAGTGTATGTGTCCACGAAAAAGAAAATAGTGCACAAAGAATGATGAGAGCTTTAAAAAGGCGAAAAAAAATCTAATCAAGTGTTGCAAGATTTTTCGTATGTGCTATGTTGTCCTCTACATATACGTACTAACTTTGTTATGCCAACGTCACTTACATGAGCGACCATGTTTTCGTCTATAAGGATCAAATCACAGTGTATAACCTGTGTGTTGATTGCACATGCCATATCAATTATTTAATCTTTGCAAGAGATTTAAGGATTGATTTCGAGAACGCAAAGGATTTACTTGGGTCGACAATGATCAAAGTGATCAGTTGCCTACATCTAAGGGAGCAATATTAAGTGTTTATTTCTGCAGATCAGAGGTGAGGGAGTAAGAACTTTTCGATCTGAAAACCTGTTTATATTTAAATCACGCGCAAAAGCCAGCTCTCAATTCTGTTATTTAACAGAATTCTAACTGCACAAACTAACTGTATTTCCTGCCCAATTTTAGCTGTCAAAATACGGCTGTAATCAGCTGCATCTTGGTGAGTTTTTGACCACCATACACCTCACAATCATAGCAAAAATCTTCGCTGAAATAACTAATTAAGTTGAAATAACCAGAAGAACTGTCTTTCTTTTCTTTTCTTTTTTTTATGGTGATTCTTAGATCGGCATGCTGGTACTTGAAACCAAGCAGGACCGTAGTGCACCATACGGCAAAAAGGACTGGAAGTTGAAATTTTTCCATTAGGAATTTCAATGGAAGATTGAGATTTTAAAGTCCCCCCATTATTTTGGAAATTGTAGCACAATTTTTAATGAAGATAATCATCAGATTCAAAAGTAAGTAGCAAATAAACCTGGTCCAATATACCCAAGTAAAGAATACGTTCAGGCTTAGCAAACAAGTGCAAAGATGGTGGAACTCAAAATAAGCAAGGTTTATTTGTTCATCAGTTGAAATTCTTCTAAGCTAGAGGACATAAGGAGAGTCGACCTAGTATACTAATGAATCTAATAAAGTATACAGGAGACAAATGTGTTTCAACTGTAACTTTTCTTGCAGCAGCATCGTTGCATTAATTACACCCGTGAAGTATGGTTCGATAACAATTCATAAAGTTGGATTCGAGTGATGAGAAGTGGGAGACAAAATGATCGTTCATTTAAGTCAAAACAATACTCTCTAGAATTAAAAATAACAATGATTAGACAAGAAAATATATTTACAATGACTATGATAAGTGATTTTCTCAAACTTCATCAAGTTAAAACATGCTACCAAGATATCATGATAAGTTCATTAAAACATCTCGTCTAGGCACTATCCCTGAACAGGTATTGAAACCGGCAAGTCGCTGCCTAGGAAGTACCAGCATTTCCATATCTCGCAGTCCTGTCATCTGCTGAAGCAAGCATCATAGTATTAGAGGGCTATCAACCTAAACCCCCTGTGGTTTGAAAAACCTGCACAAAATCCCCGTGTGGTTTGAAAACTACCTAAAATCCCCTTGTGGTTTCAAAAACCTGCGCACAAATTGCCCTTATTTATTTTTAACTTCTTTTAAAAAAAAATCTGGATGTTTAAAAAAAACAAACAAAAAACTAGGGATTTTATGCAAGGTTTTCAAACCAGGGGGGATTTTGTGCAGGGTTTTCAAACTAGAGGGGAATTTCGTGCAGGTTGTCAAACCACAAGGGTGTTTCATGTTTTCATTTTTTATGGGTGAAATAGACTTTTTAATTCGAAAAAGTGCACAAAAGTTAAACCCACTCTCACATAGAGCGAGTGGTCGCCACTCTCTGACGGAGTTTAACGGATTAGGGATTTTGTGCAGGGTTTTTGAAATCACAAGGGGATTCTGTGCAGGGTTTCTGAAACCACAAGGGAATTCTAAGTAATTATCAAACCACAAGGGGATTCCGTGCCGGTTTTTAAAAACACAAGGGGGTTTTATGCATTTTCCCCTAATATTAGACAAAGAATAAAAACCTCATGGCTTTGTAAACTCAACAAGATTTAGTTAATACTTGCCATCATGTCTGAGTTTCCTATGCTGTATAAACTGAAGCCTGGTTTTCTTTAGTTCTGCTAGGATATCTTTCATGTTCATCCTCTCATCAGGAGCATCTGATAAGCAACGTAGAGCTAACTCCAAAGTAGATACTACACAATGTATCTTTTCACCAAGGTTTTCTTCCTCTGGTCCTACTAATTTGCAATCAATAACCTGACTCATTGCATTAAGACTCATTTCATTAATAGTCAGTGAAAATTGAACCGGTAAAGGAGTTTGAGGAAAGGTCTAGCTCCACGACGTCTTGTAATTTCCAAATGCTATCAGGTAAACCAAACGACAACTTGTTAGAATACAGATAGATCTCTCTTAGAGACGAAACATTTCCCAAGCATCCTGGAATTGGCCCTGTGAGTTGGTTTAGTTCTATGCTTATCACCCCTAAATTATTTAATTTGCAAAGATTGTTGGGAATGTATCCTCTTAGTTGGTTGTAGCCAACCGACAACTGTTGAAGGCCGATAAACCTTGGAGTTCTGTTGGAATAAATCCAGTCAAATCATTGCCACGAAGAGATAACGTTATCAATCCACTTAAATTGCCAATATCATTCAGAATTCGGCCCTTGATGTTGCAATAACCAGCACTTAAAGTGTCCATGGAAGAAGAAATTAAGATTCCCCAAAGAACGGGGAAGAATGCCACTTAAAGGATTAAATCCAAGACCCAACACCCTTAAGTACCTGCAATTCGTCAAGGAGTTGATAAACCTCAATTCACAAGACATGGATTCACTTATAAAATTATTTCTTGCCAAGTTCAAAATTTGTAGGTTCCTTAGCTCCCCAAGAGAAATGGGGACTGAACCCATAAATTTCTTTTGAGAAATATCAAGAATCAAAAGCTCCGAACAATTTATAATAGAGTTCGGTAGTATTCCATCAAAGTTGTTACCCCCAAGATAAAGTCTTTCAAGATTGGGGAGCTGATAACCTATATTTGATGGAAGAGTGCCTGAAAGGTGATTTCGTGACAGTGAAATCAATCTCAACGTCGAGATTAAACCATTATTCTTCAACTCCAGCATTTGAAGTTTTACAAACTTAACAAAGCTTCGTGGTATTACACCTGGAAAATACATAGAAGATCAAATTTAGATTCCCATAAACTGATTTAGACCACAAGACATCACGAAAAGCAGGAACAGACTTCTGGTTATGCATAAGAGATTTTGCAATCCCCGTACCTGTGAAACGGTTATCGCCAAGATAAAGCTCCTTAAGCATGGAAAGATTACCAAATTCTTCCGAAAGGAATCCACTGAGTTTATTCTGTCTCAGTGACAGAAGTTGCAAAGATGACATATTGAATAGGGAAGATGGTATAGAGCCAGTGAACATATTGTTTCTCAAGGATAAGGACAAGAGATTGTGAAGTTTTTCGATCTGCGAGGGAATTTCGCCTACCAAAAGAAAAGCATTCGCAACATAAAGTTAAGAAACATGACATGTTCAATAGGATAGAACACTGCACTCAGGTTCAGACAGCCAAAATAAAAGTGTCCACAATACTTTCCTTAATTTGTGAAAAGAAGTATCAAATATTACACTCTAAAACTAATTGAGTAACGCCTTAAACCAATCCCCTGACTTATATACTTTTCATAGTGACGATTTTTGTTAACATTTACCCGTCCGTTGTTAATGTATTAAACAAATCTCTGTTTAGTTCATACTATAAACAACTTTATGAAAATTGTGCCTCCTCGTCGCCAGCAATTCTAGCTAGATAAGATATATTTGAAATACTGAATTATTAGAGTAGGTTATATTTTGTGATTTGAGTGTATTTTCTGTGAATAATTAAGGGATAAAAGCGTCAAACCCCCCATACTATACCCCTTGTTGCACTTTGCTCCCTGAACTTTTTTTTTTTGGTAACAAGCCCCCTGTACTATGGATAAATAAGCACTTTGCCCCCTGAGTCCAAATCCAACGGCAAAAAGTGTTGACACGTATTCAAATCCAATGGTGAAAAAGTGACTCAGGGGGCAAAGTGCTTATTTATCCATAGTACAGGGGGCTTGTTGCCAAAAAAAAAAAGTTCAGGGGGCAAATCGCTACACCCCCAATAGTATAGGGCGTTTGCGAGTAATCTGGTAAGTTCCTGCAAACTGATCATGCGGATACACTTTTACGGAACTCTTTCGTGAAAATTGTTGATTATAGTCTCCAACAGTAAAGTTAATGATTCATGAGCTATTGTTGATTACTGATTTTTGTGGAAAACATTTACCTGCTAACTCATTGAAGCCAAGATACAATGCCTCCAGCATCCCAACATTTTCAATTTTTGGTGGTATGATTCCAGTAAATTTGTTAAATGACAATGACAGAAATTGTAACTGAGAACACGCAGAATCAATTGATGGAATTCGGCCATGTATCTCGTTGTAAGATAGATAAAGCCCCTGGAGTCGTGGAAGTCGAAAGCACAGGTCATCTGGGAGGTTACCAGTTAATCTATTATAGGTCAAGTGGAGAACTTCTAGTGTCGAGATGTTGAAGATGCTGAATGGAATGGGACCTGTAAGCTGGTTGTTTATCATGCTAAAAGATTTCAGATTATGAAGATTCCCAATATCTAGTGGTATCGTCCCTCGGATAGAATTATTTGATAGAATTAAAGTCTCCAAACTCGACACGTTCACGAGGGAAGAAGGGATGAAACCTGAAAGCTGGTTACCTTCCAAGACCAATACCTTGAGATTTCGGAGGTTGCCTATGGATTGAGGAATGGTGCCTCGCAGAGAATTGAATGAAATGTCAAAAGTGTCAGCTTTGTTTCATTGGAGAAAGAGTGCAGGAATAAGTTCAAGCTGGTAAAAGTATTGTTAGTGAGAGTCAAGTACTGAAGTTGAGCCAAGAAAGCGAACCAGGAGGGAACCTCCCCCCTGAAGTTGTTGTTACTCAGCGTGATGAATCTCAATCTTCGCAAACGAGCCAACTCTTGAGGTAGAATCCCACTGAAGTAATTGCTACCCATGTCTAGAGAGACGAGAAACGAGAGGTTTCCGAATTCAGGAGGAATTTCTCCAGTGAGTCCCATGTTGAATACATTCAATACTCTTACTCTGCGA
The DNA here is from genome assembly GCA_946800315.1 of Misopates orontium. Taxonomy (NCBI): domain Eukaryota; kingdom Viridiplantae; phylum Streptophyta; class Magnoliopsida; order Lamiales; family Plantaginaceae; genus Misopates; species Misopates orontium. The sequence continues at coordinate 16,352,992 of OX326946.1, forward strand.
TGACGAGAGCCACACGTGACCCCAATCCAATTGCAGACTGAAAATGAAGATGTCCAATTTTCCAACACGCCATACGGATCATAGGTGACTCGTGCTTTCAGGGCAAGAAGAGCCGATTTGTCAGTGGTGATGCTGGTTTTGGCAGCAGTTGAACTTGCCAAGAAAATGTGCAGGAGTAAAACTGCTGTAACAAGATGAACAAAACAGAAGGTTCCCTCCATATATGGGATTTGCAACAATTTCTTACAATCTTGATGTGGTTTCTGCACTGACATAGTAGGATAATATCTATATTCAAACTGAATGAAACCATTCTGAGTTATATGAATAAATGATGCAAAGTGATTCTGAAAGCAACTACAAATTTTCAAATCCGTCGTTTCACTGTTTTTTGTCCTGAGGCTAACAATAATAAAATGTTAAAAAAGTTCCATTGGTTTCATAATTTTCAAAACTCATGCAGCCACTTAGTCCAAAATTCCACAGGGATGGTAGCCTCCCTGTTGCATACGGCACAATAACTAAATAATTCCACAGGGATGGTAACAGACATATGAACATGTAGACATTACTAGAGAAGTTCGCTTCAAATTTTAGAATCTCAAAGAATTCCTATAAGATGCAATATATCCTAAGAACTTCCAGAAATTTCGATTTGACACGGTTGTAATATGGTCAAATTAGGCAATGAACAGAGACTATTTGGAACGGTTCCATTGATTCTGTTCGTGTTGAAAGATCTAGGTCGAAGCTTTAGCAAACCTCTCATTGATGTTGAAAAAATTCAAGTTGTCATTCTCAGTCGTAAATTCTTTGATTCTTACATTAGAAGCATAAATAGTTTCCAGTTTGGTTGTTATAGATTACCAGTTGTTATGCTTCATTTATTTGTGTTATATTTTCCACATAGACTATAGAAAACCATACAATGTGTAATATGACTAACTAATAATACACAGAAAAGATAAAGATTCCAAAATGAAAGAAAATGCCAAGTAATTTCAGGTCTGAAAATGATGCCAAAATATTTCGCAACTACAGATTGAAAATAAGTTACTTACCACACAATCTATGACTGTCAAGTCAAACATGACCTTTACACAATCACAACAAAGTAATTTGACATTTTTCTCTTCACAGTAAAGTAATGAACCTAATACGTATAACATATCAATGTGACATTGGCTGCACTTTTCTCATACACATCACAATTTTTTAACCGTTGAAGAAGATTCAAGAAAAGGTTGTTTCGAGTTCTGCAACCACTCTCCAGGTTATTGTGATAAGTTCATTACAACCATTATTCTTGAGCAGGTATTGGACAGCTGCCTGGGAAGTTCCCGCATTCCCGCAAATCGTAGTCCTTCCGTCTGCTGCAGAAAGATCATAGTATTAATTAGAGACAAATATCCAACTTTTGGCTTCAAAACCAAAAGTAAAAATTTAGTCAATACTTGCCGTCAAGTCTGAGTTCCCTTTATTGTTTTTGTATGCATAAAGTGAAGCCTGATTTTCTTTAGTTCAGCTAGGACATCTCTAACTTTCATTCTCTCACCAGTCACATCTGCTGAACAATGTAGAGCTAACTCCAGGACGGATACTATACAGCGTATTATTTCACCATGGTTTTCTTCCTCTGGTCTTACCAATTTGCAATCAATAACCTGACCAGGTGCACTATTGAGCAGCGACGATTGAACCCATTTCTTGAGGTTAGAGTCTCCAGAAAACATTGCATCGCTAGGCCTCTTTCCTGTGAAAGTTTCCAATACCATGATGCCGTAACTGTACACATCACATCTGGTAGAAACTGTGCCTTCCAATCCATATTCTAAAACAAATTTTGCTATCAGTAAAATGAGATTGATAATACTGAAAGAAAAAAGAATCGTAAACAAAGTTGAAAAGAATGAAAGGAACTTTATTTGCCTGGTGCCATGTAGCCCATTGTCGCGAGGGTCCTGGTATACATGATGCTCTTATCTTGAATCAACATCTTTGAAATGCCAAAATCACTCACATGAGCAATCATATTCTCGTCAATTAGGACATTGCTAGGCTTTAAATCACAGTGAACTACGGGTGTTGAGTAACCATGGTGAAGATATTCCAATGCACAGGCAACATCTATCATTATATTCAATCTTTGCTCGATATTCAGGAAATATTTGTCGGAATACAACCACTTCTCCAAGCTTCCATTGGGCATGTATTCGAGTACTATGGCCTTGATATCCTCGTTAGAGCAACTACTAATGACCTTAGTGAGATTCCTATGGCGAAGATTACGTAGTACTTCGCATTCATCGTCAAAAGACTTCAGTGCACCTTCTAGTTTCATATTGAACACCTTTATGGCCAGAATTGTCCCATCTCTGAAGACACCTTTATAAACAGAGCCAAAACTTCCTTCACCAAGCAAATTGCTTTCACTACACCCATTAGTTGCCTGTAAAAGGTCATCATAAGAAATTCTTGCAAGTCCGGAAGTAGAAGCTGTATCTAATACTGTCTGATGGTTATTTTTCCTACGGTTTCTAAAGATTAGGAAGGCGAATATCATGATAAACATCAAGGCTGCAAAGCCTAGAGGTATGAGTATAGAAAACAGTATTTTCTTCAACTTTGATCTATGCACTAGTCCTTTGCAAGGTGAAACCTTGTACTTAGGAAGACCACATAGCGCGCGATTGGATATAAAGGACTGGCTTGTCAAGTTTATAAACGTACCGCCTGTAGGAATCTCTCCAGACAATTCATTGAATGAAACATTAAAGTATTGAAGTTGCTTTAGTGTCTCTAAAGACCTTGGGATCATACCAGAGAGATTATTATGTGAAAGATCCAGCGAGACCAAATTCAACATGCCACCGATGGACTCTGGGATGGGTCCTTCAAATCTATTGCGGGCCAAAGAAAAATTAATTAAGCTCTGAAAGCTTTCAAAGGTGTTTGGAATATCATTTGAGAACTGATTTACTGATAGGTTTATGTATGTTGTTGCTTTCAGATTTCCTATTTGTGGAGACAAAGAACCGGTAAAGGAATTTGAGGAAAGGTCTAGCTCCAGGAGATATTGCAATTTCCAAATACTATCAGGTACACCAGAAGTCAAGTTGTTGGAATTCAGAAAAATCTGCCTTAGAGTGGAGACATTTCCTAAGCATTCCGGAATCAACCCCGTGAGCTGATTTTGGTTCAAGTATATCTCCCCCAAATACTTTAATTTACAGAGATTACTGGGAATGTAGCCTCTTAGTTGGTTGTCGCCAAGATACAACTGTTGAAGGCCCCGTAAACCATGCAGTGTATTCGGAATAAACCCAGACAAATCATTCCCAGAAAGAGATAGCGTTGCCAATCCACTTAAATTACCTATTTCAATCGGAATTTGGCCTTTGATTTTACAACCAGAAGCATACATAGTGTTAAGGGAAGAAGAAAGATTTCCCAAAGATCTAGGAAGAATGCCAATTAGAGGATTATTATTAATATACAAATGTGTTAAGTACCTGCAATTCGTCAAGGAGGCTATAAACCTCAATTCAGAAGACATGGATCGACTTACAAAATTGTTCATCTCCAAGTTCAGGGATTGCAGGAGTCTTAGCTCCCCAAGGGAATCGGGAACTGTGCCCATGAAGTTGTTTTGAGAAAGATCTAGAAGCACAAGCTGAGAACAGTTTATAATAGAGTTTGGTAGAACTCCATCGATATTGTTACCACCAAGATAAAGCCTTTCAAGATTAGGTAGAAGGTAACCAATATTTGATGGAAGAGTGCCAGAAAGGTTATTTGTTGTCAGTGAAATCACTCTCAATGTCGAGATGTTAAATATATTCAGAGGTATGGAACCGCTTAAACTATTACTCGATAAGGATAGCACCCTTAGTTCTAAAAGCTCGCTGAAAGTTCGTGGTATTACACCTGGAAAACACAAACAAGAGCAAGTTTTGCTTATCAGAGCTCTTTCTGCTATTTTATTAAAACTGCAAGAAGTCATAAAAACCAGGAAGGGACATTACATGATGCAAAAGAAATTATGCAATCTTCCCTACCAGTGAAATTGTTTTGATAAAGATAAATCTCCTTAAGCATGGTAAGATTACCAAACTCTTCCGAAATGGATCCACCGAGTTTATTTTGCGCCAACGAGAGAAACTCCAAAGACGACATATTGAATATGGAAGATGGTATAGAGCCCCTAAGCATACTATTTCTGAAGGATAGAAATTGAAGATTGTGAAGTTTTCCAATCTCTAAGGGAATTTCACCTGGAAAAACAAAAGCAATCAAAATATAAAGTTAACTAACATGATATGTTACATAAAATAAGACGCTGCTCTCGGGTTCAGATAGCACAGAATTAGTCATGTACTTTAACATATCTCGATGTGATATGTTCAGATAGGAAAGAATCAACTAACATGATATGTTCAGATGCTACCTTAAATTTATGTTTATGAATGAATACTTTAATGTATCTCGAACCTAATCTGATAACTTCTTGCTAATTGATTATGTGTATGTATACAAATAAAACTCTTTTGCTGAAATTGTGGGATTATGTTATCAAACAATAAAACTTATGATTAATGAGACGTTTTAGGCAACTTAAATTAACTCTTGTAAGTAATACTCTGTAAAAGGCAAAATTTTACCTGTTAATTCATTGAAGCCAAGATATAATTCCTCGAGCATCTCTAAATTTGCAATTTCTGGTGGTATGGTTCCAGAAAATTTGTTATCTGACAATGACAGAATCTGGAGCTGAGAGCATGCAGAAACATTTGATAGAATCTGGCCATGTATCTCATTGTCAGATAGATAAAGTCCCTTAAGTAGAGGAAGTCGAAGGCACATGTCATCGGGAAGGGTGCCAGATAAGCTATTGTTGGTGAAAGCAACTTCTTCTAGTGTAGAGATGTTGAATATGACGAATGGAATGGAACCTATAAGCTGGTTATGTTCCACGTACAATCGAGTCAGATTATGAAGATTCCCAAGGCCTTCTGGTATTGTCCCTTGGATAGAATTCTGCGACAGATATAAAGTCTCCAAACTCGACATGTTCACGAGTGAAGAAGGGATGAAACCAGAAAGTTGGTTACTTGTCATGCTCAATCCCTTGAGATTATGGAGCTTGCCTATGGATTCTGGAATGTTACCTTGAAGAGAATTAAATGAAATGTCAAAAATCTCGAGCTTCGTTTCATTGGAGGAGGAGTACAGGAATGGATTCAAACTGGTAAAACTGTTGTTATAGAGAGACAAGAATTGAAGTTGAGGCAAGAAAGCGAACAAAGAAGGAACCTCCCCCGTGAAGTTGTTGTGACTCAACCTGACGAATCTCAGTCTTCGCAAACGAGCCATCTCCTGAGGTAGAATTCCACTGAAGTAGTTCCTTCTCATGTCTAGAGAACCAAGAAATGATAGGTTTCCAAATTCAGGAGGAATTTCACCAGTGAGTCCCATGTTTGAGACGTTCAATGCTATTACTCTGCGATGACGATAGCCACATGTGACTCCGATCCAGTTGCAAACTGAAGATGATGAAACGGTCCAATTTTCAAGGACGTCATAGGGATCAAAGGTGACTCGTGTTTTCAAGGCGAGAAGAGCTGACTGATCAGTGGTGATGTTGGTTATGGTGACAGCTGTGCCTGTCAAGAACAAGTGCAGCAAAAAGACTGTTGTAACAAGATGAACAAAACAGGAGCCTCTCTCCATAGGATTTGCAACAATTTCTTATAATCTTTGATGTGGTGAATAGATATTGATGAGTTTTTGCTATGTTAGAAGGTAATATCAAATATGTATGTCCAAACTGTAACTACATGGAAAAATGCTGCACTAAATTGATGAATAATAAGACAGGTCTAGAAGTCTACCTTTGAGTCAATGGCATTTCATGGAAACTCAATGGCTGACTTTTAGCCACTTTCTTGAAAAAGTTGTCACAAATAGAAAAACTGTCACCAACCCCGGCCACAAGCTTTGACTTTTAAAGACTTCTTGTTCATATTCTATGTCTGTTCTCACTTCTCAATTTCGTAAGCCGAGCAAGTTACTTGCATCAAACACATGCAACTGGAAGTTACGGTGTTAAATCCTAATGAAGAAAAAATAATATGGCAGATAATTTACTAGAACTTTCGAAAATACCTTTTGGTTTTTTTATGTAATTTTTTTTTGTCATATTTTCAAACACAATAAACAACACATAGTGACACAATAGAAGTTAATCTTCTGAAATTTCTGTGCGAGATGCAATATTTCCTATGTGATTTAAAGTATAACCTGAAATTTCATTAAGTCATTCTTAGAAAAATCTAACAATGCTAGACTGCTTAAATTCTCAATTTCATTTGTACAACGGTTTGTTCTTAATCACCAGATGCTTTAGAAACTTGCAATGTGTCAAGGAAGATAAAGAAAACTCCATTCTGCAGAAGATGATTCACTAGATAGAAATTCATAAATTTTGAAATATTATGAAGACTATAACATCAATAATAACAAATAAATTTATTGCAAATATTTCATTACAACTTCTTGTCTCGGGCCAGTCACTCCCTAGGAAGTCCAAGCATTCCAGTATATCGCAGTCTTATCGTCTGCTAAAGCAAGAAAAAGTATTAATTAGAAGACAAATATCGCAGTCACTGCCTCATGTCTGAATTTCATGTATTATATGAGTGGAAGACTGATTTTCTTCAGTTCTACGAGGACATCTTTCATGTTCATCCTCTCGCTAGGAGCATCTGCTGAGCAAAGTAGTGCTAACTCCAGCAGAGATGCTATGCAATGCATCTTTTTACCGTGCTTTTCTTCCTCTGGTCTTATCAATTTGCAATTAGTTACCTCATCCACTGTGTTAGTATGGACTGAACATTGAACCCAACTCTTGAGATTAGAGTCTACATAAAACATTGCATCGCTCGGCTTCTTTCCTGTGAAAGTTTCCAATAACATGATTCCATAACTGTACACATCGCATCTTGTAGAGACCATGCCTTCCGATGCATATTCTAGAAACAAATTTTTCTATCAGTAAAATGCTATGTATTGAACATAATGAAAAATAAAACAAACAAAGTTATGGAGAAAGAAAAGAATTAAAAGGTGAATTAATTTGCCTGGAGCCATCTAACCCATTGTCACGAGGGTCCTGGTATGTGTAAGACTCTTATCTTCAGTCAACAATTTGGCAATACCAAAATCACGCAAAATGAGCAACCATATTTTCATCAAGTAGTACATTACTAGGCTTTAGATCACAGTGAATCACAGGTGTCGAGTAACCACGGTGGAGATATTCCAATGCACTAGCCACGGCTATCATTATATGCAATCTTTGTGAGAAGATTAGGAAATAGTTGTCAGAACACAACCACTTCTCCAAGCTTCCATTGGGCATGTACTCCAGTACTATGGCCTTGAAATCCAGGTTAGAGCAACTAGTGACGACCTTTGTGAGATTCCTATGGCGAAGATTACGTAGTACCTCACATTCAACATCGGAAGACTTCGGTGCACCTTCTAATTGCATTTTGAACACCTTTACGGCAAAAATTGTCCCATCTCTGAAAACACCTTTATAAACTGACCTCCTTCACCTAGTAAATTTCTTTCACTATATCCATTAGCTGCATGTAAAAGGTTAAAATAATAAATTATTGGTAACCTTGCAGTAGAAGATGTATCTGATATTGTTCGAGATTTATTCTTCCTGCGATTTCTTAACATTATCAAGGCCCAGATGATGACAAACACTAAGGCTGCAATGCCGAGAGGAATGAGTACCGCCAACAATACCTTCTTCACCTTTGATCTATGCAAATCTTCGCAAGGTGAAACCTCGTACCTAGAAGGACCACACAATGCGACATTGGACATAAAGGATTGGCTTGTGAAGTTTGTGAAAGGGCCACCAAGAGGAATCTCTCCCGATAATTGATTGAATGAAATATTGAAGTATTCAAGTTCGCTATGTGCCTCCAAAGACCTCGGGATCGTACCAGAGAGATTGTTATGGGAAAGATCCAGCAGTAGCAAAATTAGCATACTACCAATGGAACTTGGGATGGACCCTTCAAATCTATTTTGGGCCAAAGAAAAATAAGTTAAGCTTTGTAAGCCTTCAATGGTGTTTGGAATATTATTTGAGAACTGATTTACTGATAGGTTTATGTATACCAATGCATTCATATTTCCTATTTGTGGAGATAGAGAACCGGTAAAGGAATTCGAGGAAATTTCTTGAGCCAAGAGATCTTGCAATATCCAAATACTATCTGGTATACTAGAAGTCAAGTTGTTAGAATGAAGATTGATCTCCCTTAAAGAGGAAGCATTTCCTAAGCATCGTGGAATCGACCCTGTGAGTTGATTTTGGTACAAGTAAATAAACCCCAAATTCATTAATTTGCAGAGATTGCTCGGAATGTTTCCTCTTCTTTGGTTGTCGGGCAACTGAAAAAAATTGAAGTCCCGATAAAACATGAAGTGTTTTTGGAATAAGTCCAGTCAAATCATTCCTTGAAAGATCTAATGATACCAATCCACTTAAGTTACCGATTTCATTCGGGATTCGCCCATTGATTTTGCAATTAAAAGCATCTAGAATGTTCAGGGAAGAAGAAAGATTTCCAAGGATCGGGGAATGCCATTTAGAGGATTGTCACTCTCATAGACAATTGTGTTAAGTATCTGCAATTCATCAAAGAGGTGGTGAAACTCAGTTCAGAAGAAACGGATCCGCTTACAAAATTGTTTCCCTGGAAGTTCAAGACTTGAAGGAGTCTTAGCTCCCCAAGGGAATCTGGGACTGGACCCATGAAATTGTTTAGAGCAATGTCTATATCTAAAAGCTTAGAATAGTTTATAATTGAGTTTGGTAGAACTCCATCAAAGTTGTTGTTCCCAAGTTGAAGCCTTTGAAGATTGGGTAAAAGATAGCCAATATTGGATGGAAGATTGCCTGAAATGTTATTCGCTACAAGTGAAATCGTTCTTAATGTCGAGATGTTGAATATATTCAAAGGTACAAAACCGCTTAAACGATTACTCCCCAGGTCTAGTACCTCTAACTCTGAAAATCCACTGAAGCTTTGTGGGATTACACCTGGAAAAATACAAACAAGATCAGCAATTGTTGATGGGGCTCTGTTTGAGAAGCAAAAGAGACTTTGGCAATCTCTGTACGTATCTGTGAAGTCGTTTTGACCAAGATAAAGCTCCTTAAGCATGGTAAGGTTACCAAAATATTCTATAAGGGATCCACTCAAATTATTTATTGCCAAATGCAGATATTGCAAAGATGACATATTGGATAGAGAAGATGGTATAGAGCCCCTAAACATATTCCTTTCAACGTCTAATAACTGGAGATTGTGAAGTTTTCCGATCTCTGAGGGAATTACACCTGCCAAAAATCAAAATAAAAGCCATGTACAATATGAAATTCACAAACATGCAATGTGCCTGAAATGGAATTTTCATAATTTGGTTTTTTATGCCTATTAGTATCAAGATTTAATGGTAACATTTAATTAGTTGTTCTAAACTTTTCCCTTAATTTGAAACCCAAAAAATTATGGGAGACAAACACCCTAAAACCAATTAATCCCCTTAATATAAAATTCCTTTCTTTGAAATTGTTGGATTATGTTGTCCAACAGTAAAGTTCATGATTCATGAAACGTTTTGGGCAACTTAAACCCTTTCTTTCCTAACAAAATATTCACTGTATAGATGTAGTCTTGTGTATTAAAAATCATAATATTAAATGTCCATAATATATTGTTTAGATTGTATATAATTTATAAGGGATAAAAGCATCAAAACCCTCTGTATTATACCCCGTGTTGCACTTTGGTCCATATCCTTTCTTTTTGCAATTTGCCATATGTGCTATGGATAAATAAGCTCTTTACCCGTAGACAACAATCCGACAAAACTTTTTAGTCGGAAAGTTCATTTTTGCTGTGATTTGAATCCTGAATATAGGGGTTCATCACATTTAACCTCAAGTTCAATAAAATGCTCTCTTTTCCTCCAATTTTTTGTTCATTTTTCTTAATTTTCAAACCCTAATTTAATCATCAAAATTTAGGGTTTGGAAATTAAGAAATACAAAATTGAAGTACATAGAGGACAATTTATTGAATTTGATGTTAAATCGTGATGAACCTCCATGTTCACATTTCAAATTCCTGCGAACAAATTCCACTAGTCAATCGATGAGGGGGAAAAGTGCTTATTTATCTATAATATAGGGGCAAGTTGCAAAACAAAGATAGTGGGCAAAGTGCAACATGGGGTATAGTATAGGGGGTATAGTGTAATATCCAAAAAGGAAGAATTTTACCTGTGAACTCGTTGTAGCCAAGATATAATACCTCAAGCATCTCTAAATTTGCAATGTCTGGTGGTATGGTTCCAATGAATTTGTTCGCTGACGATGACAAAATTTGGAGCTGAGAACACTCAGAAATACTTGATGGAACTCAGCCATGTATCTCATTGAAAGATAGATGAAACACATTGAGTAGAGAAAGTAGAAGGCACATGTCGTCTGGAAGGGTGCCAGATAAGCTATTATTGGTGAAGTCAAGAAGTTCTAGTATCGAGAGGTTAAAGATGGCGAATGGAATGGAACCTGTAAGCTGGTTATAACCCATGTTTACATAATTCAGATTATGAAGATTCCCGATGCCTTCTGGTATCGTTCCTAATAGAGAGTCTATCCAAGATTGCATAATCTTTCCTAGTTTATCATATATCTTTCCTAGTATATCATATATTCTGTTGTATATTAGTTTCCGAGATTAGTGCCAAGATTGTGGCTATCTTTTGTATATAATTGATGTACGCTGATTTGCAATACGTAAGGGAAAATACATTCTTTCATGGTATCAAGTCTTTTTCGATCCTCTCCTCTCTAAATCTTCTTCTTCTTCTTCTTCAATTTTCCTTCATCACCATGACCAGAAAATCTAAATTCCACCCCGCCCTTGCCGTTAATAACATCAAAACTTTCGTTCCCATCACACTCGAGACGGAGAAAGTTCAATACTCGACATGGGCGGAGCTATTCAAAATCCATTGCCGCGTCTATCAAGTGATCGACCATATTATTCCCTCATCCGATTCTTCTTCAGAAACCACTGAGGCCGATCCACCTACTGATATTTGGTCGCACTTAGACGTCGTTGTTCTTCAATGGATATATGGCACCATATCCACTGATCTCTTGCACACCATCATCGAGCCAAACGCTACGACTCAAGAAAGGTGGGAACGTTTGGAAAGCATCTTTAATAACAACAAGCATCAACGCGCGTTGTACTTGGAAGAGAAATTCAAAGACGTCAAAATCGAGGATTTTCCACTACCTCGGCTTTTTGTCAAGAATTAAAAATGCTTGCCGATCAACTGTCTAATGTCGGTGCTCCCGTTTCAAACCAAAGGTTAGTTTTACAGTTGATTGCGGGTTTAAACGAAAACTATGATGGTGTTGCTACTATTTTACAGCATATTACCCCACTTCCTCCCTTTTACGAAGCCTGATCGAGACTTATTCTCGAAGAAACCCGCAAGGCCAAGCGGGCGTCAGCTTCGGCCATCACTATCGACTCGGCTCTTCTCACAACTGGCAGTCCCTCTGATAAAAATTCTCCCTCAAACAATTCATCAAATCGGGGAAATTCTGGCAACAACAGGGGCAGGGAAAGGAACAACAGGGGTCACAATAATAATCGGGACCGTGGAAATCGGGGCGGTCACCAAAACAACGACGGTTCCCAGCAATCGAGTGCCTGGCCACCGCCAACTTGGCCATCTTATCCTCCATGGAATACGTGGAACCAGCAGCCGCCATGGTCACCACCTCCTTGTCCCTATCCCGCTACCAATTGGGCACGTCCTCCCTCTCGTTAGCCCGGTGTACTTGGCTCTTGACCCCAGGCTTATCACACCCAAGCTCCAACGCCGAATTATGTTCCTACTGACATCGAGACGACGATGCATACCATGTCACTCACCAATCCCGACGATCAATGGTACATGGATACGGGTGCTACATCACACATGACGAGTTCTCCTGGTAAACTCTCGTCTTATCTTAATTTAAGCAATTTAAATCGTCATATCATTGTGGGTAGCGGTGACACTGTTCCTATTCTTGGTTCTGGCAATACTATTTTTTCCTCCCCTCACCCACCTCTCAAATTATTCGGTGTTTTACATGCTCCTCGGCTTATTAAAAAATTAAATTTTGTCCGTCGCTTTACTAGTGATAATCATGTCTCAATTGAATTTGATCCGTTTGGTTTCTGTGTGAAGGATATTCAAACAGGGATTCCACTAATGAGATGCGATAGCACCGGCGACCTATATCCCGTTTCCTTCACCATACACTCTCCCGCTTCCTCTCCTTCCGCGTTTGCTGCGTTTTTCTCTAGTTTATGGCATAATCGCCTCGGCCATCCCGACGCAAGTATTTTACGTTTTTTGCACAAGAATAAGTCTATTACTTGTTCCCGTTTGTCGAACTCTTTTTGTGATGCTTGTGTGTTTGGGAAACATGTTAAATTGCTGTTTTCTCGGTCGTTATCTCATACTTTGATGCCGTTTGATATTTTGCATAGTAATAATATGGACTTCGCCAATATTGAGCACTGCTGGTCATTGATATTATCTCTTATTTATTGATGATTTTTCGAATTTTTTATGGACTTTTCCCATTGGCCAAAAATCCCAAGTTTTCTCTATATTCTCCGCTTTTTATACACTTGTTCAAACGCAATTTGGTCACAGCATAAAAAGTTTACAATGTGACAATGGTCGTGAATTTGACAACAACCAATTTAAATTATTTTGTCAAAAACATGGCCTCCTTTTTCGTTTTTCTTGTCCCCATACTTCTTCTCAAAATGGGAAAGCCGAACGAACAATTCGCACCATAAATAATTTAGTTCGCACGTTACTGGCGCACGCTTCCCTTCCTCTTTCTTTTTGGCACCATGCTTTAAAAGTCGCTACTTACCTCTTAAATATTATACCTCACAAATCTCTCAAAAACTCATTTCCTACCTCCATATTATTTCACCGCCATCCCTCCTGTACACACTTGCGCACTTTTGGTTGTTTATGCTTTCCTTTATCTCCTTCCACGACCATAAATAAACTCTAATCCTGTTCGCAACTGTGTGTTTTTCTGGGGTATCCGACAAATCATAGAGGTTACAAGTGCTACGACTTAACAAGCCATAGAATTATTATTTCGCGCCATGTTATCTTCAATGAGAAAGTTTTTCCTTATTCTCATTCGAATATTTCCCCCTCTCCACATACATACACTCCGTCCTCTAACACAATAAATCCTCACATTCTCCATAATTTGCTGGAACCCGCAGCCGATCCTTCCACCTCACGGTCGGTCTCCCCACCATCTCCTTCTCCTATCTCTGACCCGACGGCCATCTCCTCGGCAACAACGCAAATTCAAACAAATTGTCCTGCTCCATCTCAAACTCCAGCCGCTTCCCGGACCATGAGCACTCGGTCCATGCGTGGCATCTTCAAGCACAAAATTCCCACAAATCTGTCCGCCCTTGCTCCACCATCCCCACTTCCTCGCAATCCAAAATTAGCCTTGTCTGACCCTCACTGGAAATCCGCAATGATAGATGAATTTAATGCTTTAATTAAGAATAAAACGTGGGAACTAGTTCCTCATCCTCGTGATGTAAATGTTATTCGTTGCATGTGGATTTTTAGACATAAAAAGAATTCTGACGATTATTTTGAGCGATATAAGGCTCGTCTTGTAGGTGATGGCAGGTCGTAGCAAGTGGGTATTGATTGTGACAAAACTTTTAGCCCCGTGGTTAAACTGGCCACCATTCGCACTGTTCTCAGTCTTGCATTATCCAAGTCCTGGTTGATCCATCAACTTGATGTTAAGAACGCCTTTTTGCATGGCGATCTTCATGAAACAGTTTATATGCACCAACCTCTGGGATTCAGGGATAATTTTCATCCGGATTATGTTTGTCTTTTAAAGAAATCCCTCTATGGCTTGAAGCAAGCTCCCCGTGCCTGGTATAAACGGTTTGCTGATTTTGTTTCATCTATCATTTTTGTCATAGCAAAAGTAATCATTCCCTATTTATTTATCTTTCTGGTCCTAACATGACATATATTTTGTTGTACGTTGATGATATTATCCTTACTACTTCTTCTGATGCATTGCGCCACTCTATTATGGATACCCTTGCTGCAGAGTTCACCATGAAGGGCTGAGGTCCTTTGAGTTATTTTTTAGGAATTGCCGTCACAAGACATGCAGGTGGCATGTTTCTGCACCAACGCAAGTATGCAGAAGAAATACTTGATCGCGCTGGCATGAGTAACTGTAAACCGTCTCCAACTCTCGTTGACACTAAGTCCAAACTTAGTTCATCATCTGGCGAGCCATACGCCAATCCCACTGAGTATCAGAGTCTTGCGGGGGCTTTACAGTATCTCACATTCACACGGCCCAACATCTCTTATGCAGTTCAACAGGTTTGCTTGCATATGCACGATCCGAGGGACACTCACATGGCTGCTTTGAAGCGCATTTTATGTTATATTCATGGCACTCTTTCTTTTGGACTCCACTTATTCGAATCCGCTACTTCTGATCTTATTTCATGCACTGATGCGGATTGGGGAGGGTGTCCTGACACTCGTCGCTCTACCTCGGGTTATTGTGTATTTCTGGGGGACAATCTCATCTCTTGGTCTTCGAAGCGACAACCCACGATTTCTCGATCCAGTGCTGAAGCTGAATATTGGGGTGTTGCCGACGTTGTTTCAGAATCTTGCTGGCTCCGCAATTTTCTGTTGGAGCTTCATTGTCCTCTTGCCCGCGCTACTCTCATTTATTGCGACAACATCAGTGCTATTTATCTTTCGGGCAATCCTGTTCAATACCAACGCATGAAACACATTGAAATGGATATTCATTTCATTCGCAAAAAAGTAGCTCGTGGACAAGTTCGTGTGCATCATGTTCCATCTAGTCATCAAATCACTGACATTTTCACCAAAGGTCTTCCAAGGATTCTTTTTGATGACTTTCGTGCCAGTCTCAACGTTTGAGAACCTCCCGTTTCAACTGAGGGGGTGTAATAGAGAGTCTATCCAAGATTGCATAATCTTTCCTAGTTTATCATATATCTTTC
The DNA here is from genome assembly GCA_946800315.1 of Misopates orontium. Lineage (NCBI taxonomy): Eukaryota > Viridiplantae > Streptophyta > Magnoliopsida > Lamiales > Plantaginaceae > Misopates > Misopates orontium. The sequence continues at coordinate 16,368,228 of OX326946.1, forward strand.
CTAGTTTATCATATATTCTGTTGTATATTAGTTTCCTAGATTAGTGCCAAGATTGTGGCTATCTTTTTGTATATAATTGATGTACGTTGATTTGCAATACGTAAGGGAAAATACATTCTTTCAATTCCTTGGATAGAATTGCGTGATAGATATAACGTCTCCAAACTCGTTATGTGCACGAAGGAAGAAGGGATGGAACCAGAAAGTTGGTTACCTGCCATGCCCAATCGCTTGAGATTCTGTAGATTGCCTATAGATTCTGGAATGTTACCTCGAAGAGAATTGAATGAAATGTCAAAAGTCTCGAGATTTGTCTTGTTGGAGAAAGAGTGCAGGAATAAGTTGAAGCTCGTAAAACTGTTGTTCCTTAGATACAAGAACTGAAGCTGAGGCAAGGAAGCGAAACATAAAGGAACCTCCCCTGCAAAGTTGTTGTAACTCAAGGTGATGTATCTTAGTCTTCGCAGACGAGCCAACTCCTAAGGTAGAGTTCCAGTGAAGTAATTGCTTCTCATGTCGAGAGAAACAAGAAACGAGAGGTTTCCGAATTCAGGAGGAATATCTCCAGTCAGTCCCATGTTGGACACGTTCAATGCTCTTATTCTGCGATGACGAGAGCCACACGTGACTCAGATCCAGTTGCAAACTGAAGATGATGAAATGGTCCAATTTTCTAGGACGCCATAGGGGTCTAAGGTGACTCGTGATTTCAGGGCAAGAAGAGCGGACTGATAGGTGGTGATGTTGGTTATGGTGCTGGCAGAGCCTACCAGGAAAATGTGCAGGAATAAGGCTGTTGTAACAAGATGAATAAAATGGGAGGTTCCTTCCTGGGATTTGGAAACAATTTCTAGTAGACTTCTTCACTCAGTTTAGAATGAAAATTTTGTAGAAGTCCTGCTTGTTTAAATTGATGATAAAATGCATGGATCTAGATTTGAGAATCTTCAAGATTAAGTTGTCATCGTCAACGATACATGCATGGAAATTAATGTGAATTGATTTGGCTTAGTTTTATGTTCCTGGAAACTAAATGCAATTGATCATAAGTAAATTCTACGTCCAAGATATAGACTTTTCTTCAACTCGTAAAAATTCCACGGGCATGACATCACTCAAGTCTTTCATATACTTAAAATGTGCCGACGTCTAATATTATTTACTTAGAATGAGGATATATATAGTTTATACTAATTAGTTAAGACACTTTTAGTTGTATTTCTCAATTTTATAGTTAAAAAGGATTATTATTTCAAAATTATAAGTAAATTAAAATTTAAAAAGAAAACTCAAAATGCACTGAGTAAATGGTGAGAATTTAAATTTTAGTTTTTGTTTAAAAATTTAAAAATCAGCAAACAAAACTAATAAGCAAAAAATGAAAACCGCTTTTTTGAATGACTATTCATATTTTATAAAGTTTTTGAATAAATGTTTTTTTGACTATTAGCCATTTTCTCTACTTTTATTAGAAAAAAAAAATTGAGTTCTGGATATTAATTTCCAATATCTGTTTTTTAGGAACATTCTTTCTTTAATTTGCTGAACATATTTTATTTTATTTTTGACAAAATAATTTTGAATAACTTATCATTTTTAAACTGTAAAATTTGAAAATACAACGACAAATAGAATTCAATTTATTAATGTATAAAAGTCTATGTTAGAATAAAGTTCTATGTTGACAAGTGCCAAAGTTGTTAATATATTTACCAAAGACAATAAATAGCATAGTAAATCAACGACAACCCCTCCCATAGTTTTCCATAGAAAAATGGTACCTTAGTCTTAACAAGTTGGTTAAAATTATGGTCAAAATTAACATGATGGATGGATATGGATCTATTTGATACGTTACTCCAAATCTTAGGAGGGTCATATTATATTATTTAAAAATTTAAAGGGTGTAATTAATACTTGATCAAAATTTATAGAAACTTTAAAGGGTGTAACTAATATTTGATCAACACTTTATACGATGTTGCTGATGCTATCCCTATTTTCGAAAGTGCTTTATCTTAAGGATTCAAATTCAGTGCAGCACGATCCTTTTAAGTTAGAGTCTGGATTGAGATATTATACTTATGGATATTAGTAACAAGCATTAAATATTTATTTGTAGATGTAGGTTCTTACAAATTTTAGGGCTAGTTGCAGCAAATCTCTCAATCTATGGGGTTTGTACTTTACCCCTAACTTATCAAAATGTGTTATATGTCCTCCAATTTATTGATTTTGCCCTTGATGCCCAATTCAACAAAAAAAAAAATATTGATACGTGTCCCAAAATGAATGGTTGATAAATAATTTAGAGGGTAAATCGCATAAAAAAATAATAGGGTGGTGAGGCATATTATACACTTTTATAGGTAAGAAGATAAAGTGCAATAGTCCCGTTTATAGGTTGAGAAGGTTTGATGCGATTAACCATTTTTTTTTTTTTAAATTATCTGTTTGTAACTCTCACGAGGTATATATATGCCATTAACTTCTTAGATGCAAACTTACAACTTAAATTATTGTTTTCTTCCTTTTCTCGAAAAAAAAAAAAAGAAAAAAGAAAGGGAATAATAAACAGACTTTTTGGTTAGGGCTAATTGCATCAAACCCCCCAAACTATGGGGGTCAGAGCACTTTACCTCCTGAACTATCGTTTGGTGCAAAATACCCCCTGAACTATTCAATTTTGTGCATTTTACCCCCGATGTAAAATCTGACGGACAAAAACTTAGACACGTGTCCAAAATGAAACGGTTGATCAACGACTCAGGGGGCAAATCGCACAAAAACCAATAGTTTGAGAGGCATTTTGCACATTTTCCATAGTTCAGGGGGTAAAGTGCTCTGACCCCATAGTTGGGGGGTTTGCTGCAATTAGCCCTTTTGGTTATTTAAGGAAAAATCAAATAGCCCAATCCTAAATATTGACAGCTAGGCTTTTATATGTGTAAGTAATTTCAAATGAATCCTACTTCGTTAACCAAAAATTCATATTTATATGAGTTATTTTATTCAACTCCTTTTGCGATAAAAGAAGTTTTATTTATACAAGTTATTTTACTTTTTCAAGCCAAAATATGTTCAAAGATAAGAAAGAAGGCATTGAACTAACTATTTTTCACAATCATAACAAAACAATGACACCTTTTTCTCTTCACAACAGAGTGATGAGCTTAATAAACATAACATATGAATGTGAAGGCATTTCTAGCTAGGCTTCAAATCAGAGTGAAAAGTAGCTGAAGAATGAAGATATTCATCAATGTTATCAGATAACAGAATGAGAGAAGTTTTCCCTGTTGAGAACATGAACTTCCTGCACCGAATGACTCACTTAGAATTTGTTCGTCACAACTTCTTGTCTCGCCCATTATTCTTGAACACGTACTAAACACCTGCAAGTCGCTGCTTAGGAACTCCCAGCATTCCCATATCTCACAGCCCTCCTGTCTGTTGAAGCAATCATCAGAGTATTGATTAGAGTCAAACACAAAAAAAAAAAATTAGTTAATACCTGCCTTCATGTCGGAGCCTCATGTGTTGCATAAACTGAAGCCTGATTTTCTTTAGTTCAAGTACCACATGTCTTATGCTCATCCTCTCGCCAGGAGCATCTGCTGAGCAATGTAGAGCTAATTCCAGGACAGATGCTATGCTGTGCATTTTTTCACCGAAGTTTTCTTCCTCTGGCCTTATCAAGCTGCAATCAATAACCTGACTCAATGCATTATTAAGCAGTGCCCATTTAACCCAACTTTTGAGATTAGAGTCTCCAGAAAACATTGCATCGCTCGGCTTCTTTCCTGTGAAAGTCTCGAATACTATGATGCCATAACTGTACACATCGCATCCTGTAGAAACCGTGCCTTCCAATCCATATTCTAGAAAAAAAATATTGCTATCAGTAAAATAAGATTGATCACAAAGTAGAAAAAAATACTAAACAAAGTCTCTAGAGAGAGAGGAAAAGAAAAAGGAGAGAATGAAAGGTAAAGGTTATTTGCCTGGAGCCATGTATCCCATTGTCGCAAGGGTCCTAGTATGGTGATGCTCATATCTTCAGTCAACAATTTTGCTATACCAAAATCACTCACACGAGCAGTCATATTCTCATCCATAAGGACATTACCAGGCTTTAAATCACAGTGAATCATCGGTGTTTAGTAACCATGGTGGAGATACTCCAATGCACTACCTATATCTATCATTATATTCAATCTTTGCATTATGTTCAGGAAATAGTTGTCAGAATACAACCACTTCTCCAGACTTCCGTTGGGCATATATTCAAGAACTATGGCCTTGAAATCAAGGTTCGAGCAACTAGTGATTACTTTAGTGAGATTCCTATGGCGAAGATTACGTAATACTTCGCATTCAACATCGAACGACTTCAGTGCACCTTCTAGATGCATTTTGAACACCTGTATGGCCGAAATTGTCCCATCTCTAAACACACCTTTATAAACCAAGCCAAAACTTCCTTCACCTAACAAATTGCTTTAACTATATCCATTAGTCGCTTGTAAAAGGTCATAATAAGAGATACTAGCAAGTCTGCCAATGATAATGTATCTGATACTGTTGAAGGTTTATTTTTTCTACGGTTTTGAAAAATTATCAAGGCCCAGATGATGCTAAATATCAAGGCCGTGACGCCCAGTAGTATGAGTATAGATAACAATACTTTCTTCAGCTCTGATCTATGCGGTAATCCTTTGCAAGGTAAAACTTGGTACTTAGGAAGACCACACAGTGCGGCATTGGACACAAAGGATTGGCTTGTAAAGTTCCTAAATGGACCACCAGTGGGGATCTCTCCAAACAACTCATTGAAGGAAATATTAAAGTATTCAAGATGACTAAGTTTCTCTAAAGACCTTGGAATCGTACCGGACAGATTGTTATGGGAAAGATCTAGCGAGACCAAATTCACCATGCCACCAAGGGACTTTGGAATGGATCCTTCAAATCTATTGTAGGTCAGAGAAAAATTAATTAAGCTCAGTAGGCCTCCAAAGGTACGAGGAATATCACGTGAGAACTTGATTTACCGACAGGTTTATGGATATCGTTGCCTTCAGATTTCCTATTTGTGGAGACAAAGAACCGGTTAAGGAATTTGAGGAAAGGTCTAGCTTCAAGAGGTATTGCAGCTTCCAGATGCTATCAGGTACACCATAAGTCAAGTTGTTAGAATTCAGATGGATCTCCCTTAGTGAGGAAACATTTCCCAAGCAATCGGGGAATGTATCCTCTTATTTGGTTTTGGCCAAGAGACAACCCATGAAGGCTTGATAAACCATGGAGTGTTGTTGGAACAAACCCTGCCAAATCTTTCCCAGAAAGCTCTAATAATACTAATCCACTTAAATTACCGATATCATTCGGAATTCGGCCCTGGATTTTGCAAGAAGAAGCATCTATATAGTTCAGGGAAGAAGGAAGATTTCCCAAAGATCTTGGAAGAATGCCATTTAGAGGATTATTGTGGATATACAAATGTGGTAAGTGCCTGCAATTCATCAAGGAGGTGATAAACCTCAAATCAGTTCCACTCGTAAAATTGTTCATCTCCAAGTTCAAGTTCAGGTATTGAAGAAGTCTTAGCTCCCCAAGGGAATCGGGCACGGAACCCATGAAATTGTTTTGAGAAAGGTCTAGAATATAAAGCTGAGAACAATTTATAATAGAGATTGGCAGAATTCCATCCATGTTATTAGCAACAAGATAAATTTCTTCGAGATTGGGAAGATGATAACCAATATTTGATGGAAGACTGCCTGAAAGGTTATTTTCTACAAATGAAATTGCACTCAATGTCGAGATGTTGAATATATGAGAAGGTATAGGACCACTTAAGCTATTGCTCCCCAAGTTTAGCTCCTCTAACTCTAAAATCTCACTGAAGCTCTGTGGTATTACACCTAGAAAATACAGACAAGAGGAAGTATTAATGGAGTAAGGCTTTTTCTGTAATCTGATTCAATCGGCAAGGGATCAAAAAAAGCATGAAAGAGACGTTCTGTTGCAAAAGATGTTTAAATCTTCCATGCCTGTGAAATAGTTTTCAACCAGACTAATCACCTTAAGCATGGTAAGATTACCAAAATCCTCTGCAAGCTGATCCACTGAGTTTATTTTGTCCCAAGCGTAGAATTCGCAAAGATGACATATTGAATAAGGAAGATTGTATAGAACCTCTGAGCATATTGTTCTGCACTGATAAAACCCGAAGTTTGTGAAGTTTTCCAATGTCCGAGGGAATTTCACCTTACAAAAATAAGATCAATCACAATATGGAATTAAAAAACATGCTATGTTCAGTAGGATACAACGTTGCTTTTCATGGTGATTTTTTTTTTTTTTTTTTTGGCATTTTTCAAGTTTTAATAATATTTGATTTTTTTTTAACTGATCATGTGTAAGTAGTTTTATGGTTCTTTTATTGAAAATTCTGATATTATTTTCTCCAGCTTTAAAGTTTATGGTTCGTGTTATGTTTTACTTTTAAGTGACTTAAACCATTCATATCCTTAAGAAAAAGTTTACTGTGGATAATTTAGTTTACTAAGAAGCAGTAAATTATACCTGCTAAGTCGTTGAAGTCGAGAGAAAATTGATCAAGCATCTCTAAATTACATATATCTGGTGGGATGGTTCCAACAAAGTTGTTAGCTGTCAGTGACAGAATTTGAAGCTGAGAACACGAAGAAACACTTGATGGAATTTGGCCATGTATGCTATTCAAAGATAGATAAAGCCCCGTGATTAGAGGACGTCGAAGGCACATGTCGTCTGGAAGGGTACCGGATAAACTATTCTCGGTGAAATCTACTTCTTCTAGCGTAGAGATGTTGAAGACGGTGAAAGGAATGGAACCCATAAGCAGGTTATGACTCATGTCCAACACATTCAGAGTAAGAAGACTTCGGAAGCAATCTGGTATTGTCCCTTGAATATAATTATGTGACAGATCCAAATACTCCAACCTCGACATGTTCACAAGGGAAGAAGGGATGAAACCTGAAAGCTGGTTACTATTCATGTCCAATACCTTGAGATTCTCGAGATTGCCTATGGATTCAGGAATCTTACCTTGGAGAGAATTGAATGAAATGTCGAACATCTGGAGCTTTGTTTCTTTGGAGAACGAGTGCAGAGATAAGTTCGAAGTGGTAAAATTATTGTTATTGAGAGACAAAGTACTGAAGTCGAGGCGAGAAAGCAAACCAGGAAGGAACCTCCCCTGTGAAGTTGTTTTGATCCAACCTCATGGATCTCAATCTTCGTAAACTAGCCAACTCAGCAGGCAAAATTCCTCTGAAGTAGTTGCTTATCATGTCGAGAGAATCTAGAAACGAGAGGTTTCCAAGTTCAGGAGGAATTTCACCGGTGAGTCCCATGTAGGAAACGTTCAATGTTCTTACTCTGCGATGACGAGAGCCACAAGTGACTCCAGTCCAGTCGCAAACCGAAGATGAAACGTTCCAGTTTTCCAGGACACCGTCAGGGTCGAAGGTGACTCTTGTTTTGAGAGCAAGAAGCGCCAATTGATCAGTGGTGACATTGGTTATAGCAGCGACTGAGCCTGCCATAAAAATATGCAGGTATAAGACTGTTGTAACAAGATGAATAAAACACGGCATATCCTCCATGGAATTCGCAACAATTTCCTCTAATCTTGGATGATGTTGGTGAATGAATTTTGATGAACTTTTGCAGAGAGGTTATAGAGTAATATATATGCTGGAAACTTGAAATTGAATGATGCTGTTCTAGGATTACAACCACAACAACAACAAAAAAAAAGTGGCAAGAGAGCTCGTTTAAATTGATGATAAAAAGTGACAGGGCTGGAAATTTACTACATAGTCAATGAAGTGAATGATGGAAAATCATTCAAATCTTCAAATGAGGCAAAACGATTTCAAGTCCACCTGACCTTGATAGCAACTACAAATTGTAAATTCAGTCACCAACCCATTAACTATGGATTCAAGCCACTTATTCTTTAATTAAGAGTAAATGTTAAAACTTTCTTCACATGAGCTGCTAATTAGTCAAAAAGATGCATAATTAAGCTCCTTTAATTATTGCTGTGATGCATCATTTTTTTCCAGTGGGTGTGGGAATAATAAATGAATATTACGAATAACGCGAATGCAATGAACCCGAGAGCTGATCATTCTCTCGCCAAGAATATCGCCTGTGCGATTAAAAGATAAAATTCCCTGATTGATGATATGCATACTAGCTAGTAGAATTCTGAGCAAGTTACTTTCATCAAAGACGGTGGCTGCATTTTGAATTTGTTGGTATGGAACTATTTGCGGTGTGACGATAAGCAAAGTGAGCTTCATTTTACTGCCATGCATGCTGTATATAATGAAAAATTGCAGCAACCATTGTTGATAAAATCACAAACATTTGCATGAATAATCACTAAACAATAAAATTAAGTATATTAAATAATTTGAAGAGTCACGATCAACAATTACAGGAATGTAGTTTATTTTTATTTTAAAGTAGAGAGCTCAAAGGAAGGTGGTCTACTTTGAAGTTCAAATGGAGTATCTTGGTAAAAGTGTTGACTAGGGTTTTAACTATTAGACGGAGTCTTTTGAGTTAAAAGTAAAACCATTTCTTGTAAAATCTTTTGATCACGTGAAATAAGTTTGAACTTTTTAAGCAAAAGCCTTGTGGAGTAGGACGATAATCAAAACCACGATAACTTTGTGTTTCTCTGTTTATTTACTGTCTTTACTTACTGTTACGACTCTTAGTTACAATTGTATTTTTAGTAAATTAACTCAGACTAAGATCTAACAATTGGCATCAAGAGCCGATTACCTAACCTCTGCTAAGATTCTAGTTTTTTACAGATCTTATTTTGCAGATATGGCACATAAGGTTGAAGGAACTTCTACTACGAGCCCCCAATGCTAAATGAGTACAACTACTTGTATTGGAAAGTTCGCATGAAAATCTTTATCAAGCGAGAAAATCAAAAGGCTTCTAAAAGTGTGCTAAGGGTTCGACTACACCAAAAGATGAAAATAGCAAACTGACCTGCCCAAACTCTATTGGCAAATTAATGTTGTAAGTGCACGGGTGCAAGTAATACAGGGGAAGTAAGCTACGATCCACAAATATCGAACAAAAGGGAGGATTGCGCTTGACTTTAACTACTAATTCATCTATTCGTGTGAAATAAAAACTAATGAATATAAAGTTGTCACATTTCACAATCACGACTCAACAACCAAAGAAAATAAATGGAGATTTTGATTTGATGGATAACAACTAAAATACTAAGCAACTTTAAGACTTAAATCAATAATTAACTAATGATATCTTAAGGAACTAGGTTTCTTTGGATATATATGATTGAAGGCTCATAAACAAACCATTGTTGAGATGAATTATGATCGATCCATGTGTTGGATATATTAAATTATGAGGTATTCCTATAATTGTGGATTCACCACTCTGTAATTTGGAATGTTACTATTTTGTACTATGTTCCTTCAAACGCATTCATCTCAGTGAATTACCTGCCTTAATTACTAGACGCAAACCATCACACGACTTGTCAAATTGAATAACCTATGAGATCTATCTTATAAGTTCGGTTGTCGCATATGTCATAATAATCTAAACATCTATATGTTCATGACGAATATAAAGCATTTCACCTAAGTTATCAATTCAATTTAATCATTCAGCACACAATCATTTCAAGATAATCATCACAACATAATCTCTATCCAAATACTTCCATCGCCTAATGATACACGATGGAATTACCTACTCATAATTGAAATAAACATATAAACACAAGTAAAACAAAACATAGTCTTCAATAAAATAACTAACACGAATATCTTGTCCAAACAAACGTACGAAAATAACTCACAATATCCAAAACAATAAACTAGTGTTCAGAAGTAAAAATACTCATAAATATAATCAATCACGGGTCTCATTCTTGTTCTTCTCCGTCTTCCAAAGATCTTCAAAAACTCCTTTGAATCTGTGTTGACTTTCTTGTTATATTTTCAGTACTTTTCTCCCCTTTGACTCTCCCTTTCACGAGTTTCTGGTCTTCTATTTATGTTCCCTTGGGTTTGGGAAGTTTCAAACTTTAATTTTGCATCCATAATCTAATATTCAAATATAATTGATCGAAAGCGATTGCTCTCCAATCGCATGCGGCGACTGCTGATTTTAGAGTTGCGTCATCTTTAGACATACGCGATGGCATACATCTTCTTCTTTACTTCAAAGCGATCGCTTGCACTTAGCAATTTCTCCTCTTCGATTCCCTTTGCTTCCCTTCTTGCATGATTTTCCCAAAATTCCACCTTTTGACCTCTTTTCGTCCCTTTTCACCAAAACGACTCCTAAATAGAAAAAACAAGTAAAAAGACTCAAAACAACCAAGAATCAAGCACAAAATTAGTCTATTTGGTATATAAATTATGAGTACAAAATGGACTCATCAAACACCCCCAAACTTACCCTTTTTTCTCGTCCTTGGGTTAACAAAACTAAAAATAAAAGACAAAATACTCAAAAATATGCATACTCAACGATGTAACAACGAAAATCACTCACTCTAAAAGCACTATGCAAAATCAATCGTTGATACACAGGGTACATGCAAATCCATAATTTAAAAGAGTGTGAAACATAATTTCTCATGCATGTTAAAGTGACTTCTTGACTAAGTTTACTAAGGTAAGTTTCACTAAGATCGACCACCTTATTTTATCACCTAGCGTCACACTTTCTCTCCACTAATGTAAACAAGTTCCACCAAAGATTACTTAGGACTTCATAAACTTGTAATGTCAGGTTAGGGTGTTGTCTCCAAAAGGATATAGGATAAGAAAATACAAAAATGTAGAAACCTTTCGTTCATGCACAAACTCAAACTACATTTCTTTTGTACTTCTTTCTCACATTCATAAATACATCTTGCCTTATTTGATCAAACAAACACTTCATCCCCACATTCCATTAAACCAATTTGTCCACCAACTTTTAAGTTTCATCCTTGTGAAAGAACATTAAATCTCTCAAAAAGGTGAATTTATTATGTAATTCTAGTCAAATGATTCTTGAATTAAGGGATACACAAATAGCACACTGATCAATCAACTCTTCTTAAGCGTTTGCTTTAAATTTTTTAATGAGCAATTTTTCTTTTTTATTTGCTCATATCATCTTTTTCTTTTTAAGCTTTAACCCTTTTATTTCTATCTAGTTGCACCCCCAAACGAAGACTTTTTTATGGGCTTTATGCAACTACAATCTGTTCACTCTCCCTCACTTTCACCATTTTTTCAATGATATTTCGTGATTTCTCATGGTCGTTTCTATTCATGAACCCCTCTTATCTGCCTTCTTTCTTTCTTCTCTATTCTCCTTAGTTCTTGTTTGTGCACAAACAAAATCCTCTAGACAAGGGTAAGGATAAATTTCAGTATTCGGTTCAAAAGGGTAGGTAGATAGGCTAATTTATATGAGGTTTATTCATCAAAAAGACTTTAGTGGGGTGCAACGGATAATTTGATTTGTACAGGGTTTTGGGCTTGCAATGCTCAAACTCATGTCAAAAGATGGCCAAGTGAGTCCTTGGTGGTTCTCTATCTAGGATTTCGCCTCGATAGGTTTTCAACTAGGTTAAAAAATTTGGTAATCTCACAAAGATCGGGTCGTCTCTGTAATTAGTCATCAATTACGCACTTCCTTCTAAATGCAATCATAAACAAAGATGGTATGGATAATAACATGTTTACAATGCATCAACAACTATGTAATCAATAGGCATACTTTTCATACTTCACACTGTCACATATACGCATTTTCATTCAGATAAACTGGTTAAGTCCCAACACTTCCACTAAAATAATTTTTTTTTTGAAACACATTCTATACACTATTTAAAGCAATAAACGACACAACAACCTATTGTGAAAATAACACTAAAAAAAAAATAAAAGTATGGACTAGCATATGAATAAAACATGATTAAACTAGAAGTAAACAAAGAACATAAAAATAATGATAGAATTAATGCATGAAAGTACTCCTCACCCCCAATCATAAAAACAAGCAGTGTCCTCGATGCGTCAAAAAAGATAAGAACATGAGGACACCCCTTGCGAGGCAAAGCTCAGTTTGATTATGGTGAGTTGACAATTTTCTCCTCCTCCTTCATGGTGCTTAGATTTGGAGAGCATCCTGGAAGAAATGTCGGTGATGATAATTGTAGCCTTGCTATATCCCCTCGCATTGACTTCATCGTCCGGTACATAGCTTCTTGATAGCATTCTATTTCGTACTATCCTCAATGTTGGCCTTGTCACTGCGTTTTCTCTTCTTCAAACTAGCAATTTTAGCATCGAGTTCTGCGTCCACATGCTTGGGTTTTACATGAACATAATCTACAAGGCCCGTCTCGATAATCCCCACAATTGGTGGAAGTTATAGAATCAGAGATGGCAGTTCCAACTCCAGCGATGTTGCACAATTTTGTAATGAGCTCTCCAAAAAGTATATCCTTCTCTTCCATCTCATCTACAAATCGCGCCATTCGTTCCTTAATGATTTTTTGGGATTTAGCATACCTTCTCGTGATATTCTATACAAACGGCTTGGGCGCTCTTTTGTAAATTTTTCATCAGTGGTATTAGGAACAAGTCGGGAGCAAATTCACCTGCCCAAACTCTATTGGCGACATTTTACTGCAAGCGCACGGGTGCAAGTAATATAGGGAAGTAAGTTACAACAAAAAATATCAAACCCAAGGGAGAAATGCGTTGAATCTTAACTACTAATAAATCTATTGGTGGAGACACAAAACTAATGACTATGAATCTGTCACATCTCACAATCACTATTCTACAGTAAATGTAAACAAAATATATTTTTGATTTTGAATAATTATGAACTAAAACACTTAACAACTAAAGATTTAAATCAATGAGAAAACAAGTGGTATCTTAAAGAACTAGGTTTCTTTGAATAGATATGATCAAAGGTTCATAGACAAGCCATTGTTGAGACGAATTACGATCGATTTATTTGTGGGATATATTAAACTATGAGGTAAAACCTATAATCATGGGTTCCAATAGTGGAAAATATCACTCTATAATTCAAAATATTACTATTTATACGTTGTTCCTCCAAACGCATTTATCGTAGTGAAATCCCTACGTCTTAATTCCCAGATGTTACCATCACTCGACATGTGAAATTTCTCTAACCTAAGAGATCTATCCTATGAGTTTGGTTATCACATTTGGCATAGGAATCTAATCAATTATATGTTCATGACGCACATAAAGCATTATACTCAAGTTATAAATTCAATAAAATTGTTCCTCACACCATCATCTCAACATAATCATCTCGACACGATCTCTATCCAAATATTTCCAATCGCCTCACATCACGTAATAAATTTTGGTACTCAATTGAAATAAACATTAAAACATAGATAAAGTGAACCATAATATTGAATAAATGAACTAAAGCAAAGATATTGCTAAAAAAAAAAGTACGGAAATAAAGTGCAATATCCAAATCAACAAAATAGAATTCAATTGTACGAATACTTAAAATAACATTCAATCACGGCTTTGATCCTCGTTCGGCTCCGTCTTCTCAGATCTTTACTCTCTTCCAAAAGCCCACCTCCAAAACTCTTCTCCAAAAAATGTTCCAGCTTCTCTACTCTCGAAAACTAACTGAGGTTTTGGATGGCTCCCTCTTTTGAGTTTTTAGGTATTCTATTTATATCTTCTAGAACTTGGAGAGTTTCACTCTTTTATTCTGCATCAAAACCTAATTTTTTAGTCAACGCGATTTGTAAGATATCGTTTTCAATCGCATGCAGCGACTATTGAGATTAGGGTTGCGTCATCTTTTAGTCAGAAGCGATTGCTTCCGACTCTTCTTCACTTCAATGCGATCACTTTCAATATGCGATTTCTCTTCTTCGCTTCCCTTCGCTTTCCTGCTCGCATGATTTCCCCAGATTTCCTCTTTTTGCCATCTTTTCATCCATTTTCACGAGAACGACTCCTAAAATATAAATAAAAGAACAGAAGTAAAAATACTCAAAACAATCATGGAACGTGCAATAAAACAATTTATTTGACATGTGAATAATGAGTACAAAATGGACTAATCATAGATGTAATGGTACCATGTCTTGTACTTAGGTAACATATCACATACGTGATAAAAGTCTCTTATGCCATCCAACATGTCTATTTACGCATGCACGATCCTCAGACTGACCATTTTGCTGCAGTGAAACGCATTGTGCATTACATTAAGTGAACCCTTGATCATGGTCTCTCTCTTTATTGTTCTTTAGTTGATAGTCTCATCTCGTACACGAATGGCGATTGGGGCAGGCGCCCTAGTACCCGCTAATCAACCTTTGGACACTACACTTTCTTGGGATATATTCTTATTTATTGGTGATCTAAATGCCAGCCCACTCTTTCTCGCTCTAGCGCAGAGGCCGAGTACCAAGGGGTGGCGGATTCTACTCTAAACTATGTTGGGTTTGTAAGCTTTTGTTTAAACTTTACTTTCCATTGAGCAAAGCTTCCTTGATTTATTTTGACGATGTTAGTTGTATTTACCTTTCCGACAATCCGGTTCAACATCAGCACACCAAACACATGGAGCTAGATATTCACTTCGTTCACGAGAAAGTTGCTCGTGAACAAGTTCGGGTTCTTCGTGTTCCTTCTTGCCATCAAATAGCTGACATCAGGAAAGGTCTTCGCAGAGTATTGTTTGGTGATTTCCGTTCCAATCTCAACGTTTGTTGCTCTCCCGCTTCGACTGTGAGGGTGCTTTAGATATAGACTTACTTCCGTAATTATAGCTTGGTAATATTCCTTTTTAGTATCTTGAGGATTCTTGTGTATATCGTTTAGGTAGTTTTCCTTGATGGATCTCTCATTGTAATTATATTTGTTCATTTTGAATGAAAAACACACATAAAATATTTCCAAACAAAACCGATCTTTTGAAAAACTGAATTGACTGATAAAACCAAATTTTTTTGGGGAGCTGATATATCCAGAGCAAAATTCCTAATCACAGAGCAATATTTAACTAACTTACTATTTTGTCCTTTCTAAATCAAAAAACAAATTACTTTTTTAATTCCTCAATATCTCATACACCATTAACAAACATCTTTCCATACATTAATATTAATAATTATGATATTCTCTTTCTTATAATGAATAAGTACCAAAATTAATAATATCTTATATTATAGGATATTTCTTTAAGCTTATACAATCTGAAACAATTCTTTTTTTCATGAAATTACTACTCCGATGGACTTTTCCAGTGGACTTCCCCGACCAAGTTTTTTTTGACAAAACTTAGTTATGAACAGTGGCGGAGCCACGGGGGTGCATGTGGGGGCAGCTGCACCCCCCATCTCCTCCCAAATCAATGAAATTGTTTAACTATTGGTGTAATTTTGAAGGAAATTTTCTTCAGCTCTGTAGTGTTTGCACCCCCAGCCTTTGGCCCATCACGATTGGTTGCCTTAAGAATTCTACCCAGCCTTGGCCCATCTACCAATTGTTGTAGCGAACCACAAAATTTTTGTTAACTTAAAATTTACCCCAAAACTCCCTCTCTCTCTCTCTCTCTTGTGAAACATTCTCTTTCATGTATGTTGAATATATAACTTACATAAATTATTTGTTTTCATGTATTTTTAACAGTATTGGTGTTTGTTTTATATTATTGTACTAATTAATTCTAAGTGGGGTATACTTTTATTTGTTATTGTCATACACATTAATGTGAGTTTAACATTCTTAAACCTATTTTTGAAACAGTTATCTTTAATTATATAACAATATAGTAGAACTCTATCAATTAATTAATTAACTTTATTTTTAAATCTTTAATTGATGAGTGAGAGAAGAATTTACTTATATTTTTAAAAGAAATTCTGTTTAAGTTATTAGTTCTCGTAATTTTGAGTTTTCTATTCATAATGATGATAATGCTTCTCATTCAACTTTCATTGGTTCTCAAATAGTAGGTTTGGATATTTATGTGTATTTACAATTTATATTGTTTTCTAAAGTTGATTTATTTTCTTTATTATTATGGACGAAAGTTTCAAAAAAAGTACCAAAAAGCTTCTATTTCAGACATTGTGGATACAAAATATAAAATTATTTTTCATAGTCGTGCAACAATATAGTTTTTATGAAATATGTCAAGAAAATCTTGAAATATCATGGAATATTTTAAGTATTTTTTGGACCAAGATATATATCAAAAGCGAATTTTTTATCCAAATATTTGATGAAATTTTATCCTATTTAAACAACTAATAGGTCAAAAAATATTTTTGAAACAAATAGTATGGCACAACCTCGCCCCTTCTTCCTAAATCCTGCCTCCGCCCTTGGTTATGAAAACAATGATGTGCATTAAATTACTATGTTTTGATTTATGTTATCCCGTCTGCATAAGCGCCAAAATATTAAAGAAGTATAGAATATTCTTTTGATTGTTCATACACAAGAATATATTTATTTCAATGGACTTGAACTCAGTGACGAAAGAATTATTAAAAGTTCACCATCATATATATACAACCTAGCAATTTAATGAAGGAAGATCTGATGGCACTTTATACGACTCAATCTCGACTTTCTGAAAAACCCGGCTGCCAAATAAAAGAAAACCCACACCATAACCCGCGATCGCTGCCATCAAGATTCCGGCATCAAACGACATAACTGCCAGCATCACTAGGTATGCCATGGCGGTCCGGACGGTGTACAGCCCGGTCTGAATGAACCCATCTCTCACTGTATTGCCATTTGACTGACTCAAAAATCTTGTGTGTGAGAGCCATTCCACAAAAAGGGACAGAAGAAAAACTATCAGCAAATCTATTAGGTACATCCCTAAATTTTCCGTGCCTTTGCCCAAGAAAAATGTCATTCTAAACTCCATTATACAATAATATCAAGATACTCTTTTGTATTTTTTAATATGATATGTTTTGTTATATGGCGTGCCAGATTTTTGTAACTTTGATAGAACAATTGGTATTTTGTTTTGCATGTCAGGCTAATAAAGATGGAATTAAGTAGCTTTCGAAGTGTTTTCATATGCTATGCAATGTAGTACAAGTTAGGTCAGTTTTTGTACTACAAAACGATGCAACTCGCTATACGACTGCACTCGTGTTTGTAATAGTACTTAATAAATAGTGTTTTCGTCTGGTGAATTCCATAGTACTTTTAGATGTTTATAAGTAAAGTTTATGATAGTTTAACAAAAAAAAAAGTAAAGTTTATGATAGTTTTTTGGATAAAAAGCATCAAACCCCAACGTAAATCATGTTTGCGACATAGTGCTGTCAAACTCAAAAATCTATTACATGAATTAAGAAAATACAAAATTGTGATACATGGACAAAATCACAAAAATTGAGAGATTGTCTTAAGTATATTCATCAAAAGCGAAGAATTTCCCTTGATCTTTCTGTTTGATATATGTCCCCGGCCATATTATTTTCGACATGAAAGGAAAGAATTCGATACAACAAACTAATAAATATTTTTAACAGAAATGTGTTAAAAATATACAAATTTACAAGGTTAACCAAATAATCAAGCAAATTATACATTTGTTTTTTATGCAAATATGTGTATGTTTCTATGTGTGTACTATTAGACTATTAGTCAAATATAAGGAGAATGTAGTCAACATCGAGACGAAAAATAAACTAATACCTAAAAAAAAGTAAAGTACGGTTCAAGGCAAGTTTTTCAACTTCTTGGAGTAACAATGAGACGTCTTCAGTGTTTAGTCAGTGCTTCAAACATCATGCTTGCTCAAAGTATACATCCTAATATCCTATGAACACAGTTACTATCTATCCCATTTGAATTTCGTACAGGCTGTTATATGCCATGATCAATTAATTACGTACTAACATGCATTGCACTATTAAACACTAAACCGAACTACGTAGATACTTCGGTATTTTACACCTAATCTATGGTACGACGACAAAATAAATAAAGTCCACTATATCAGGGAGCAGAGTCTACCACAAATTTAAAACTACTTACTGCCGTATTAACTTCAAATGATGAGCTAGTATATCAAGGAAACATTAATCCGTACGTACGTAGCATAATAGTTTTATAATTAATTAAAGTAATTAGGATATAATATATACACAATAATCATATACAAATTTTGTAAGATTTATAACGAGAGATTCAGTTTTTCCCATTCAAGAATATATAACATCTTGGGTAATATGCATAATTAGTCCATTAATTTTATTAGTTGCAAATAGTCTTTAATTTTTATTACTTGCAATTATATCGTTTTATCTTCCTGTAGTTCGCAATTAATTTAAGTCATTACTCACGAAATTTGGTCTTCTGTTTTTAACTTGCAGTACTATAGTCTTTTAACTTTCTTCTTTAGCAACTTATGAACTTTCTTTATTTTAATCCTTAATTTATTCATGTAAATCAATTGCTTTCTCTTTAACTTTACGTAGTGAATTAATATTTTAAATTTTAAAATGTTGGAAAAAAAGTACTTAAAGAAATTCATAATTGAGAATTAATATTAAATTATCAAGATACACTAAATTAGAATTTATCAAACATGTATGTACATTATACAAGTGAAAATAAAGGCTATATTTTCAAGTCACAGAAAAAAAAAGTGACTAAAATTACAGATTATACATGTAAGTTACTAAAAACATGAAGATAAAGGGCTATATTTATGATTTATAAAATACTAAGGATAATTTTAGCATTCTCTTCAAGATTAGTGGACCATTTTTATTTTGTGTTGCTTTGTAATAGTGGTTATCGAAGGCGTTGTGACGTAATATATAATACTAAAGCGTTCCTCATTTTTTTCAATGGCGTCAATAAAAAAACATAATTAATAAGTATTTACATGATGTTACAAAATCACCTCTGCTTACCAATATATATATATATATACATATTTCCTTAATGTAGCCCGAAAAATACAAATTCTTATGTGTATATAACGTAACAAATTCAAATTTTTGTATCGTCTTGCACCCTTAAAAACCCATTAATTAAACACCACCGAACATTCAAACAAAAAGAAACAAAATTATCAGTCTCAAGCCAACATAGCTGAGATGGCTTCTTTGGTAGAACATACTAGTTCTTGTACTACAAAAAGATGACGCACTATAAGAGTTAGCAACATCATGATTGCTTTAGTATATCGATTAACGATGCTTTAGCTTTTGATTTGTTGATAGATGCCTCAATTAATACTTAGTGTCTTGTGCACTATAATCTTTATTGCTTTTCCAATTGGAAATTGGCAAATTGGTGTTGGCGTACGGCGCCAGCCATTAATTTTAATGCACATTAGTGCATGGAATTAGAGTCAAGTGGAATTCAAGTAAAGAGAGGAGTAATTAAATTCGTGAAATACTATTTGTATAGTTTTTAGTGTACTACGTCTAGTACCATTGAGTAGTACAACTATAATTTATTTGATTTGTAATCTCTTTTTCCATCCCACTGAAAGGCTTTATAAAGCAAGAAGATGAAGGTTATTTATGTATAGAAGCATAGATTCCTTTAGAAGTCATGTGAGAATATTTTGGATAGATTGTTTGACACATGGATTACTATTAACTCATATTTCAGTATTTGTGTAGGTTAACAAACTTTTCATCAGTACAGGTGGACTCGAACTAATGAAATTGAAATGTTTGTCTTCTTTTTCACAACCATGCATAGATAAAAAATATATCGCGTATAAACTCTATGAAATTCATGTCAAATTGTCAAGATAATATGATTAAATTGGGTAAGCGTACCCGAATCTGAATCCATTTGCAGTTGATGGTTTGAAGAGCTAGCTTTTGCGGTTAGTTTTCCACATCAACACAAAACCTTTGGGAGATCTTTAAGTTCTCTTTTTAAGATCTAAACTATCGATGGGACATAGAGTAGAAAAATTAACGTGCGATCCAAGAACCACGACCAGTTATATATATAACCTAACAAAACCATGTTATCATTTAGTTATTTATTTCAATTCATCGAGAAATAGTTCATTTTAGTCTCCACTCATTAAAACTCCACTTCTTACGGATATATTAATATTAATTGCGCTTAGAGTGCCATATTTTGGTACCGCTACATAAGAAGCATCTCAGTTGTGACACGTCTAGGATCGAGCAGAGGAGAGATCATGAAAACACGTAATTGGGCTTTCTGTTTGACCTCATAGTGCACATCATTGACCTTAAGGCCCATGATAAGTGTAAAATATTCTTATTTGATATGCTCTGGATTTTTTCTAACTTCGGTCCTTCAATGAATATTGACTCCATCTTTGGTCATTTTTTGCAATTTTTTGAAACTTTGGTCCCTCAATGAGTACTCATAATTCATACTTGATCCCTTTCTACCAAAATTGTCTTTTTTGGACGGAAAAAGTCAAGTGTCGTGTACGTGGTCGCCTGAGGATTGTTCTCATGAGGGAAAGAAGTCACGATTCTAAAATTGCACCCCCTTTTTGTTATTTTAATAGAGCGAAATGTTTTTTTAAAACAACAAAAGAGGGGTGTAATTATAGAAACGGGACTTCTTTCCCACATGAGAACAATCCTCAGGCGACCAAGTACATGGCACGCGACATTTTCCGGCAAAAAAGGATGATTTCGGCAAAAAAAAAAAGACGATTTTGCCAAAAGAAAAGGATCGAGTATTAATTATCAGTACTCATTAAGGGACTAAAGTTACAAAAAAATTCAATAGAGGATCAAAGATGGAGTCAGTACTCATTAATGGACCAAAGTTGAAAAAAATAACTTATTTTACCTAATTGTGCGTCTACGTAGTATTTTGACAAAAAGGAACGGAGTTACGAGGACTTTTAATTAAAATATGAAAGAAACCCTCTTTAGTGTAAAATTGAGAATATGAAGTCTACGACAAGAAAATGATCAAAAATTGGACAAGCTCAGAAGAAACTAGAACCAAATGAGGGGATCTGCACATAAGGCATTAACAACGTCTAAGGATAGTGTGGCAGGACCAGATGGATTTATGGCTCGGTTCTTTCAGGCTTGTTGGGATGTTGTTAAGGGGGATGTGTATGGGGCGGTGCAAAGTTTTTTTTGCTGGTCATGTGTTGCCCAAAAGCTTCTCTAATACTACCATTGTCCTTATTCCAAAAAAGGATAACCCGGAGAGGTGGAGTGACTTTCGTTCAATAAGTCTTTGTACGACATTTTATAAGTTTTGTTCAAAAATCCTTAATGACCGGTTGGTTGT
Source organism: Misopates orontium (assembly GCA_946800315.1). Lineage (NCBI taxonomy): Eukaryota > Viridiplantae > Streptophyta > Magnoliopsida > Lamiales > Plantaginaceae > Misopates > Misopates orontium. The sequence continues at coordinate 16,389,623 of OX326946.1, forward strand.
GGTTTTGCCAAAGCTTATTTCTCCGAATCAAAGTGGATTCATTATAAATAGGGCTATTGTGGATAATATCTTGTTAGCACAGCAGATGGTACATTCTCTTAATGCTAAAATATTGGGGCATAATTTGCTGGTCAAGTTAGATATGGAGAAAGCATATGATAAGGTGCGTTGGGACTTTTTGTTGAATATGCTCATTAAATTTGGTTTTAGTGATCGTTGGAGAAACTTGATTAAAACTTCCATCTCCTCTAGTCACTTTTCGGTATTAGTTAATGGGGAAACGGCAGGATACTTCCCATCGTCTCAAGGTTTGAGACAAGGAGATATCTCTTGCACTCTTTGTTCTTGCAGCGGAATTTCTTTCACGGGGTTTGGAAAGGCTTATGGAGAAGCATCCGGAGATGTCATTTGACACAAAGAAGAGGTGAAAGCTATCTCATTTGGCTTATGCGGATGATTGTATGGTTTTCTTGAAGGGGAACAAAAGAAGTGTGAAGCGGCTTTGCAATTTTTTAGACTCGTATTCGGCTGTTTTGGGGCAGAAAGTTAATCAACATAATAGTAAGTTTGTGTTGAGTAGGAGAGCTTCATCTGCTCGGCGGAGGATGATAAATAGGGTCTCGGGCTTCACTTCGGCACAACTTCCTCTTATTTATTTAGGGGTGCCTTTGCATGTGGGACGTTGTCTGGAGTTGCATTTTGAGGTTATTATTGAGAAGATTAGGGGGTATTTGAACTCGTGGAACCATCGTTTTCTTTCATCTGGTGGGCGTATTACGTTGATTAAATCGGTGTTATGTTCGTTCTCGGTTTACTTTTTTCAGGTGATGGAACCAACTAAATCTGTTATGAAAAAGATTCATGGAATTATGGCGCAATTTCTATGGGGAGATTATGCGACGAGAAAGAGTTTTTACTGGACGTCTTGGAAGAAGGTTTGCCATCCTTTTATTGAAGGGGGCCTTGGATTTAGAGAAAGAGTTTCAGAGGAAATTGTGAATGTAATTCAAGAGATTGTTTCGCGTGTAGATGTCTCGGATATTTCAATTTGGAAACCGGCGTTTGATGGAGCTTTTAGTACCAAATCAGCTTGGAATTGGTGCGAGTGAAGCATGAAGAGGTTGTGGGTTCTCGGTGGTTTTGGAATCCGTTGGTGATGCCGCACATTTCATTCTTTTGGTGGAAACTTGTTAATGGTTGGATTCCTATGGACCAGCTTATGGAAGTCAAGGGGGTGGAATTAGCATTAAAATGCCAATGTTGTAAGGATGTGGAGACGTTAGATCGTCTTTTGTCGTCCAGGGCGGTTGCAAAACAGGTCTGGTTATTTTTCTTCAATCTTTTTAAGGTGAACAAGGGAGTTGTGGGTTCGTTGAATGAAGCGCGGGAGCTCTGGAGTGATGGAGTGAAGCCGGGACATGTGCGCGGCCTTATACCAATTCTTATACTAGTTTTTTTTGGGCTGCACGGAATGACTCGAAATTTTGATCCATTAAAATGGAGCCGGGCAAGATTATTATTAGGATTTTTCGTTACATTGAGACTTGTAGGTTGGCTGGTGTTCGGTTGAGTTGGCCGAAGGTTCCAATTCCAGCATTTGGGGCCATCGGGGCGGGACATTCGTGTGGTGTATTGGTGGCCGCCACCTTTGCATGGATTTAAGTTGAACACGAACGGCTGTTCTAGGGGAAATCCGGGGGAGGAGGCATGTGGTGGTGTTTTGAGGGATGATAAAGGAAACATTGTTTGGGGGTTTCATCATTATTTTGGAAATGTCACTAATATGGAAGCGGAATTGCGTGGATTACTTCGAGGTTTAGAGCTTTGTTGGGAGCATGGAATTCATACTTTTATAGTGGAATTAGATGCTGAAGCGGTGATTGCACTGGTGAAGTCCATGAGAGTGGGCTTCTGGAAATATGCAAGGGTTATTCAGAGGATTCGGCATTTGATTGAAGAGATGGATGTTTCTTTTTCACATATTCTACGGGAAGGAAATGCAGTGGCTGACCTTTTGGCTAATGAGGCGTGCGACATGAAGACCAATTCTTTTTTTCTTAATTGTAGTAAAAAAGTTAGAGGACTTGCATTGTTAGATAGTCGTGGAGTTCCTTACCTTAGATTTCCTAAATAGCTTTGTTTTTGTTTTGAGCTAGAAGTGCAATTCGTGTACTTCTAAACGTTGTATTCTCTTTGAGTCCATTTAAAAAAAGAAACTAAGGCGGCGGTAATATTGCCTTGAATTATCAGCCCTAACAAACTAGGAAAAAGCACTAACAAAGCCATCACAATTAGCATTATTGGCACCTATTTTAACACCAACAACACCTATGCAGCAGAAGGTTGCCATACTTTGAGAAAGTTTAGTACTAACAATGCCATCCTGGACTTTAACAATGCTATCCTGGACTTTAACAATGCTCTGCTTTTTATTAGGGTTGATGCACCGCACTCAACATTTACAATGTTGCTACATTTTTAGCAGAGAAACAACTGATTTACGTATATGTACTTCTTTTGAGCAGAATTACCCAGTATCTTACATTGGAAAACGTGGATCACCCCCTTAGACTTGAATTTTCCAGCCGTAGTTCTTATAATTTGAGAGAAATAGAGAACAACAATTTAGTTTGTTTATTTTCCATGTATGTACTTCTTTACATAGTTACTAGTTCATAGATTAGCTTAATCGCAAGAAGAAGAATTGTAGCTTCACATTTGTAACGCCCCTAAAATTTGGAACTTTTTGAAAATATGATTTTGACCCCTAAAGTTTTGAAAAAGTTACAATTTAGTCCTTCACTTTCGAATACTTTATGATTGACCACAAATATTTTCTTTAAGACCAAATGAGTTATCAAAACTTTCAAAGTGATCCGTTGTAGTTTCAAAATATCCAAAGACTCATTTATAATGGTAACTCTTCACATATTTACATTTACATTTGTCAAAAAGTAACTTTGCTTTGTCTTTTATGCTAGATATTTCTAGTATTTATTAATATAAAATTCTATCAGATAACACCTGGAAACATCTTCATAAATGGAGTGGTCAAGCTAGGATTAAAATAGAAATAAGTAGGGTAGAGTAATTATTTCATTTTCCCCGATTTTTATCTATATAATAAGTGCTTGTCTTCAACAATTTCTTCACACCTCTCCTCTCTGAATTTACTCTAAATTTCTTCTTCAACGTTTCTCCCATTGATATTTAGATTATTAGAAAAATTGTCCTGTCCCGTCAAGCCTTCTTTATCATCCTCAAAAATCTTCAAAATAGAAATCTATCAAAACTTCCAGTTTTGGTGCAGAAATTTAGAAATCCGAAACCCTTAACAAAACTTTGAATATGTCTCTGAAATTTTAACCACATATGTTTAATGGTGTGGTCTAACTTTTGTTTTCAGAAACCTTGTTTAAAAGAAGTGTTTTTAAGGGTCTAAAGTTGAGAAACACAGACCACTGTCCAAAAAATCTGAAAATAGTTTCTAGCTTTCATGATTTATTTAAAATACCAAACTTTGTCTTTTTGATTTTATTTTCATATACATACTCTTCATGATGTTAAACACCTTAACCTATTTCAGATTATCATATCGTTTGGAAGTCCGATTGAAGGTAAATCCGAGACTGTTACAGTTTTAACCTCAGATTTGCATAAACCTTTTGTTTAGCCAATTTATGTTGCAAAAGCTATCCAAATCATGAAATTGATCATTAATATGGACTAATTACATACTAATAATGATTTTGGATTAGTTTATCATAATTTAGAATCGTGTTTAATATTTTTCATGGATTTTGCAACATTTAGATGACATGTAATTTGTTTAACGGTTGATCTTTCAATTTCTTTAACTTTAAGTGAAGTATTGTGTTTATCTTGTGATATAACCATCTACTCTAGTTTATTAACATAATAAGTATTCTGAAAATGTTAATTTTAATTAAATCTACATGCTGACAATTTATTTTAATTGTTATTAGTGATATATGCAATATTGTGCAATTTGAGACTAATAACTATAAGAAAAATAGTTTTTACCAAAGTTATATATGTGATATAATTTTATTCAAGGGCTTACTGAGGTACTTGTTCAATGTTAAGATCATGGTAAAACTTTTGCTTTGAGATTATTATGTAAAAGTAATTTACTAGAATTTTGTTAAGAAATATTGTTTTAAAAAGGTTTAAATATGCATTGAAAATATATATGCTTATTAATATGAAATATTTTGTTAATAAATAAGAAATTTAGACTTAAATAATGACCTTGTAACTGATTTAGTCTTCAACGTGTTACATTAAAATGGTAAATCTCATTATTTATATTTTTGCGTCATAGTTAAAGCTAAAATAGGTAAATGTGGGATTTATCCAAAATTAACAATAATTAGATATTTAATGGAACTTCTTTAAATATATTAAATATTGAAATTATATGTTCATTGTTGTAAATTTGTGAACAAACAATTGATCTACATCTTTTTGATGTATTTAAGGTTTGACAATTATCGACGTTAATGAAGAATTTCCTGTACGGTAAAAGGTGAGGTTTGATTTCTGATTTGATCAAGCCCTATTTCGCACCTGGCCCTGAGAAACTTGGACATAATAATTGTGGTTCTTTGTCTCGAATCACCGGAAACATTCTATCGCCATTTTAATGCTTTTATATTCATATTCGTTAATTCTTTACAAAATCAGCTTTCTTACCTATTGTTAAATTAAACCTACCATTTGATTCATAATCACATATTCCTTCACAACCATAAGTAACCTGATATCAGGACCACCCAATCAATACTTAAATTGTGCAACGAGCAACGAACTATGTTCGGCCTATGTAGCTCAAAAATGAGCAACGGATATTATCCGGCTTACTAGCTCATCTGATATTTCTGTTTCATCCATTAGGGCGCCTTTGGGAAGTTGGGCCCAGGGATTGAGACAATTTACTGCAGGACAGCAACGGGCTGTCTTGTTTAAGTAATTCAACTTAATACCCATTCCGTCTAAGCGCCGCTTGCAATCAGTAGTTGGCTGTGACCCGCATGTTACATTGACATGTACTCGAGCATGTCTTCTGTTGTGTTACGAGGTCGCTTCTCGTAGGGAGGTATACAGTTGAATTTTGGTAGTTATGGTTGGATCTGTTATAAGTAATTGCATAAGTTCATTTTCTCGTTCTTCTGAATATTTCAGTATTATCGTTAAAATCAATAATTTCAGTTCCATGATGCAGATGTAATTATCCTGGTCCTTCTTGTTCGTTTTTTAATTTACTGTTTGACTATTGTCATGTTCTAAGAATCTCACTAAGACATTAAAGACTTACTCCTCTTTTGTCATATATGTCCATTTCTCATAACAAGATTGATATAGCAACATGGATGGAATGAACGATTCTCAAGCCCGCATTTCGAAAACGTTGCAAAATCGTTAAGTGTTTGATTGTACATGCGTTATTTTGAAATTGTAAAATTTATTCTTATTCCAAAGACTTCCGCTGTATTTAAAGTAAAATTGTTGCTATGGTTTTGACCCTGGTCAGTGAGACCCTTCCTATCAGCTGCAGTTCGGTCTGAGTTGGATTTGTTAGATGCGGGGGCGGAGCCAGGAGCATTAATTAGGGGCGGTCGCCTACCTCCCCCCTAGCCCCAGCCCCATACCTATTATATATATATATATATATAACACATAAATAAGTCAAGCAAATATTTGAAACTAGAAAGTAGATATTTTAGCTGTACACCTGTTCATTTGTCTCATTTTTCCTGTTCATTTGTCTCTTAGGAAAAAAGGGAATGAAATACACTGGGATTTTGCTTTGATAATTAATCCGGTTTTGTCATACACTTTCAATAAAAATAAACTTAGAGATAAAATTAAAAGAATATATATGTAGTAGTATTGGAGTGTGTTTACAGTAGATTGAGTCCACTTGTTCGACAATCGTTTTTATAAGTATTTTTGAGTATATACACTAAAACAATAACAATTTCTTACATTAATATGATACATTAAGAAAGGGAAGTCTCAAATGCTGAACATTAATAAAATTATAATCTTATAATTAAACATCATCACAAAGTATTAGATACAATTGTAAATGCTCAAGTGAAATTAAACAATATTACAGATTTATAATCTTTCAGAGCACATATATGTGCAATATTTCTATTATCTATATATTTTTATGTTATTCTGTTTTGTAAGTTGTAATATATATATATATATATATATATATATATATATATATATATATATATATATATATATATATATATATATTCCTACTTTAGATTGGGTTAGTAGGTCTCTACTCTATTGAACTAAGTATCTACTTTTAAGTTAATTATGTTTATCACGACGAATTAATAGTTTTTTAACAAATAACAAGTAGTTGTTTATGCGATATTTCCATACTTAAAGTTAGAAAAACATGAAATAGTTCTTAAGTCTTGTTTGCCCCCCCCCCCCCCCCCCAAACTTGGATTCCTGGCTCCGCCCCTAGTTAGATGACCAACTCGGATTGGATTGTGACTCGTGGGGCGCGGCCCTCACAACATTCATCAAAGAATTCATAGGATTCAAAGATAGATTGCCGCAATCTCCTCATCTTTTCTAGTTTAGTCCTTTGATACTTTTTTTGTTCTTTTACGATGTTGTTCTTTGACTAAACTTGTTTAGTATAATAGTATTATTTTCCATTATGAGTAATTAGATTTTTTTTTTTTTTTTTTTTGGAGTTAAGGAGAAGCCATGAATATGAATTGGTGAATTATGAAGTGTTGATTTAAAGCAGTTGAGTTATTGCATTTAGTTTTTTGTCTTGTTCTTAATGCTTTGATGTATCTGATAAACATTATTATTAATTTAATTTTTATATACTATTATTGTTTACTTGTCATTTCTTTTTGACAAACTAAAGAATGGTTTATGTTACTTTAAAAAAGGGTATATTCATGGAGAATTGATGTTTGTTTCTTAGTAACAAATTACATGAACAATAAAAGTGGTTTACTTCATACCACAAGTTATTAAATTCACTAAGATTAATTTAAGGGTTCAGTAATTTGACCATATGATCAAAGACAAATCCAAAACTTTTTTGCATTGGATGCTTGAACTCGAGAACGTTAGTAAAGAACTAATTAGGTGGTTTAGGATTGTTCTAGTGAAATTTGGGCTCCATACTTTATTATTTTTATTCAGAAATTTCATTGTTGTTATTTGAATTTCTTTTATGTAGTATTTTCGTTAGGTAGTTAATAATCAATCAAAAAATAACTATACTTACAATTTACATTCATTTATGGATTAATATTAAAATAGTATTAAGATTTAGTGATTGTTAATATTCCTTGTGGATATGATGTTCGATGTCTTAGTTTTTACTTTCCTTGTTTTTTGTATGTGTACTTGTAAAATTTGAATTGCTTGCTTTTGATGTATCAAGTTTTTGGCGTCATTGTCAGGACTAGTTACAACAATGTTGTTTTAAATTTTTATTTTATTCACTAACTTAGATACAGTCCATCAATTCGTCATATTATCAGAACTCTGCAATTGCCTTAATACAATAATTGAAGTGTTTAGGAAGGGAGGGTTTTCTTAACCATCTTGGGGTCACTGTATTCATTTCTAATGTTTTTCTTACCATCTTGGAGTCACTGTATTCATTTCCAATACTCCTAATTCATTAACAATACTGCACAGTTTTGGATTGAAGTATCGATGGTTTGCCCTTGTTCTATTTTGAGATCTTTGAATCTCCCTACAAATACATGAAGTTTGGTTGTGCACATACTCGGTCTTCCTTCTTATGCAATTTCAAGAATTAGTCATACATCTCATGCAAATTTGGAGTGAGAGGTTAGCTTAAACTGCTAGCGCTTAATTGCGCTTCATCAATTTTGGCCTTTGAGTTGTAGCATGACAACTTTCTTATGAAGCAATCCATTCAAGTTCATCTTAGGTTTCTTCTATGTGTCCAGAGGTGGTGACCACTCACGAAGGATGTTTTTCCATGTATTCTTATAGATAGCTTTGAAAAACGATTCAATGCGAAAATTTAATTTAAGAGTAAAAATGGGAGAATGTCCTTTTTGTGACAAACTTATCACTACAAAATAAGAAAAACAATGGTCTTAGCTGAATTCTGATAGGGTTGGACTCTATCTCTAGTCATAGATTATGTCTTAGCTAAATCTCTGGCAAATAAGAAAATGTTCATTAACAAACTAGCTGAAGTAATCTTCATATCACTCTGTCTTTTGTCTCGATAAGACAACTCTGGAATTCATCCAAATCCTCAAACTACCTGCAAGATTCAATTACAATATCCTACCCTATCCATCTAAAAGATAATACAAAATATAACATTACTAAAGTAATTAATTGACTAAACCTACTCTAAGTACACAACTCGCTAACTTAGAGCAATACTCCTTATCATAAGACACCTCATTAAATCAAAAAGAAAATGTTATAATTAAGGTGATTTGATGTTCACAAAAACTAAGAAAATCTTCGCACCTAGGTCCTAAACACATTTTCTACAAATTCATTCGGCTCTTTGATAAGTTGTACCTAATAATAATAAATATCAACAAAAATTGAAGAAAACAATCATGAAAGTAAGTAGATAAGTATGCTAAAGATGAGTATAAAATATATTCACCACGTCTTTCTTGGTGAATACTTCTCCCCAGCAACAATAGTTGGTTTGGGACAAACATACTAAATTTCAAAATTTCAAGTATATGAGACCTCAGAGCAATTCAATGAGCTTTTATTAAACGCCTAACATAATAAGTCCTCATATGACTAATGCATGCAAATAAAATAAATGAACCAAGCACACCACACAAGGTTCTTTATGTGGTTTGATCTTGTGACTTAATCCACATGGTTTCACGTAGATCAGTAAATCTCACTGAAGAATAATCAACTTTAAAAAAATTGGACTAAGCGGTAATCCTTTGCGGATAGTCACCCACCTTACTTAGTCTCTTCTGATTGATTCATACAGACCTCTTGTTTTTCATGTGGTGCAAGCCTCTGCTCGACTTTATGGTGCATACCCCTTATTGGACTTAAACACCATCTTCTGATTAAATCACTACAACTGCGACATAAAGACGTCTTACGAGAGAACAACTTATAGATACTTTGATTTTCTTATACCACGGCCTTCAACTCTTGGTGGCTATCCCTATCTTTGCATGTCTACATTCGTTTCTCAAATACAAAGATAGTGTGTGCCAAGTGTGTCAAAATACTACTATCTCAAAAGTATATGAATTATGAGGACTTGTACTGGTTTTATAGAGTTTCTTGGGAACTGATTTATATTCATAAGATACCTTTGGAAGAGTTATTTTCTTGTGGGACTCAAATCTCTTGAAATATATGATTTATGTTCATTTATTGTCGAAGTGCTATAAGCACTAGATGAGGTTCTAGAAGCGCCTCTGTTTAGGTTTTGGTGTTAGTGACTCCTTCCACATCGTGGTCACACTTGATCTGGTGTTGGTAGCTCTCCTTACCATTGGTGGTGTTGTTTGTACCGTTTATGAGGCTCTTAATGACACTAGAAGCATTGTTCCGTCAAGGCATTGGCGCCAGTTGCACCTTCAGTGATGTTGGAAGCGCTTGACTCACTTCACTTTGTGCAGTTTCAATATTTTGGTCATAATTTCCTCTCTAGATATTAAACTTTCAATCTGCTTGTTTTGTTTGAGATTAGATATTCATGGGTTTTCAATGATAATTTTAATGAATTTGTTCATACAGCTAACAAAAAATCACTCACGTTTGCTCATTATTGCTCTG